>NADL03000841.1:0-1200000 GCA_002205965.3 Kappaphycus alvarezii
AGCGAAGATTCGGAACCAACTAACACTTTCGGAAGTGAAAAGGGTACCCTCGGGGGTAATGAACATGGCATGGGACGATTATGATTCCGGGTTTGAAACAGATGACGACTGGATTCTAGGATAAGTTTGAAACCCGAATGTGTTTCTTTTTGCGATGATATCGAATCAAAGGACAGAATTCGGAGCATGAAAGAAGATTACCTTTGCAAAGAAAATAAGAATACGTCGAATTCCATATATGAAATGTGAGCACGACGGAAGAGGTCCTTCAAAATATTGAGGTTGAGGATCAAGAAGAAAAAGGGCGCCAAATGGCAGAAATCCAAGGAAAAGTGCAGCACCTTCCCGCCCCCGCCTCACTGAAAATATCCGACATGTTAACATCTTCCGAAGTAATTGCATGGAGCGTTTCAGATTTAAGACAAGCAAGTGTACCGGTTACTCACTCGTTCGAACTTACCGACACTCAACCGATTTACCACAAGCCTAGACGTCAACCGCCAAAATATGACCAATTTATCTCAGAAAATGTTACAAGTATGCTGAAAAATGATATTATTCGACCAGTTTCATCCCCATGGTCGTTTCCAGTTGTGGTCGCACCAAAGAAGGATGGAAAGCTGCGTTTTTGCGTCGATTACCGACAACTGAACCAGAGAATGATACCCGATCGATTTCCGATTCCGAACATGGAGGAGATCCTCGAGGACCTGAAGGACGGGAGATATTTCACCTCAATTGACCTTTACACTGGCTATTGGCAGATTCCATTGGATGAAAAATGTAAGGAAAAAACAACCTTTACCAGCAAAGCCGGTACGTTCAGGTTCGAAGTGATGCCTTTTGGTCTCATGAATGCACCAGCTACATTCCAAAGAATGATGAACGAGGTTTTGAAAGGACTTCCATTCGCAAGAGTCTATATCGATGATGTCGTCATATTCTCAGAAACATTGGATCAGCACATCTCGCACGTCAAGACAGTTGTGGAGAGGATATCGGAGTATAGCTTGAAAATTAAGTTGAGCAAATGCTTCTTTGCGAAAACTTCTATCCAATTACTCGGTCATATCGTCGACCAAGAGGGAATTAGAGTGGATCCAGAGAAAACGAAAAAAATAAAGTTGGCACCAAGGCCCGCTTCAAAGACGGAGGTCCGAAGCTTCTTAGGACTGGCCTCATATTACAGAAGATTTATCAAAGATTTCGCCAAGACTGCAGCACCGTTACATGCCAGCACTACGAAGAACGGAAAATTTTTACTGGAACAAGGAAATGGAAACTGCATTTCAGGAGCTTAAAGATAAGCTATGTGTCCCCCAGTTCTCATGTACCCAGATTTCAAGAGACCATTCGTTGTGGAGACAGATGCCTCAGAACGGTCTTTGGGTGCCGTTTTGTCCCAAAAAGATGAAAACGGAAGACTACACCCTGTTCAATTCGCAAGCCGAACTCTGAATGATGCGGAAAAGAGATACTCAGTCTGCGAGAAAGAAGCGCTAGCTGTCGTCTTCGCGCTGAAAAAGTTTCGCGTATACCTTTTATCACTCGAGAAATTTGTCTTGATAACTGATCACCAGGCACTTAAAACAGCATTCCAAAAGAAGGATGTACATCACCGCTTGGCCCGATGGCTCGACATTTTCGCAGAATATCGGTTTGAAATTGTGTATAGACCCGGACGCAATAATCAGCCTGCCGATTACCTATCCCGCTTGAGGGACGCACTGATTCCAAATGAAAAAGCTTCGGAGGACATCGTCGGAGTCGCCGAGTTGCAGTTGCCGAACGATAACGAGTACGAAGCTAATATTCACGGACTGATCAAATTCCTCGATGGACTAGAAATGAGAAAGGTTGATCTTGAACACCGAAATTGGGTACGCAGGAATCAAAAGGCTTTTACATTGTGGAATGGGAAACTCTTCCGGCACACTAAAGCCGGTCCCGACTAGTGGCCCCTTTGAAAGAAAGAATGAAGATCTTGAGGACTTTCCATGATGAGCTAGGGCATTGGGATCTCGAAACAACCAAAAATTCGTAACTGAGAGATTCTGGTGGCCCGGTATCCATAAGGACGTCTATAATTTCGTGAAAAGCTGCGACAACTGCCAAAAATTCACTCCAATACGGAAGTATAAGACAACTCTAAGTTTTCCAGTTTCCGGTCTCTTTGAAACCTTCTCAATTGACTTCGCGGGCCCGTTCAAGGAAACTTCTTCCGGAAACAAATATCTCCTTATAGGCGTGGAACATCTTACTGGATGGCCAATAGCAGTTGCAGTTGAGGAGGCAAATGCTGAGGTGGTACTGAGATTCATCGAAAAGGAAATAATTGAACCGTTTGGTCTTCCAAAAAGGATCATCTCGGATAACGCCCTTTGTTTTACTGCAACTTCACTGCTTCGTTTTTTGGAAGAGAAAGGATTCAGCTGAAGACCGTTCTCGCATACGCTCCTATGTCCAACGGGAAAGCGGAGAGGATGGTTGGAACCATCAAACGAGCAATATCGAAAACTATGTCGGAGAATGAAATCCAGTGGGAAGATGCCTTACCAAAAGTGTTATACGGCTATCGTCGAAGAAGAGGAAGAAATGGACGCTCACCATTCGAGCTAATGTACGGAAGGGCTCCTAGAATGTTACAGAGAGACATGGAAACAAATATTATCGATGAAGAGAGTAGGGAAGTTGAACTACTGGCCACCGAAGGCTGGAGATCACACCGCGCGCTAACAAGACAAGAAATAAGGATGCAGAACCTGCAGTCAGAACCTTTTCAGTTGGCTCTAAAGTACTTGTAGTACATGGAAAAGCAATGCAGCAGGCTGTGAAGTGGCCGGCCTTCCAAACCAAGTACTCGAACCCTTGCATCGTCACGGAGGAAAGACACCCGCACTATCAGCTCTGTTCAAGCTCAGGGAAGAGATCAAGGAGGGCCATCCATGCACGTCGTCTGGTCCCTTACCATCAGAGGCCTGAAGAATTCCTTCTCACACAGGACTATGCGCAACCACGGGGCATACTCATCTTTAACTATAGAATGATTCCTATGGGAGGAAAAAGGGCCTGGGAATGGATCATCTCGGTTACGCGGGACTACTACGAACTCCACGTAATCATCCATTTCTACATTAATATATGCCTATGTTTTCGTACGTTGAACGGACCATTGCTACCTCAAGAAGATTTCCGACTATTAATAAGAGTTCTATTTTCATTCCAAAACGGAAGGTTCACGGAAGCAGGTCCAGAGTTTGTGGAGGTAATATATCATTACTCTATAGGAAGATATGGAATGGTAGCTGCTGGAGACTTGTCGCAAACGTATCTGAATATTATCCGTCCAATTTACGTATTTCTCAAGAACAACCAAGACGTGCGACTGAGAGGTTACGCCTTACCCCGGATATGGAATACAGGCTGGTCCCGTATCCTCTATGGGAACCTTACGTTTCTCCGCCACAAATTGGGAACGTTGAGGCGGCGAGGATCCTCCTGAAGCAGTGATGATGACCAGAGGAGGACCTTCAGGAGACAACAACCCGCCCAGAAGAGGTTCCGGTCGTCCCCGAGAGGACCTCGTGCAGGTCCCAGTACGTCAGGAGCTGGTCGCGGCCATTCATCGGGACCGTCCACCACAACTTCATCTCTAGCTCTCCTTCACAACCATGCACAGCATACAGTCGGAAGAAGAAGATTATCTTTTTGGCTGCGCAATATCTCCGAGGATGCGAACGATGCGCAGGTCATTTCTTATTTCATGATAAGCATCTGTTTATGTTTTAGGGCGCTACATGGACCGCACTTATCTTACGAAGATTCGTTCTTGATGATGCGCGTCTTCTTTTCTTATCGACATCCATTCCTCCGGCATCTTCCAGAAGAGTTTGCATATCACATATATTTTTTCACTCTTGGAAGATTCGGAAGAGTCACGGAAGAAGAATGTATTCAACCCCACCTCGATGTGATCAAACCAATATATGAGGCTATGCTACAAAGTGAGGTACCAGTAATGCGAACCTACTTTTTAGAGCATCATATTGGTAATCAGTTGCATCCGTACCCGTTTGAGAGACCATACATTTTATCAATAAGACAGCGAACACTAACGGAAGCAGAAGAAGAGCAGTGACGACCCGGGACGTTCGCCTTGAGAAAGGGGCGTGTAATACAAAAAAAATGGTCCTCCCTTCACGTTATACAGGAAATGGTCCTCCCCTCGTGTAATCCAGCAACCTACAACGATCCCGCCCCTAACTTCTCCAACCGTCATTTCCAAATTTACTTCCATTTTATCTAGATATTTTTATACTGTATTTAACCCTCTGAATCGACCCGAATCAAGTCCCTTTTCCCTTTTAGCTTACCTCCTCCTCCAAATTCGCCTTTTTTGAGAAGAAGGGCGCAAATGCACTATTGCAAAATCCCTTGCAGATTTATTTTACCTATTCCTAATCTATAGAACCTGCCCCGGGAGCCTATTTAAACCCCTTTATTCTAAGTTCCAAATGCCCCGATCATTTTACTCATCACCCCTCTCCCCCACACACCCAAAACACCCTACATTGCCTCCTGTTCCCCAACGTCTATCACAATGAGCAACCTTCGCCCCTCTGTCCCTATTTCCAAAAACCGCCCTTCCCGTTCCATCAATGGCCTTCGTCTCGCCGCCTACGGGCCAACCGATGCCGACGACTACATCCGGCGGCAAACAAAGAAGCAAATCATCGAGTTCGTGCGCCGCCTCTTCATAGAAGAAGAAGCGAGGGAGGTAAGTCCGGGAGAGGCTGAGAAGGTCGAGGAGGAGAGCGGGGAGTCCTTCGAGGAATGGTTAGCCCCTGAGCTAGTGTACGAGGCTCAGGAAGATGAGGAGGAGGATGAGAAGGATGAGGAGGAAGAGGATGAGGAGATGGGAGGAGGAGGATGAGAAGGAGGGGAGGAAGAAGAGGATGAGGAGGATGAGGAGGATGAGGAGGAGGAAGAAGAGGATGAGGAGGAGAGGATGAGGAGGAGGAGGAGGATGAGGAACAGGGGGCATGGAAAGTGTTGGACTGGTGGGGCCTGGAATAGAGAGTATGGATCAAGTTGTGCCCACGATGGAACCGGATGGAGATATCTTTAGTAGTCTAGATATCTCCCAGGGGGAAATAGAGAGTTGTGAGCCATTCGCAGATATTTGTGGGGACTGCTTGGACAGCATGGATATTTTAGAGGAGTTGTTTGGATCTGATTTAGAGAATGGGAAATAAGAGGACCAAATTAATTGTTAGTTTCTTAAGTATCTTTTGCTTAGAGTATATTGTCCACACAAAGTATTTTTATGCATTTCTTGGTATCTTCTGTAGTTTTGTTCGGACTTTAGGGGTAGCCAAAAGTCTATATAAGCTGAGTAAACTGCTTCCTCATGGAGAGGTCAAGCAAGTTGGCAGACAACTTCAAGCCAAGTCCCGAGTAGTAGGAAGTTGAGAGTCAACTTCAGACCCAAGAAAACTTTTTCTTACGCTAGTCGCAGAGCGTCGGTGGTAGACCCTGCCCCTTTTGTACTTGCTTGTAGCTTCCTCAACTCTCTTCTATATACACTCCCTTTTGTTCGTTCAACAATACCACGGCAGCACTTTTGTCGCTCGCAACACCTCCTTCTCAGGGTAATTGGTTCTGAGGATCTCCTCCCCCGCCGATTTACCCCTATCAGCTTCCTCGACTGCAGCTTCCTATCTCTTGCCTCATCAACTTGGCGTGGGCGTTAAAAGTGGGGCTGAGGCCATTGTTCACGCCGTCCGTCGCCTGACGCGAAACACCAAGTTCCAGGACCACGTATTGATCCAAGTCGATGCCCACAATGCTTTCAATAGCATTTCTCGACAACGCATTCTTGATGCCGTTCTGGACTTTGCACCTGGCATCGCGCGATGGGTTCACTACTGCTATGGGGATACCTCTTTTCTCTCATTCGGTTCATTCTCCATACTAAGCGCCGATGGCACTCAACAGGGGGATCCGTTGGGGGCTCTGCTTTTCGCTCTCGCTCTCCATCCTCTCATTCTCAAGTTCCAGGAGCAATTCCGTCCCCGCTCAGCGCTTGGTATGCAGACGATGGGAACTGGGCCGTTCCCCGCTCGCAGGCCCTCCGGGTTTTGCAATTCTTCCAGAGTCAGGACAAGCCATCGGTTCGCACTGAATATGACCAAAACCCACGTCTACGGCCTCTTCTATAATCCTTCTCCCCTCACTCTTCCCTGCCCCTTCTCCACGCCCGATGGCTTTACCGTTCTCGGCTCTCCCATTGGTTCCGATTCCTTCGTCAGCGCCGCATTCGACACCCGTCAAGCTGCAGTCGATCGCATCTTTTCCTGTCTTCAGTCCTTCGATGACGCCCAGATGGCCTACCACTTGCACCTTTTCTGTGCGAGCGCCTGTAAGGTTATTTATCTGCTGCGGACTCTCTCCCCCCACCAATCTACGGCTTTGTGCCGTCAGCTTCGACCGGAAGCAGCGGGAGGCGATCGCACAGATTCATGGTCCTTGCACCGACTCCGAATGGGAGCAAGCCTGCCTTCCTATTTCCTAAGGTGGTCTCGGCATTCCTCTCGCTTCTTCAATCCCTGAGTCCGCTTATGCGGCTTCGATGGTTGATGTTTTCAGCCGTTTCTCAGATCTGCTCTCGTTCTCGGGAGACCTACACCTGGAGGAAGTGCCTCGGGCCGCGATCTCTTTATTATCTACCCGTTATCCAGATCTTTCGGCTTCCCTGTCGCCCACTTCTCTGTTTCAGCGATGTCAAACGCCGGTCCCCAGCGAACGGCTCCAGTCTTCTATCTCGTCTGAGCTTCACAGTTTGACGTTCAATCGGATCTTCCGTTCATCCTCTGACCACGACAGATGTCGCCTCATGTCCGTCCGTGAGTCGTCCTCCTGTTCCGCGTTCTCAACTTTACCGCACCCTCACCGCGGCACCTATCTGTCCTCGCAAGCCTGGATAGTGGCTGTCTCGCTACGCCTCGGCCGCGCGATTTTCTCTGGTCATGATCGATGTCCGGTATATGCTCGCCGTTCCAACGACATCGCCCCGTTGCTCGATCCCCTGGGCAAACATGCCCTCACCTGTAAGTACGACGATGGGCAGACTCGTCGCCACAATGTCTTGCGTAACGCTCTCCATCGTTACTGAAAGGAGCTTGGAATTTCTGCCTCTCTTGAACATCTGCTTCCTCCCATTCCCCCTTCGTCCCCTCCCTCGTCCGCCCTTCGCATAGATCTTTTTATTCCTGGTGCATATGGCCTCGACCCGAAGGATATCGCTTTGGATGTCACTGTGGCCCATCCACAGGTCACTTCTCGCGTTTCCCAGTGTGCCCTATCTGGCGGCGCAGCTGCCTCAATGGCTGAACGTGCGAAACACACGCACTACGGTCTAGTCTGCCACACGAACGATATACGCCTTCTTCCTGTTGGTATTGATGTGTTCGGTGCCCTTGGGGCCGAGGGTGCGACTTTCTTCCGGCGCCTTTCTACGTTTGCTGCTGCCCGTCGAGGCACCACTCCCCAATGGGAGCTGCACCTCCTAATCACGCGCTTTGTGTTCTGCTTGCATGGGTTGCAAGCGCGTCAAGTTCTTACCAGATGCATTTCCAATTAGTTCCTCTCTCATCCCCCTTCGCACGTTAGTTTCTCTGTAATCCCCCTCAGCATGTTCTCCCACATGCTTTTTCCAAATTCCGTAAAGATTACACACACTTATTGATCATTTGAAACTGTACGCACTGGCTACTTCTGTTTGAAACTTTTAACATTTTAATCATATCACAGTCGTATACTGTATGTTTGACTTTGAACACCAAGTGTGAGTTACCTGTGTTGATTACATATTTTACTTCTCATTCTATCATAAACAGTCGATTCAAGTATTGTATAACTGAGGACTGACCTCGAAGTGAGCATCGAGGTATGAGGCAGGACCAGAGTCATTCACAGTAGTCGAAATCTTACAAATTCCCAACCTGATCTCAGTTAACCGCAGAATCGTGTTGCTACAACCCTCAGGTCAGACGAAGAGGAAGAACTGAAGGTTGGGAACCTACTTCTCCGCATCTGTTACGATGAAGTCGGGTTTATGGTTCCACGCCATGAGTAACTGCTCAAAGTAGTGAAAATTCTAGCGTCATTTGATTCAACGAGGAGGGTTCTGCATCTGGCGCCTGTAAAATGCACCTTTTAGTAGCCTATATCACCACTAGAGTCTGTCAGAAGCCAGTACCCACTAGAATTCAAACAGTAGTATAGGGAATTTTTTTGTCCTGAAAGCCCCCGTCGGGTCCGCATAATTCACCAAACGTTCCTTTACGGCTCATTTATATTCACTCAAGCCGTTACTTGAAACCATCTTTGGTCTTGAGAGATATCTAGCAGCTTTCCAGATGCTACGAAGTTGCCTCGGAGTTTGCAAGATTGGTTTTTCGCTACCGCTACTGCCGCTGTCTTTTACCACAAAAGGCGCCGAGGAATTCGACCGCATGATAAAACGATGTGTTCGAACAGTGACTGGTAGTCTATACAGTCTTGATTTGTTTCTAGAGTCCCAGATCCCCGTGAAACATGTCGATGACAAAAAATCATCCCTGGGGATAGGGATTACCTAGGTGACAACTAGAGGAACCGCTTCTTTCCTTGCATCTACCTCTTTCACTAAGAAATCTATGTCGTATAATTGCGCCAGTCTTAGTTAAGGACCTTAGGACATACTGATATGCCGCAGAAGCCTATAGGAGTTATTTGCACTGCTCCTTGCCTTAGAGGATTATACTTTTTAGCGTATTTTGCTCAAATCAAACACCGCTGGGAAATAAAATAACGCAGTCCATGAAAATTTTTAAGCAGAAACCCTCCTCAGTGACAGCACAAATAGGAGTTCCGCACTAGTATGGCTTTCCGAGGTGATAAAGTGCTAATACATCGCAGATCCATCTTGTCCATCGAAATTGAACTTTTTTTCTCAGAGAAAACAATGTTGGTTCATAAAAGTTCCCCTTTAGGGAAAACCGACGAGAACAGTGTAGCGTTCTTTTTTTTCATGTTCGCTTCTCATCGATGAAACAATGTTTACCCCTCAATTGCGAAATTATTTATTGCTTGAGAGCAACAGCTTTGACATGTAGAACTATAATTATCAAGTTGAGGACTGTCTTTAGTTCGGAGGCGCTTGCTTTTCTGATTAATCCCATGCGGGATATTTGGCGACAGTCACGTTCGGGGATTTGTCTCATTCTTTTGGCGTTACCGTTTGTCACCAGTTTGATGGCTTCACTTAGAAGATCTGGACCATCGCAATACTGCACTATAGATTCTTTTCTATTGCCCTTACTGGTATTTTTTCCTTCTTGTAGTACTAGCTCATTCTAGCTAATGTCTGTCTTCCATAGCACTGTCCTCATATCAGGAAAAATCTCTTTGTTATACAACTATTTAAAGTAAGTGGGCGATTTAAAATTTTCCGGGTTCGTAAAAATTTACTAGAACAGATACTCTAGAACTTTAGAATTACAGTAAAAATATAGCTTAGTTGCTTACAACTCTACATTTCTTTTGTGATAAAGCATCCAACTGTAGGTACTGTAAGGGCGAATGTGGTAAATTAGCACTGAAATATGATTTTATCGAGTGGTAAAAGTGGAGCGTACTCGGACCAGCTCTAAAATTACCGCAAAGTTTGTTTTGATCGACCTTTACTACTCTTTAAGCTATAGGAGCGCAAAAAATAGAAGAAAATTTTTTTCTTTCAAACATTAGCCCTAATTTTTGTTTTTCTATGAATATAATGGTCTGGTACAACTGGTAGGGCTCTTTCAGCTTTTTTTAGCGTAGTGCAAAAGACTGTTTTTCTCTACTTTTTGTCCAGTTGCATCAAATGCAACTGGACATACAGCTTCTAAGAAGTTCATTATTTCTCCACCACAAAGACTGGGTTGATGCGCAAAATCAGTATTTGATCAAAAAGATACCTATTTATAAAAAAAATAAGTGGTTGAGTAAAACAAAATATTCTCATAAATTGTTTTATTTGGATAAATACTTTTTTGCTTGATAGGGGCCCAATTATAATAATAGATGAATATATGAGTGGAATAATTGTCACTTTGCAGTAATACTGTAGACCGGTGGTCACGATGGAACATGTTTCAAACAAAATGCTCCAGGCTCTATACTAGAAATTATCTGGTTCAGTAGGTTTCAAGCGTGCCCGTAACAACGCCCTGAACATATTTCCAGTTAAAAAACAAGACATAATAATTCCCGCGAAATAATCATTCGTAAAAATTACCATGTTTCATAAACAAGGTATTCTAGGGTGGTCACTATTGTCACAGCGCATAACACCCCTTTAAAAACAATAACTATTTAACATGGCAAACGCAGTACTTTCTGGACATCGAACGAAAACAACTCAGAAACTACTCCAAATCTAATGAGGACTGTCACATGGGCAAATCTATACGCATTTGGCGACGAGTACGATAAATTTTCAGAGCTATTTTACGGTCCTTCACATCTTCCACGCCCCTATCATACAGAAGGTTATTTCTTTGATGTAGTTCTCCTCATAACCGCGACGAAGTGGATTGTTCAGAATGGGAAGGTTAGTGAGGGCAACAAATAAGGTCTAAATAGTATCGTGGATTGCTTCATTACACCCATACTTCAGCGATATTACTGCTCCAGAGAACTTATACATCCAGAAAAGTTTTCCACGATAACACATTCAGAGGACTTCTTACTTTTCTGCTTCATCTTCAATTGTTAAGTAGCCATGCGAGGGTTTCATCTTCAGATATATAGCTCTATATAGCTCGATAGCCCCCTGATACCCCTTTTCAGTGAGCACTGCCTACTCATCAGGATGTTCTTCGTCCAAAGGCCAAAAATCAGCCATATCTCTCTCGTCCTCTTTTACTCGTAAGTCGTGCATATGAAAGGCCTGTTCCGCATTGAATATTTTCATATCAGAGATAGATCCCGTATATTGCTTACTGCAATATATAGCCAACCTATTGGGCAATACGGACACCTTCAGCTTGTAGCTGTACATGTGATGCTTTCTAGAGAATTAATTCTTCTCCTCTTCTAAATTTCCGGATGGGTGGTGGCATTGCTGAAATTTCACATCCGTAGCGTAGCGAGCATAGGGATTATATTTAAACACCATATTTTTCTTCACTAAGCAACTCATCGGATACCAATCTGCAACGCCAAAAAATAAGCTGTCCGTCAAGAACTCAGCTAGACACAAAATGAGCCTCATAACAAGGCGTTCAAACATTGGAGCCTAAATTTAAACCCTTCTTTTCCAAAAACTCTCACTTTTTCTCTTTTTAAGAACTGTTTAAGTCAAAAAGAGCAAACAATTTTCTGTGATTGTAGACTTACGGCCTCTACCCACATTCCATGTCGTTATTATGTACTCCCGAAACGTCCCATACAATTCCCAAAACGCCTTCAAATCAACCTTCGTCATTTATAGAATAGTCCTTGAGCCTTCATTGGCAAAGAAATCATCGAAAATTGGGGAGTCGCTGTCTTTTTCAGAGCCGAGGTCAGGCAGTACGTGGGATGCATTGCACTGATCCAAGTCCTACTGACGTGTGAGAGCCGCCTCAGCAATCGTTACGATTGCATTGCTTGCATTTGAGGAGGATATTTACTTCATTTTGCGCACGGGAGGGTGTAGCGTCGTCGAAGGTAGAGGTCAGCAGTAATTTGGGGGAACTGGAAGAGCGACAAAGTCGGATACATATGTTTTGTGTAGTTGCCGCGGTTTTTTGGAATGATTGGGATGTTGTGTACATTGCTGTTTTCGGGTAAATAGTTTTGTTCAAATAAAAATAGCTAGCTAGTTTCGAAATTGGCCAATCTCTCCGTAATTTGTTGTTCTTTTTAATACTTCGAGTCGTTTTACAGTATTACAAAATTATGTCAATTAGAACCGGAAAAGGGTTTTTTCTTTATTGAGATGTATGGATTGGCTGGAACCCATTTTGAGTTATAAATCTGAATATAGTATTAAATACATTTAAAACCTAACTTTTGTGATATTTCGCTCAGTCTGAGCAATATTCGAGTACATGACGAGAGGCTCTATTCGGGGAGATTTGTGTAGGAATTGAGCCATTTTTTGGACTGTACAGTACATTATATAGTACCCAAAATTCGAACTTGTTACTCGTCACTTTTCCACGTACAGTGGCATGAAATGCTTAATTTCCCTTCCCGATTACTTCATTCTGTTCCGTAGGCAATGCGTAGCATAACAGCTGGTTGTTTCGATAAAAATGAGGAGCATTGTTTGCATCACACGAAAAGAAACATTTCGGAGCTTTAAAAAACAACGAAATTGCAAATGGCACAAGAGAAATTCCCGGGAGAACTGCATCTAAAACCTGCTAAACTTTAGAGCTATAGACTTTGATCATTATAAGACGTGGATAAAGTATTTACTCAGCCTCAGCAAAGTTGGTAGGAGTCCGGTACTGACCACAAAATGCTAAAGAGAAAGTATCTGAACGATTTCGTTGCCATGCGGAGGGAGCAGATTCCAGTGAGAGCGATTGCTCAGACCTTAAGCCGAAACGTCGGGACAATTCGGAACTTTTTAATGAAAAAAACGCAACATTGTCAGACTGAAACTTCGAAATATACCAGAAAAACCTCGGAACTCGATCGTCGTCAAATTTTCCGCATGGCTTCAAAGGAGACGCAACTGCTTCTGAAATTCACAGGTCCCTTAAACCTTCTATTATTGTCCGTAGGTTACAGCAGTTGTTATCAAGCTCGCCGTTTCTTCGATATCGCAGAGTTAATCGTGTGCCGGCGATGACTTTAGACCACAAAAAAAGAAGACGTCAATGGGCCCGCAGGTACATATCAAAGCGCGACATGTTTTGGACTCATGAAGTGTTTTCAGACGAAAAAAATTCAACTTGGACGGGCTGGATGGTTTCCATATGTATTGGCACGATTTACGAAAGGAACCTCGGCCCTTTCAGACCCAACAGGATGGGGGTGGCTCTGTGATAATATGGGCGGCTATAAGGTTCTATGGAGCGTCCCCTTTGGTTTTAATTTCTGGTAAGCAGGACTCAGCGAAGTACTACGCAACTATACAGGCTGGCTTGCTACCTTGGGCGGCTGAAACATTTGGGGAAATGACTACATGGACTTTCCAGCAAGATGGTGCGAGTGTACATCGCTCGCAAGAGACGAGTGCGTTTCTAAGTCAGCACGGAATTCGTGTTCTACAGTGGCAAGCAAAGTCTTCAGACTTGAATATTATTGAAAATGTTTGGGGCTTACTGGGCCGCCCCGTTTATCTACGTGGAAAGCGGTACGAGTCTGTAGCTGACTTATAGTCAGGAATTGAGGAAGCTTGAGCGACCATTGACAACAGTTTCATTTTAAAACTGTACCGCAGTCTTCTCAGGCGTATGCTAGCAGTAATTATCTCAAAAGGAGAGCCTACAAAGTAATGAGCTTGAATTAAGGTGAGCAATGTTTCATGTGTCTTTGTAATTTCGTTGTTTTTTAAAGCTCCGAATGTTTGTATTAGTGTGGTGCAAACAGTGCTCCTCATTTTTATCGAAACGACCAGCTGCCATGTTACGCACTTCCTACAGAACAGAATGAAGTAATCAGGAAGGGAAATGAAGCATTGCATGCCACTGTATGTGAAAAAGTGCCTAGTAACAAGTTCGAATTTCGGGCACTGTACTGCAAAGAAACTCAGCACAAGTTTTAAATTTCGGGTGCCGTTTAGTCTTGCTCTTAGAGCCTGGAAGAAGTTTAATGCATTCAGTATCTACTGGGGACTGCGCACGTCTTAACTATATGGCTAAGATCTAACCGGCTAAAGTTTTGCACGCATTTCTGTGCATTACACGCGTCTTTATTTACCTGAAGCATCAAAATAAATACCGTACTCCGCAAGGCACCAGACACTTTTAAACACCTCCGGTTTTCAGCCCTCCGAAGTCTCGCAGCAACACACTCCCATTTTTTCTTAGTACAAAAATTAGTTTTGCTTCCTGCTTTAATTCCGTCGTCACAATTTAAGCAGACATTTTGTCTGAAATTCCAATTGATCGTGAGCGCACGCTTTGCAATGATCTCCATCGAGTGCCAAAATCAATGTAAGGAAACTTGGCTTAATTTGAAGCGGGGTAGTTTTACTTTTGAAATACTTGTATTGCTTTTCTATTGTAGTTGAACCGAAATAAAACTCTGGAAAGGGAGAAGTTCAAAGAAGTTTAATCCAATAAGCACCTATCGTGTTCACTCTACACAGATTGAGGTGATCATCAAGCTTTGTCCCATAATAAAATCGATAAGCTATACGCACTACAAGTTTTCACCCCCTTTTCGATGAGTTAACCTCTGAATACAAGGGTAAGACTTGGGCGTTTTCATATCTGAGGGTGGCGTTCGCTGTACTACTGGTACATGGAGCGGTTAATGATTGGCATGCGGCACAGGCAGAACGGACCTGAAACAAGAAAAGAGGGACGAAATGACCAAACTAGGTCCACTCCTTGTACAACTTTGATCCAAGCCGCTGCTCATCAAGCTCGCCCTTGACGGTGTTATCACGGTATCCGTCGATGAGCTTTCACTCTACCCAGGTCACACCAACAGGGATCAACGACGCTAACAAAGCTACCACAAAGTCACTGAGGCTGTTGCTGAGTACCCTGAGACGCCCTGCTCATAGAGTGACGTGAAAGACTTCTACAAATTTGTAATAGCATTAAATACTGTGGCAAAACGGCCTTGCGGGGTTCTCGAACTACGGTAATTGGTACCGAAAATTGCTATACAAAACCCACTGCACTCTGGAGCAGTAAACTCCAAGGCAACACTTTGCTTTACATTCTGTCGATGCGGAAGCGCGTTAGTCGTGCATTTATTTTTTCAGCGCTGCGAATAGTTTCCCGAGAAGGTATTCAATTTGAGCATCACGACATGTCTATGGATATCCTGATAGTCATGCTCTAGAACCAATTACATGTTGAATTGGATGCATACCGCTCAAGTTGCAGCTCAAAAGAAGGTAGCTCAGGCGGTGTATCTTAAGCCGAGAAACTTCGCGGTGCGATTCATCTGCCTGTCAAGCTTCCAGGTTGCGCTCTAGCAGCCCGCAGAGGATTTTGGAACACATGCGGCGTGCAGGTGTCTAGTAACAGAGAAGCGTGGGCCAAGATAATTGTGGGAATACCAACGTCTGCCTGATTCGTCTGATGGAATGTTTGGCGACCAGTGTAGTTCTGTTGTACACCGTACTTTGAGTCTCTTTACCTAGTCCCCTACTTTAATGCGCAATTGCAAGCCGAACGGTACCCTATCTAACGCACATGCGACAATAATACAGACACCGGTCAGCGAGACTCGTCGATGCTCTACAGGCGTCCCATGTGATGCGATATCGATTAGTTTACTCAATGCCAAGTCATTCAGCCACATATATGTCTCACCATAGTCTTCCAACTGACAATCAACAGTGATGCAGTCAACTAGTTCACTTTCCATTTCAATTTGGCTCTTTGAGATGCAAACTGAGTCTATTGCTCCGCCACAGTTCAGCAACCGTGGCTGCCCAAGTGCAGCGAATTGCAAACCATGTCCAAGGTCAAATGCTGGGCAGATGTGTACAATCAACGCACTCATTGGCGCAACCTTCACATATGTCTCGTCTGTTGCATGACAATGCCTGATAGCCCGCATACAAGGAAGCGTAACAAGACTGATGTACTCACATTTCTTCCCCTTGGAAAGCCGACTGATATCCTCAACATCCGCTGGAGAGAAATATTCCTCAATATCCGCTGGCTCATCGGAAGAATCCAAGTTGAAAAGACCTACAACACTAACCACAGCGGAGCGATTGAAAATCTTCAACAACTTGCACGGCTTCTCACGCGGGTCCCGGAACAGGCAGTCCTTAGTTGGTAAGCCAGGATTTAAACATCTCAGCACTTTCCCACTCCTAGTTGTCATACTACTCAATATTCCCTTGGCCTTTGCGTCAATCGGCGTCGCATCGCTAAAGTAGACCGGCCCTCCCGAGAGAACTCGAGCGGCCGCATGTATCCTTGCCAAAGCCTCATCGTCACAGCGAAACATGTCCCAGTCTGTCACCGGAAATACTTCCCCAAAAACACATTATTCAAGCAGTTGCACAATATATGCCAGGCAACAGCTCCCGCATTCTCCTCTACACCCGGAAATGCATGATCATTAGACGTCCGCCACCAAACGTTTCCGCGAGTCAGCTCCGAACCAGACAGCAAGATCATCTCCGGTCCACACGACATGCAGTTCATTACCGGGGCTTGCGGAAACGCCCTTTCAACAGCTCTGGAAATTTCCTTGCGGTATGTCATCGCCAACGAGCTCCTTGTCACTTCATCATTTACGCCCCTCACGCCCGATTGATATTCTTCGTCAACGGACTGCCGATTGCACAACATCTCCAGGATACTCTGCGCATCCAGCTTGACTCCAACAACTTGCTGTTCCGTTGCCATGCTCTGGACGAAATACTTTTCATAAAACTCACGAACAGCTTCCTCTCCTGGCCCTACAACTTCATAAGCTCCCTCCCACCGCGCGGCATCTTCCTTGCCATTCGCCCGGAGCCCTTCCGATATCGCGCCATTCACACGAAACGTCTGCAAACCACACGGCGTACCACTGCAACCACCCCAATACCCTATGATTGCAGCCCAGGCAATCACATCGACCTCCAGCTCTGTGACCAAGCGACCCAAACACCCACCAAACTTGTCATTTGCCCCAAAAGACTGCAAGCGCGCCCTCCCTACCCGAAGCCCATCTTCTTTGAACCCTGCGTCTGGTCCCCCTGCCCCCCCTCCCTGCCATCCATCATCCACGATAACAAAACCCACCGGCATCTGCTCCCGTTTTAACCACTGCAATGACTCGACTATCATGCGCTCTTCGACCCTATGCCCAAATGCATCCCAAGTGCAATATCCCAACTTATCCATGATTCCTCCCCGCATGATCTCGGTCCCTCTGCTTGACCCCCACTTGCGCAATCTCGAACAAAATTGGCCCACCACATTCGCACCTTCCTCCGTCATACTCCTCACAGCCTGATATGGAGATGCACCGACTCCAACAACAACAGGCACAAATCCATGTACCCGAGATGCGTCCAAGGGTTGACATCTGCCATTCTCTACACGTACCACCAACGCACCCCCTGTCCCAACAAGACTTGCACGTACGCCCCTCTCGACATCTACGGTAGCTAATATTGCCACATACTCAGCGCCTCGTGCCGCAGATTCCGCGGAGCCGCGCGTGGAATACAACATGAACTGGGTCTCCGGATCGACAGAAGCAAAGGTACGGCCGAAAGCAGGCTGAAGCCAAAAGGGATTCACACGGTATAAATTCAAAAGGCGATGCTGCAAAGGTTGGCCAGTGGGTGGGATGGGGAGGACGGCGTCGATGAAGCAAGGGACGGATCGCGGGCCGAAGCCCATGTAAAAGTCGTGACCATTTGGGGCGCGTAACCATTGACCCGATTGTAACTCGATAACAAACGAGAGGCCAAGTGCTGGTTGCTCAGACTGAGAGACGCAAACATGAGCTTTGTAAACAGAGTTGGCAGTGTTCAAGTGGAATTTGGCGTTGCGAGGGGGGTAGGACCAATGATAAGGACGAGCGGCGGGACTACAGTGAAGGCGTTTGGGAGGGATTGGGGTGAGGTGAGGGTGGGGTTGTAAGAGGACTTGGATTTGGGTCGGGGGGATGGCATCAAACGTGACGGCGAGGAGGTGGGTAGGAAGACAAAGCGATTCTAGATGAGTGGCGGGGAGATGAAGGCGGGCAATGTAAGTGTGTGGAGAGGTGCGGTGCCAGGAAAGGTAGGGAGGAGACATTGATTGTTGAAGTGGGTTGAAGGGGAGGCCACGGCCGCTGCCGGATGCACGCCGCACGTCGAATCGAGTTGATCCAAGTCGGGGGGCGGGAATTTGAAATAAAGCAGGTTTACGTATGATCTCCCGCACTGTTTGGTCTGCATTTCCCCCCAATCGCGCTGTGCTCCACAACCGGCTCATCCTTGCACGTGCACCTCGGCTCGACCCGTTTGCGACATGCCTCCTCACTCTCATGCCGCGTTTTCCCTTCCCGCCCCCTTGCCAACGCAACCTCCATCCCTCCCTCCCATCCCCTTGCGGCCGCGCATACGAGTCAACGCTTTGATACAAACCCCCAATTGTCGCGCCGATCCATCATCGCGCTTGTCCCTCTTGTTTGCCTTCCTCTTTTGCCTTCCGAGACGCATACGCAAACGTTAACAACGCGCCCTCCGGCAGACTATGATGCCAACAAATCTCGTCGGTATATCCCAATCGGGCGCCCTGCTCCGGAGCGCGCGCCGCCTACATTCGCGGGTACGCCCTTTGCGATAGATGGAAATCTGCAAGGTGAGGATGTACGTGTGGGTACTGGGGCTGTGGTGGAATCTGGGAGTCTTGTGGTGGCCAAGTGGGTGATGTTGTTGGACGACGGTACGATTGTTGATGATTCGAATGAGAATTTGGCGGCGTTTTTTCGGCCGGGTGCGCATCAGGTTGTTCCGGGGGTTGAGGATGGTGTGGTGGGTATGAGGGAAGGGGAAAGAGGAGGATCAAGGGCAGTGCCGAACGCGTGTTGACGAGTGTCAGAATGGGCTATGATATTGGCGAAAGGAGTTTGGTGCCCACTGGTGCTGTTGTATTCCTGGATATTCAGGTCGACCGCGTCAATCCCTACGGCAGATAGATTCACATGTGTTGCTGGTGCAATCATCCGCTGCCGACAGGCTTCATCGCCGAGACGAGGGCGATGTGGTCAAGATCTGGCGCTATTCGTCGAGTCATCGATCAACAATAACCTGTAGTTTACTGTACAGGATGCGACAAAAATATACTGTATTTAATACACGTGTACACGCGTTCTCATTCGGATCCACCTCAACTCTTTAAGCGAGGATCGACTCGACGGCGTCCCTCCCAAGGACTCAACCGTCTGCTGCCAACTCAAAGTGTCGTCCCACACGCCTTCATCCCAAGCCTCTTTCTGGTGCTATGGAAGTCACAGACAGAGGGACCCTCCCTCCTCACATTGACAAGGCGCGTACTCGCGTGGGCATCGCCTTTAAATCTATTCACAACCCAACCGGCACCTATGGCGCCCGCACTTATCAATCCCTTGGCTACGACAACAGCTTTAACCTCTCCGAATTCCGCCAGAATTGCTGCGTTGAAATCTACATCACCAACCCCGACCTCGTGCTGTTCGACCTCCACACCATTGATCCTCCCATCGCCAACGCCCTCCGCCGCATCCTCCTCTCAGAAGTTCCCACCGTAGCCATCGAAAATGTATTTGTTCATCGCAACTCTTCCATCATGCATGACGAACAACTCGCCCATCGCCTCGGTCTCGTTCCCCTCAAAATAGACCCTCGACCCTTTCAAATCTGGTCCAAGGGTGACCCGGTCACTCCTGACAACACAGTCAAATTTCGACTCAAGGCCCGCTGCGGGTACAACCCGGACGCCCCTCGTGACGGCCAAGCACCGCCAGACGTCCTCTACACCAACTCCAAGGTCCTCAGCGGCTCCATCGAACACGTCCCATTTCCAAACGGCGCACAAGATCACCTGCTCGGAGACACTCCCCCTCAGCCCGTCCATCACGACATTGTGCTCTGCAAGTTGCGACCTGGTCAAGAAATACACGTCGAACTGGACGCCACCAAGAACATTTCCAAAGAGCATGCCAAATGGTCACCGGTTGCCACCGCCGGGTATCGCATGCTGCCCGAAGTAAACCTCAAGCAACCTGTCACCGGCGCAGATGCCAACATCTGGTCAACATGTGCCCCGCAAGCGTGTTTGATATCGAGGATGATGCCGCCATTGTATCGCGCGCACGCGATTGCACCATGTGTCGCGAGTGTATCCGCGAACCACAGTGGGAAAAGAGGGTGGAGCTAACGAGGAAACGCGACCATTTTATTTTCTCGGTGGAGAGTACTGGAGTCATGCCCGCCCCGGAATTGGTCACAGAAGCCTTGTCGGTGCTTATGAGTAAGTGCGATGCTGTTTTGGAGGGCCTCGACAAGGCTCTCAAGCAACGGCCGCCAGACTTGGACGAGGAGGATGGTGCTGATGATATGAATGACGATTGACGGTCATTCCGCGGCGCTTTCTCGATGTCAACTGATTTCACAAACAATGACGATACGCTGCTGGCTAGGCTAGTACAATTCAGAGGGTAAGGTGCTCGGGCGTGGCTTTTTTTCGGGATGAGACGGTGTAGTGTACATTTGGTGATGCGATGGTTGTACGGTTGGGTTGGGTGCGGTAACAACGCTGGACGGAAGCGGTGGTTGCCCGAGGCCAAGTCCAAGGCGCGAGGCAGAGGTAGGTCGGTTGCGGTGGTGCGAGACCGTTGCCCGCGGAGGTTGATTCCATGCATCTGCGCTTGAGGTCAAGTATATTTTGTCTAGTATGTATTCGGCCGTTGGTGTAAACATCTAGCACTCTCTACCACAAGCCCCATCCAGAATTCATACCGCGACCAATACTATTCATCAATCTATTGGCACGGGCCTTTTTTCTATTCTCTTCCTCCCTCTGGGCTCGAAGTCTCTCTGTCAATGAGCTAGCGCCCTGACTGATTGTATTCTTCTTCTTTGCATTTTTCTTTGCAACGTCACGAAAACGCTGACCCGTGTGATCCAAATAGCCCGGCTGACCACCACCATTCTCCTTGTCTGCGTTGGCATCGGGATTCAACTCTTCTGATTTTGCCTCTGGTTCGTCATCATCAGACGGGGCATCGGGCAAGACCTGGATCGGGGTACCTGTCATAGTCCTCAAGAAAGAGGCCAGCTGCTGAGCTTCCACTCTTGTGTAAACGACAGCAACCTCTGCGCCAATCTCAAAAACGACGGATATGACGCCTCTGCGGCGAACGATCAACTGCTCGACACGCAGACAGGTGACCTCATCGGAAATGCCCGGAATATGCAAGCGTGCTGTGGTAGGGTGCGGCAACAAGTCCGGGTCATCTTCAAATGGCAGCGGGAGCTTTTCCTTCAAGCCAGCGGCCTTTTCCAGGTCATCCAACTCATCCATTTCGTCATCATCATTCTCATCGGTCAATTCCTCCAAGATATCAAAAACGTCTTGTCTCAAGTCCCTGGGGGCGGTATCAAGGACGAGCAAATCCTTGAGGCCTTCCAACATTTCCTCCTCGGATCGGAGGGCGTCAAAGTTGTGAGGATGTGAGGCGAGGTTCTTGAGGGCTGCGACGGCGATGGTGGCGACTTGAATGTCATTGCCGGATACAAAGGATGTGAGGGCACGCATGCAGCCGTCTTCCCTGGCGATGATGGGTTGGTTGTCTGTATCGGCGGAGAGGGAGCGAAGATGGACGGCGACGGTTCGTAGACTTGCAGCGTCTGCTAGGGCCATGGTGAGTGGATGGAGTGAGTTGTTGAGTCAAAGAGCAAGGAGGGGCGGGTGGATAAATATGAGGTGGGCGGGCAGGGTGGGGAGGGAAAGTAGGGTGCGGAGGACAGAGTGGACAGAGAGGGTAGGGTTGGGATAAGTTGAGGAAAAGGTGGACTTTGGATTGGAGAGAACGAGAACGTGGGCGTGGGCGTGGGCGAGGGCGAGGGCGAGAGCGAGGGCGTGTGTGATGGAACAGGCCCGGGCGGAAGCTGCGACATGCGGCTTGGCTCGAAACGAACGGTTTTGTTGGACTCCGACTCGTTCACTGCACTGCACTGCACTGCCTGCCTGACATGCGATGCAATTTTTGGGGCAAACTTTTCTCTCATTTCTAGTTGGAACCCAGAGGGATTTTCCAAAATTGGAATTGGAATTAGAAAGAAATTGTAAAAATATTTCATTTTCTTTTCTAAAATTCGCCGATCGGTCTTGAACAGAGCAGCCTGTCCTTTCCCCGAAATTTTCAACTTAAATACAGAAAAACGCAGACGTGCAGGGTCAACAGGTGTTGACAGAAACAACAACAAAACAGTCCGTTTCGAATGGACCGTTTGGAAGACCCATTTCGGTCCTGTGCAAAGCCCTAGGCTAAATAATTACACTGTAAATATTCCCCAATTATTCTTTACTCTCATTAATTAATTACGTAACATCCAGCTCGATTCCCGTCGATCAAGTGCACTTCATTCCGAGACACCATCGCCATTGCCCACCGATCATCACCCCGCACAACCAACGCCCCGCTAGATCCATCTCCGAATCCTACCACCCCCGATCTACTACCCAGTCGTCTTGCCGCGCTGCATGCCGCCGGAAACCAGCGCGCCGCATGTCTGCTGCGTCGTCCCCATAGGTAGCAGCTCCTTGCTCACACTAGCGACAACGGCAGTCTTGTGGATAAAGACTGGAGGGTATACTTGCCAATCAATAGTACGCAAACGCTGCAACCATCATGGGGACGAGGGATCGTCTTCGGCGAGTCCCGCGTCTGCTCAATCTCTGCGGCCCGTCGTTTGGCCTGTTTCTCAACACGACGAAGATACGCACCTACTGGCCACAGATCCAGCGGCCTTCCTGGCGGAATTCCCGCTCTCGGAGTGCTCCTGGGTGCCCCGATAGACAACTCCACGTTCACTACAGCCTTTCTAAGGAGCAAAACTGCCTAATGCCGCCGCGTCCTGCTCCTTGTCGAGCAAGTCCGGGATCCTCGGGCCCGTTTTCATATGCACCGCACCGCCTATGTGCCTCGGCGTGCCGGGTCAATCATGCGTTCAAGCTGGCGGATCCCGCACACCCCGCCCACGCTGCCGACGAATTCGATTCTCTCCGGCGCTCGGCATACGCGTCCCGGCACAAGGTCCCCCTCTCGCATGATGCATGACATCGAGGGTGTCTCCCGCTCCGCATTGGAGGTCAAGGTTTCTCGTTTGTCGCTCCGTTTGTACCCGCTGCTGTTGCCGCCAGTGTGAGCAACCGGTTGATGATACCTATGGCGACCACGCTGCTGACATGTGCCCGTCTGGTTTTGGCCGCATCTACCGCCATAACTCCATTCGCAACGTGCTCGCATATCATGTGTTTCGCGCGGCGGGTTTGGACGATCGATTCGAGACTCCGCTCCTGATACCCGCCACCAATCTGCGTGCTGCCGATGTCCAGATCCACCCCCCTCTTCCTCCCGTTGAACCGCACGAGCGGCCCACCGTCTTCACGGTAATACTGTACACTTCTGTACGTACACTGCTGTACAGTACGAGATACAGCATGTACTGTACTGTGCTGTACTGTACTGTAGTGGACGGTGTGATTTTCACACCAATTGAAAACATGACTAGTTAATTTAGTTTGGCATTTACTGCAACACTCGGGGCACTATACTGTACACTTCACAAGCTACCAACAAAATTAACATCTCGCCCCTCCTCCCAACTTGACCACAGAGACGCTGTCCACTCTCCCTGCAACTCGCGTTCCCTCATGTCATTTACTCCACCCCATCGCCATGCGTGTCCCGCACGTGGCGATCCAGCACTCCTTGGTGCACCGTACGAAACTCGCATTTTCCACAACTCAGCTCTTTTCTGCGGTGCGCCATCTTGAAATGCCGTTTCAACAAAACCTCACTCGAAAACGCGCACACGCATTCACTGCATTTGTGCTGCATCTCATGGTCATTTTTCGGTCGATGGTGCTGTAAAATGTGCTTGTTCAGGTCGGCTAACCGCCCGTACGGTCCATGACAATGGGGGCATAAATAACTGCTGCGCCGGTCATGAACAATCCGGTGATGCAAGTGAAGCATTCGATCGGTTAGAAATGTCTCGGGGCAGGAGGGACATTGCTTTGGATTGAGGCCTGTTGATGTGGAGGGGGTGGAGAGAGGAGACGTGAGGGGGACAGTGGGCGGTTTTGGGGGGTGATGCAAGTGTTTGAGAGACGGGGGAGGTGGCGAGTGGCGACATGGATGTAGTCATGGTGGGGTAGGGTGGTGGGTGTGGGTTGAGAAGGAAGGGAGGAGGGGGTGAAGCACTTGAAGCTACTTATGTGTTGGAGTGAACCGATTCTGGGGCGGCGAGATGAGGGCCCGGGAATGAAGGATTGCATTGAGCTGCCGCATAGAGTCGTTTGAGAAAGAGTTGACCGACCCGGTAATTACATCATTGAGCTGCGCTGTGGCACCTGCCGCGGAGGCATCGCGGGATGGTTTTCGTCTATCTACAGTACACTGTACTGTACAGTATACGTTTTGACCATAAATAGATTCGTACCCGTCTAATTACAGTTTCTTGAAAATTCCCGGCTTTCAAACAGCATCTGACCCGTAAGGTACAATAGGTCTCGTGTACGCATAGCGCAGAATAGGGACATTCCCATATTTTACGATGCCTACTCTCTAGACGATTCGGGCGAGTAGTAGTTGGTTGAAGCCAAATACTGTACGTTGCAGAGTTTATCAACGTTAATTGAAGAAAGGAATTTTATGAAGGGGTTTTGGTCTGTTTGGCAATTTAAAGAATCGTAAATTATACATAGTGTTGTACTGTACTAGCAGCGTTTTACGGTGCATCAGCACTATCGAAGAAGATGGTTTTACTCACAGGCGCCCCGGTGTCTCCGTGTAGTGGCCATCGGCAAAGGGGTGAAATGAATTGAGGTGTTCTGCCGGGCGGTGCAACGAGTTGTGGCAGTTTGCCCTGCCGTTGAACCTTTCATGATCAAGAGAGGTTTAAAATTTTGAGTATTTGAAAACTGTGACTGTTGCATTTTACAAATTTGTGAAATTTACGTGCACGTGACTGAGTCTTATTGTACCCCGTTTTGTACTGTACTGTACAATATACTGTACAGTACAGTACTGTAGCAACGGTGCTCCAGTCATAGATCAGTACAGTAGAATCGTTTTGATCGTGGACGTCTAGTACCGGCATTGGCAGGCAGTGGCTCAACAAAACTTTACCGTTCAAGAACCAACAAATATTTACAGTTCATTACAGTACCGTTTGGGAATACCGTTTACTGTACATACTGTACAGAGTACAGTCACTGTACGTTTGATGACATGCTGTACAGTCCAGCCCTCAATTTTAACGTAAAAATAGGAATCTTCTCCGAGTAACGTTTTGGGACAATAGATCATACTGTAGGGAGGAGGGTGGAATCAGGTCGAATGAGGATAACGTTAACGACTTTAGCAGACGGCATGGGACGGCCGCATGATAGCCAACGTTTCGAGTCCCAAACTTGAGAGCCAGTCGCCAGACATCATGTCGCCAACCGCGTCGCCGCCATTCAAACCACAGCCGCTCTGTCCACTCCGCCGACTCCAACATCCACCCCCGAAAACCCCTACCCATTCATCCCTCTGCCCAGTCGTCCTCCCCTCCCCACCCCGCTCCTAGCCCTCACCTCCACCTCAATCCTCGTCTACTTGGCCGCCCGTCCCCTCGTCGCCCTCTCCCTCTCACTCTACCTCCGCACCCCTGTCACTCTCTCCTCCCTTCGTCTCCGCCCCTTTCGCCGTCACCTTCAACTCGGCGGCCTCCGCCTTGCCGACCCTCACAACCGCCACCTCCTCTCCCTCAAATCCCTCCACCTTTCCTTACGCCCCTACCCAACCCCAGCCCCTGTCCCTGTCCCCCCACCACCAGCCAAAACCCCAAAACACCTCCTTCAAATCACCCTCGATTCCCCTTCCGTCACCGCGCTCTTCGACTCCAATCTCCTCACCTCCTCCAACTGGACCCTCTTTGTCAACAACTTTCGCCGGCAACCATCTCCCCCAACACAACCCGCCCCAGCACCTCAACCCTCCCCTGCGTCCGCCCCCTCGATTCCAATCGCTGTCGCCGTCACCAACGACGTCCATCTCTCCCTTCGCTCTGCGCTCCGCAACAACGCCCGCCTCATCCCCGATGTCACCCTCTCCAACGTCTCCATCTCCGCCGCCGATATTCGCACACCTGAGAATATCGCACATTTCGTCAACTCCCTCACCGCTCGTGCAATCGCCTCAGTCCGTTCCAGTGCTTTTCCAAAAGAGGTGCGCAGTGCCGCTAGGAAATATGCGAGGCGCGTTTTCAAGGAGGGTGTGGCTAGGGGAATTCAAGTCACAAAGGAAAAGGTAGGCGACGTTCGGAGGAGGGTGGAGGTTGTGGATCACTATGTGCTTCGTGGCTTACCTGATGTCCAAGGTGTTGGCGCACGGGTGACGTCATTAACCAATGTATTAAAGGGAATCGAGGCATTCTTGGGTGGGGGGAGGGGCCGGAGAATCAGGGCCACAGTTCTGGTGGAGGGATGCAGCAAAATAGTGCAGATCAGGCGACGATGGACCGCGGAGACCAATTTCGCGAGCTGGATGAAGGTAACGCCAAGTACAATGCTGGACGACAAAGGCCATAGTCTAGGGCATAGTATGAACTTGTTTTATTTACACACAACTTGCCCACGACACTAGTCAACTAGGAAAAGATATCGCGCATACATTCTTGGGCGCGTTGCCTCTTCAACTCCCTGGCCTCCTTGTAGCTCCGAGGTTGAAATGGAACCAACTTCCTGGCGCGTTTTATCACCATAGATCTGCGCATCATTGCGCATATGTCATCCTCGTCCTCCTCCTGTGAGGGAGAAAGCCAGGCCCGAACTAGCAAGTCATTCCTTGCAGCCCTTGTTCTACGAATATCATTCTGCAAAAAGAGAGTAGAAAGTGACTTGTTAGCGACTCGATAATTCTCGACTTGAAGGCATAATGTTCAACTTTGTGCTTATGGGCAACTTACTCTCGCAGCTTTGCCGATTGGGCGGGCTACCGATCCCGTAAACCTAACAAATTGCGGCATTTCGTTCGTTTGATGGCGGGGAATGAGGTGGGGAGGGGTTCTTGGGGCCGAGAATATCGAAGAATGATAACGGGCGGAGGTTTGAAGGCTAGGAAAAGTGGATGGAGCAAAGTGTTCCAATGAGGGGTAGGTCAGGAGAATGAGTAAAGCGGAGCGGGGCTAGGGTAGTAACAGAGAGAAGTGGTGCAGAAATGTGACGATGCGCAGGTTCGGTTGAGGGAGACGCGCTTAAGTACCATCGGTGAAGACTACAAAAACGAGGAAGAAAATATGTTGGGTGGAATGTTAAGCGGAAGCACTGATTACTGACAGGGAACCGTCATGATGTCAACTTGAATGCAGGAAGAGATGAAAAATAGTCATTGGATTGTTGCAGTTGTAACGCGGACTGCTGACAGAACCAACACTGCTTCATTTCGACCGCAGAAAGAGTGGAAAGAGCAAGATAAGGCTGTCGGACTTGCCTGACAGCGCAGGGGGCTTGTATTCTGCTGGGATGAACAGAAACTTGGGCTTAGGCGATAGAAGACTCAAGCACTACAGAGTACTGGCGCCGTACCGTGTCTCGGTGTACGCGAGGTAGTTCCCTACAGGGTTTGAAAAGTCAATGCTTGCCTTCAGGTTCGGATGCTGCCGAAAAGCCATGAATTGCTGGTCGTGGCATCTCAGTAAACAGATTATCTCAAGGGGACATGCCGCCAAAGCCCAATACATGCGATTCGTAGATGAACTGCAGGCGGGAATCATTGCTCCGCTGCGCAACTCGCAGTCGATGTAGAGACAGCGGTTCACCAGGAAACAACATCCTAAGCAACATCATTCCTGGCGTGATTGCTCTCCGCTTGGCTAATCATTACCGAGACCAATGGCCCATGTGCTGTCCAGCACCCAAACTCCAAATCAACCCCAGGTCCGGATCGAATGTTGCCCAGACTGCTACGACTGTTAGCTACCTTCGAATTTGCAGAAAGGCAAGGCTCGACGGCTTGGTAGACTTCTCCTGCCTCGCCGCCCATCAAGCCGGAGGAGTCGGGCACCTAGAACACGACCACTTTTCGTTGCGGCCTCTCTTCTCCTAGTGCATTTCAACCAGGGAGAACGAGCATATTAGCCTTTTTTGCGCTCAGTCGCCAAAACATTAACGCTCTGCTCTGTTTACCCCTCTCTAGAGTCTTTTGACCCGTTGTCCTTGTGACGAAGAAGAGATGATGCCTTTACTTCGAGGTGGCCCTAACGCCGCTTATGTGGCTATCGACGATTTCTTTGCACGTGTCAACCGTGTGTGCGGTCTGGTAGGAGCCCGGACTGTTATCATCGTGGGAAATGTGCGGTCTGGCACTCCCCGGTACGCTGATGGCAATCTGTGGCGGAGGCGGAATGATATTGAGAGCATGTCGAAGTTGACGGAAGCGTTGGGGTTGGAGAGGATTTGTAAGAAGGTCAGCGAGCATCGCGACGCTGGGGACATGCTTGGCGGCAACGCGGTGTGTTTCGATGAGGTCCTGGAGGAAGTGGTGCCGCAAGTCGATATACTTTCGATGCTGGGTGCGGTTTGCCGTGCTACTTGAATGGCAGCATGGTTGTCGATATAGAAAGGTCCCGGCTCATTCGAAGCGTGACCAATGTCAGAGAGAAGTAGTTGGAGCCCAGAAAACTGCTACGCTACGGAGGATGCGGAGAGGTACTCCGCTTCACATGTGGACATGGAGACAGTATTTTGTTTCCTGGATTGCCACATGACTGGGCTGCGGGTAAGAAGGTGAAAGATACTGGTTTAAGATTTGCGGTCGGTTGAGTTGGAAAAGCTAGCATCCGCGTATGCGATCAATTGATCGTGAAGGAGAGAGTTGTAAAGAATGCCGTGAGTCTCCGATCCTTTCAAGTACTTAAGAAGGTACAGAAGCTGATCCCAGTTATAGTCCGTTGGGCTGTGCATGACAAGTGCGAGGCGACTGACGGCATGAGTGATATCCGGGCGTGCTGAATCCACTAAGTAGCGTTGCTCGCCGACAGTTTGGCGGAACGTGAAGGTGTTCTCGGATGTGAGAGAGGGGAGGATAGGTACCGTAATCGTGGATTTTTTGTGTCAGCGTAGGGTGTGGGCTTTGGATTGCAGTCGGCCAGAGTGTTCTTCTGCAGTATGGAGCGGATTGTGTGGGGGTTTAGATATGTGTATGGAGCCCTTTTGGAAGCGTTCGAGTCGCCAGTTGAGGAAAAGCTTGGGCTCGCCAAGACGGTGAATTTTGTATCGGCACTTGAGAGTAGTGTACAAATGGGAAATAATTGCTGGTGACGGGTGAGGCAGTGCCGACGAAGAAATCATCGATGGTAATGGTGATGAAGATTGGGCCTTCCACTGTGTGACGGTGTGTGACGGAAGAAAAGACACTGATCGCTGTCGGCTTGTTGATACTGTGAAGATTTCAAGAACTTTTTGAGTGCGCTGAAGTAAATGTAGGAGGCAGGAAGTGTGCCGTACAGGTTGCTGATGAGCTCGCCAATTATGCGTGGCTGCTTATATGTGCCATCAAAGCGAGGTAATTGTTAAATTTAGACGGGAGCTGAGTGCTAGTAACTTTTCATGACGTAATAAGATTCAATTTGCAGTACACTTCCCAAAACATTGATCCGCGAACTTTTCCAGGAAATCCCATTCACTGGCATGCTTTCCTTGTTACGTCAGCTGAGGAATATAGGTGCTTGTATGTGACGGCTTAGAAGACGGAACTGGTAAATGGAACAAACCGAGGCTTCTATATTGATATTGTAAACGGGCGAAGGAGGCAGTCTGTAGAAACAAGCTGGAAGATATGTGAACGTCTCAAGATAGTCACGCTGAATACTTTCAACATGAAGGAGGACCTACCTCCAACAGACGTTGTCATGGTGATTGAACTTCCTCAATTACCGCACGAGCGTCAAAATAAAGATTTAGATGCTTCTCAATCGTCTCCGTCCGTATCTGGTGGAAATTTAGATGATTCCAAGGTGCATCGATCAGATGCAATTGCAATTGCACACGAGTGATTGCGGATTAACCTGGAGGTTTTTACACCTATTAATGAAAGTTTTCCCGAAAAAAGTACAAAAATTGGTTACTCTGGTCGTACTCTCGCCTTTTGGCGTGGTACTCGAGATTTATCCTCTTTTAAATGCTTTATGAGCATGTTTTCGCTACGTCATCTGAACCATAGGCGTGATCTTACAAATGAGCGATGGGATGCCGTTAGAAAGCAGTACGTTTCGTCAGGAGAGACATTGCAGTTCCTTAGAATGCCCATAATAAGCAAGAGGTTTCTATTTTCAAGCTACTGTGACCTCTGAAATGAGACTGGGCCGAAGTACATTGCAGGCCCGAGCTTTGGAAAGATCATATCACCGAGGAGGGCTCACCTGATTCCCGCAAATTTTTGCTGCAGTCAAACTTCTGAACGCGGGGAAAGGCCGTTGCATGACAGAAGATAGATTCCAGTGAGTGGAATTTTGAAGGCTATCATTGAAAACCACAGGCAATATATCACTCCATGTTTTCACATGTGCGTGAATAAAAGTATCTGAATGTGTTACGGTTTGAGGGAGATTGGATTCAGACATAAATCCTACATTAACTTGCAGATGGCAGAATTACTGAAAATGGCTGCGAAAAAAAAGATTCATCATATGTTCAGTCTTTAATAAAGTTGGGAATGGAGCGTCTGATGGGGAAACAGGTGGCCTTCGGCATGACTTCACAGAATGAAAATGTCACATTATCGCTTTTACGAGTCGCCTGATTCAGCTGTGGTTAGAAAAAGGTCATCTCGTACGTGGGGCACTAATTTTTTGCATCGGTGTCAACGGTGGAAGCCTTGATAAAATATGGAACTGGATTTATCTCCATGGTGAAAAATGTGGTCGGGTAGTTTCAGATAAAATACCTGTACTTTCGGGAGCTCAGAGAGCGCGAAGATCATATATTGATGGTCTCGAAGAATCTCGAAACCAACAAAAAATTCATGGCTGTATTGTGGATAGGTAGGGAACGAAGATAATGCATAAGCAGTTTTCATAAGAACAGTCAAGGAACCATAATTTTCAAGGAAAGATGGAGAACTGTCGAGGGAGAGACAATGAAAGTAGAATTTGAGATGGGGTTTGCCGCTGTTGTGGAGAGGTGCTACGACAAGGCCACTCAAATCGACCGTCAAACCAGATTTAACGACATAAACTTTGATGTGAGAAGAAATTGGAGGTAAAAGATTGGTCGCTCAGAGTCAATTCCTCTCTTCTGTCGTCAGAATTGGAAAATATCTTTCTGCAACCAACAAGAAGAGGAAATTGGGTAAAATCGTGAATATACCAACGCATCTCACCAGGGTCGCTGTCGACTTTGTAAGTTCAGTAAATCAATATGTGTTTGTTCTACTTGACAGGGTATTGACTTTTGCGATATTTACATCTTCCACGCGAGAATCGAAAAGTTCTTCTTCCTGGATCATGTGCGTGAAAAAAACCATATGAATCTTAAATAGGATTCCAAGATGATATAAATTAGTGTTACTTTCTTTGGCAAAACAAAAAAATGATTTTATAAGTTTTATTTCTGTAGCACACTATTTGTTTTACATGCCTCGTCTGACTTTCGGAGCTATCTGCCTATCTGTCTATGGCGCAATGTATTATCCCTTTACGGTATTTCCCGGTATTCTATCTCTTGTTCAAGTGAATGCCTAACGGAGCACTAATACAGCAGATTTTTCACAAACAGTCGAGTTCCGTTGAAATTTTAGGGCATCCAATAGAGATCCAACGAGAAAAGAACCCTCGATCTTTGGGTCAGCAGCATATGATTCGCACCATAAGTCACCATACCAGTGGTACATGCTAGTGGTTGACATCGAGTATTTAGAGTGGGATGCTATTGCATGTTCCCTCCCTATACCACTGCACGTGGTCTACGTGGAACACTCGAATAGCTCTTAGCTAGCATTACAGTGGGGTTCTGCAGCGGACACGCATAATACTAATGCCGCAAAGTTCTTCACTCCTCCCTAAGAGAGTAGAGAGTATGAGTTAGATATCTAGTTAAAACATTTATTACAGTGCAACTCATTGATTAAAAATTTTGGCCCTTACAAAATTATTTGACTACCACAGTACAGCACGAGCTACTTTTTTTGTCCTCATATGAGGACAGTGCTACGGCGGAAAGAAAATATTTCCTCCGGTTACTTTCGCCAATGCAAGGCAAAAAGGGTCCTCTGTGGAGTCTGTGCCATTCTGGGAGGCGCGCGAATGTCGTAGAGCTGCCAGAACAGCGGCGAAATCTGCGCCTTTAGATGTATTGATGCTACAAACGCTATAAATACTAGCAGTAACGTTAAGAGTGTCTAATGTTTTCCGACGACACTACATCTATTGAATCGCTCTATTAGTACCACGTATGGAAATTAGAGTTTCGTCCTACGCAGCATTTCCTACAAATGATAGTGCAACCTTTTGAAATAGTCCTGACTGACTCTGCCTCCTTTTCAGACCCTCCAATACACAGAATTTCTGCCCCCCGCCTCGAGCAATTGACGTTTAGTATCTCTAATCAGTATGGCACCCCAAATTTACCCATAAGGGAAACCAATGCCCCTCTTGGGGTCATAAGGGCCCCTTCAGTGTTCCTAAGCAAGAGGGGAGAGATAAAAGGCAATGAGATCAGGGGGCTCCTAGTCTTCCATGCGGTGCACTCCCTCGTGTGTGAAATAAATTCTCGCTTTGAATTTTAGCTACATTTTCGGTGCATTGATTTGATAACTATCATCAGATGCAGAAAGTTAAAGTTACTATCTTGACCCTTGCCCTGCGCAGGGCTAACTTCACATGCATCGACATCAACGAAAGAGCATCAAATATCTCCAAGATGATGTCCGTGCATAACTGAAGTGCTCGAATGCCGTGACATCTTTTCCTCTCACGTTGACATTTTCTGTCAGAATTCGGCTTGCAAAACATCTTTCCCAAACCATCAATTGTTTGGATATCGCAATTTCTTGCCCCTTCCTCAAATGATATGCAGATATCTTTCGGCCTCCTTCCCCAGGGAGTTGCTTTGCTTACCCCCCTGCTCTTGGGCCGCCGTCTTCTACGCTTGCTCTGTCAGTCGCTTCTGTTAAAGCAGACGAAAGACTTGGGTTATCTACCTTCTGTTACTTCAAGCCCATTAATCCTTTTCTAATTTTCGCTCTTGCGATGGCAGTCTTTTTCCTTTCGTCATCAAGTGCGACACTGTGGGGGTTTGGGCGCACAAGAGGTAGTCGATGGTTGAACTGATGGTTGAAGCTTCCGGTGAACAGACTGGAGCTTCTGACAATGGTTTATATAGAGAAGCATTCAACGAGAGTGACAATGAATGGTAAACAAACAATACTAAATTCAAAAGTATTCCGAAAGAACAGGCCTAGGGGCGTAATACTACAAGATTTTAAGAGTTCACCTAGTATATTGCGACGAGACTGGCAGTATTGCCCGTCATGGCAGAGTTGCATTGATCCACTTGGCGAGACAGCACAAAGTTCTTACTGATTGGTCTTTCCTGGAAAGTATCTCGGAGTATGTCAGGCATCCATAATTGCTTCGTCTGATTGGCTCTGTGGTCTTGCGTTGCATCAGTGCCAGATTACAGTACAATAGTGGGGCTGATGTCTCATTGCAGTGCTTATGTTGCACTGGTGCCTCTCTACGGTGCTCATGCCGTTTGAGGGCTACTGGCGAGATACTACTGGGCATATTGATACTACTGGGCATATTCGTCACAGAAACATCTTGGGGCTTAGATAACATGCGACCTTGATTATTTGCTACTGTAGCCGTGGAATAGGAGTGCTTTTATGTCATTTTTTCATTCAAAAGCCGTGAAAAAATCGTGCTTAACAGAGTACGATTGAGACTTCTTTGCGTTTTGATGACTGCTATATATGTCTTTACACTATGCCCATATTTTGGTCAAATTTATCTCCGCTGATTTGCCTTTGGCGCGCAATGGAAATGCGCAAAGCGATTCCGGCTCTCTCTAGTTGCCTGGAAATTTCGCTACATGCCTATTCAATGTCGTCACTGATGTGTATAAAGGGGTTTCCAAATATTTATTGAAGAGATACAAAAAAGTAACCTTAGATGACCTCATTAGGTCTATTTGAGTTATGTTAGACCAGGCATGCAATGTACAGGCGAATTTTATGTGAACTTTTGTACTATAAACCTTGTATTTTCACCATAAATAGTTGCTCAATTCTCACATATGATGTTGTAGCCGCTTTTTTACAGCATGGGCGCAGGGTTTCAGGAAATATTAGGTATTGGTGGCTTTGGAAATAATATCAATGGCGTTTCCTCAACGGCGTTCCACCCAAGCAATATATTTCCGCGAAAAATGCCCATCTGGTGACTTACCAACTCAATTGAAAGATCAGCATTGGCTGCTAAAAATATTCTGTTCATTTCGTTTGTAGTGTTCTGGAAGAATTACTGTAAGACGTAATTAAACCTTCCTAGAGCTGTTTTGGCTACTTATGAGTCTTTTTAAAGTGATAAAGTCTTCAATAGTTTAAGGCTCTTCTGTTCATTATAAAGGCTCTCGAAGTACCCTCGATACATAAGCCCATCAGTCGGATTTTTTTATTATATAGAAAAGTAGCGCAAGGAAACCACTATCCGACACATCTACTACTACTGATATTTTCTTGCTGGATATTAATACATAACAAACTGCTCTGTTTCCACCGTTCAGCGTAGAGAAGAATTTCAACTCGCGGCACAATTTAATACCTTCAGTGACCTGCATGCCCTTTAGTTCATATCAAATAAACGACGAGGCCCTTCTAGAATAACATTATGCTTAGTACTTACTATTTAAACCTTTCAAAAATGGATCTCAACGTGATCTTATGTTTCCTATGCCAACTGGGAACGCTTTGCGTTATCTAACTTCATATATGCAAACTCCTAATGACTTGCTCTATAATAGGGAAGTTAATCGTCAATTGGGATTACACTTTTACATCTAGGGCGTTTATCGCCTGTCCCATTAGAGAGAAAAGATCCGAAACGACCAGTATAAACTGCGAAGCCCCCTGAGGTGGTCTCTTTAAGTCGCTGATTGATAACTTTGCCCTCCCCGGAAGTTATGATAGGCTTTCTACCTCGCTTACATTGATCACTTGTCAGATGGTACAAATAGCTATCGTGATTTCTGTCAATAGTGTGCTTCATCAACTGCACGGTGGCTTCCAATACGTCGCAGTTCTTGAAAAGACATGGTGTCGAATGATTTATAGATCAAGTTAGCTCTTCGGCAGATAATTGAACATTCCTTTGAAGCTTTTGCATTTATTGTTGTTCTTCATATCATTGGAATGTGCTTGATTTATAACTCAGATGCGGCTAGAAACATAAAAGCGCAACAAAAATCCATCAACGTGATATATGGTTTCTACGCTTTATCTAGGCGAACGGAACACATAAGATATGTTTAAGATATGAAATAGGAAAGTAGAATAACTTGCAGAGGGAATCCAATGGGATTCCTCTGGTACGTTGGTGAAGATAGGGCCCCAGTACCATAAAAATTCAATGAGGAAGGTATAGTGCCCTGATAATCAGATGAAATTGAAGGTACTAATGAAACAAAGCTGAGGAAATTCTGTTTCGCTTGTGATTTTGTATCGCATAATAGTTTAATTTTGCCACATTCACCCGGAAGGACGGAAAATAAACTCTAGATGGAGCTCCCGGATGCACCTGCTCCCGATTGTCATGTAAGAGTTTTATATGACAAACTTCATTCATATTTTAAAATTAAGCATTGTCTCGGCTGCCCCTTTTTTTTTTCTGCTACTGTTATTATAGATTTATATCTGGTATTGCCACCATATAATCATCGACCTGCTGCCGTAGCTAAGTGATTTTTCATTCTGCTGCTTCAGCTGCATATTATTTCATGTTCTGATGCTTTTACATGCTTCTGCGGCTCATAAATTTTAGGGAACTAAACCGTGTAGATAGATATGCGAATGTAATACATATATATAAAAACACCAGAAGCGAGTCAGTAGGCTCACAGCGTCTTTCATAGTTTACTTCACTAATATATACGCTTTGTTTTGATCATAAGGAACCTGGTACATCTTGATTATGCCATCCCGAATAAGTTCTTTAACCTTTGGCAATATCCCTACTGCCAGTTATGTGCGAAAAATCGTACATAACGAAAAAACGACCCCAACCCCATTTGTCCGTTATGTGCGAGAAAGTGGACTTTAGAGCCGTTATAAAGGCTAACTTCATGGCAGAATACTTCGCTTCCCAGAACCTTAGATCCATTTTGGAGCTTTAATTTGGCTTTCTGAGTCAGTTGAGAGCCGACCTGGCTTTCCAGATCCGTAATTCTCAAAAAATCGGCGAAGTTATAGCTTGTTGAGTGTGTGCAATTCTCGGGGCCTCAAAAGAGAACATTATTGTGACAAAAAGGACACAAAACATGGCCGACCTGACTCAAAAGTCTTTTGTGCGCGACGCAAACCCCCTAGGGCCTGCAAGCGGTGAGCAAGTGGTGAGCGAGCGGTGAGCGAGCGGTGAGCAAGCGGCCAGTCGTGCGGACGTATCCGAGCAACAGTCGGCTTAAGCGATGTTTTTATGGCAGTGGGAGTGAGAACTGGGGCGTTAATTCAGGAAATGACGTGGGGAAAAGGTCTCGAGGAAAAGGAAGAGGTCGCGGTCACCTTAGAGGTTGGCGAATGGGGCGTGTTCGAGGGCGTGGGCGTGGACGTTCAACTTGTTCGGGAGACGACGCAAGTGAGGGGTGGACAATGGGTCTGACACAATGCAACATTGTCATGATGGAAAAGGAGTTCTTCGACAATGTACTGCAACATATAGCAAGGCTTCTTTGCAAGTCTGCGGTCATGAACATGAAGCTGGAAACAAACGTGAAAGGTCTTAGACAAGGTCTCAGACAAAATGTGATTTCGTAGTGCTGATCATGGGCGAAATCATTCGCCAGTTACTGGATTGGCTAAACGAGTATTTCAAGCTTCGAAGAATTTTTCAATCGTCATTGACACTCTCGAAGATATATCGCTACATCGGAGTTCTGCTATGCTCCCATACGACTGGATTCAGTTTTTACAAGGCCGTATCAGTGCCTTCTCAGGCAGGAAGCGTTACTCAGTCGTTAAATCTGATGCAGTTTGTTACTACATACATTTAAGCATAACCTCCAACGAGAAATGGAAACGACGGGCATTAAAATTGGTCTGCACAACGAGATAAAACACGTCAGCTGACTGACTTTGAGTCCCTTGCCTTCAGGGAGACCCGGAAGATATTCTTCGTATCGATGCACATAATAGCTACCTTAGATGATGATCTCTTCCTAAAACCCCTAAAACCCCTAAAACCCATAAACCCCTAAACCCCTAAACCCCTAAACCCCTAGTCCCCTAAAACCCCTAATCCCCTAAATCCCCTAAATCCCCTAATCGCTGCACATGATAGCTACCTTAGATGATGATCTCTTAGAAACCCGAACGGCGGATAACCAGTTGAAGATGTTGAGTAGCCGCAAGGCTGACAAAGAAGGTCATTCTGCGGATGCAGTGGCGGATGATCTGTTCAGAGTAATCTCTGCGCTGCGCTTCAGGAGGAGAGGGAGAGTTCAGGTTGTCTCAGCTAGCAAGCTGCTCGAGACGTTGATGGAAGGGCGGGGAGAGGAATCTTTGAGTTGCTTAATTGTCACGGCGAACAGAGGTTACAGGAAGGAGGATTTTATGGATCTCTTTATGTCGTTTGGCCTTTGTTCTGTTTTTTTCATGCCGGATCACATTCTGCGATGCGTTCCGTTTGTGGTCAAGTCGTATTTAAACCCCATTCGTGGCGATCTGGAGGGAGAACACGATTCCGTGCCCCACAAACCTGCACCTGACCCACAAAATAATACAACAGCAGGAGGTTCTGGGGAGGTTTCCCGTCATCCAGACGGTGAGGGTGGTTCAGGGAATGTGGATGAAACAGCGGATTGGAGGACGGGTAGCGCGGAGTGGTACAATCGACGCAGCGAATTTGTGATCGATAAAGATCCAGACATGGGACCTGAGGTGTTTTTCGCGTTAAGAAGAAGAGGTAGACGGAGAGGAGGCAAAAATGCGATCACTGCGGTTGCAGTGAGAGAGTACGGGACGAACAAGTTTGCGAAGGTTTCGCGTTTCATGTACACGGTGCACCCTGAGATGCAGCAGAATCTTAACACCTAGATCGCGGTACCTAAGTCTAATGTTACGCTCGAGAAAACCCTGCTCATTGGCGCCACACATCAGGATAGTGACCTGCAGGTACTACGAATTGTAGCTGAGGAAAGGATTGGAAATGTTTGGGAGGTGTTAACGCTGGGAGAAAGGTGTGCGGATTGGTTTGTGTTACGGCAGTCTCGTGTAACAGGGACAAATACGAGGCTTCTTCTCATATCGTCGTCTGGTGTGATGGAACTACTGGGGCTATCCCCTGGGAAAAGGAACATAATTACAGAGAACCGAATGGTTCTCATTGCTGCACAGGAGCTGGTTTAGTTCCAAGGTGTCCACTGAGGAGATGATGCGAGGAGCTGCTAACGAATCTGCAGTACTTAGTGCTCTGGAATCTCAAGAAATCATCAAGGCGGTGTTTGAGGTTGGCATGTTGTCAATGAAGAATGCAAGTTATCTGGCCTGCCCTCCGGACACCATGGCATTTGTAGACATTGGCAGTTTATTCTGGGTGCTCTACTGTTGAAGGTCTACCGGGATTTGATGGATGCAAAGTTGTGATGGCCTTTGTTGAGATCAAGACGCGTGTAACGGCTTCCACTCTAGAAGATTCCCCTCAACTCGCATCATTCGAAATCATTTGTTGCCGTGTTGGTGATGAGAAGTTCAAGAAATATGTCCCCGCGAGCACAAGGGACAGATATTACATCAGGTTTTGGTTTTGAGGCTGAGGTTTTGTCTTTATGTCGTGGCTGGAGAGACAGGTTTGCTGTACACTGTACTTATCAGGATGGCGCCGGACAAACTGTCATTGCTTGAGTCCTCACTGATTTCCCTGGCAAAACCGCTGGTGGAGTGGGCGTATACAGAGGAGCCGTTCCCGTCTTTGGTTGATGTGGGTAACCCCGAACAACTGGAGACGAGACATAAGTTTTGGAAGAATGTACACAAGCACGTGAAGAACAGCGGTTGCTTCTTTCCGCTGAAGCTGTTTAAACATGCCTCACAGAGCTTCTACTCAAAGAACAAGGCTGAATTTGACGGGGCCACACAGCAGCGTGCTGTTTTGAGGAGTTCCACATCCCATCTGAAATGGGAACAAAAGATAGTATCACAGACTCTCAAGACTCTGGCTGTGAACACCTTCCTGGGGTGGCGAAGGTTTGAGAGGCAAGATCTTCTCGAGTCTGAAGACTCTTTCAAAGCTGTTGATAACTATAGGAACTGCTTAAACAAAGTTCAAGCAACGGCCGATTTTATGTTTGACGTCGCACAAGAGCTGCTGAGCTTTTTGTTGAATATTCAGCTTCAGCACGAGAGCAAGGAGAGAACGGAGAACAAGGCCGAAACAAGTATCGTTGAAGCCAAACGCCTCATCAGGCTCGCGCAAACCAAAAAGCGCAACAGGCTAACATTTTCTAACTCCGCAGAAGGTGTTTCTTTGCGTTTTAGCGTACGTGATAATCATACGACGCAGGGCCCTCTTACCCACTGCGCACTTTGCGGCCAACACACGAAAGTGCAGAGGGGGGCCAGATCAACATAAAAGTGTAGTCTTTGGTCTGCACATCTTTGCGTCAAGGTTCCTCCAGGTTATCGGAATAGTTGCGCGCACATATGGTTTAGTACAAAGCACTAAGAAGCGCGAAGAATCCCGGCCAGAGGCGGATCGAGGGGAAGCCGGAATGGGGCGAGTACAGTAGAGGAGGATGGTTCGGAAACTGGAAAGGCGGACGCGGAACCCAGCTCTGGCAATGGGACGAGCTCCGCAGCAGAACAAGGATCTGAGAACTGGGGAGCGCAGAACAGGCTACGACATTCTGGTGGTGAAGGACAAGTTGTGGAAAATGCAAGACTGAGTACAGCTTCGAGTAGGGCGACTAGACGTAGATCCCAAGATGATAGTCGCAACGCCGGGCCCGTGTTGAAACGCTCTCGTTTGAGTCAGAAGTAGACTTTTAGCCCCTAATGTTGAAGTAAAACTGTACCTGTTATGTACGCTTTTTCGCACATAATCTAACGCCCTGATTTATCCACCTCACCATTTCGCCAATATTCATCAATTTTGGCTGAATATCAACAAAAACAAGGGCGCAGTCCTTTTCTATGCTTTTATGTGTTTTGTTTCTACTTTGGACGTCTAACGCCCTAAATACAGCCAGTTTAAATTAATGTGCGTTTTATCGCACACAAAATTCCGACACTAGGGGCATAAGATCAATGTGCTCGCTCTGGGATGTTACATGATACTCTATGGCTGTTGATATGGATACTTTACTGTAAGTGATGAGTACAGCTGAGGATAAACATATACATTCAGTCCAACGTGTTCGTAAGAAAAATTCCCTAAGCAGTTTCCTCATCGAAAAGGGCTCTTTGCCACTATCTAAAATAGCGGTATTATCAGATTCTCCAGAAGAACTAGCAATAACTTACAGTGGCTTTTATTTACGGTGAATTGGTGAACAGTTGAGTCGACCATGAAACAGGATTTTGAAAGCATAAAACTCATGCATCCGCCCCAGTCGGAATAGAACGGAGCAACAATGTAATCTGGTCTGTTTCCGTACATGCTAGTATAGTGAAATACTAGGCGAGTAATACTATTTAGATAAACAAAACGTCATTTGACTAACTTCATAAATTTGAAACTTGGTCGGGGCGCGCGCTCGGCGAGCCAAGAAAGTCACGGAAAGCAGTTAATCTGGTCGAACGAGAGCGGATAGATAAAGTATAATACCGAGTATGCTACGATAGAAATGAAGATCGTGTCCTCTTTATGCTGATATCCCGTGTCTTACCGAAACTAGCTGCTGGACATCCATTCGTACTTGAGTTAAGACCACATTTGATTGGTCCATTCCTTAAATTTTTGAGAGATTTTTTATACAGTAATTTTAATCAATCTTATTTTTCACCGGAGAGCGAGTAATTGAATATGCGATGAAGCATTTAGGCCCACCAAAGAATTCGATGTCAAAAGTGGATGAAAAGTAAATATTGTAAATTCTGTTGTAGGACAAGAGAAATCATAGAAAATTAAGTATCAAGAACTATATATAGTAAGATAACGTATAATGTGCTAATACGGAGAAAATGCCGTTGGTTGTCGTAGTTGGAAAGTTTCATCGCCCAAGTGATTTGATTGTAATATAGGAATGAAAAAGAGATCTGAACTTCTTGTTTTACGCTATATACAGAAATGTGTAGTTTGCACGTACAAAAAGTTAAAAAAAATCTGACGGAATATTTTTTGGCTGCTTCACGTATATTTTTAAGTTTTGCATACAGGTATGCACTAGAAAGCCTTCCCGGAAGAGTTTATTGACTGCAAGTATATAGAAAAAGAGACATCTAGTCCCATTGGACCGAAGAGTGAAATATTCATGTGTAAAAGTCCAAGTATGTCTGTTGTAGATACCCCCTTACAGCACAGCGCGCTTTTGATATATACTGATCCACTGTCGACTTTAGAGGCTTAGGGTTGAAGCTATATTTACATAGTAATGAAACTAATGCATCGTTAGAGGGGCATTAAATATCATTTGTTCGTCTTTAGAAGGAATTTTTAATCTCTTTCTATAGTCTCGACCCTCTGCGGAATGATACAGGCTTTTGCAAATGTTAGTGGTTCATATTCCGTCTCAATGATTAATTTACCGCTAGCCTATACGCCGTCTCTGGAGTACGTGGGAGCTCGAAATTCATACATTTTATTAAGGTATCCTGTTAGAACTCCAAGTATTCTCCGTCAGAAATCTAAACCTTCTGATACATTGCAAGACTATCAAGCAAAGAATTTATGCCTGGGAGATTTTCGTTAGAGGTCGGTGGGAAATATGTCATCCTGAAGATCCTACCAAACTAAAAAATATGAGTTTTAGATCCCTATAAGCCTCTTTCTGACTTCTTGTCCACAAAATGTTCGATTTTGGAGCTCTTTTTCAGTCTTTTGGTTGCGCTCAAATGAGAAAGACAAATGAATGCGAAGAAAGGTTGACTGAATGTCGGCAATGCCCTAAAATCTACCCTCAGGCTGAGATCAGAAAGCTAGATCGGAATATATCCATCAAAAATTGTAGCTGGAAGCCTGTTACATAGCAAGTTGGCCTTCTTGAAACCCACACTCGATATTTTTTTTGTGGGAGACAACTGTCTTATAGTAAGAATATATCTCTTGTCCGGTGCTCTGGGACGATTCGGTCAGCAGTACTGGTGCTTCTTGATTCGCCTGCAAGCGAAGGTTTGATTTAAATTCCTGAGTAAATGCAGAAGTTATTCATTCCTTTACTCAAGTGCTCATCAGAACGATTTAGACGAGCTCTTCCCAATTTTAATTTCGCAGTTGAGAAGTGAGTTTCAACTAATGATTGTAGCCAGCAAAAATTACTGCGAATTCGATCTGTTTTTGATAATCACTACGTTGGGTTTTTCTGTGTACTGTTAAATAGAGCGTGCGTACTTCCTCTGAAAGAGCTCAAGAACAGGCCTGATATGTACATATGGACTTCATTACAAGGCTGTAGTGTCTTCCATGCTGACTGTTGATTGTACTTTTTCTCCTTTTCCCGGTCAGAAAAGGACAAAATTAGATGCTATAAATTTGAAACCGGGTATAGTCTTCCTGTGACACTTTTTGTCCCTATATTCAGGTAATTCCTTTACGAAGCCATGAGATTGCTTTATTTATGCTTTATATCCAAAGTATAGAGTCCTTCACACTTGATATCCCACATAGTGTGTAAAATGTACCACGAACTGCATTTAAAGAAAAAAACCTAATTTAATGGAACAGAGAATCTGGAAATATCACTTGGAAGAGTTTTTGAGCAAACTTAATCAATGAAAAATGCGATTATTTCGGACCGTATTTACAGAGATATTAATACCCTGAGTGTAATGCAGATGTTCTATTTTCATCTATTGTACAGAGGACTAAATTATTTGAGAATACATGAAAAATAGTCAGAAATGCATGTTTGGCATTATTTTAAAACATAATCATGACTGTGGTATGCTATGCTCAACCGGAAGATATAAGTCTCTACAATTTTGATTTATTTAGCTGTAAATTTGCCAGTATTATATCCAAGGTCGAATTGAACAGTGCTTTTAAAGAAGGGATAGATAAATAATAAATATGACTGAAATATTGATTTTCATGACCTTAAGTGCTGCAGTGACCTTTTTATGCCGTGAATTGTCCCAACTGATTTATCACGCTGTAGAATATCAAATCAGTAGATAGCCCCTAAAAACGATAGGTAACTTCACCAACATTATGGAAAATAAAAAATTAAGCAAGTTTAAGGCGGTTGAATGAATGCATTCGTGAATTGTCCTACAAAAAAATCGATCCGAAACAATTTACACCAATAGGCCTGGGATAATCTCAAATAGTTGGAATTTTACGTTATACATTTTAATTGAACTGATTAGTTCTTTACTCTGTAACCATAAAAATAAGTTGAAAAGCACACAAGCTGATCATCAGCTAGGGGAAAGGGTGCAATTTAAAATGTAAATTTTCAGTTGTAGAAAGGAATATAAGTAGCAATTTTCTTCCTAATAAAAACTACCTACACTACAAAAAGCCTGCGCTATTTCATTTATTGAAAAAGGAAATTCATTTACGCAATCTTATTTCAGTTTTTATCCCCTTAATTTAGCCTATAGATAATCCCTATTTCGAATAACGAAGTTCCCTCATAGTCAAAAACCTCCTGGTGGTTTTTTTTTGCTCCAAATGGCTCTAAAAAGCGTAATTGTAGATTTGTAACAGAAAAGTTTCTAAATAGCTTACCAACATATACCCATTTTACGTATTGAATAAAATAAAGTCATTAAAAATCTATTTGAAGGAGATATTTTATTACAGGTGCCGTTTCAGTTTGATTGTTTTTGTCTGTAAATTTATGCTTACTATGATGATCTCGCGGCAAATAAATTCCAAAAAATTAAGAGCAGACGCGGTTTTAAAATATTAAAATCACTATTTGAATCTGCAGAATGAAATGTACAAGATTGGTATTTAATATCATTCGCGAAAAATATAATAAAGTTCAACTATTTTTCTGCAGAAAATATCAACATCTGGAGATCAAAAAAATATGTTTGAAATAAACATGAATAATTATATGCAAAGATGCTGAGACGTGCTATCTAGATATTATGTGAGATTTTAATCCGTGCTATCTAGATGGCATTTCAGATTTTTATCCCAAACTAACAAGCTATATGCATACAGGACCAATATAAAGTGTGGTGAAACTGAACATCGATAATCTGAAGCGGATACACACCTCTGGAAGTTTGTCCGACGGCTCCCTGCTTCCGTCAGTAATGATAGCAGTCTTCCGGAAGCTTTGACAGCGGCAAGCCTTGCAGCCAAGCCCCATAGTACATACAACATTCTGTTTCGAGCCTTATGCGAGTCGGCAGTAAAGTTCTTCTGGAAGGACGACGAATGGAAGAGGTTACCAAACACCATATCGCATTCAGAGGGAGATATAAGGCGAAGAATTATACGTCATGCATACAAGGAAACGCAGGCAGGGGCCTTCCTCACCGCACACCCCGCTGTAGTCAACTGAATGTCCAACGAGATTTGGACAGGGATGCTACGCCGTCACCTAGGAGTTAGCGTGTTTGACGACACTGCAAAGCTGCAGTGCGCTGAGTGCCATAGGCCCATGGATCCCTTAGGGGACCATGCAGCAGACCTTTGTAACAAAGGTCTAGGGTGGAAAAACCAGCACATAGCAGTTGTCAGAGTACTTGGGAGAGATCTGTTTAAAGAAGCAGGAGTTGGCGTCCAATATGAGGTCCAATACCTACTCCCCAGACTGAATGCGCGACTCGCAGATATTCTGGGCACCCGCGATCGGACGCATTGAAAACTACACATCCTCTTCCAGTGGCCTACGACATCAGCGTATCCTCTCCATTCCTGGAGAACTTTAGGTCAATGGGAGCATGAAAAGCGCGAACCGTTGCGAACGCAGCAGACAAGCGAAAGAAGAGGGACCTAGCCACGAAAGTGGCTGCCATTTCTGGCGACGTCCTGCCTGGAAGATCAAGATTAGGATAGGATTTTGTGCCGCTGGCTTTTGACTCGTTAAGATCACCTTCTTAGAAATCACCAAAGGTCGTAGAGAAATACGCGGCAGCTGTCGCATCGCGCAGCGGATGTTCTACGGAGGGATGAAGACACGCTTATAACAGAAACTAAGCTACGCTATTTGGTCCACATGTGCGGCGTCAGTAATATGCCGGGCCTCGTAATACGCAGAAGTTAGCCACCCTATTCAAAACTAATTTTGTAGCGACTTTACAAAGTTACACATACGTAAAACAGTGATAAAAACGTACTGGTTTAATAAAAAGTGATAGGATGTCACTAGAAACCTACGAGATATTAAGATATACTGTTACTTATTGGCCGGGTCGAAGATAAACAATATAAATCGCCAAGATTTCCAAAATACTATCAGTTTTACAGAAAAAGTTTGTGGAGATGTTCAAGTCGAGTATGTTTACATGAAAGCGAATAAATCTGCGATTGATAATTATGAAAAAATGTAATATAGCTTTGAAGAAATGGGTATCTATAGGTTATAATGTGAGTTACAAATAAAAGAAGAAAATATACTTAGTTACACCCACATAATATAATTCCGTAGTTTATAGTTTAGAATCCATTTTTCGTATTAGATATACAAATTTGCTTATATCTTGATTTATCTGCCCTCTTAGAACACGAATATAGCAGAATTGGGCTGCAAAGGAGTTTTTATGATGTAAAAATTTTCTTGTGGCAGAAAAATAAATCGGAAACCGTTTACTTTTTTCAACAATGGATTGTTGACTACCAATTTGTAGCAAAATAATAAATTATGACCCATAAAAAAACTGGAAAGTATTCATCAATTATAGAAGCACCTATTTGTGGTCATTGATAAAATAAGGGCTCGAATTGACTCCTATAATTAGCTCTTTGGATTTGTTAAGTCCATTTACTACTCTACTTAAATCTATTTCTATCCCTCAACATCAATAATGCATCTTTAAATAGAAGATAAAGAAGAAATTTTCACTAAAAACATCTTCTATACAGTTTCTATATCTTTTTTACAGAATTTAAATACATTGCTTCGTTACTAATAAATAAAAATGGGGAAAAAGTTAAAGAATCGGGTAGCTTATTCGGTTTTACCTGCTTAGCTTCTTAAATAAGTATCATAAATGTATTCATTGCTCAATGATGAAACACCCATGATAATAAATGGTGAAAAAGAGGTATAAAATATTATTCAGATGATTTAATTAAAGAAGAAAACGGAGTTCATTCACATTATTCGCCAAAAAATGAGGCCGACAGTCTAAAATAGGATGTTTTTATGATATAGAATGTTTAAGAATTGACAGAACATTTTAAAATTGTACATTAGTTCTTATTGCTGGTTGAAAAATATTACAAAAATATTTAATCTTATAAGCAAAGTACTTATTCTGGAGTTGAGTGAATTTTGTTTTGATAAATTTAACACGGCAGCTGGAATAAGGCAAAATGTCATTTTGTCTTTACATTTTACGGTTTGAAGATGATTTGATGCGAAATAAATGCTCTTTACTAAATAAATATTGATGCATGGCGCAGGAATTTTCAACTTTGGAATGCTAACTTTAGTGCAAGAATTCCGGAAACTTTCGTGGAAAAAATTTAGACATAATATGCAGCTGTCTCGTTCAGTAAAAAAAATAGAAACAAAATTAGGAGTAGTTACCTCATCTCAAGATAATCAATGCTATACGACGGAAATTGTTTTTTAAAATGTTTCTTCAGACTTTTACCGACCATCTATGCGAAGGATATGAGGTACATTTTATTAGCGCTAATTGGTATACAAAAAGATTAAGTAGTTTTTTGACATTATTAGCTTCGATATAGTAATAATGGAAGCATTTCTTATATTGTATGCATTCTTAACGAGGTTGATCCATTTATGCAATAAAATTTTATCTTAGAAATATTTCTGAGGGTTTCGTTTTAAAATAAATGAAATAAATTTGTTTTCGAGAACTGACCACGTTAAAGATTTCATTTTTTGTTAAAGAATTTGATTATTGTAGCATTTAATATCAACATTACGTTTTACATGCTCGTAAATAAGCACTGATGTTAAGTTGTCTCCTATTGCAGAATTTTATTTCGAAACATGCTCTCAAAACCTGATTAGAACTCATATTCACTCAAAATACCATGAAAAGATTTCTGCAAAGATACTTGGAAAATGCCTTGGTGATTGATAATGGTCTCAAGACACAAATTTGTCGGAAGGATACAAATTTCCTCTTTTCCAAAATACTAGTCGAGCAATTTGGGATAAAATCTCTCACAGAATCAAATGTGTGGAAAAAGAACTGTTTAATATCCCATTTTAAATTTAATTTCTCGGAATAAATGAATTAAAAACGTATAGTAAATGGAGAAACACCCTTTAATAATTAATGCTCAGCTATGTTCTCTTGGAAAATTACACTTACAAAAACCTTTTCGCGTCTTTACGCCGAGAAAGACATGATTTTTGTCTGTAATAATAATTTCTTTACAATAGCGAAAGTTTCAAACACCTGTCCCATTTTCTATAACTTTTTGGCATTGAGGTTCGATGATCGAAAACGGGTACTCAAAAATTATTTCGCAATGAATCTACCTCAACTGCTGAGAAGTTGGCAACCATGCACCCATCAAAAAAGATTTCTCATTTGGTACAAAAACGTTTTTGTATTTCATCAGACTGAAAGAAGACGTTCGGGTAGTTTCAGAGTTTTATTATGGCAGCAATTTGAATAATTTAGCCTTTTCAGTCTAACGCCAAGTAAAGTACAGTATACAGTAAGGCATTTTTCGGATAATAATTACTTTCATTAATAAAACAGGGTTTTTTTGTGTTGGAATTTATGTGTAACTCGTTTTGGTACGTAATCATATCTTTGAAGTAGTAGCGGAGCACGAATTCAAATTTACCTCGTTACCACTGCTTTTGTCGTTATTTACTGAAATCTGCGGCAATTACAAGATAGTTTTGACCTTTTGTTGGTTCTGTTTTTTATTCAATGAACGCACGAGCGTCATACCATCACCCTATCTTCCGAGATCATTAGCACACTTTAGTAATCTTATTTAATGTTTTAACCATCGCAATGCATATTTTTGCTCACCTCTTCGTTGTGCAGAAATTTGAGGGAAAGAATTTCAAAGCGCTGTGGGGCAAAATTTGGCCACAAAAGTTCTGTTTCGCTACAAGACTGCCGATGTATCGATAGGAAATCATCAATTTCGGTACAGTAGTGGCAACTTTTTATGAAAATGTTTTACTGTAGTACTGTTTACTGAGGTTTCGAAAATTCGGACTGTCTCTATAAACTCCGGTCTGAGGCTCCGGCCTGCTCACTGGAGTAGGGGAAAGACAAACATGTTCAACCAGCGATTATGTGGTTTGTGCCTACTCCAACACACCCGGCATACCGAGAAAAAGTTTGTCTGCGCTGCGAGTTCTGGCAATCCGACAGAAAGTCAAAATCTCTATTAGATTTACCTTTCTGTCTGATTGCAAGCGGGGTGTAACATTTTGTTTCGTCCAGATCCTTCGGGATAACGCCCAGTGCCGAAAAAATATTTCCAGGTTCCAACCCTCGTGTATCAACTCCAGTCTACGACGTCATCTTCCGGGAAAAGATTGGGTGGCCAAGGTTTGTTCGGCATCTTCAAGAACTGGAGTGTCTTATCCCGAGAAGTTCAAATCCGAAAGTGGCTAGAATCGAGCGTAAAGCCTCATCGAGAGGATCGTAGCCGGAGGGGCGGAATATCAAAGCAGAAGCGGCACAGGGCCCTCGTATTAAAGGCTAAGAAATTTCGCTGCTATTAATTCAATCGCAACCCCCGAAGCCGAAGCTTAACAGGCCAGCAGTAGGGAAGACAAAAACAGTGAAGTTTAAAGACAGAGAACAGACGCAGACGATTGGATTCGAGTGGCTGCGTCCGCACACAAATAATTGAGTCATACTAACTTCACGCCCAGTTTCTCTCTGGAATAAACGTTCAATTTTTAAGAAAGTCGTAGCATTAAAAGAGTCAAAGTTTCACCAAAAAATTGAGCCCTTCCGAGTCTATCAATTTGCCAGACTCCACATCATTGCATGCTTAAGTTACAAATCTCTATAAAATAGATTCAGTTAATTAAATAAGGCAACAGTGCAGTACCTAATTCCTGTAAGTAACGGGTATGATTCAATTTGAGCTCAAATTTATGTATGGTTAAAGCATTATGTAATATAGAGAAGAGATGGATTTCAACAGTAGTGAAAACATTTTCAATTGGGGGATAATTGGGATGTTTTAATGATTCTAAGAAAGGTTAGCCTATGTTCCAAAGCGCATCAAAAAGCTGGTAGAAGCGGTTGGCAGAGGGAACCAAGAAACGGAATTAATTCGGCTCCAAGTCGCTAGAATGCTGACGCGAGACCAGCCAGCAAGGCCGCGTTGGACTTGGCAGCGACCGACAAGATTCTGGTAAAAGAAGGGGAAAAATTTGTCTCAGAGTGAGTAAAGAACGTTCAAACAGTTTGTAGAGAGATGGGTGTGGGAAAGATGTGAAACTGGGTAGCCAAATGCAGAATATATGTAATTCCGTATTATGAGGGAGAAAGGGTGTAAATAGTAGCAAAGTTTCTTAAGCCATATCTGAAACTCAATAAGTTTGTTTTAGTGCAAAATACTGATTAAGATGTTAACTATGTGTACAATTGTGTGCATCTCCAATAGAGATGGGATGGAGATTCGAGTGAATTCCTTTAGGCGACGACCCCAAAACAGGATCTCAAGGAGCGTATTAGATTTTTGGCAGGATTTTCTTATAGAGTGCCCAAAACTACCAGGAACAGGTTTGAAAATATTTTTTTGTTTCGGGACAGTATCATGCTCAAAACGTTTTGTTCCTGAAATATCTTCAAGAGATTTATTTCTTTGATTTTAAGAGCTTGAAATGATATTTTATCTCCTCAAAAGCAATTTAATTTTGACTGTTTACTTTAGATCTGTAAAAGCTAATATTGGTCAGCCCTTTTCCTAGAGAAGCTTTGTTGTTTCGAAAACATTTATGGTGTTTTTTGTCTTTGGCTCCCGAATTTTTCGACTTTATTCAAATAGCCTAATCTTTTTCCGGTAAGGTTTCCATCGTGGCGCTTTTACCGTCGTTATGACGATATTTGGAATTTTAACTGATTTTCGAGAAGTACTCCAATAGTCAGAGGACGAAATCTGTTACTAAATAGTGATAAGATTTGTGGCGTTATTGATAATATAAGCTACAGCCCATTGTACAAAGCCATACGGATAAGGACCAAATCAACTATGATTGTAAATTATTTCCAGTCAAATTGTATATACGCGGGTAATATCAAGAATATGGTAGGAAAATATTTTTCTAAATTTAGGTGGAGTCTAATGAGGTTTCTATTGAATTTAGCGAGTATAAGAGACTTAGAGCTTACAAGGAAATGACTCAGATGGGGAAGCACAGCAGTTAAAGCCTATTGAAATAGTACCAAACTATAAAAGAAAGCAATACATTTTTTTTGTTTGTTCACTTATATTTGTATTTCTTTATTTCTTCATCATGAGCAGCAAACCTCCACAAAATCTGCAAATGTCTCAAAATGGGCCGATTCCACTTTGTAATGAATTTTAGCTAAACTGATACCGATTGCGTTCTTTAGTTCGATATGACAATTCATTTCATTTCGACTCTCGGCAAAAAACACCTTTACCAATTTGGGATTCAACAATGCTTTCTTGAGACTAAATTAAGTGCAGATAAAGAATTTAATACGTTCTTTACCTGTCAAATTTGACTTCTCGTCCTCATCTATTATCCAAAATTTGTATAAAATAAGCCCATGAGTGTGCCTTACTACATGAAAATACATCTTATCGTCCGCGATTGGGTCAACTGTACTTTATCCATTTTAGGATTTAGTGAAGCGATAAGAAATATCCCTGTAGTTATTGCACCGTATGACTCACCATTTTAACGATAATGGTAGTGTGAAAGTGAAATAATTCTATGATTTCAGATATATGGTGTAAAAAGTTTACGTCAACAAAATGATTCATATGAAACGGATAATGTACAGAATTTGCAATCGTCGTTAAGATTGTGCTATTTTTCCATCTGATATATATATATATATTTTCTCAGATACTCTATTCATTTAATAAGAACCGGTTTCAATATTTCCGCCCAAACTTTTTTAAAGGTAGGTAAGAGGTTTTTTACTATCAGCAATGGTTTATTCACTTCCTCGTGCCATTGAGTCATTGTTTCAAGCTACACGCCAGAGCTTTGTTGTATTCCAGGAACGATACATGGGATTACAGAAGCTCTTGATTCTTCTCGCAGCGTTGGCGAAGTAATGAACAGCGGGAACTTTTTGGTAAACTTTACTTTCCGTAACGCTCTTTATGAGGGTCAATGGAAAGAAAAAAATAAAAGTAGCATGATGTTCGACTCATTTGAGCAGTAAATGACAGAGATTTTCAGTTATAAGATTCTACAGAATATGTTTTGTTCCTTTTGTAGTAATGAACTGTTCTCATTGACTTTTCTTGCTTCATTTGCCAATGCTGCGAAAATATACTTTAAAATGACAAAAAAAGTAGTTTCGAACTTTTCTCACACACCGTTTCATCATATAGAATTTTTTTCTTTTGCTATGGTGAAAATTTGTATCTTGGATCCAGTAAAGAGTAGAATATTTTCTCATCCGGAGTACCAGAACGCCTATTTAGTTATTTTTTTTGAGCTGTCAGCTTTAAAGTATTATTACTTTCAAAATTTTCGACATAAAAGGAACTTATCGAGTCTCATTATTTTAAAATTTAACAACTGCAAGCTCTGCAATTCTATGTAGATATGTTCCTGTATATATCTAATATATTGAAAGACACTGAACACAAGTAGCCATCTCATAATCAAAATCCTTTCATGATTCGGGATGTTTGTATTTTATCTTTCTGTTCATAGTAATGTTCTACCAAAAATTTAAAATCTGCAGGAGTTCGAGTGCAGAACTTGTAACTTGTTTTAATTTGTCAATTTCAAAACTCTTAATATTATTCATGCCCTAATGAGGGGTCTTTCAATAAAAATGAATTTTAAATGATTGAGTTAGCACCCAAAGCTCTAGTAAGTTTTGATTCAGTAAACAGAAGCGAAGAAAAAGAATCAATACCGGTTCTCCATTTCTGGGCAACACTTTTTTGTGCAATGATTGCAAAATTAGATGATTTGGGAATAAAGCGCAATAAAATTATTGAATATATTCATGAGCTCACTACTGACTTTTAATCTCGGGATGATAATAACATTTTAGTGAGTAATTGTACATGAAACGGTCTACACTTGTAGTTTCAGGTACAAGCGTGGACAAAAAAATATCTGTGTAACTAAAATCCAATTTCCAAAGATATTGTCTTCAAACTCCTCAAAATTTCGCGCCTTGTCTGAATTTTTCTCCGCACAAGAAAAGTGCTACAAAATTTGCTTCTTTACATTGGCAATGAAATTGACAACTAAAGGAGAACGAGTACAAACCCATTGCTTACAAGTTTCGCTGAAAAAGTCATATGGAGAGCGAAAAATACCTTTTGGTATTTAATAGTGATCTTTTTATGAAAAAAGAGATTTAATGCATAGCTTGGGGTAATAAGTGCTGTGTACCACAAATCTAGGTGCAGAGAGATGTGAAAAAAGAATGATATGTTGATATTGATCCCACAATTTGTGTGAGTTTCACATGTATTTGAAAATCTTTGCTTGTATATTAAATCATACGTAAAATAAATTAAAAAAAGAAAAGGACAGAAACATTTTGAACTGCGATAATGTTTTATCTTGTAATATCTCAATGGATGAAATTTACAAATTTTATTGACGGCAGCTTTGCGTTTTAACAAGAACCTTTATTATAGTTAATGGTCCTTCCCTTTCCCTATCATTGACGGTGTTAACTTATTTGACAACAGAACTTTGAAAAATGGAACTCTATTAATTTTCCCAAAGGACCGATTAAATTGAACTTTGCAAAATCAGATGTAGTCCTTTTTACTACCTTTACAGAATCGAACTTCGACCGTAATAATGTTTCCTGTTTAGGAAATCACTGCTTTTTTGGTAAAAGATTCTATTTTTGAAACTAAATTTTTGAGTTATGTGGTCCAAGCGATATGTACTGATATGAAGATAAAGTGAAGCTGCAGTAATGTGCTAATATTCCTGAGAAATACTTGCTTTGAATTGACAGAAGATTCGATATCTCTTTATTTTTTTACTGTGTAAATCGTTTTTTTAATAAGGAGACAAGAATTTCTGCAGGTCTGGTTTCCCTAGACAACACACAGATTATGAATCTACCAGGAATTAATTGTTCATAATAAGATTTTTGTCTAACATGAGGGGTCTTCTACAGTACAGAAATTTGTAAATCTAATACTTTTCCTAGAATCGTTTGCTCCTAGTACAGATCATGCTGCCTTACATGGTTCGCTTCCAAAAATAGGACTTTTTACAGCGTTTTTCTTCCAAAATGGGATAATACCCATTCCGCGAGGCATAAGACAGCAATGAATTATTACAAGAGAGCTTACAATAGATACAATAAAACATAATTATAGAGGCAATTCGATTTTTTTGAGATATATTTTGACTGCGTGTAGTTTCTCTTTGGAGAGCAGAAGAGTAGAGAATCCCTATGTGATACAGCTTCAGTGCTATTAATGTTCAATAGCTTCGTATCATGTACAGGAAATTTGAGAACTAAGCTCAGTAACACGTGAAGTAAGTCACTGCTAGTACGAATCTCACCCAGCGCATTTGGTTCCACTTCGTATCACGTGTTTCGTGACAAAGTCCCGGAATCTAGGACGGCGAGGCAGTAGTGAATGGTATAGCTGCCATTTATCCTAGAACATGCGTTGCAAATTTTAAAAGAAGTTGTAACAAAAAATATGCAGAATAGGTTTATTCATGTTTGCGGCAAAAGTTTCAGATTCGAGTCGAGTGGCAGAAATTGTAATATTTTCGCGTAAATATGATAGAGATTCAGTGTCTTGACGGATACAGCTCATCAACATAGATACTTTTTCATAAGATATTCTATCTAACAGAATTTAATGTTATTTCAGTGCTCTTGCTCTCACTGAGATGTTGCTATGCAGATGGGTCTCGCTATAAAGGCTAATAGCAAAAATATCCAACGCTGCATAACAGGCATTAACTGTGATCTTGGAGGGTACACTTATAGGTAATTCAACGGAATGACCGCTCACTCCAGAAACGTGGAGGTGAAGTGAGCGTGTCAGTTTGAATGTTCTCTCTTGTACCTGCAGTGATTGCTAGACCAGAACAGCACATCAGCCGGTTTGTAGGTCAATCTACATGTTCATTGTTCAGCGCTCGTCCACAAATATTACCCGTTGGTCCGTTCATATCTTCTCCCACATGAAATGGGTGTTGGGATGAAAAGCGCTACATAGGCAATAACTAATCCATATCGCTATTATGAAAAGCATCTGGAGTTCCGCGACCATTTTATTATTCAAATCGATTCCCACAATGCCTTCAACGGTATTTATCATCATTTCTTTTAACATCACACATTTTCAACGAATTAGAGATTATTTTCAAGATATTTTCTCTTACGTCTCGCGTTGAGTCTACTTATGTTATACTAATGACACTTAACTTCTCTTCCATCCTTTAATCTGTCATCAGCTCCGATGTAAGTCAACAAGGTGATCCGTTAGGACCCCTGCTGTCTTCCTTGGCACTATATTGGCTTATTTTGTCTTTTCATGAGAAGTTTAGCCTTCCGATCAACGCATATTATGCTAGAGATAGAAATATCATTGTCTACCACTCTTAACCAGCCAAAGTTTTTCGTTCTTCCAGAAGGAAGGTCCGAAGCTAGGCTCTAAGATCAACCTTCCCAGTACCCACGCCTATATCTTGTCTTTCGCTCCCAAAATGCTCTCTCCGTCGTGTTTTTTCAACTCAGGTGATCATCGTAGTCATAGGGTCATGAATTGGCTCTGATTTCTCCTGATAGGAATAAATCGGCGACGATGAGATTCTCGGAACCAAATATCTCAAGTTGAAGGTAGTGTAAGCAACAAAATTGCTACCCTGGTATGATTTTAGGAACATGAAAAGGTCAATAAGAACGGAGGCGGCGGGGGCTTCAAGTGAGTTTAGAAGAGGCGGGTTTTAACAATCATGCTCCGTGACTAGGGTAAACGAAATGCTTCCTAGGTCAGCAGTTGACTTTTATCTTCGCAACAATTTGGGTCTGCAGTTGACGTTGCCTGCCAACGTGCTTGACATATCCTAAATAAAACGGTTATATCAGTTCATATTTACTTTTCGGTAGAACTCAAAGTCTCAGGTACACATATGAAATACCATAAAATGCATTCAAGGGAGCCTTGTTGGTGAGAAAGAGTAGCAATAGATTCTCTAAGAATTAATGTCTAGATTTACTTTTGCAGACCTCCGTCATAGAGTTCAGAACCAAAACATTCCTACAAAGTATCCATACTTTCAATGCAGTCCCTGCAAATACCCGCGAATGGCTCAAGATCTTGATAACCTCCTCGTACATAACTTATGTCCTCGAGTCCCCTTCTATTCCCTTCAAACTCCGATTAAGCACCTTAAAATATCATAAACACACACTTCTCTTACAAATTATTTTCCGCGGTTGGAGCCCAATGCGTGGGAAAACCCTTCTCGCAATTGTTTCGTAATGGCTCCCATTACGTCACTCATGCGTCATTTTTCCAACTTTTTTCTCTTCCTTGTCTTCTTTCTCGTCCTTCCCGACCTTCTCAGTCTTTACGGCTTCCCCTAGATAGTTGTCACGAACCCATTCCCGAACGCGTTCCCATTCTATCCGTCGTTTTTAGTCATCGATTTCAGACTGCCCATACTGAAGAAAAAACAGACTGCTGACCTACCCTGACCTCCGGATTGATTTTTTTTGTATTAGAGGATGGGTGGAGGCTAGCTAGTTTTGGGTACCGAGCTTACGAGTTGTTGCCGCCGATTCGAGAATTAAGTTCGGTCGGCACCTAACCGGTTTAAAAATTCCCATTTTCGCAGCTTTCCAGGCCTGATCGCTAAAAAAATTATCATAAATTGAATTTACAATTTTTGGCAGTAGCTAAAAAAGCTCCCGTAGGGGTAGATTTTTGTGACAGGATTATTCGCAAAAACATAGATCACAGATAAAAATTGAGTTCATGCAAGAAAAATATTTAGAGGAGATATTGACCGATTAATTTTAAGGAAAGAGGAGGGGGGATAGTTTCTAAGTATGATAAAGTATGAAAAGGAAAAGACTGAGGTAAATAGTTGATTCCTTCACTTAGAAGAAAATAAAGGAACGAAAAGAGCTAAAGAAAGGGCGCTTTTGCACGGAAAGGATTTCTGTAGGAAAATAACATACGTTCTTTTCCTCCAATAACACCTGCGTAGCTAAATCGTTTAATCACGTCAAGTAGGAGGTTGACTGGATTTACACTGCCCTTGAGACAGTTGAAGATTTGTAACTTTCCTTCCACCTACATCGCTTCTGCGCTAGCTCTTGCAAGGCCATGCACCTGCTCTGGACGCTTCACCCAATAAATTTATGTTACTCACCGTCTGCTTTGGTTAGGAGCAGAAAGAAGCTTTCCATCAGCTGAGAGAACCCTGTAACAATCTCCTGCGGAATCGGGTCTCGTTTGTGGGATCTCTGGGAGGCCCATGGTTCCTCAAAATATCATCAATCACGGAATTTGCTTACGCTTCCATTTTATCGATCAATTTACAGTCTTACTTACCCTTCTCAACTAGTCCAATGACTTCCACTTGTAAAAAGTTTTCCAGTCTGCGATATCACCTCTCTCTTTGTTAGGGATAAATCTCCAGAGGATAATATTCTCACAGCGATCTACCAAAAGGCGGAGGTGTTGAAAGCAAAAGGTTCTATCCAAATGTAGTTGCGGGAACGGGAAGAGATGAACAAGGATGGTGGGGACGAGAGGCTGCAAGAGAGTATAGAAGGGGCGAGATCTACCACGTATTATCAAGGATTGGGTTTGAAGGCATTTTTCGCAGGACAGAAGTTGACTTTCAACCTCTGGACTACTTGAACCTTCGCTTGAAGTTATCTCTCAACTCGCTTGATCTCTCCAGGGAAATCAACTTACTCAGCTAATGTAGACTTTATAGCTGGCCCTAAAGTCTCAAAAAAACATACCGAATACCATAAGATGCATTAAAGGGAATGTAAAGAAATACTAACAGTAGATAATATCAAGATATATATCTATGTTTACTCCTTCAAATCTTAATCTTAGAGATCAGAATCAAAAATTCCTGTAAAAATATCCATACCTTCAATGAAGTCCCCTCGAATTCTTCCGAGCGGCCCAGAACTATAAATAGCCTCCACGAACATATCAAGATCATCTATTCCCTCCTCAATACCGTCAAGTTACGACTCAATCACCAGCAGAGAAGTCCTAAATAACGATTAATCCCTCAGTTTCCCCTCTTTACTCCACAGCAGCTCCCCTACAGCTGTACAACAGTGGCTTTCATGGGTCCTCGTAGCCCTCCTCACCTTCCGATTCCTCTATATCCACCTCAGTTCCCTCCGCCTCCGCCTCCTCGAAGCAGTGACGGCACACACTCCCTAACGCGTTCATGGTCCATACTTGTAGTAGTCGTAGTCGTTTGACACATTGGCCATGAAGGCCAGGGTGCTGAAGGTATGGCGGGCTCTGGATGCTTTGGTGATAATAAGGACAGATGGAGGTTGGTCATGTTGAAGGAAAAAGAGGAGGTGAGCCGATGGGGTGGTTGATGATAGTTGTGTTGCTTTAACGACTTTGATATCGAACTTTCAGCGAGGCGATATTTTCGAAAAGTTTCAAGACTTTGGGCGAAATAAAAAAGGCGGGGTAATGCCGCGGCTTTAATTTGCATGCACTCAGAGCAATAAAAACATCTGCTGGATAAAATATTGGTACTGAATTTTGAGGACGAAGCGAATTACAAGTCGACAGATTTCTTTTTTAAAAGTAGGACCAATTCTTCAGACATAAAATTGAAAAAGTAGTCGTACAGATATTTTGGATTTATAAAGGATAAGGACTGCATGGTTCATTTTTGTTGAAGGTAGGACTGTGGCTTTGAGAGAAGAGAAAAAAATAATCGATCTTAGGATAATGGCAACAGGAATTTTCGGAAAGGAAGAGTTTCGCAGTGAAAATCTTCTCGATACCCCTTACCCTCTTCTTCTTCAAATCAGAATGCTATTTATCAACGCTGTATATCCTCAGAATCAAGTGAAGGACTTCAGTACACCATCTCTTACGAGCATCTCGGTGTTCCGCATTCGATCGCATGTTCCTTCACACAGACGCAGCCAACTGGACTCGTCTCCTCTCAATGCGTAATAACTTTGCTTGCTTGTCTTTACTGTCCATCTAAATATACACTGCGGTATTTGTTTTGCGCTCTATTCTTTGACCGTATCTTTCTCCCTTCACATGGATATCCACTTGTCTCTGGCCATTTGCGGTGCTCTGTTTCATTCTTCGTACTGTTCATACTGCTCTCGAACCCAACCTTATTAAAAACTAGTACAAATTCAGATCCCAGATTTGTTCTAGTCGTCGTTTGTATCATACCCACAATCATAACAGTTACATGCCAAGTTTAGCATCCCTGTATCGAAAAAATTTTCATTTTCGAAGGCTTTGTTTGACTCTGAACCTTCGGTATCATAGCTAGAGTGGAAATCCTCACTGATTGTATCTCTCAAATCTTCTGGCATCAGGCCTTTGTCAAAGTCTAGGAGCATGTGTACGGTCATGCCTCCGATTTGAAATGAAACACTTTGGTTTACAGGGTTAATGCACGTCCCCAACTCCTCCATTGTCAGGCAGCCAATGTTTGTATCGAAAGGTAACTCAGGTAAAACGAGGAATTTCATATCAACTTTCGAGTCCCTAAAGAACATGGGAACATTTTCAATAGTGCTCATACATTTTGATACGGTTCCATTCCCAACAAATATCCCTCTTGTCGTTGGAACAATTTACAGTCCACCGTTTGTCACCAAACGTTCTGAAATAAAATTTGAAACAGCGCCCTAATCAAAGAGATATTGGTTTCTCGTTCCCAGGATTATGATAAGTATTAGCTTAAGACTTTCTGGTGCTGAACAGGCCGAGTTAATGATTAGTTTCTTGCCCTATCGGACTTACTAGTCATTATGATCTTTTTGAGGTCTTTCTTGACAATGATTTATGATTTCCCTTCGGTAGTTCACCCAGCCACTGAAATGTCTCCGAGGTCTTGAAAAACTTCACAATATAGCTTCTGAGGTCACTAAACGTATGAGGGCCGTTTATCAGGAGGAAATAGGAGAGCGTCGTATCCTCCATTGCCGCCTTTCGCCGCATTCCGTACTCGGCTTTGGGGTTAAATCAAGCATTCTTGTAGAATTAAGTAAAGAAGTGAGAATAACAAATCGCTGAAGTTCATGCGGGCCTCTGTGGCGGCCTCTGTGGCGGAAAAATCATCTCATCTGGTTCAACCTCTTAAAGTATTCTTTCAAAAGCCACTCAAATACCTCAGCGAAGTTGCGCCCACTTCTATTAAGCAACCACACATCGATGAACTTTTGTTTTATATTTGCTCTTTGCATCACCAAAAAGATGGGAAAAGATACTTACGTCCCTCCCTTCATCGTTCTTTTCTCTCACTAAAACATAGCATACATGTAATAAACTCTTTACCATATTCATTTTTTCTTCCCATGAACGATATACAAGCGGCTTTAGGATTCATGACTGCGGGAAAATAAATTAAAAAATCAAACTAATGGTTAACCTAATACTTCAAAACTTGAATATTTTGGGTGCAACTCCCTCCACAAGAGTACAAAATGTTAGGGATAAATTTGCGGAGGATGATATTTTCAGAGCCATTTTCCCAAGGCGGAGTCGTTGCAAGCGACACGAGTTTTACCTAAGTATGGTTTTAGGGACGAGAAGAAAAGAAAACAACTACGGGGGACTGAGATACTACAAGGTAGAATAAAAGGGAAAAGGTATACCACCTATGCCCATAGGCTAGCGTTGAAGAAATTTTCCTAAGGCAGAAGTTGACTTTCAACTTTTAAATCATCTGGGTGGGCACTTGAAAATGTCTTCCAATCTGCTTGGCCTCAGCCAGACGGAGCAGTCCGCTCAGCTTTTATAGACTTTTTGACTAACCATGAAGCCTCCAGGGGGCATATAAAATACCATAAAATACACCAAAACAAATCATATAGACGATAGAGATCAGCGACAGGATACTTCCAAAATAAATATCTACGTCTTCTCCCCACAATCGATATCTTCAAGATGCGAAACAAGAAATTTCTGCAAAATATCAATGCTGCCCATACAGTACGCAAATATTCCTCCGAATGTATCACAGATCCCCGCAGTTTCCAATCGTAATATCTAGACCACTACAGATACCCTTATTCAGTTCCATGCCTGGTGCCATTGGACCCTCCTACCTCCATGTATACAATTTCAAGCTCCCAAAATCTAGGGTAGTTGAACAGTACCTATGGCAGCGCATAACCGCTACTGTACAGAGCATAGTGCACAGCATACCTCTAAAATAATTAAAAATAAATTTGATAATACAGTTCCAGCTATCGCGAGAATTCAATGGATAAAAAGCAGCCTGAAGGTGTTTGAAGTGATCTTGAAAAAACGGTAGACGTTTTTCATAGTGTAGAACAGTTCAGTAAGTTGATAAAAAAATTGTTGGTGCTTCTGTTTTACTTCAGTATCCAAGGCGACGAGGCCTTTATAGACACTAGATGCTGTTGACTATCTCCAACATATCTGCTACCTGCTAGCTAAATTCCCTAACCAATAGCCATAAATTCCTTAGCTTATAGTCATAAATTCCCTATCCGATAGCAATGCGGTCGGTCCTAATGACTCTCACACTATAAAAGTCCTAAAAGTAATCGCTAAAAGTACAATAGCATAGAGAAACTATAAACTGTGTAGGATAGAAATAGTAGCAATGGCAAATAGCGACACTACAGGAAATCCCGCATAAGGCATTAGCGGCGTGGATACAAACGAGCACATCTTCCATGCTTTGACATAAACCAAACAGTTCCCTGCAGGACTGTAAATAGAAAATATATATATATTTATGATTTTGTGTTTTCAACACCAGCACAGAATGCCAACTGAGCTGGCACAGCATGCCAGCAGTAAGCAGTGTAATAATGTTTTAAAGTTCTCCAATTTTGGTGATATCAGATAGATGGAAGACATAATTCTTTCAACAGTAAATACATCCAAAACTTTCTTATGACGCAACCACATAACCATGCCTTCAAATTCCCACTGTCGGCCATGCTACCACCACTAGCAGTCAAACTCGGCATTCGCACCCTTTGCATCCTGCCGTTTGAAAACTCCCTCCTAACGAAGCATTGGGTCGCCAAGTACTTGCCTCTGCAGAACCTGCCGATTCTTTGCGGTGCCGATTCTTTGCGGGGGCCAAATCCGAAGATGGATTCTCGGATCTTACACGCCTGTTCTCAATTGTTTTGCTCTAGCCTGTTCATAAATTGCTTTCTCGGACAATTGCCGCGCTTTGCACCCACCAACTTTTCCTTTCCGTTTCTAGCCGTCCCAAACCACGGCGCCCTGTCCTCTTTTGCAGTGATTGGTCAAGCAGAAAGAGGTACTTTACACCGTACGGGGAAGGTTGGGATGTGTACCTTCGGAAAAAATATTTGACTCTACGCGAATGCACTCCACGTGTCGTAGTTCCCCCCCCATTACTGTGTCGGTATACCCTTTTTTGAGTCGATTGTGGTTTGTTTGCAAAACAATGGGATAGATCGGATATATCTTCCAAGAGTAAAACACCCAAACGTTCCTCCCTCCTCGTAGCCGCAGCAGCAGCGATGTCCAATGCAGCGTGCCTGTTGGCCGGCCTCCAGCCAATTTTAAATCTATAACGGTTGTATGGAAACCCATGAGATAGATCGGGCATATCTTCCAAGAGTAAAACACCGAAACCTTCTCCCCTAGCGAAAAAATATTCGACTATATCCGAAAGTACTCCACGCAACAACAACCAATTCAAAACGGCATTACGACTCAGTAATGGCGCAAGATCTACTGTAGGACGATCCGTCCAAAGTGAAGGTTGAGATAAGTTTTGGTTGATGAACGAGACTTGTTTCCGATGAGTGACTCCGCTGTTGTTTGAAGAGGTTGAGTTTACTGGATGTGTTGCGCAGCTTAAATAGCAGATAAAAAAACCCAACTGTCGGAATAATTCCGCTGACTGTGCTAAAGTTCATATATTACAGAATAACTGGGATGGGTAGATCTAAAAAATAAATAGTTCCAACTTGAATAAATAAATAAATGCCAAAATTGAACTTAGAATGAATAATGAATAGAAAACCAATTTAAATGATAACTGATTCAGGGGAATATTTCCATGGCCCGAGGATAGAGCAAACTATTTCTAACAACCTAGGACTACTTATACTCTACACCAGGGTGAACCTGCTACAAAAATCAAGTAAGCCGTGCACTAATTTTGGTAGACAAGATCCAGGCTAAGCAATAATTATTGCAGTATTTTCCAGGTAAGCGCTCACCCAGATATTAATTTGTTGGCAGCATAAATGCAATAATTATAGTCTGTATAATATAAAAAACAAACTGTAGGACATAAAATTTAGTTCGCATTGGATTCAGCATAAAAAAGTTTCAGTGTAAAATAGATAATATTATTCCTTGATGATTCACAATAATATATATTGTGGGCCTCAATAAAAATAGTGCTCCACAGTTCAGCATCAATGTAGGACACCAAGATAGAGATTAAAATGTTTGGTCAATCTTGAATATATTCAAACAATCAGCTACTGTACTTCGAGCCCAATTGTAACCGCTCCGTGTTTCACGCTATGACTATTTTAATGCGCGCCCAACTGTGACCGCTCCGTATTTCACGCTATTACTACTGTAATGCAGTCATACTGTATGGTGCATGTGGAAGGTGCACGCGCCAATTTTCACACTCAACAATTACGCTCCTTAAAAGGCCACCAGAGAGTCAGCCACCGCGAAGGCCGCACGGGGTTTGAAAGCTACTGCAGCGTCCCTTTACATCAAATCATTCCAAATTCGATTGTGATTGTCTGGAAAACCATGGGATAGATCGGATATATCTTCCAAGAGTAAAACAACCAAACCTTTATTCCTTCCGAACATTTCTGTAGGTCTCCATTACCCTCACGGTCACGGCCCTTGCCGCTTCATTAAACACTGCGCATGCATCGGGGTACAAACATCCAAGAGGTGAGATTGGCACAGACACCAGCCTACCTTTGCTAGGGCTCTCCATCAAAGATTGGTATCTTCAGTGCTTTGCATTTCGCTGTACTGTACATACGGTACGATATTGCGTGTCCGCATGACCGCATGACCATATGAGCGTTGCCGGCCACGGTTGCGGTTTTATCCGATCAAACTCCCATGTACCTGCTCTGTGCATTTTAATACTTAACAAAAACTCGTTACATCAGCACAATACCCTGCCCATAGCAGAGAGACCGCATTTACCCACCAACCCCAATTCGCCACCGACTCTATTCACCCACCCACCCGGTCAAACACTGCAGAACTAGTCATTTATGTCACTTACTATTGGGACATCCTGCCATTCCCCCTTTGCATGAGCGTCACAGTCGTTTGCTTGCTCCCCAGAGCAAAGATGACTAGGGATATTCACGCTGACAATTAATTGTATTGTTTTCAGAATTATAAATTTGCTCGGATGAAAACAAAAAGGCTCTTTGGCTTAGGATTCACAATCCCTGTTTCTGTCAAACTACTAAGAGTCGATTTAAGTCGATAGTGGTTCCCTGGAGTACTGCGGGATAGACTCGAGTACGTCTTTCAAGAGTAAAGCACTCAAACCTTTTCGCTAGAAATAGACAGCTCATGTTGTACCGTATAAGAGCAATTAAGGATTGGTCGCGATAAATGAAAGTTGACGCGGATCCCGTTCTTCAAAGTTTACCCTCTAGGTGCTTACGGTCTCGATCACAGCGATCTAGCCTTGGATGTTACCATCGCCCCACCCGTCGTCTCGTCCCGAGTCCACCAAGGTGCTCTGTCCGGAGCTGCCGCTTGGGAAAAACTGACTCGGGTAGACCAAGGATGAATGCAAAATGTGCCAGTAGCTTCGGATAGATGGGACATTCAAGAGGCTTTTGCGAGAAATGTATCAAACAAGAGCGAGGGTAGCAGAGTTGGAGTATAGTCGATATAATCAAATTTGCACAACTTGGCTACAAATTTTTGCATCAACTTGGACCATCCTGAAGATTCCGAATCTGACTTGAGCAACTTTCAGGCGGGCAATTTCGGCTTGATTTTTTATTTGAAAATTCAAGGCCTCCAAGGTACACCAACGAGTGCCCTCACATGGCATCGTGAAATCCTAGTATGTGCCCATGCGCATATGCACTAGACTTTATCTACAGATCAGATTGGATTATTCAGTTCTAGCTTAGCCAAAGATACTCAAGTATCAATGATGGAACTTTTTTACTGGCCGAACGGGAGATTCTGCGAATCTCCCTTCGGACCAGCCCGAGCTCCAGTAGCTCAAGCTCCTTGGGTCAGACCCTCGGAAATTAAATTTTCAACTGTCCATTGCAGTTGGGGGGACAACTACAGCGTCATCGCTACAGCGTGCTACCCGCTCTCTGTTTCGCTTTCACCTTCTAACCTCGGACACATTTCCCTATCCTGAATTCCTTTAATCTCTTGTGCCCTGAATCCCCTGAAAACGGTTACGAAATTTTCTTCTGTATCTATTCGGCTATCTCCCAAGACATACCAACAAAGCGCTTTGACCTATAGGATAGTTGTCTTGAATCAGAGACACTTACGTCATTCAGTTTCAAGATGTCCAATTACGGTGTCATTTCGACAATCAATCAGCCCACTCTCAAGAGTGCATTGCAACCTAGCCTCATCTAATTCGAAGTTGAGTATCGCTGTTACGAAGAGAAGGTTAAAGAAGTAAATCGCACTCACGATGCCGGGAGACTGGTCAAGCTGGCAAGCATCCGAAACTGTATCGAGCCACCTCTTTTGCAAAGCATCTTCATCTTAGGCCATATTACGGAGGCCACAGCCGTCTAGGATGCTACGCACAATAATGTCAAGAAGTGTTTCGAAGACATGCTTGCAGAAGCACCTCAGGATATTGCTGAACGTGTGCGTTCCGCCGTCGATTCGGTTAAGTTCGAGTCCTGCGAGAAGGACGCGGCCCCTAAATTTGGCCCTGACGTTCGAGTCCGCACTTGACAAGAACAGCGCTTCTGAAGTTATTCAAGACAATTAAATTTGCAAAATTGTTAATTCCGAAGTTGATCTCTAAGTTGGAATCACCAGAACTTCTTGAGCGTATTAGCGATGCTCGTTAATGCTGGAACGAGGAGAATAAATCTGACCTAGCTTATTTCCAAGCACGTGTCAGTGCTTTTGATATCGATGTAGCTCAAGTTGAGGTCTTCCGGAGTCGTTTGAAGTGGAAATTCTCCCGCAGGGGAGGTTTTTACTTAAACAAGGACGAAGACAAGGACAAGTTTCCGTCCAAGAAGCACAAGCAGGACAAGAACCGGAGGCCTGAGAAGGGACGACAGTCTTACCAGGCCAAGTGGACCCAACATTGTTTAAACAAGGAGTGCAAGGAGTTCCATAATTTGAAGGAATGCGATAAAACTACGCCCAAGCGTATGAAGAAACTCCTAGCCGAGTACAGAAAGGCCAAGAAGGGCAGTGTGAAGTCTTTCAAAGCTGTTCTTGATAATGAAGATTCGGGAGCACAACGGTCTACTGCAGCACAAGCTGATGCTAGTCGTGGAAGGTATCTAGTCAAGTTGGAGGACAAGTTCGAAGTTATCGCGTTAGGTGATTATGCATCTGACGAGAGTGCGATCTAGAACGATTTGCGCGAGAAGATTATTCAGCACGGCCCAACTGTGCGGGTTGAGGAATTTCAAAAACCCCATCAACTGAGAGTCGCAATCAAGCGCACGGAGAAAAACCCGATTGATTTCAGCGCCTCTAAAGTAGTCCTATTTTGGTCATATTCATCCTTCCTGGATCCAATTTGGCAATTCGAGTTCGAGGAGTAAAGTTTCTCGTCCTCCATAAGGAAATGGATAAATTTTTGATGGGTCGCCTGTTCCTCCAAGCAATTGTTTTCGACATGGACTTCCACCTTAGGTCTGTGGAAAACTTTGTTCATGACAAGAATGTCGATGAGATCAGTTCAGCAAATCTCAAAGTCACTTCGTCTCATTATAAAGGGCTGATATACGGTGCGGTAGAGGATGATCAAATTGAGCTACCAGAGACTGCAGGAGCTACAATTGGGGAAGATTCAGAAGATGAGATGCAGGATGCATTCAATAAAATCATTCAGGACGCAGAAGAAAATGTCATGTCATCAGATGGTGTCGACCGTTTGCGCAAAATGCTGAACGATTACCGTGATGTCTTTCGTATTCGACTTGTACCTGACCAACTCGCGCGCGTATCACCTCTCCTTATCACTCCTGCCAAGAATTCCAGTCCTTTCCGATCTCCTCAACGCCGGTATGGGCTTGCTGAGAAGGCGTTCATCTCGAGTACCATCCGCAAGCTGGAGTCCATTGGAGCAATCTACTGAACCCATCATCGCGTTGAACTAGTCCTGCACTCGTTGTACCCGAACCTTCAACCGAGAAGCTGCGCTTTACCGTGGACCTTCGTGGTCCGAATTTTCAGACCGAGCCGATTCAATCTGCCATGCCGCACATGAAGTCTACCCTGCAATTGGTAGAAGGCAGCACATGTTTTGCTAAAATCGACATGGCCTATGCCTACTGGCAGCTACCTCTAGCCAAGGAGTCTCAAGAGATGCTATCCATTCAGACTCCGCTGGTGTCTACTCCCCCAATCGTGTGCTCTAAGGAGGTACTGACGCTTGTAACTATTATCAAGCCGTCACTGCAGACGCGCTTGACCACTGCGTGCACAAACTTTTGCAGTGGATAGATGATTTCCTCCTGTATGCAAGAAATGAGACTGAGCTACTGAAGAACTTGCTCGAATTCCTCAAGGTCTGCGACGAGTGGAACTTTAAGGTATATGCTCTCAAGACCCATCCTTTTTTGAGGCAGGCCAAGTATTGTGGCTGAAATCTCTCTCGCGACGGGGTTCGATTTGATCCCCATCATTTCGATGCTCTTCTCAACATGAAGACTCCCACTTATGGTCAAGAGTTGCAAAAACTTCTTTGCGCTACCAAGTGGACGCGTACATATATTACAGCCTATGTTCAAGTCATAGCAACGCTTCATTCCCTCACCGAAGATACATCCATGCGAACTGGAAAGCGTACCAAAACAGCAATGTCCAAGATTCGCGTTACCGACTCATGGGGCTGTGAGCACGATGAAGCTTTCACACGCATCAAGCAAAACTTAGCCGCTTCCACAAAACTCGCACAATCCAAGAGGGATTACACCATGTGCTTGTTCACCGATGCATCCGATACCCACTGGGCAGCTGTCCTGACCCAGATTCCGAATTTGCAGCAGCGTAAGACAGTCGAAGAGCAGGAGCGCGAACCTCTGTGTTTCCTATCTGTTGCGTTCACCGGTACGTCGGCCAATGGCATTGTTACAGAGAAGGAAGGCTCTGCATTAGTGGAATCAATGTGCAAGTTTGATTACCTCATCACTGGTAGAACAGTGTTCATCCTCACGTACCCTGCCAACCTGGTACACTTCTTCGATACTTATGGGAAGAATCTGGATATTTCCCGTCACATAGCAAGCAAGCTGGTGCGTTGGGATATTAAGCTCAGTTCATTTCGATACCCATCGCGCATATGCCCAGTGAAAGTAACGTTTGGGCTGACATACTCACGCGATGGGCACCAAAATCAAGGCGCGAAGTATCACCCGAAGGTAAAATGAGTTTCAAGGCTCTCATGCTTGCGCCGATTTCTCCTTGCCTGGAAAGAAGGCTCGATTGGCCTGACTTGAATGACGTCTTGAACTCACAGTCCAGGTCGGAAAATAAGCCAGGAAAAAGATTTCAGCACAAAGACGACATCCTCAAGGACGACCGTGAGAACGTCTGGATTCCGGAATACGATATTCTGCTAAAGCTCCGTGTCATGATCGCCGCTTACCCTGATATCAGTGGACACCGGGCGTGGAAGGCCACTCTCACCACAATTCAAGACCACTTCTATTGGGAAGGCATAACCAAGGACGTTCAGAACTTTTTACAGTCATGAATCCATTGTCCTTGCACCGCAACTGGTGAATTCATTCTAAGGCCGCTCGGTGAGACTATGCACGGATCAAGACCGAACGGGCTCATCCACTTCGACTACTGCTACATCATGCCAGGCAAAGATAGACTCTACAACGTGCTCATCCTCAAGGATGATTTCAATGTATACGTGTGGCTCATTTCCACAGAGTCCGTAGATGCAGTCACAACTTCTGATGCGCTCATGCGCTGTTTCTCGTCATTTTGTTCCTTTCAGAATTGGTTTTATATCAAGCATCTCATTTCAAGAATTAGTTGATGAAGGCACTACAGTACAATGGACTTGTAAGGTCCACGCACCAGGTGGGGGTTTTAGAAGCGGAGCTTATTCGGGAGACCAATCTAGCTGGGCTAGAGAGCTACAGGAGTAGAAGGGCAGAGCGACCGTAGGTCGCTTGAAAGGACTAGAAGGACGCCCTAGGATCCTCCAGGTGAACCTAGAGTGGGAGATTGGTAGAAGGTAAAAGGAAAAGGAGGAAGAAAAGAACGAAAAGAGGAGGAGGGAGACGGTTAGTAGGGGTAGGTGATCCTCCTCCGGGAAACGCCCGAAAGGGTTAGTGGGTGTGACTAATACGGTCACTGTGTCTACAACGGACACTAGTAGCGCCGTTTACTCTGGAAACATGCTAGTTAGTCTAACTGTAGTGATCCCGTGCAGTTCCAGGCTTGCCTGCCACTCAATTAGGCAATAACTTGACAAACTACACTGCACTACTCCGGTCTCGGTGGTGCTAGTCAGAGAATAAGTCTGATGGTTCGTTGATCACTTACTGGTAGGGCTCCTAAGGCCGACGGCCCTAAGTAGTATCCGTTCCACCTACTGTGGCATTTTCAACTAATTAGTCCTACAGTAATTTCTAGAATAAAGGGATATTAAGGGAGTAGATGTAATTGCCTTGGCCCTACACGTGGCCCTAAAACGTGGCAATCACACGTGGCACTACACTTTTGCCCTGGAAATGACAGCTTGTCCTTACTGTAGTAAGACAGTATACGCGCGCGAAACTAGAAGCCCAGGTGCCCACAGGCACTTCGGGAGGCCTCCAGTTGCAACCACTACTTCACCTGCGTACAGTCCGTGGGTCAATGGTACCGTGGAGAAAGTATGCGGCGAGTTGATAAGGTCTTTGCGCGCCCTCCTGTCTGAGTTTCAACTTCCGTTGCGTTGCTGTCCATCCGTCCTATCAATTGCTAAATCCATCTTGAACAACTCTTCATTACCCAGGATGGAAGGACAATGCGCTCTGACCGATTCCAGCGGCTTGCCTCAGGACTCTCCGCTGCTCAGCGTCAAGCAGAATTTGAGGAAGCATGACAAGTTATCAAGTATAACAGAGGTGCGCGCCCGTCAGGTGATGAAGTTGGATGAGTTGACCAAGGCCCTAGAGGAAATTCATAAGGATGTTCAGGTTACAACTTCAAGGGCACACAAAAATTCTATTGCTAGTCACAAACGCAAGTTGAACGTACGGCCCGTCAACTTCTGTGGAGGCGACTTCGCTCTGCGTGGGGTTTACGAACGCGAAAAGGGTCCCTATCGCGTTGTTCCATGCAAGTCGGAATTACTTTTCGATATCCAAGATTTGATCACCGAGAAGACGATGGAAGTGCATGGACGCAGGCTCAAGTTTTTCCGCAATTCCGACTTCAACGTAACGGAAGAAGTGCGCAATCACCTAGCAAACGAAGAGAATGATTTACTTGTTGTTGAAGAATTTCAGGATATCCGTCGCCAGAATGCAATCTTCGAGCTAGAGATCAGGTGGAAAGGGTCAGGCGAGGAAGAGAATGCTTGGGTAACGTACTAATCGCTTAGAGAAGCCGTGCCGGATATGTTGCCAGACTACATCACCGACACGGCAGAACATGGAACACCGCGTCAATGCCAACTTATCAAACCTCTTCTCTCATCACTGGTCTCGACGCACCGCCTCCAAAGTCCCTCGACACGATGGAGCACTTTAATAAAATTTGTAGAACATGGCTACAATGTTTTGCTTCAACTTGGACCATCCTGAAGATCCTGAACCTGACTTCAGCGACGTTCAGGTGGGCAATTGCGGCTTGGATTTTTCATTTGACAGTTCAAGACCCCCAAGGTACAGTGCTCTCACATGGCATCGTGAAATCCTAGTATGTGCCCATGCGCATATGCACTAGACTATATATACAGATCAGATTAGATTATTCAGTTCTAGCTTAGCCGAAGATACTCAAGTATCGTTGATGGAATTTTCTTACTGGCCGAACGGAAGACTCTGCAAATCTCCCTTCGGACCAGCCCGAGCTCCGGCAGCTCAAGCTCCTTGTGTCAGGCCCTACTGTCCATTGCAGTTGGGGGGACAACTACAGCGTCATCGCTACAGCGTGCTACCCGCTCCCTGTTTCGCTTTCGCCTTCTTACCTCGGACACATTTCCCTATCCTGAATTCTTTTAATCTCTTGCGCCCTGAATCCCCTGAAAACGATTACGAAATTTTCTTCTGTATCTATTCTTCTATCTCCCGAGGCACGCCAACAGTTGAGCAGTGAGAGATTTCTTGTGAGTTGATTTGTCTCTAAAGTGTTAGCGATCATACAACTAAAGTCGTTACGTGCGTACGTAGAGTTATTCATGGACATGGTCTCGGTCGAGTCTCCAACTTGCAGGGTTCCACGGCCAAGGTGAGGCTCCACGCAATATAATATTGCCTATAAGCCAGCTCAATAGATCTGTTCTATTACATGAACCAATAGAAAGCGAATGTTGAGATATATATGAAGGCAAAAGTAGTAACTTCTTCTAATGAGAACGTTACTGCGCCAAAATTAAACGTGTCAAATGCTTGCAGAGGCTACACGCCAGTTGAAGTGTACGGTTATGACCGTAAACATCAACAGTAAAAGTCGACAGATTGATACAGTAGATGAAAAGGACTGAAACGGTAATTGAAAGCCCAAGAAATTGTAGCCGCAGCCTCTTTGGCCGAAAGTCCCAAACATTCGCAATACGGGAAGTTTGCCGTTCCTACTATGTCCTGATTATTACAGTAGTCATCGATATCTACAGTCCTCAAGGGGCCGCACGCCTTCAGTTCTTCCGCAGCTTTGCCGTCCCCGCCGCTAGACGCCGTAATGCCCCTTCGCATCAAAACTTTCACGATTTCGTTATCCGCTTCCCTTCTGCCCTCACATCATGGAAGCCCGTCATGTTCTTTCCCAGCCTCTTCCCCATTAGTACCCCTCCTCGGCGCCTCTGAGTGCTTATTAACACCATTGTAAAGATTTCCCCAAGGTTTCGTGGAACGTGTGAACCAGTAAAATTACTTCCAGAGCACAAGAAAATACTGGCTCAATCATTAAGTAATGCTTATATGCTTTCCTGTATGCCTACAGTTTCCCTCTACTGCGAAGGCCGAAGTGAGTTTGTTGCATGCATCAAAATACTTGTAATGATGAAGTAGAAAAGTTTAACTCGTGCTGCAGAACAGTTTCTTGTGCCGCAGAACAGGTTGACTTATTCCACTCTCTTCTTCACGTCCTTTTCACCTCTTCTTCGATTCTATCCCCGTTGCCTGCCCAGAACGGGAGAAAGTTTTGGGTTTAATTGCTGTTGGAGATGAATTCGATCTATCCTTAAGTTCTCCAGACAACCACAATCGACTCAAAAAGGTATGCCGACAGAGTAATAGGGGAGGAACTACCCTGCCCAGAATTCCTTACCAATTGCAACTATTTCTTGAGCACACAGGCAAAAATCTTCACTCACCAACAGAGAAACTTTGCTGCCATATTACGGGGCCCGGTAGTGAAACGCTGCGACCGGCCATCCCTGCCCACCGCTCTCGTCTTTACTTGTCCCGCTGCTGTCTACAGAGGAAAGTTTTGGATGTTTTACTTGAAATTCTGAGAGGGGAGGTGTCCACATACCTCTCCTTTTACTGCAGCTTGCTATGGCTAACTTACGTATTCTTGGGTACGTTAGGTACTTCAACTGAGAGTTCTAATGTTTCCGTGTGGTGTAACTCCGTTGTCCACACAATTCAGTCATGTGATCTGAGATTCCTTCTCAGCCACCGAAATCAGGCGAATCAACCTTTCAAGCCCTCTAATTCACATACAGCCACCCCAGACCTTGACGGTCTTCCTCGTAAAGGCAACACAGCTTCAAAAATTGCCACTTGCCGGCTGAAGAAGCCGGTCCTTGGCTCACTGACTGATGGTAACTCCGCTTCCCAATTTACTGAGATTCTCGTTCTCATTTGAGACATGCAAAAGGACGCAAATGCGTAACATAATACTGTAAATAAGGAACATAAATCATAGAACAACTAAATTGACATCTTGTCAAGCGGTACGTAATGGTCTTGAAATAGACGTGGTATCTCACTCAATAATCAGAAAGAACTCAGAAGGCACACATAGATTTACAACACCCCCCTTGCCTTCGGAATGAGACACTAACCAGTACAACGAGCACCCAAACTGGAGCGATGATTCTCGAATATCTGCCTACCCTATGGCTTAGTGAGGATGTCAGCAATAGTCGATGACATCGGATAGTACCCAATCACCATTTTTCCTTTGTCGGCATGCTCCTTGACAAAGTTGCGACGAATTGCGACGTGATTGGCATGTCGTAAACCGGATGTACCCCACATCACCGCCCCTTGGCTGTCCTCTAGTACTCGCACAGGCACTTGAATTCTGCATTCTAGTTCTTCCATCATGCATTAAACCCATACAACTAGCTTGCAAATCTCAGATAAAGGAACAAATTCAGATACCGTAGAAGAAAAGGAGACAGCGCTTTGCTTGATTGTCCTCAATGAGACAGCAGTTCCACAGATCTCAAGCAACATACCAGATGTTGACTTCCTGTCACCGCGGTCACCAGCCCAGTAGGCATCGCAATACCCAACCAGTTCTGATTTTCTCTGATTCCCATCGATCCAAATGCCCATATCTTTAGTCCCAAACAGGTACCTCAAGATGCGCTTAAGAGCAAAAAAGTGGTCTTTCAATGGTCTGGCTGAGTACCTGCAAAGAAGTGAGACAGAGGAGCAACTATCAGGTCTTGTGCAAGTGGCCAAGAACAATAAAGGGCCCAGCATCCCCTGATACATTGTTTGATCCCCTGGAGAGCTTCAATTTTCCGCAAACAGCAGCAGGGAGCCCTCCCACATTGGGGTTGCCGTTTTCTTACAGTTGTTCATTACAAATCTCTTCAGGATCTGTGGGTCATAGTATAAGTGTGAGTGTGAAATCCATGCACCATCCGTCACGCGCCTGAAGTTAACCCCAAGAAATTACCGGAGGTCTCCCATATCTTTCGCATCAACTTACTGTGATAGCTCCTTCTTCACAGTGTCAACATCTGAAAGATCCTTCCTGATTAATATAATATTGTCCACATAGATGAAGAGCCACACTCAGCGTCTGCTGTATACACACTCATCTGATCTCAACGTCTCAAAACTCATTGACCCCATGACTGATATCCACTTTTGATGTCACTGCCGAGGGGCCTATTTCAGCCCATAAATTTCTCGGTATTAGGCCACCCACGCTCCTGCAGAAAGTCGTTCGTCGATCAAAACCACCTCGACGTTCTTTTCTTTCTTTTCGCTACCCGAAGAACGGAGATGTCGACCTTAGAGCCCGTCTTGTCGTACAACCCGACAAACTCGACTCCGTACAAGTCAGCGGAAGTGTATCCGAAGAATTCGGTCCTCACGCTTGAAACTCTATCGGGAACCGACTTGGGATTGGTCTTGAAGCTCCCTGTGCCTACAGTGGGGGCAGCCGTGGTGCTCGGAACGTCGACGGGCTGGGAACGGAGGCTAGTCGAGTAAGTCGGTTGCATTGCAGAACGCATTGACCCCGGAACCGCTACCAGTGTAAACGCGGCCTTCTCTTCCGGAACACCTGCTGTAGGCTTATTCACGACTGTCGGAGTGATTTGCTCCCACTCCTGGGCTCCTTCGTGAGCTCGTAGCTAGGTCGACACTTGACCAAATTCCGGTATGTTCGGGAGAGGAACTGCGCAACGGGAACGCCAGTCGAACCAAACGAACTTCCTTCCCTTGCTCCCACGCATGTGCGTCCAAACTCGGGTGAAAATGAGCTCAAGACGGCCTCCGCATTCTCGGCTTGTAATATGATTTTGGAAAAGATATACTGTACTCAGACGCGACGGATAAGAGACAATATTCCTCCCAAATTCAGGATGAGGCACCCTCTCGATTCTTGACTCCCGCCGACACTGTCCAAACACCCGTGCTGGAATCTTGGATCATTGTTGCGCGTCTCGAACCCGTAACCGTCGCACGCAGCGTGGAGTAACGCGACCAACGCAAGCACCGCAACTTCGAAGACCAAGATGCCCTCAATTATCGCCTTGAAAGGGGTACAGGCTGCATTAGGCATTAACGCGCTTACATAATACGCCAAGACCGAAGAAGTAGATACGCAGAGGTGCAAGAGGCATTCGATGTCAGTCCAGTACTCCGGAATCGATGGATAGAAGCTATATCGAAGACGGGCGGGGGTCGCAAAGAACTCGAAACAGTGCTACATGGAAAAGAAACTGCCGTTCTCGCGTACCCGAACTTCGAAATACATGTTACTCCCGCCGCGCTACGACCGGTACTTGGAGAAGAAAACCTCCGGGTCGAATGGCTCCGGTAGTACGACTAACACTATACTCGGAAAAATACCTGCCGATGACTCATCCCTAACGCTGCGTGCCTCCCGCATGTCTCAGATCAAGCGCGTCAACCCGAACTGGTAGTCAGAGTCCTCGGTGCACTGCACGAACGGTAGGTCGCAGTCACCCATGCACTATAGGCGGCCGGGAGCATGAACCCAACGTTCGTTACAGTACTACTCAATTTCCGCCGTGACGACCGGTTCACTAAAATTTCGGATTGCACTCAAAGAATGGCGGCCGAATCGACCGTAACGACCGGCATCCAAGTAGGATCCGAACAGACGGAGGTAATCATCAACCGACATCGGGACTTGGCCACCTCTAGATAACGCCGCCTATATATAAGGCCGTAGCCGACCCCACTTGCCAGCAGTAAAGTTAAGGCACTTTCACCTGTGAACCATTCCTTAACGGCTAACTGTCCTCGGTTAACCGTCGTTCAGGCTTAAGTTTCCCTTTCGTCGCTCTCGTTTTCGGTTGTTCCCGCTGTTTACCGCTCTGTAGGGCTCTAAGACGGATTCCCCTCCACCTTGGGTTGTGCAGCACTTTCTTTTCCCCTGCGTTCCCTCTGGTGAGCCCAGTCATACTTCGGCATTACGATTATCCTGTGATACCGACGATTTCGATTATCTCTCTACCAATTACCGCGAACGGGGTTTTATCCTACACCTGACTATTCTAAAATCACTTGTAGCCCCCACCGCCACCGTTTTTATCCGCCTTTTCATGTTGCAAAAACTATACCATGGTGGCAGTTTCGTCGATTGCACCACCTTTGCCTTGCGAAATTGGTTCTGAGAATCTCATCGTCACCTATTTACTCCTATGAGGATTAATCAGAGCTAATTCGTGATCCTAAGGCTACAAAGAAAGACTGAGATGAAAAATCACGACAGAGTAAGGGTTAAGAAAACAAAGTACAACATATAAGCGTGGGTATTGAGCATTTTCAGCTTAAAACTTAGCTTCGGACTTCCCATCTGGAGGAACCGAAACTATATAGAAGCACAAGAGTGGTGAACAACGATATTTACATGTGGATTACATTTATCGTTGAATAGAAGGCGAAAGTTGCCTTGAAAGGACACATTAAGCTAATTCAGTGCCAAGGAAGAAGGCAGGTGTCCTAACGAGTCCCTTTTTTGACTTCGAACGGAGCTGAGGGAAGATAAAAGTACTGAAAAGAAGTTTAAAGCTATCAATAGAACATTAGTAGACTTAACGCGGGTCTTTAGAAACAAAATCTTCGAAAGAGTCTCGAATTCGTTGAAAATGCGTGCTTTTAAAGGAAGTTATGATACATACTGCTGAAGGTATTGAGGGAATCGATTTGAATTATGAAATGTTCGCGGAACTGGAGATAGTATTTATTATTGTGATACGTATTAGTTATTGCCTCTGTAGCGTTTTTAATCCCAACACCCATTTGGCGTGGGAGAAGATATGAGCGGACCAGCGGGTAGGATTTGTGGGCGAGCGCTGGCAAAGTTACATGGCTTTTCGTATAGAAAACGGCTCATACGATGGTTTGGTGTAGCAATCACTGCAGATATGAGAGAGAACAAACAAACCGGCTCGCTCACCTCACCTCCATTCTTCTGGAATGAGCGGCCATTCCGTAGAATTACCTTTATGTGTGCCTTCCCAGTAAAAGTTAATGACTGTTATGAAGGGTGGGATAGTTTTTCTATTAGACGCTCTAATCAGACACATTCGCAGAGCTAAATATCAGCAAGAGAAAGAGCACTGAAATAATATTAAATTCTGGTAAATGAAATATGCAGTGAAAACATTATCCATGATGATGAGCTATATAGTTAAGACACTGAGTCCGCGAACATTTTTGTCGCAAAAATGTAAAACTTTCCGCTACTCGACTCGAATCAGTAAGTTTGACCCCAAACATACGACTGATATGAGTAAAACTATTCTACGTATTTTATGGTACAACTTCACTTAGAGTTTGTAACGCACAGACTAGGATAGCAGCTGTATCATTCACTAGTGCCTCGCCCGTCCTAGATTCCGGGCCTTGGTCACATTATGTAGGATACGAAGTGGAACAAAATTCACTGGGTAGTATTCGTACTAGCAGTAATCTACTTTTGGTGTTATTATGCTTTGCTGTCAAAGTCCATGTAATTGGTATGAATTTATTGAAAATTGACAGCACTGAAGTTATAACATGTAGGGAGTTCCTACTTCATAGCTCTCATAAGAGCAACCACATTTAGTCGAAAGATATCCCACAAAATCGAAAAGCTTATATAAATATACCTTATTCTATATATATTAAAAGCTCCCTTACAGAAATTTATTGCTGTCTCATGCTTCGAGAAAAGGGTATTATCCCATTTTGGAAGCAAAACACGCTATAATGCGTTTCATTTTTGGAAGCGACCCATGTAAGGGAACATAACCTGTACTAGGAGCAAAAAATTTCAGGAAACATTTTTAGATTTCCAAATATGGGTACTGTAGGGGATCTTTCACGTTAAGAAACAGCCGTATTAGAAACAATTATTTCCTTGGAAAGTCAAAATCTGGGCGCTTCTAGGTAAATCAGACCTGCAAACATTATCGCCTCCGTGCTAAAATTTTACGAGTGAAACAATAAGAAGAAATACAGAGGTATCCGTTCTTCTATCAATTCAACTTTCAAATATTGTTCAGACATATTAGCACATCCCTGCAAACTCACTTCTACTTTATATCACTATGTGTCGCTCGGGACACATAAATCAAAAATATTCATTTCACAAATAGAATCTTTGACCAAAAAAGCAACGATATTTTTAAAAAATAATATTTTTACGGCTGAAATTCAATTCTGTGAAGATGGAAAAAGGCCTCGATCTGATCTTGAAAAATTCAATTTACAAGGCCCTTTTGGGGCAATAGGTTATTTTTTAACATGCTGATTTAAATTTAGGTAACACAGTCAAGTATAGGGGAAAAGAAGGAGAATTAACTGTAGTAAAGGTTTCGGTTAGACCCTGCAGAGTTGCTGTCAAAAAATATGTGTAACCCATGCTATGAGATACCAGAGGATAATAAATTATCGCGTTTCAAACTGTTTCAGGCCTTTTATATTTATCAATTCATTTTGTTACGACCTTGCATCTATAAGGTTCCGTTGAAATTTTTCATATTATTTAATAACCAAGTATAATTTTTCAAAGACATGTGAAAGTCAGACGTTGTGGAATCAGTATCAGCTTCCAGTTCTTTTTTCATACTTCTACACTGAAAAGTCTGTAGCAAATACCACTCAATTTATCTTTAGTTACACATTAAATATGCTTTTTCATGAAAGGATCACTATTAAGTACCAGAAGGTATTTTATGCTCTTCATATAACTTTCCCGGCGAAAAATACGAGCGACAGTTTTTTATTTGTTCTATTTTAGTTTCCAATTTCATTTCAGTGTGAAAAAACCAATTGTGTAGCATTTTCTTTGCTTGGAGAATATTTGGAGAAGTTGCGTGTTTTTAAGCAGCTAGACGGTAATATCTTCGGAAACACGATTTCAGTTACACGTATATTTTTTCCACACTCGGATTTGAAACGACGACTATGGACTAATTCATATATAGTTCCTCATTATGATATTATTTTCAATCAGTTTGTAACGTTATTAGTCGAGCATTTTTGGGATAATATTTCTCAAAAAATCAAATATATGGAACTAGTACAGTTTGCCATCTTATTTTAAATTTAACCTTTCGCAACAAATGAACTAAAACCGCAGATTATTACAGTAAGAGATATCTCTTTAGAACTAATTATCAGCTATGTACTCTTGGTAAATTTGACTTACAAACACCTTTTCGTGTCCGTACTGTAGTGCAATAGCACTTTTAATAATTTGAAAAGTCAATTTGTATTTTATAGTAGGTGGCGCGTGCCACACTGTTACTGTACTACGATATTTACAGTTTATTTACAGTGGCCCTCTAGGCCCATGATCGGGATCCTATCGGGATGGTTGCGGTCCAATACGTGAACCTGATATTTATTCTGGGCTAATCAACTAACAGAGTGACACTCGTACTAACTACAAGCTAGGAACTTTAACATAGTATTTATGCTGGTGCGAGGTCACACCACCACTCGTAAAGGTACTGAAGGTACCGTCTTATTCACTGATGCTCGGTTTTGGCTCTAGTTGTTGCTCCTACATCCAAAGTTCTATTTTCGTTAAGGCACCGCGCGTGCAGCTGTATTAGCTACTATCTCCTCCAGCTTTCGCCCGCCAGCCTGGCTACTTGAGCCCATCGGGCCGCGTCAGGTTCACACCTATTCATTTTGTCTTTTTCCTATTGGAAGGACTTTATCCCTCCTCCCTTTGCGTGGAGGATGTGTATCCGTAGCCAATGCCCTTTTCTATTGCACTTTGCGCTGCGTTACATCCATCTGTGGTTGGTGTTCTTTCTTTGGCTCTTTGCGTTGCATTTTTCCCTTGCGCTTGTGCGCGACTTTCCCTATTCTCTTTTCGAGAACCGTTTTGACTCTAATTTTCAGTTTCTCCTCGATCCAATACGGATCGCTTTTCCCACTTCGCTTCTAGAACACCCCTGTCGTGCCTGTTGCACTAAATTTACTTCTCGAAAGACATAAGTTTTGTCTGCAAAAAATAATATCTTCAAACAAGCGAAAATTTCGAGCTTTTTCCCCCTTTATTATAACAACTTGACGTTCCGGTGCAATGATGGAAAACGTTTACTCACAAATTATTTCAGAATGAATTTACCTCAACCCCTGAAAAGTTGGCAGCTATGCGCTCATCAAAAGATATTTTTCTTCTGGTACAATTTTCCCCTTTAGACTGAAAGAACACCTTCGGATTGCTTCAGAGTTATATTATCTAAAAAATACTAATTATATAGCCTTTTTAGTCTAAACGCCAATTAACATATGGAGTAAGGCATATTTCTCCTAATAGTTCCTGTCAGTAATAAAAAGGGGGTTTCACTGAATTATTTTCACATATGACCGGTTTTAATATGTAAGCATATCTTTGAAGATTTTGCGGAGTACGAATTAAAATTTCCCTCCGTACCGCTGCTGAAATCAGCGGTGATTATAAGATATGTTTGACTTTGCACTGGTTCAATTTTTTATTGAATGCATGCAAAAGCGTCAGACTATCTCTACTATTTCCGAGATTAGCAGCATATTTTAGTAACCTTATTTAATGTTTTAGTCATCTGATTGCATATTTCGCTCATATCATTGCATACTTAAGTTACATTTCTCTATGAAATATATTCAGTAAATTAAATATGGTAAAATTCGGGTACTTCTTTCCATTAAGTAATGGGTTTACATCCAATATGAGCCCAAATGATTGTATGATAAAAGTATTTTGTAATATAAAGAAGAGATGGATTTTAATAGTAGTGAAGAAGAATTTCAAATGACAAATAAGGAATTTATATGACAGGATTCGTGTAAAAAAAGGAGAAACAGTTATGTCACAGTGAGTAAGGAACGTTTAAAAGTAATTGAGAGAGATAGGTGTGGCAAAAGATGGGGAACTGGTTTGTCAAATGCAGTTTGCAGGTACTGCCATATTATGAGGGTATAAACAGTTGCATAAAACTTCCTCAAGCCATATCTACATACCAATAAGTTATTTTTAGTACAAAGTTTCCGATTAAAATGGTAATTGTGTGTAAAATTGTGTACATCTCCAATGAAGAGGGGATAGAGACTCGAGTTAATTCTTTTAGGCGATGAACTCGAAACTAAATCTCGAGGAGCTGAGAGCTCTTTTTGACAGTATTTTCTCAGAAAGGGCCCTGAACAACCAGGAACAGCTTTGAAAATATTTTGGTTCTAAGAACATGTAAATATTAAAATTTTTGAATTATGTCTCACAATGCCAAAACATTTGCTTGATTAAATCTAATTTTAGAGCACCACTGCTGAGTTATAGGATCTTAGTATTCCAGTGAAGGATGAAATCTCATTTTATGGTCTACTGTAAAATAAGATATTATCCTTCACCAAAAATTAAACGTTTTTCATTTTATCGGACATGAGTTGATATAGGTGTATATCTTTTATGGTTCCAATTTTAGCACACGCTACCCGTCTATAGCTTAAACGATTTGGGTTTAAGTAATCATGAATAAATGGTTTCGGTAAGATTAAATATTTATTTTCAAGTGAAATTATTTTTGTTTCAATACCAAGGTCTAGAAACAATACTTCAATACTATAAAATCATAAATGATGTGTTTTGCGACCAAAAATTCTTTCGTTACTTAGTAAATTATACCAACAGAAAATTTCTTTCTCATGTATTCATGTCACATAATGCATGAGTTTAGATATAAATAATATGCAATTTGAACATGTGAAAACAGTTTGGAAAGAAATATGTATAATATATCAAATTGTGACTGAGCGCACTAAAGTAGAACTTTATATTACCCCGTGACTTCCTTTTTCTAAAAAGATAGCAGAAAAGGAGTTCGAAAATTTGAGGATTTCCCTGAAATATGTACGTCGTTTGTTTTTCCACTTGTATATCTATGTGCAACACTGTGAAGTCGCCCTAAAAATAATTTTGAATAGGGTGGCTAACTTCTGCGTGTTACGAGGCCAGACATATTATTGACGCCGCACATGTGGACCAAATTGAGTAGCTTAGTTTCTAGTATAAGCGGATATTCATCCCCCCCATAGAACATCCGCTGCGCGATGTTCCGGCTGCCGCGTATTTCTCTATGGCCTTGAATGATGTCTCAGAAGGTGATCCCAACGAGTCAAAGGCCAGCGGCACAAAATGCCATCCTAATCTTGATCTCCCAGGCATCACGTCGCCAGAAATGGCAGCTACTTTCGTGGCTAGGTCCCTCTTCTTTCGCTTGTCTGCTGCGTTCGCAACGGCTCGCGCTTTTCGTGCTCCCATTGACATATAGCACTCATGGAATGGCGAGGATACGGTGGTGTCGTAGGCCACTGGAAGAGGGGGCAGGTTGTTCAATGCGTCGGATCGCAGGTGCACCAGAATATCTGCAGGTCGCACATTCAGTCCGGGGAGTAGGTATTTGACCTCATATTGGACGCCAACTCCTGCTGCTTTAAACAGCTCTCTCTCAAGTACTCTCACAACTGCTGTGTGCCGGTTCTTCCACCCGAGACCTTTGTCAGAAAGGTCTGCTGCATGGTCCCCTAAGGGATCCATGGGCCTATGGCACTCAGCGCACTGCAGCGTTGCAGTATCGTCAAACACGCTAACTCCTAGGTGAAGGCGTAGCATCACTGTCCACATCTCGTTGCACGTTCAGTTGACTACAGCGGGGTGTGCGGTGAGGAAGGCCTCTGCCTGCGTTTCCAAGTATGCATGACGTCGAATTCTTCGCCGAACATCTGCTTCTGAATGCGATATGGGGTTTGGCAACCTCTCCCATTCGTCTTCCCTCCAGAAGAATTTTGCTGCAGACTCGCACCAGGCTCGATACAGAATGTTGTATGTACTATCGGGCTTGGCTGCGAGGCTTGCCGCTGTCAAAGTTTCCGGAAGACTGCCATCATTAGCGGGGAACGTTTGGGTGTTTTACTCTTGGAACATATATCCGATCTATGCCATCATTAGTGACGGACGCAGGGAGCCGTCGGAAAAACTCCCGGAGGTGTGTATCCGCTTCAGCGTAACGTTTTTCAGTCCCAACACTGTCCTCAGGGCTCCCCAGCAGCTTGGCGTCAATTATGCTCTCAGCATATGCTGCGAAATTAAGCGTTTCTATAGGTGTAAAGCCGTGACCGCCATAGCGGGGAGGTAAGGATACCTGCTGTTGAACTGCATCAGTCATCGGCACGTTTTTGGAGGTTGCGTAAAATTCGAGTTGGTCATCGTCGAATCTCAGTGCAGTGGCAGTGGTCACACTCGCCGGAGTTAGCTTCACCACATGTTGAAGCTTACAAGCAGATGCACATACCCGGTGAAGGTGGAACCGAATTCGAGCGTCTCCGATACCGCCAATCAGCGATAATGTGTGCTTTCAGCTTCTGATTTTCTCGTTGAGAAAATCTTTCATAAAGTACGGCGACCCAATTTGGGCCCCAAGAAGTTCGATGCTTTCGGTGGAAAAGTTCTCAACTGAGAAGCGGTGGAATAGTGACGATGTACAGCTACCGAGTCTGTGCGACCAGAATAGACGGGGTTTTGCGTGATTCAGATACAAGCTGATAGGGGTAAATCTGCGGGGGAAGAGATCCTCAGAACCAATTACCCTGAGAAGGAGGTGTTGCGAGCGACAAAAGTGCTACCGTGGTATTGTTGAACGAACATAAGGGAGTGTATATAGAAGAGAGTTGAGGAAGCTACAAGCAAGTATAAAAGGGACAGGGTCTACCACCGACGCTCTGCGACTAGCGTAAAAAAAAGTTACCTTGGGTCTGAAGTTGACTCTCAACTTCCTACTACTCGGGACTTGGCTTGAAGTTGTCAGCCAACTTGCTTGACCTCTCCATTTTCTCTAAATCAGATCCAAACAACCCCTCTAAAATATCCATGCTGTCCAAGCAGTCCCCACAAATATCTGCGAATAGCTCACAGCTCTCTATTCCCCTCTGGGAGATATCTAGACTACTAAAGATATCTCCATCCGGTTCCATCGTGGGCACAACTTGATCCATACTCTCCATTCCAGGCCCCACCAGTCCAACACTTTCCATGCACCCTGTTCCCTCATCTTCCTCCTCCTCTTCCTCTTCCTCCTCCCCGTCCTCCTCCTCCTCTTCTTCCTCCCCATCCTCCTCCTCCTCTTCCTCCTCCTCCTTCTCCCGAGCCTCGTACACTAGCTCAGGGGCTAACCATTCATCGAAGGACTCCCCGATCTCTTCCTCGACCTTCTCAGCCTCTCCCTCTATTACCTCCCTCACTTCTTCTTCTATGAAGAGGCGGCGAACAAACTCGATGATTTGCTTCTTTGTTTGCCGCCGGATGTAGTCGTCGGAATCAGTTGGCCCGTAGGCGGCGAGACGAAGGCCATTGATGGGACGGGAAGGTTGGTTTTTGGAGATAGGGACAGAGGGGAGAAGGTTGTTCATTTTGATGGACGTTGGGGAATGGGAGGCAATAAAGGGTGTTTTGGGTGTGTGGGGGAGAGAGGTGATGATTAAAATGATCGGGGGCATTTGGAACTTAGAATAAAGGGCTTTAAATAGGCTCCCGGGCAGGTTCTATAGATTAGAAATAGGTAAAATAAATCTGCAAGGGATTTTGCAGTAGTTCATTTGCGCCCTTCTTCTCAAAAAAGACGAATTTGGAGGAGGAGGTAAGCTAAAAGGGAAAAGGAACTTGATTGGGGGTCGATTCAGAGGGTTAAATACAGTATAAAAATATCTAGATAAAATGGAAGTAAATTTGGAAACGACGGTGGGAGAAGTTAGGGGCAGGATCGTTGTAAGTTGCTGGATTACACGAAGGGAGGACCATTTCCTGTATTCCATGAAGGGAGGATCATTTCCTGTATTACATGAAGGGAGGACCATTTCCTGTATTACATGAAGGGAGGACCATTTCCTGTATTACATGAGGGGAGGACCATTTTTTGTATTACATGATGGGAGGACCATTTTTTGTATTACACGCCCCCTTTCTCAAGGCGAACGTCCCGGGTCGTCACTGCTCTTCTTCTGCTTCCGTTAGTGTTCGCTGTCTTATTGATAAAATGTATGGTCTCTCAAACGGGTACGGATGCAACTGATTACCAATATGATGCTCTAAAAAGTAGGTTCGCATTACTGGTACCTCACTTTGTAGCATAGCCTCATTTATTGGTTTGATAACATCGAGGTAGGGTTGAATACATTCTTCTTCCGTGACTCTTCCGAATCTTCCAAGAGTGAAAAATATATGTGATATGCAATTTCTTCTGGAAGATGCCGGAGGAATGGATGTCGATAAGAAAAGAAGACGCGCATCATCAAGAACGAATATTCGTAAGATAAGTGCGGTCCATGTAGCGCCCTAAAGCATAAACAGATGCTTATCATGAAATAAGAAATGACCTGCGCATCGTTCGCATCCTCGGAGATATTGCGCAGCCAAAAAGATAATCTTCTTCTTCCGACTGTATGCTGTGCATGGTTGGGAAGGAGAGCTAGAAATGAAGTTGTGGTAGACGGTCCCGATGAATGGCCGCGACCAGCTCCTGACGTACTGGGACCTGCACGAGGTCCTCTCGGGGGACGACCGGAACCTCTTCTGGGCGGGTTGTTGTCTCCCGAAGGTCCTCGTCTGGTCATCATCACTGCTTCAGGAGGATCCTCGCCGCCTCCAACGTTCCCAATTTGTAGCGGAGAAACGTAAGGTTCCCATAGAGGATACGGGACCGGTCTGTATTCCATATCCGGGGGTAAGGCGTAACCTCTCAGTCGCACCTTGGTTGTTCTTGAGAAATACGTAAATTGGACGGATAATATTCAGATACGTTTGCGACAAGTCTCCGGCAGCTACCATCCCATATCTTCCTATAGAGTAATGATATACTACCTCCACAAACTCTGGCCTGCTTCCGTGAACCTTCCGTTTTAGAATGAAAATAGAACTCTTATTAATAGTCGGAAATCTTCTTCAGGTAGCAATGGTCCGTTCAACGTACGAAAACATACGCATATATTAATGTAGAAATGGATGATTACGTGGAGTTCGTAGTAGTCCCGCGTAATCGAGATGATAAATTCCCAGGCCCTTTTTCCTCCCATAGGAATCATTCTATAGTTAAAGATGAGTATGTTCGTGGTTGCGCATAGTCCCGTGTGAGAAGGAATTTTCAGGCCTCTGATGGTAAGGGACCAGACGACGTGCATGGATGGCCCTCCTTGATCTCTTTCCTGAGCTTGAACAGAGCTGATAGTGCGGGTGTCGTTCCTCCGTGACGATGCAAGGGTTCGAGTACTTGGTTTGGAAGGCCGGCCACTTCACAGCCTGCTGCATTGCTTTTCCATGTACTACAAGTACTTTAGAGCCAACTGAAAAGGTTCTGACTGCAGGTTCTGCATCTTTATTTCTTGTCTGTGTTAGCGCGCGGTGTGATCTCCAGCCTTCGGTGGCCAGTAGTCAACTTCCCTACTCTCTTCATCGATAATATTTGTTTCCATGTCTCTCTGTAAATTCTAGGAGCCCTTCGTACATTAGCTCGAACGGTGACCGTCCATTTCTTCCTCTTCTTCGACGATAGCCGTATAACACTTTTGTAAGGCATCTTCCACTGGATTTCATTCTCCGACATAGTTTTCGACATTGCTCGTTTGATGGTTCCAACCATCCTCTCCGCTTTCCCGTTGGACATAGGAGCGTATGCGAGAACTGTCTTTAGCTGAATCCCTTTCTCTTCCAAAAAACGAAGCAGTGAAGTTGCAGTAAAACAAAGGGCGTTATCCGAGATGATCCTTTTTGGAAGACCAACGGTTTAATTATTTCTTTTTCGATGAATCTCAGTACCACCTCAGCATTTGCCTCCTCAACTGCAACTGCTATTGGCCATCAGTAAGATGTTCACCCTATAAGGAGATATTTGTTTCCGGAAGAGGTTTCCTTGAACGGGCCCGCAAAGTCAATTGAGAAGGTTTCAAAGAGACCGGAAACTGGAAAACTTAGAGTTGTCTTATACTTCCGTATTGGAGTGAATTTTTGACAGTTTCGCAGCTTTTCACGAAATTATAGACGTCCTTATGGATACCAGGCCACCAGAATCTCTCAGTTACAATTTTTTTGGTTGTTTCGAGATCCTAATGCCCTGCTCATCATGGAAAGTCCTCAAGATCTTCATTCTTTCTTTCAAAGGGGCCACTAGTCGGGGACCGGCTTTAGTGTGCCGGAATAGTTTCCCATTCCACAATGTAAAATCTTTTGATTCCTGCGTACCCAATTTCTGTGTTCAAGATCAACCTTTCTCATTTATAGTCCATCAAGGAATTTGATCAGTCCGTGAATATTAGCTTCGTACTCGTTATCGTTCGGCCTGCACTCGGCGACTCCGACGATGTCCTCGAAGCTTTTCATTTGGAATCAGTGCGTCCTCAAGCGGGATAGGTAATCGGCAGGCTGATTTTGCGTCCGGGTCTATACACAATTTCAAACCGATATTCTGCGAAAATGTCGAGCCATCTGGCCAAGCGGTGATGTACATCCTTCTTTTGGAATGCTGTTTAAGTGCCTGGTGATCAGTTATCAAGACAAATTTCTCGAGTGATAAAAGGTATACGCGAAACTTTTTCAGCGCGAAGACGACAGCTAGCGCTTCTTTCTCGCAGACTGAGTATCTCTTTTCCGCATCATTCAGAGTTCGGCTTGCGAATTGAACAGGGTGTAGTCTTCCGTTTTCATCTTTTTGGGACAAAACGGCACCCAAAGACCGTTCTGAGGCATCTGTCTCCACAACGAATGGTCTCTTGAAATCTGGGTACATGAGAACTGGGGGACACATAGCTTATCTTTAAGCTCCTGAAATGCAGTTTCCATTTCCTTGTTCCAGTAAAATTTTCCGTTCTTCGTAGTGCTGGCATGTAACGGTGCTGCAGTCTTGGCGAAATCTTTGATAAATCTTCTGTAATATGAGGCCAGTCCTAAGAAGCTTCGGACCTCCGTCTTTGAAGCGGGCCTTGGTGCCAACTTGATTTTTTTCGTTTTCTCTGGATCCACTCTAATTCCCTCTTGGTCGACGATATGACCGAGTAATTGGATAGAAGTTTTCGCAAAGAAGCATTTGCTCAACTTAATTTTCAAGCTATACTCGATATCCTCTCCACAACTGTCTTGACGTGCGAGATGTGCTGATCCAATGTTTCTGAGAATATGACGACATCATCGATATAGACTCTTGCGAATGGAAGTCCTTTCAAAACCTCGTTCATCATTCTTTGGAATGTAGCTGGTGCATTCATGAGACCAAAAGGCATCACTTCGAACCTGAACGTACCGGCTTTGCTGGTAAAGGTTGTTTTTTCCTTACATTTTTCATCCAATGGAATCTGCCAATAGCCAGTGTAAAGGTCAATTGAGGTGAAATATCTCCCGTCCTTCAGGTCCTCGAGGATCTCCTCCATGTTCGGAATCGGAAATCGATCGGGTATCATTCTCTGGTTCAGTTGTCGGTAATCGACGCAAAAACGCAGCTTTCCATCCTTCTTTGGTGCGACCACAACTGGAAACGACCATGGGGATGAAACTGGTCGAATAATATCATTTTTCAGCATACTTGTAACATTTTCTGAGATAAATTGGTCATATTTTGGCGGTTGACGTCTAGGCTTGTGGTAAATCGGTTGAGTGTCGGTAAGTTCGAACGAGTGAGTAACCGGTACACTTGCTTGTCTTAAATCTGAAACGCTCCATGCAATTACTTCGGAAGATGTTAACATGTCGGATATTTTCAGTGAGGCGGGGCGGGAAGGTGCTGCACTTTTCCTTGGATTTCTGCCATTTGGCGCCCTTTTTCTTCTTGATCCTCAACCTCAATATTTTGAAGGACCTCTTCCGTCGTGCTCACATCTTCATATATGGAATTCGACGTATTCTTATTTTCTTTGCAAAGGTAATCTTCTTTCATGCTCCGAATTCTGTCCTTTGATTCGATATCATCGCAAAAAGAAACACATTCGGGTTTCAAACTTATCCTAGAATTCCAGTCGTCATCTGTTTCAAACCCGGAATCATAATCGTCCCATGCCATGTTCATTAACCCCCGAGGGTACCCTTTTCCACTTCCGAAAGTGTTAGTTGGTTCCGAATCTTCGCTGTCATAGCTAGAAGTGAAATCTTCACTGTCCGTTTCTTTTAAATCTTCAGGATGCGTGCTTTTGTCGAAATCCAGGGGCATCTTCACGGTTCTGCCGTCAATATTAACTGAAACCATTTGGTTGCCCAAGTCAATGCATGTTCCTAGTCTTTCCATTGTGGGGCAGCCAATGATTGCATCGAAAGGGAGATCCGGCATGACAAGAAAGTCTACATCAACTTTAGAGTCCCCAAAGAACACGGAAACCTTGTCAACAGTGCCCATGCATTTTGAGACGGTTCCATCCGCTACAGTTATTTTTCGAGTCGTTGGAGTAATTCGAGACCTAGATCTGTCACCAAAGTTTCTGAAATGAGGTTTGGAACAGCACCCGAATCGAAGAGAGCTTGGGTTTTCATACCCAATACTTTGACTGGTACCAGCTTAAGACGTCTTGGTGCTGTCGAGGCCGATTGAAGAAACAGTTTCTTACCCTTAGCGGACTTATTAGACCTGATAATTTTTTTGAGTTCTTTTCTCGCATCCTCTGCGTCGCCCCTCAAAAGTTGACCAAACGTTATCCCAGTTGGGGCCGATGCAAGCTCAGCCACCAAATTGTACCTCTTCACATACTCTAGTACGTCCTTAGAGATACTCTTAACTTTCTTACTCTTTTTCGTCTTCTTGGCCGGAGTGACTCCCACTCCTGGAACAACTTGATCAGACCTCTTGGTTCGAGGAGGTACAGGTGCTGGGATATGCTCCAGCATTCCATATCTAGCCTAGGTTTCTTCGATAAAATGTTCCCTTCCCCATCCCTTTTTGTCACATTGACTTGACTAATCTCTTCAGCGATGGATACGTTACCGGCATCCGTCAACCTTTGCTCCCTTCTATTTTGTAAGATTTTCACCTCTGGTCCTGACTCACTCCTTGCTTCCGATAAATTTGCTCTCTGTTGTCTTTAGACCAGCAGTTACTTTCATGATGCCCATATCGACCGCACTTTCCACAACGAGTGTTTCTATGTGGATTATCAGGATACCTGTTTGCAAAGTGTCCAGGCTTGTGACAGTAAGAACAGACTTCTGCGGCCTTAGGGGCCCCAGACTGGTTCTTCTTAATGGTAAGAGTAAGGCTTTCCAACTGCGAGGTTATCATGTCAAGTCGATTATCGAATCGGGTTTCCAACCTTTCTTCCAAGTTTTTGACATCGCTCCTGACAGATTCTAATGCCGCTGCACTAGTAGCCGGCCTTTGATAATTCTTTTCAGGATGTACGATAGACATCGATGTGCGGGTTTCCCTCGGTACTTCGCTTAGTGACTGAAACGTCTCCAAATTTTTGACAAATCTACTATGGTACCCTTCAGTTCATCAAAAGTGTGAGGGCCCTTGATGAGGAGGAAATCGGAGAGCCGCTTATCCCCCATAGCCGCCTTACGCAGCATTCCGTACTTGGCTTGGGCGTTGAACCCAGCCTTTTCATAAAGATCACAAAGTACACCAATGAGCTTAACAAATCGTCGAAGTTGTGCCGGCCTCTATGGGGTACGAATCATCTCATCTGGTTCACCTCCTTAGCATACTCTTTCAAGCCACTCACATACCTCACCGAAGTTACGCCCATTCCCGTTAAGAGACCACCCGTCGATAAACTTGGACTTATATTTGTGCTTTGCGTCGAATATAGGCGAAGATACTTGCGGCCTTCTCTTCATCGCCCTTCTCACGCATCACAACGTTGACATATGTGTAAAAAACTCCTCAACGTCTTCAGTCTTGCCCCCTGTGAACGTTATACGAGCAGCATTGAGATCCATGATTACCGAAAAGAAATCCCCCCGAAGTGTTCCTTACTACTGCTCAACTCGAATACCTCGGGTGCAACCCCCTCCACAAGAGTACCAAATGATATGGGTAAATCGGCGGGGAGAGATCCTCAGAACCAATACCCTGAGAAGGAGGTGTTGCGAGCGACAAAAGTGCTGCCGTGGTATTGTTGAACGAACAAAAGGGAGTGTATATAGAAGAGAGTTGAGGAAGCTACAAGCAAGTATAAAAGGGGCAGGGTCTACCACCGACGCTCTGCGACTAGCGTAAGAAAAAGTTTTCTTGGGTCTGAAGTTGACTCTCAACTTCCTACTACTCGGGACTTGGCTTGAAGTTGTCTGCCAACTTGCTTCACCTCCACTAAAGGAAGCAGTTTACTCGGCATATATAGACTTTTGGCTATCCCAAAAGTCTCAAACAAACATACTAATAACCATAAAATGTATTCACGGTAATCGTGTGAACCAGAGAGACTATTAGAAGATATTTCCTCAAGGTAAATATCTAGGTGCCATACCCATGCCAGCCACCCATCGGCCAGGGGTGGGAATTGATGTGGCCATTATATAGACCTTTCAGAGCTACTTGTAGTATCACCCACAACCTGGAACTGTACTGACATCTACTATGACAGCGTGTCCTAAAATGAAAAAATCAACCGACGAATTTGCCACACTCACCCAAATTAAAAATATCTTGCAAATTCAAAAACTGTAAAAATATCTTCCCAATTCCGATACTGTATACAATCATGGTCCTCATCTAGATTTTTTTTCGTGTGCGAATTTGCGCACATCACACCCCATATTCCCCCTCTCCACTCTTCTCTCTCCTACTCCCTCCCAAATTCCAGCACCCATACCCACTCCAACTCGTTCTCACACTACTACTGTCCCTCTCACCCTCCCTTCGTTCCTGTGCGCTTGCACACAGTAACGAAGGGAGTGTGGGTGATACTACGAGTGACTCTGAAAGGTCTATATAATGGCCACATCAATTCCCACCCTGGCCGTTGGGTGGCTGGCATGGGTATTGCACCTAGATATTTACCTTGAGGAAATATCTCCTAATAGTCTCTCTGGTTCACACGATTACCGTGAATACATTTTATGGTTATTAGTATGTTTGTTTGAGACTTTTGGGATAGCCAAAAGTCTATATATGCCGAGTAAACTGCTTCCTTTAGTGGAGGTGAAGCAAGTTGGCAGACAACTTCAAGCCAAGTCCCGAGTAGTAGAAAGTTGAGAGTCAACTTCAGACCCAAGAAAATTTTTTTCTTACGCAAGTCGCAGAGCGTCGGTGGTAGACTCTGCCCCTTTTATACTTGCTTGTAGCTTCTTCAACTCTCTTCTGTATACGCTCCCTTTTGTTCGTTCAACTACACCACGGTAGCACTTTTGTCGCTCGCAACACCTCCTTCTCAGGGTTATTGGCTCTGAGGATCTCTTCCCCGCCGATTTCCCCCTATCAGGGTGGTTTAATATTTGAAAGCTATGGAGTTTGTGGGGCGGAATATCGTAGAGGGTGGCCAGCAGTACCTCTTTACCCTCCCTGAAACGCCGGCTCCGGGCCAGTGGGGAGGTTGCTTGAATATAGGATGGATTGGGGATGGGAGGATGGGCAGAATAGGGTGAGTGTGCGTAATAGGGTGGGCAGTGAGAGGATATGGGTAACAGAGGGGGCAGTGGGGGTGTAAGGGGAGTAGGTGAAACGGGATTAGGAGGGTGAAACTCGCGATCGGGGACGGCGTCGGTTTTGTGCCGAGGGTGTGGGAATCTCAGGACAGCGCGGCATGGCGGGGCCTTTCAGGTGTGATTTTCCACTTAAATGTGCACATAGTGTAGCCTGGAGGGATGCCCGAGCGTGACGTGTGCGTTATGCTTAAATGGACCTGTTGTTGCAGTAGACAGTAGACGGCGGCGGGACAAATAAAGAGAGGAGCGGTGGGTGTGGATGGCCAACCGCAGGGTTTCTCGGACGAGCCTCGAAATGCGGCAGCAAGAGTTCCTCTTTGGTGTGTGGAAAGTTTTGCGCGTGTGCCCAAGCAAGGATTGCAACTGGTGACGCATTCTGGGGAGGCCACTGGGACAGGAACGGAGAGATGGTAAATGGGGACCCTATGGTGGGCTTTTAGGGAGCGTACTTGCTCTGCCATTACTAAAGTCCGAACAAAACTACAGAAGATACCAAGAAATGCATAAAAATACTTTGTGTGGACAATATACTCTAAGCAAAAGATACTTAAGAAACTAACAATCAATTTGGTCCTCTTATTTTCCATTCTCTAAACCAGATCCAAACAACCCCTCTAAAATATCCATGCTGTCCAAGCAGTCCCCACAAATATCTGCGAATGGCTCACAGCTCTCTATTCCCCTCTGGGAGATATCTAGACTACTAAAGATATCTCCATCCGGTTCCATCGTGGGCACAACTTGATCCATACTCTCCATTCCAGGCCCCACCAGTCCAACATTTTCCATGCACCCTGTTCCCTCATCTTCCTCCTCCTCTTCCTCTTCCTCCTCCCCGTCCTCCTCCTCCTCTTCTTCCTCCCCATCCTCCTCCTCCTCTTCCTCCTCCTCCTTCTCCCGAGCCTCGTACACTAGCTCAGGGGCTAACCATTCATCGAAGGACTCCCCGATCTCTTCCTCGACCTTCTCAGCCTCTCCCTCTATTACCTCCCTCACTTCTTCTTCTATGAAGAGGCGGCGAACAAACTCGATGATTTGCTTCTTTGTTTGCCGCCGGATGTAGTCGTCGGAATCAGTTGGCCCGTAGGCGGCGAGACGAAGGCCATTGATGGGACGGGAAGGTTGGTTTTTGGAGATAGGGACAGAGGGGAGAAGGTTGTTCATTTTGATGGACGTTGGGGAATGGGAGGCAATAAAGGGTGTTTTGGGTGTGTGGGGGGAGAGAGGTGATGATTAAAATGATCGGGGGCATTTGGAACTTAGAATAAAGGGCTTTAAATAGGCTCCCGGGGCAGGTTCTATAGATTAGAAATAGGTAAAATAAATCTGCAAGGGATTTGCAGTAGTGCATTTGCGCCCTTCTTCTCAAAAAAGACGAATTTGGAGGAGGAGGTAAGCTAAAAGGGAAAAGGAACTTGATTCGGGGTCGATTCAGAGGGTTAAATACAGTATAAAAATATCTAGATAAAATGGAAGTAAATTTGGAAACGACGGTGGGAGAAGTTAGAGGCAGGATCGTTGTAAGTTGCTGGATTACACGAAGGGAGGACCATTTCCTGTATTACATGAAGGGAGGACCATTTCCTGTATTACATAAGGGGAGGATTATTTTTTTGTATTACACAAGCCATGGCCAGGTCCTCTGGAGCAGAGGATATCGACCGCCTTCTCGCGCTCTGTATGCCCTCGTCGAACATCCGCTCCTCCACCAGGTTCCCGACTCATCTGGGCACTCGGAGTCCCCCGTGCTACGAATGGATATTTACATACCCGCTGCATACCGGCTTCACAGTACCGATATAGCCGTCGACGTTACTGTTGCCCACCCCTCCGCACGCCGCCACATATCGCCAAGTACGGTTACTGCCGGCGCCGCCGCGACACTCGCAGAGCGCGAGAAACATCGTCATTACGGCACTTACTGCAACCGAAACGATATCCTCCTCTCCCCGTCGGGATTGACATCTATGACGCCTTGGGCGACGACGGTAAGGCTTTTTTCCGCCGCCTTGCTTCCTTCGCTGCTTCCCGTCGCGGTTCCTCCCCTCAACAGGAGCTCCGCGACTTCGTTACCCGTTTTGCATTTAGTCTCCAAATAATGCAGGCGCGTCAAGTTTCTACCCGCCGCCCGCATCCGTAGTTAATATATGAATACCCTCCGCACGCCTCTGTGCGACATTGTACGACAAATAAAGATCTACCACCACTGTATGAGTGCTAACGAAAGTGCAGTCGTCCGCATACCATTTTCGTAGACTAAGCTGTGTCTGCTGGGCAATTTATGTTGCTAATGGATGCACAACAAGAGAAAACAACAGCATGCTTGCAGAGTCCCCCTGTTGCATACCTTCTTGGCTTGGGATGTCATGTGCGGCCGCTACGGGCAATATCAGCGACGGCGTCTTGCGGGCGCATACCTTGTGAAGAAAATGACACAGCGACGGTACTTTGGTCGGCAGGAAATTTATCATGCGCTGTCTCGAGAACCGATTGAATGCGTTGTGTGCATCCACGGATACCAGTGCATGCTCCTTGTCCTAGCGCTCAATCAGTCTCCGTGCTTCATGCACAAATGATTCCAGTCCGCTGGGCACGCCATTGGCCACATGCAAGGGTGCAGGGTACTCCCTCGTGTCTTCTATTGCTTTTGGTAGGAGCACCTTTGTTACGAGTCGCAGCAAGGTCGTCCCAATAGCAATGGGGCGAATCTTGTCTGGCAGGGTTGGATGGGCAGCAGCGTCGCAGAAGAGATCAGAGGGATTGTGTCGTCTGGTAAGTCCCCTTCGGCTAGTCTTGTCACAACTGCAGTCAGCGCCGAGATGCCCGTCACACCTTCTTCAGGACTCACCGTTGTGTTGGCCAAGAATCGAAGGAGCCAAGGAGACATTCTGTCCGGGCCGGCGCGGAGTTTGGGTTCGAGCTTCGGACGACGTGTAGGAATCCCTCCTCAGTGATGGCTATCTGGAGCGGGAGGTCTCTCGTGTCGATGGCTGTCATAGGAGAATTCGGTGCAGTGTGCAACTCTCGCAGACGTTCCAAAACGTGTGGGTCCTGCACGTCCGCAATGTGCGACTGATGTACGGTTCGCATTGCACGCCCGTATTGTGCATCTACAGCTAGGTGGGCTGCCCGGCGAAACTTTGGGTCTCGCTTGTTGTCTGTCTGGGTTTGCTGCGGGCGACGTCGGACAGTTCGCTCTTCACTGATCTGGTGTGCTTTGATGGCTTCTCTCCAGAGTTCATTCCATTCGCCTGCGGTGGCGCGGCGGATGCGTTCTCGGAGTTCTTGGCTTTGCCTTTTCTGAGACCGCCATCCGGCTTCCCCACGGATTAAACGTCGCGGACAGCGGTCGGAAGAACATGTATCCGGAGGAAGGCAATGTGCACTGCTTTGGCGTCCTGTGCGTTTTCTGCGGATCGAAAGAGCCGAACGAGCAATATGGCAAGGCTGTGAATGCAGTTCCCAGGAATCCAGTTGAAGGTGTCCGAGGGCCGTAGAGGGCTGTGCAGTGCATCATAAACCGAAGAAAGAGGAGTGGTAGGGGTGGACTGGTCGTTGGTTGCGAAGGAAGTCGTCGGAGGCATCAGGGGTGATAGGGGTAACTCGTCGAGAAGAGAGATACTCAGAACCAACTACCCAAGAAGGAGGTGTTGCAAGCGACAAAAGTGCTACCGTGGTACAGTTGAACGGACAAAAAAGAGTGTATATGAAAGAGAAGTAACAGAGCTACAAGCAAGTATGAAAAGGGCAGGGTCTACCACTGACACTCTGCGACCAGCGTAGAAAAACATTTTCTTGGGTCTAGAGTTGACTACGAACTTTCTACTACTCGGAACTTGACTTGAAGTTGTCTGACAACTTGCTTGACCTCTCCATGATGAAGCCGTTTAGTCAGCTAATATAGACTTTTGGCTACCCGTAAATTCAGAACAAAACTACAAAAGGTACCAGGAAGTGCATAGAAACAATTTTGTGTGGATGATATACTGTAAACAAAAGATACTTAAGAAACTAACAATCAATGAGGTACTCTTATTTCCCATCATCTAAATCACATCCAAACAACTCCTCCAAAATATCCATGCTGCCCAAGCAGTCCCACAAAATATCTGCGAACAGCTTATAGCTCTCTATTTCCTCCTGGGAGATATCTAAACTACTAAAGATATCTCCATCCGGTTCCAGCGTCTGTACTACTTGTTCTATACTCTCCAGTCGAGGCGCCACCACTCAAACACTTTCCATGGCCCCTTTTATCTCATCTACCTCGTCCTCGTCCTCATCATCCTCCTCTTCCTCCTCTTACTCCTCTTCATCCTTTTCATCCTCCCCTTCATTAACCTCGTAGACCAATTCAGGGGCTACCCACTCCCGAAATTCTCCCCAGCTCCCTCCTCGATGTCCCACTCCCACCCCTTACCTACCTCCTCCGCCTCATCCTCAGTAAAAAGGCGACGCACGAATTCGATCACCTTCTTTTTGGTTTGCCGGTGCACGTAGTCCTGGCGGTCAGAAGGTCCGAAAGGGAGTAGTGGAATAGAGTTTAGGGGGCGGGGATGACGATTTTTGGAAATGACTTTCGAGGGGCGTAGATTGGTCATTTTGGTAGGGTTTGGGGAATGGGAGGTAGTGGAGGGTGTTTTGGGTGTGTGGGGGGAGAGGGATGATGAGCAAAATGATCGACGACGTCTAAAACTTGGAATAAAGGGGTTTAAATAGGCTCTCGGGGCAGGTTATGTAGATTAGAAATAGGTAAAAAATCTGTAAGGGATTTTGTAGTAGTGCATTTGCGCCCTTTTTGTCAAAAAAGCGAATTTGAAGGAGGAGGTAAGCTAAAAGGGAAAAGGAACTTGATTCGGGATCGATTCAGAGGGGTAGATACAGTATAAAAATATCTAGATAAAATGGAAATAAATTTGGAGAGGACCGCGGTAATGATAAGCAAGGCTCAGGGAGGACGAGGAAGGACCGGAACTATAAGCAATTTTGGACAACGGGAGGTAGTACAGTAAACTAAAAGTTCGTAGATGACGGCGACAAGAGTCCGTTCCTATCAACACGCGACTAACCCAGGCCATCGGCGATATTTTGGCTACCTGAAATCCAAGAGAGTTTTCGCAATTCGCCATTTTTGCGGCTTTCTCTGATCCAATTGGCGTCGATTTGCAGACGCTTCTCGATTGTGTGCGCATGTTTCGCGACGACATTAAAAACGGTTCTGGAATCAGCATAAGCATCAATTTCCAGTTGCGTTCCTAATACTTCTATGAGTATATAGCGGACAACGTAATCGTTGCCAAACCCGTTGATGAGTTTGTGTAGCTCAGCCGCCATTACGTATTTGGTAACTCTCTTACCAGCCGAACTTCCCTAGTGCAGAATATTGGCATTGCAACTTCCATCTACGATGACAACCACAAATCCCAGTTGAGATTTCAAACTCTTTCAATTTGCAAAACTTGCTTCAGTGAACAAAGCTATCCGGGAATATTTCAAATCTAAAGGAACATACCTGAGGCCAATGTTTCCGGTCTCCTTACACCACGTGAAAATGCTTTTCATCTCGTTATAAGTCTCATTGCTCGGCTTCTTCATTTCAGATGCAAGAAGTTGGGTCGGGCGCACAAGTCAGGTCTAGTGCATGAACCTATGTATTGGATCATAGCACGATTACTGATGAGCTCTTCACCTGTGTTAGTAATTCCAAGCTTTGTAATTTTGTGTTCTTGACTGGTATAGTACTCGCTCGACAAGTGTAAAGAAACCTTGTAGCCATTGAAGTCAATGATATCTCCAGGATTGAGGATGATTCTTGGCTTCGATTGGAATCGGCTGGAGTTTCTCTCTTCTTCATCAATTAATAAAGAATTTCCGTGACCAAAGGAGTCTTCAACCTGTAGGATGGTCACGCTCTCGAGCTTTTTATGCTGTCGTTTGAACAGGATACATACATCATATTTCGTAGTTTTCATTCCGAGTCTTTTCATGTGGTGATTGTGATATGTGAGAAACCAGTGGAGACCGCTTTCTGGAATACCGGACAGCGGCTTCAGTACCATCAGGACATGACCCTTGGGAAAACCCATTTCATTTGGTGGTTTGATGTAAATTGCCCGTTCAATTTTGCACTCAGACTGTATATAAGCCTGGGAAGTGTTCCTTGTGTATGACTGGTGTTCCTTCATCATAGCCGCAGTTGCCGAAGCAACTCTCTGACCCATTCGACTGATTGTTGGTGACTTTGTCATTATTTTTGCTGCACCCTTGTTGCGGTAGTTCTGTGCAACCAGTTTAGACTTCTACATGATACCATCCGGGGTATTCTTTAGAAGATCCACCCACTTGGATCCAAAAATTCACTCGTTATCGAGAGCTGTTGATCGTTTGACAATCTGAAACGTACCACTGGCAAGAAGTCTTTCAAGTTCCAACTTTCTGCACTCAAAAAAATTTCCATTTTCGCAGGGAATGACAAGCACAGAGTCATCTTGCTCGACCACGGAACTGCTCCCTTGTAGTAAGGGCGATTTACATGAACTCTTCTATTCATCGCTCTTTGATCTGTAATTGTCGCCCTCAGGCTTATTCTCCTGCTTCGAGTCTGCAGGCAAGTCGAAGTCCACTTTATACCTCCAGTTATTCTTTGCAATTTTGCCCAATGCGCTCTAAACCACTGTCGAGCGAAATATGCGTCGACCATGCGGTAATTGAACAACTACTATGCTTCCATTATTGTCAAAAAAGGGAAACGGTCCTTCCCATTTGTTTGAAACTTTTCCGTACACAAGGACTCGTCCGCCGGCAGAAAGCTTTTATAGGTCAGCTTCCTGTTCTTTAGCCTTCGGGCTACTTGGGTGGCGCATTGCAAATGCCAGTTTTCGCTTTTATTGCTCCTTTTGGACTGCCCAGGTCGCAGTATCAAGAGCAGTAGCCCTTTGTATCTTCGTTTCGGCCGGTGTGCAGTGTGATAGACGAGGGAGCGCACCATAAACCAATAGAGTAGGACAGAGTCCTTCGAGACCTAATGTATCATTAACAGCCTTAACTGAAAGCTGCAAGCAGTCACAATCAGACTCAAAATTTGGGAGCGAATACTTAATTTTCTTAAATGCCACTCTAAGGGGATGATGGTAGCGTTCTACTTGTGATATCGCATTGGGGGACTCTATCGATGCCTTCAAAACTTGTATGCCATCGACATCTGCAGAGCCTTGATATGTTTTTGTAACAAGGTGCGATCCTTGATCGATGCGTAAGTCGTCGGGTGGTCCCGAGTAAACAAGTGACCAGCAACGGAAAAGGCACTTCCAGTTCTTTTCGGCAGTCTGCTTCTTCTTGAAAATAGCGACGTTGTAGTGAGTCGCCTCATCAACTGCATGGAAGTTAGGCTTGCCAGCAATGTGAAGTATGTCAACTGCTAGGATGTGATTGAACCGTAAATTCTCTGTACCAATGGATATTTTGAACCTTCGTGGTTTAGATGAGATACGAATGCATGCATCACAATGGCGCGTGATTTCTTCTAAAGTTGATCGCAAATCAAGGCTGCATTTCTTTGGTCTTGCTCTTTTCAGTAGTGTGTATAACGCCGTGACTGATGGGTGACCGAATACATGGTGTAGCTTCCTAAGTTCAGAATAGGTGTACAAAACATATGGCATGTCGTCCCTTGACCACCTGTGTTTTAGGAATTAGTTCTCAAATACCAGTGGCATCATTTTATGTTTGTATGACACATATTCGTTTTTCACACTTATGTCAAGACCTTTGTCTTTCATGTCCTTCATGCTGAGTAGAGTGGGTCATCTATCGCGCAGGATTCTAAATTTTACGTCGATAAAAATCCCGAGGTCCTTGAACGCAATTGATATTATGGCGCTTCCTATAGCGTGTTCCATGTCGCCAATGCCTCTAAGGTGGCGATCGTCACTTTTGTCAATTTTCATGGGCATCATAAACTCACGGCAATAAGTGAGGTACTGATCAATACATATAGCGGACTTTCGGCTCGCGGCAGTGTCAAATACAATTAAATCGAACTTTGTTGTTTCACCAACAGAGAGGGCTGCATGCATATAGTTGATTTCCGTCTGAAGATCCAGGGCGAAAGTACGTCCGTGTGAGAAAGTGCAGTTTGCTAGGTACATCTCGCTGTCATGATTGATAATATCCTCATCATTCAGGAAGTTCATTTCTGGCTCCCCATCGCCATCCTCTGAAATCACTTCATCATGTCTCTCCAGAATGATAGTGTAAGCATACTGCAAATCTTCGATGTCATCAGACGTGAACATAGTAGATGGTTTATCCTTTTTGATGCGGTTAATGGCGCTTATAATTTCTTCTGCACTGTGATGATCTCTTGCTCGATGGTTCTTGCCACAGCACCAGCACCATTTGTGTGACGACAGCTTGTTACGGATGACTCGCTTGTGCTCACCCTTTCTACCAGTGCGTCGCAGATTCTTGCGAGCTTAACCTCCGTATCTCTGTCCCAAACTGTAGTGTAGCCCATCTTCCTCAAAGAAATGGGCGCCAGCGGAATTGGGCTCAGATGATAACAGGATTGCTATCCGTTGAATGGCCTCCTGGGGTGTTGCTGGGATCTTCTCCACCAAAGATCTCCGCAAGTGGGGCAAATTCGCAGCAACTAGGAGTTGGTCTCTCAAAAACCTAGGGTCCTGGTATGTGCTATTTAGCTGATGCTGTATTTTGGTCAGTTCGTTAGCGATATCGTAGAACACCTCCACCTCGCTCTTTTCGGGGCTACTCTGAAAAGCTTTCGATAAGAGAGGATGTTGCCATGACTGCAATAGTCGATAGCGCTGTTATTCGCTAGTGTATTAAGCTCTGAATTCGTTGATCAACTTTTCATAATCAATCTTGCGGCTTTGAACACCTTCTTGTGTAATGCGAGAATGCGGATACACTAACCATCAACGGAAATCCCCTTGCAATTTCGTCACTATCCAGCTTCCAAAGCACACGAAGAGTTTTGCACTCCTCAATTGCTCCATTAAGGTCCTCTGTGAATGTTCCAGAAAACTTCTTGCGGCTTAAATATGCCCTCGTCAAGGATTAAATTCCACGAGTTCGACTAGGATTGTAACTTGAGTCATTTTTTGTACGCTCTGAACGCCTACGTCTTTGATAGTTGGCATCGGTACCGAGGTGGTTAAAAGTAGCGGAATTATTACCGCGCTGGGATTGCCCGTTGCCATGGCTTTCGGGAAAATCTTTTTCATTCGATTCATTTTTGTTACTATCGGCATTGTAGTTGCCAATACTTGCGTTATTGCGTCACTAGGCTTGAACTTAGCCGCCTCAAGGCAGTCTCGTAATGCCTTCCATCGGAGATAACCTTGTGCTTGTTTCACAAAAACGCTATTGTCGACCAAAATCGTACCCATTTCAGTTTTTGAGATGTGTGCATAGCCCGAATCGTTATCAACTTTAAAGTGCAAGTAAACTCGATCCAAAGGTCCCTACTACTAGCATTTGATTCTTTCAGACAATCCATCATCTCTTCAAAATATTCCTTCACGCACCTATTGTATGTCTTCAATTAATCTTCGGTTGCATTAAGTCGCGGTGGCTTCGGATCTCCAAAATCGTCATCATCATCTTCCGATTTTGCGCTTTCATTTGCTTGTCGCATTTTCTCATCGCATTGTGCTGCTACAGTGGCGCCTGGGGATTGAAACTACACCCGATCGTCACTTCCTACCAATTCGCGTAGTTATATTGACCCTCAACTGTGCAGCTGCGGGCAGTTATACCTGTCGAAAAATGGTCAATCAGATTGGGCAATATGCAGCACACGCGGAAGCGAGCGGCCCTCGGATGGGTAGAACGCCACGGGTCTACTGGTTCTCGTCACGAGCGTACGTCTGATGCAGCCGAATGCGCCAAAAGCGCTGCGGGGGTCTAGCGCACGTCAAGTCAGAGCTGAAGGGGATAGCTACACCTTCTCCAGTCTTCTGCAATGCCGGAATAGCCCTTGAAAGCTAGTATTGATACTTGTTTGGGATGAACAGTGTGGTCGTGTGGTCCTTTTTACTTACTTATTCCTGTTGTCGCCCACCATCTCAACTAATCTGGGCAATGTTCCTACAAATACCATATCAATGTACTGTACGACGGCGTCCATAAATTTCTGAGCAGATTTGTGATACAAACACGCATACACAATCTAAAAGGGAATTGAATTCATGATCAAAATGTACAGTTGCAGATTTTCAGACCGAATTACTTATCTAATTCCACAAAATTCTAGAGCCTTAAATCCTTCCGATTGGACATAATATACCACGGTCACAATTTCTTCATCATTTAATGCCAAACAAGCATTTCTGGCTTTTTTCCGTCTATTCTAAAATACTTAAGTCCTATGTGCAGTAGATGAAAGTATAATATTCGCATTACAATAAGTGTAACAATATCTCTGTAATTCTAGTCCGAAATTGTAGCATTTTCAATGATTTAATTTGTTTACAAAAAACTTTTATGTGATATTTCTAGGTTTTCTGGTCCATTGCAATGGCCTTTTTATCTTCAAATGCAGTTTATAGTACATTTTAGACACCATCTAGGATAAAAAATGTGTTGAAAGACTATCCTTTCGATTAAAAGGATAAATAAAGAGAGTTTATGGATTTGTAAATGAATCACCTGATTACGTGGAGAAAACTTGGCACCGGAAGACTACACTTATCGCAGGGGACCACTATATGCAATTTTCTAATTTCGTCTATACATACCATCTTTAGACCGTTCGCAACTCTGAATCATCGAATTTAGTCCATTTTTGACACAGGAATGAGAAAAGCTCCAATCAACCGGCGATTTGTAGGACATTACAGCCTCGTAGCGAAGTCCACATGCATGTATCAGGCCCGTTGTCCAGCTTTTACAGAAAAAGAAAGTACGCTCTCCTGAAACTTCCATAGCAAAATCAAAAATAGTGTTGACCGAAGACAGATCGATCTAACAGTAAATGTTTCCGACTAGAATCAATAGTTGAAACTCCATTTTTGACGGCAAAATTAAAATTGGGGAGAGCTCATCTTCATCAAGCTGATGAGAATTTGAATAGAGAAATGAATAACTTCATTATTTGCTGAGGAATTGAAATCAAAGCTTCACTTGCAAGCGAACCTAGAAGCACCGGTAATTCTGACGGAATCATACAAGAGCATTGGACGAGGGATATATTCCTACTATACGGCAATTATCGCCCAATAAATATATCGGGTGTATCTTTCAAGCATGCTGAATTACTATGGAACAGGCTTCCAGTTACAAGGCCTAATGGATATGTTCCAATCTAGCTTTCTGATCCTAGCATTGAGATAGATTTTCGGTTATTGCCGACATTCAGTCAGCTGTTCTTCGCATTAATTTGTCTTTCTCAATTCGAACTCGCCAGAAGACTGGAAAAGCGCCCGAAAATTGGACCTTTTGTTTTGACAAGAAGCCAGATAAAAGGCTTATAATGATCTATAGATCAGATTGTAAGTATTCTAGGATCTTCAGGAGGGCTGATTTCACCGATATCTCCAACGAAAATATCCCATGAAATAATTATTTGCTTAATAATCGTGCATGGCATCAAGAGATTTAAATTTCCGACAAATATTACGTGGAATTATAACCGGATAACGTAACACATCGTATGACTTTCGAGCTCCAAACGCCAAAGACGGTGCACCCTGGCAGATAATAATACATTGAGACAGCATATGAACCACGAACATTTGCAAAAGCCTGAAATATTCCGCAAGGGGATATTCCGCAAGATTTGATGTTACAGACAGAGATTAAAACTCCCTTCTAAAGACGAACACATGATCTTAAATGCCCCTTTAACAATGTATTATTTTTACTATTATCCGAATGTAACTTCAAAGCTAAGCTTCTAGAATCTACAGGAAAGTATTATGTATCAAAAGCGCGCTGTGTTGTAATAGAGTATCTTCAACAGGCATACTTGGATTTCAATACCTAAATCTTTCACTCTTCAGTCAAATGAAACTAGGCTTCTCTTGTTTTACATACTCTCATTTAATAAACTCCTCCTATAAGGCTTTCTAGTGTATATCTGTATAGACAAGTTGCTAAAAAACATAGAACAACCAAGAAATGTTTTCCGCAAGATTTTTATACCTGCTTATACATTCAAACTAAAAGTTTCCGTCTATGGTGCAAAATATGAAGTTCATATCGAGTGTTCATTCCTTTGCGACAAATATATCAATATCGTCCTTCGCTACAATTTCTCATGTCCTATAACATAGCATAAAATATTTTCTTTCTTCCACTTTTGACATCAAATTCTTTGGTGAGCTTAAATTATTCATCTCATATATGATTACTCGCTCTCCGCTGGAAAATAAGATTGGCCAGAACTACTGTACAAAAAATGTCTCAAACACTTAAAAAATGCATCAATTGAACGTATTTTTGACTCCATTACCGCTGGATGCCCAGCAGCTAGTTTCAGCAAAACAGGCGAAATATACACAAACAAGACACGATGTTCATTTCCATCGTAGCATAATCGCTTTTGGTGTTTTTATAAATATGTGCCATATTCGCACGTCTATCTACGCGGTTTAGTTCACAATCATTTATGAACAAAATAAGCTGAGAAAAAGCAGCAGAAAGCAAAATAATATGCATCCAGAGCAGCGAAATGAAAAATAATATAGCTACAGCAGCAGGTTTAAGATTATATAAAAGCTGCAGCAGAAAAAAGAAAAAGCAGCAGCAGCAGATAAAAAGTTTAATTTTTAATTATAAAGTTTGACCTATGAAACTCCTGCAGGAAAAACGACAGCAGATGCATTTACGAGCTTCATACAGGGTGTATAATTCGTACTTCCGTAGGAATGTGCCAAAAAGGGACTATTATACAGTACAAAACGAATAACGAATCCTCAGCTTCATTTCATTAGTACTATAATTATAGTATGTTTATCAGGGTACTTTACTTTCCTCATCCATTTAATATGACAGAGGGGCCCTTTTTTACTTACGGACCTAAAGAATCCCATCGGGATCCTTCTGTGCGGAATTTTACTTTCCTATTTCATTTCCTAAACGTAGCGCATGTGTCCAGTTCGCCCAGGTAATGCATAGAAACCATATATCACGTTGAGGTACCTCACGTTGAGGGATTTTTGTTGCACTTTGAGGTCTTGAAACGCATCTGAGGTATGAATCATACAAATTTGAATGAGATAGCAAAAAACACGAAATAAGGCAGCTTCAAAGCAATGTGTAATTATATGCCGCGGAGTTAACGTGAACTACAAATCATTCTTTGAGGTGTATTTTCAATAAATGCGACGTATGGGAATCCTTCATTCACATGATGAAGCACATTGTTGACAGAAACGACGATGAATATTTGTATCATCTGAAAACTAATCAATGTAAACGAGGTAGAAAGCCAGTAATAACTTCCGAATAGAGCCAAATAATTAATCAGAAACTCAAGGAAACCGCTTCGGGGGGCTCCGCAGTTTTCAATGGTCGGTTTAGATCTGTACTCTCAGATGGGGCGGCCGACAGACGCCCCGGATATAGGAAAGTAATTTCTAGGGGCGATGCGCTTTGCTTTTATAGAGCAAGGCATAAGGAGTTAGATAACGTGAATCATTCCGAGCCGATAGGTGAAACATATTATCACTTTGAGATACATGTTTTAGAGATATGTAAATAGTAAACTCCAAGTATATTGGTATTCTAGAGAAGCCACGTCGTGTATTGAATATGGAAGAAAGGGCATACACGTCACTGCTGGTATTAAACTACGGCGCAAGTTGAAATTCTATTCTAAACGGAATGGAGGAAACAGAGCGGTCTGTTATATATTACCATCCGGCAAGAACATAGCAGCTGTAGTAGAGGTGACGGACAGTAGTTTCTTGTGCCTTTTTTCTCTATAAGAACGAAAAACGATGGATTACGACTTTGGGCGTATGTGTCAGCTGTATTTCGAGAGCCCCTATAAGAAATGCTAGAGCGTGAAACCCCCAAAAATCTAGCTCTCTTTAGTAGGACTCATCAGTAGTTTAAAAAAGGTCTAGGGAGGGTTTAACTATGCCCTTATTTCTCCAGAAAATTACAAAAGAGATGGGGAGAATATTTTTATCAGCCAATTGTGATTTTTTAATGGAGTTGACAAGTAATTAGATGGACATTTTTGCGGTGATATATAGGTTAGATATAAAATCGTGTTGGAAACTCCATTGAAATTATTTCCAATGACTTCAATACCTCAATATTCCTGAAAATTTGCGCCCACGCTGTAAAAGCGGCTACATTATCATATGTGAAAATTGAGCTATTATTTATGCCGAAAAGATAATTTTCCTACTACGAAAGTGAATTTATAATTCGCGTTTACATTGTATGCCTGTTCTAGCATAACTCACATCGACGTGATGAGGTCTAAGGTTACCTGTTTGTATCCCTTCAATAGATATTTTCAAACCACTTTATACAAATCATTGACCAAATTGAATAGTCATGCTGCGAAATTTACTTGAGGCTAGAAAGAGCTGGAATCGCTTCGTGCATTTCCATTGTGCGACAAAGGCAGAATATGGAGATAAATTTATACAAATTATGTGCACAATGTAAAAAATATATAGCAGTCATTAAAACTCAAAAAGGTCTCAACTGTATTCTGTTCAGCACGGATTTTTTCCAGGCCAGTTGAATAAAAAAGGACATAAGGGTACTCTCATTCCATGGATATAGAAAAAAAATAAAGGACGCGTGTTTTCGGAGGCCGAAGATTCGCCGAACTGGATAACGAAAGGAAGACGACTGGCATCGCAAGAGCGAAAATTAAAAAAGGATTAATGGGCTTGAAATAATAGAAAGTAGATAACCCAATTCGTTCGTCTGCTCGGAGAAGACAGGCGATTGGCAGAGCAAGAGCACGATACGGACGCCCGAGAGCAGGAGTGTTAAGCAAATCAACTCTCTATGGAATACGAATGCCGAAAGATGGTTGCAGACCAGTTCTGGAAGGGAAAAGAAGTTGCAATAGCCAAATACGTGATGGCTTGGGAAAAAACGTCGTGGAATCCGAATTTTGGGTGCAAGGGGAAACTTGAGAGTAACATATTTCACGGAATTTATGCAATTCAGTTATGCGCGGATATCATATTGGAATCATTTGATGAAGCCTGATTTGAGACGCGGGACCAAGAGCTGAACCAAGTAGCGCAGAGTAACACTTTTTTGCCATTTCATTTAATGTATTTTTTTGGATTCCGCAGCCCATTTGGAATCGGTTTTCTGAATACTCTAATCGGGTTGGTGCGAATTTTATTTAAATATTCCAAATTAAAAGCTCCAGTCAGTCGTGATCGTTGCACGTGAAAAGTATAAAAGTTGAATTTATTTTAAATTATGCTAAATTTTACCGCTTTAAACCAATGAGGGAGGTATCGAATCTAATCTTCATCGTCGAATTTCGATTTTATTAACGTACCTTTTATGCTTTTTCTTTCTTTCTCCTGACTGGATCAAGCGAAAACTTTACTATTTTCCTACATACCTCCCATTTTTTCCTCACTCCAGCTCCATTGCCTTTTTATCACCACCCGAAAAGCTTTTAGTCATCATTATAGTCGGATACTTCAGCGGACAACAGTCATACTAATGCAAAATAAAGTCAAAATTCCTTTTAAAGAATGCTGCGAAAAGCGGGACACGCGTCCCATCATAGTGCTCTCCATCTGAGACTATAAAATGCTAGTGTATTAACACTACCTATGCTTGAAACTGTAACGGACGTACTTTAAAAGATATTCTAGTCTCTTCAGTGGGACTCGAGAGAGTAACATCTTAACCTTCTTCAAAATTCCTACAAATTTGACTCGCAATTGTGTGCGCGCTTTCGCTGATGTCGATGCATGTGAAGTTAGCCACGCATAGGGTAAGGCCCAAGTTATTCACGTGCGTCTAGTACATTTGTTGTTTACATTCGATGATATTTATCAAATCAACGCACCAAAATTATAGCTCAAGTTCAAAGCGGTAATCGATTTCATACACGAGGGAGTGTAGTACACGGAAAGCCAGGAGTCCCCGGGTCTCATTGCCTTTTATCTCTACCCTATTGCTCCGAAACACGGAAGAGGACCTTAGAACGCCAAGAGGGGAGCTTTTTTCCTTATGGGTAAATTTGGGGTGCTGTACTAATTAGAGAGGTATGACGGCCGTTGGTTGAGACGGGGAGCAGAAGTCTGTATATTAGAGGGTCTGAAAAAGAAGCATAGTCAGTCAGGACTATTTCAAAAGGCTGGGGCACAATCAGTTGTAAGAAATTCTACGTTGGACGAAACACTAGCTTCCATCAATGGCGTTTATATATCGATCAAACAGAGATAATTTCGGCGGAAGGCACTCGACAATCTTCACGCTACTGCTATACTTGATAGTTTTTTAGCATCAATGTATCGGAATGTGCAGATGTCGCCGCTGTTCCTGCAGTTGTACGACATTCGCGCGTCTCGAAGAATGGCACCGGCTCCACCGAGGACCTTTTTTGCCTTTCTTTTGCGCAAATGACCTTGTGAACTATTGTCTATCTGCCATAGCACTGTCCTCATACGAGGCACACTTTTGCTTCATATGAGGACAAGAAAATAAACCGCACTGTACTGTGGTAGTCAAATAATTTTTTAAGGCCAATATGTTCATTTAATAAGTTGCACTGCAAGAAATTTCTTACTGTAGATCTCTACCCACGCTTTCGAATCTCTTAATGAGGAGCGAAGAACTTTGCGATGTTATTGTTATGGGTTTTCGCTGTATGATCCGAATATATTGTTAACTAAGAGCTATCCGGGTGGTCCAAGTCGAAAACGTGCAGCGGCATAGGGATTGAAGATGCAATAGCATCGAACTGTAAATAATCTATGTCAACCACTAGCATGCATAAATGGTACAGTAGCTTATAGTGCGGGTCGTAGGTTGCTGACCCAGAGATTGTGGGTTCTTTTCTCGTTGGTCGCTATCGGAGGCCCTAAAATTAAAACAAAACTGGAATGGTTGTGAAAAAGCTACTTTCTTAGTGCGCCATTAGGCATCCACTTGAACATGAGATAGAATACGGTTACATCCCATAAAGGTATAATACAGTGCGCAATGGGCAGAAAGCTCCGAAAGTCTGATGAATCAAATAGAATCAGTAGTTTGTTACCGATATAAAACTAATAAGATCATTTTTTGTTTTGCTAAAGAAATTATCACTAATTTATATCATCCCGGAATCCTATTTAGGATTCTTATGCTGTTTTTCACCCACATCATCCAGGAAGGAGAACCTTTTTTTCTCCTTCCTATATCATGCTAACGTGCTGGCTTTGTAGAAGTATATATCGCCAAAGCCATTACCTTGGCAAGTAGAACAAATACATATTGAATTACTGAGCTTACAAACCCGACAGCGACCCTGGTAAGATGCGTTGGTATATTCATCATTTTACCGGATTTCATCTTCTTTTTGGTCATAGCATGATAGGTTCCAATACCTCCTAAAAGATCATATGTAGTCTTATCATCCTCATTTCCTGTTGAATTAGATATTCTTCGAGAAAAGGAATTAACTTTGTTCTCAATGCTTCTCTCAGCAAGAGTCTCATAAAATTTTGATTGCGAAAAGCATAGTCTGGGCCCAGAAGATTGCTTATAAAGCAACCATGAACCATCTATTACGACCGACAGGAGGTAAGAAATGACTCCGGGCGACCAATTTTTCACCTCTAGTTTCTTCTCAATTTTAAAGCAATATTGCTAATTCTGTTGTGACGGGTGATTTGAGTGCACTTGTCGTAGCACCTCACCACAACACTGGGAAGCACTATCTCAAATTTCATTTTCTTTTTCTCTGCATCGACAGTTATCTATCTTTCCTTGGACTTTTCGGATTGAAAACGCTTATGAAATATCTTCGTTCCCTACCCATCCAAAATACAGCCATGAAAGTTTTGTTGGTGTTAAGATTCTTCAAGAACATCCACATATGATCTCAGCGCTCCGTTAGCTCTTGTGAGGACAGGTTTACATCGAAAATTACCGGACTACATTTTCCCGCTTGGCGATAAATATCGTTCCGTATTTCATCAAGGCTTCAACCGTCGACACCGATGTAAGAAATTAGTCCCTACATACGAAGTGACCGGTTTCTAACCAAGGCTGAACCAAGCGACTTGTAATAGCGGTAGTGTGACATAATTATTCTGTGAAGTCACGCCGAAAGCCACCAGTTTCCCCATCACAAGCTTCATCCTCAACATTATCTACGGCTGATTATGTGCTGAAGCTTTCAATTCGCAGATATTTTCAGGACTTCTGTCACATGCAACGTAATTTGGGAGTCCTTCCTGGATCCAATCTCCCCCAACCCCGTACCACATGCCCATATATTAATTCACGCACATGTAAAAAGATGAATTGTCTGTGGTTTTCATTGATAGCTTTCAAAATTACGCTCACTAGAATCAATCTTCTGTCATTAAACATCCTTTTCCCGTGTTTAGAAGTGTAACTGAAGCAGGAGTTTGCGAGAATCAGCTGGATACTCCTGGGTGACATGATCTTTTCAAAGCTCCGGCCTGCAATGTACTTCGGTCCAATCTCATTTCAGAGATCACTGCAGCCTGAAAATAGAAACCTCTTCTTTATCATGAGCATTCCAAGGAACTTCAATATCTCTTCTGGCGAAATAGTCTGCATTCCAGTGGCATCCAATCGCTTATTTGTAAGATCATGCATATTATTCGAGTTACGTAGCGAAAAAATGCTCATAAAACATTTAAAGGGTGATAAATCCCGAGTACCTCGCCCAAAGACGGGAGTATTATCAGAGTAAAAATATTTTTGCACCTTTCTGGGGCATATTTTCATTAATAGGTTAAACAACTCCTTGTTGATCCGCATTCGCTCGTCTGCAATTTCAAATGCATCTAATCGAGGCACCGTGGAATCATCCAAATCCCCACCAGATACCGGCGGAGACGATTGAGAAGCATCTAACTATTGATTTTGACGCTCTTACGGATATTGAGGAAGTTCAACCAACGTGACAACGTCTGTTAGTCGGAGGCCCGCCTTGATATTGAAAATATTCAGCGTGACAATCTTGAGACGTTCACATATTTTCCCGCTTGCTTCCACAGACTTTCTCCTTCGCCCGCTTACAATATCAACATGGAAGGGTCGAATTGTTCCATTTACCAGTTTCCCCTTCTAGGCTGACACATACAAGCGCCTATGTTCGGCAGCTGATGTAACAAGGAAAGCACGCCAGTGAATGAGATTTCCTGGGAAAGTTCGTGAGTCCATTTTGGGAAGTTGTAGGGAAATTCGAATCTTATTGTGTCATGGAAAGTTACTCCTGCTTTGAACAAAGTAACGATTCTCGAAAAGTTTGATTGTATCTACATGTCTTATGGAGCATCTGGGAATAAAAAAGGTCGCTAAAATAATTTTATATTTCAAAACCTTTTTAAAAATTGTCCTCGCCTGAGGACGTAAAGATTCCACACACGAGGACAGCGGGTCAATAGACACTACTTGCTAGTTAGAGAGAGGGTTAATTACTGTATAGCAGAGTTCTGATGCTTGGGCGATGGGCGACTGAGCGTGAAAAAGGCTAACATGGTCGTTCTCCCTGGTTGAATCTGCACTAGGAGAAGAGATGCCGCAACGAACAGTGGTCGTGTTGTAGGTTCCCGACTCCCGGCTTGATGGGCTGCGAGACAGAAGGAGTCTAAAAAGCTGTTGGGCCTCGCTTTTCTGCAAATTCTAAGGTAGCTACCAGTCGTAGCTGTCTGGTCAATATTCGATCCGGACCTGGGGCTAATTTGGAGTTTGGGTGCTGGACAGAATATGGGCCATTGGTCTCGGTAACGATTAGCCAAGTGGAGAGAAATGGCGCCGGGAATGATATTGCGTAGGATGTTGTTTCCTGGTGAATCGCTGTCTCTACATCGACTGCGAGTTGCGCAGCGGAGCAATGACTAACGCCGGCAGTTCATCTGCGAATCGCATGTGTTGGGCTTTGGCGGCGTGCCCCCTTGAGATAATCTGTTTACTGCGATGCCGTGACCAACAATTTGTTAGGCGCGTGCTGAAAGGAACGTTTTTTTTGTCGCTGTCATCTACAGACCTTTAGTTTACTCTACTAACTCTCCTTGTCCAAATTTGCTTATAGTTCCGGTCTTTTCTCGTCCTCCCTGAGCCTCGCTTATCATTACAGCGGTCCTCTCCAAATTTACTTCCATTTTATCTAGATATTTTTGTACTGTATCTACCCCTCTGAATCGATCCCGAATCAAGTTCTTTTTCCCTCTTTGCTTACCTCCTCCTCAAAATTTTGTTTTTTTTGAGAAAAAGGGCGCAAATGCACTACTACAAAATCCCTTACAGATTATTTTATCTATTTCTAATCTATAGAACCTGCCCCGGGAGCCTATTTAAACCCCTTTATTCCAAGGTTTAAACGTCCCCGATCATTTTGCTCATCATCCCTCTCCCCCCACACACCCAAAACACCCTCCACTACCTCCCATTCCCCAAACCCTACCAAAATGACCAATCTACGCCCCTCGAAAGTCATTTCCAAAAATCGCCATCCCCGCCCCATAAACTCTATTCCCCTACTCCCTTTCGGACCTACTGACCTCGAGGACTACCTGCGCCGGCAAACCAAGAAAACGGTCATTGAATTCGTGCATCGCCTCTTTATTGAGGATGAGGCGGAGGAGGTAGGTAAGGGGCAGGATTGGGACATCGAGGAGGGAGCTGGGGAGACCTTCGAGGAGTGGGTGATTCCTGAGTTGGTCTACGAGGTTCATAAAGAGGAGGACGGGGAGGATGAGGAGGATGAGACGGATGCGGAGGATGAGGAGGAGGAAGAGGAGGAAGAGGAGGAAGGGGAGGAAGAGAAGGAGGAAGAGGAGGATGATGAGGACGAGGGCGAGTTGGATGAGGGAACAGGGGGCATGGAAAGTGTTGGACTGGTGAGGCCTGGACTGGAGAGTATGGAACAAGTGGTGCCGACGCTGGAACTGGGTTGAGATATGTTTAGTAGTTTAGATATCTCCCAGGAGGTAATAGAGAGCTATAATCCGTTCGCAGATATTTGTGGGGACTGCTTGGACAGCATGGATATTTTACAGGAGTTGTTTGGATCTTATTTAGAGAATGGGAAATAAGAGGACCTCATTGATTGTTAGTTTCTTAAGTGTCTTTTGTTTAGAGTATATCATCCACACAAATTGTGTCTAGGCATTTCCTGGTACCTTCTGTAGTTTTTTTGGACTTTAGGGGTAGCCAAAAGTCTATATAAGCTGAGTAAACTGCTTCCTTATGGAGAGGTCAAGCAAGTTGGCAGACAACTTCAAGCCAAGTCCCAAATAGTTAGGAAGTTGAGAGTCAACTTCAGACACAAGAAGCATTTATTTTACGCTATTCACTGAGCATAGGTGGTAGACCCTGCCCCTTCCATACTTTCTTGTAGCCCTCTCAACTCCCTCCCATAGACACTCCTTTTTATTCGTTCAACTATACCAAGGTAGCACTTTTGTCGCTCGCAACACCTCCTTCTTGGGGTAATTGGTTCTGAGGATCTCTTCCCTTGCCGATTTATCCCTATCACAATTCATGGCTTTTCGGTAGCATCCGAACCTGAAGGCAAGCATTGACTTTTCAAATGTGGTTGTCTGGAAAACCATCGGATAGATCGGATATATCTTCCAAGAGTAAACCACCCAAACCTTTTCCTTTTCAAACCCTGTAGGGAACTACCTCGCGTACAGCGAGACACGGTACGGTGCCAGTACGCTGTAGTGCTTGAGTCTTCTATCGCCTAAGCCCAAGTTTCTGTTCATTCCAGCAGAATGCAAGCACCTTGCGCAGTCTGGCAAGTCCGACAGCCTGATCTTGCTCTTTTCACACTTTCTGCGGTCGAAATGAAGCAATGTTGGTTCTGTCAGCAGTCCGCGTTACAACTGCAACAATCCAATGACTATTTTTCGTCTCTTCCTGCATTCAAATTGACACCATGACGGTTCACTTGTCAGTAATCAATGCTTCAGCTTAGCATTCCACGCAACATATTTTCTTCCTCGTGTTTGTGGCCTTCACCGATGGTACTTAAGCGCCTCTCTCCACCGAACCTGCGCAACGTCACATTTCTGCACCACTTCTCTCTGTTACCACCCTAGCCCCGCTCCGATTTACTCATTCTCCTGACCTACCCCTCATCGGAATACTTTGCTCCATCCACTTTTCCAAGCCTTCAACCCTCCGCCCTTTATCCTTCTCCGATATTCTCGGCCCCAAGAACCCCTCCCCACCTCATTCCCCACCATCAAACGAACGAAATGCCGCAATTTGTTTGGTTTACGGGATCGGTAGCCCGCCCAATCGGCAAAGCTGCGAGAGTAAGTTGCCCATAAGCACAAAGTTGAACATTATGCCTTCAAGTCGAGAATTATCGAGTCGCTAACAAGTCACTTTCTATTCTCTTTTTGCAGAATGATATTCGTAGAACAAGGGCTGCAAGGAATGACTTGCTAGCTAGGGCCTGGCTTTCTCCCTCACAGGAGGAGGACGAGGATCAACTGTGCGCAATGATGCGCAGATCTCTGGTGATAAAACGCGCCAGGAAGTTGGTTCCATTTCAACCTCGGAGCTACAAGGAGGCCAGGGAGTTGAAGAGGCAACACGCCCAAGAATGTATGCGCGATATCTTTTCTTAGTTGACTAGTGTCGTGGGCAAGTTGTGTGTAAATAAAACAAATTAATACTACAGTATGTCCTAGGCTATGGCTTTTACCAGCTAGCATTCTACTTGGCGATACCTTCGTCCAACTCGTCAAATGGTTCTCCGCGGTCCATTGTCGCCCGATCTGCACTATTTTGCTGTATCCCTCCACCAGCACTGTGGCCCTGATTCTCCGGCCCCTCCCCCAACCACGAATGCCTCGATTCCCTTTAATACATTGGTCAATGACGTCACCCGTGTGCCAGCACCTTGGACATCAGGTAAGCCACGAAGCACATAGTGATCCACAACATCCACCCTCCTCCGAACGTTGCCTACCTTTTCCTTTGTGACTTGAATTCCCCTAGCCACACCCTCCTTGAAAACGCGCCTCGCATATTTCCTAGCGGCACTGCGCACCTCTTTTGGAAAAGCACTGGAACGGACTGAGGCGATTGCACGAGCGGTGAGGGAGTTGACGAAATGTGCGATATTCTCAGGTGTGCGAATATCGGCGGCGGAGATGGAGACGTTGGAGAGGGTGACATCGGGGATGAGGCGGGCGTTGTTGCGGAGCGCAGAGCGAAGGGAGAGATGGACGTCGTTGGTGACGGCGACAGCGATTGGAATCGAGGGGGCGGACGCAGGGGAGGGTTGAGGTGCTGGGGCGGGTTGTGTTGGGGGAGATGGTTGCCGGCGAAAGTTGTTGACAAAGAGGGTCCAGTTGGAGGAGGTGAGGAGATTGGAGTCGAAGAGCGCGGTGACGGAAGGGGAATCGAGGGTGATTTGAAGGAGGTGTTTTGGGGTTTTGGCTGGTGGTGGGGGGACAGGGACAGGGGCTGGGGTTGGGTAGGGGCGTAGGGAAAGGTGGAGGGATTTGAGGGAGAGGAGGTGGCGGTTGTGAGGGTCGGCAAGGCGGAGGCCGCCGAGTTGAAGGTGACGGCGAAAGGGGCGGAGACGAAGGGAGGAGAGAGTGACAGGGGTGCGGAGGTAGAGTGAGAGGGAGAGGGCGACGAGGGACGGGCGGCCAAGTAGACGAGGATTGAGGTGGAGGTGAGGGCTAGGAGCGGGGTGGGGAGGGGAGGACGACTGGGCAGAGGGATGAATGGGTAGGGGTTTTCGGGGTGGATGTTGGAGTCGGCGGAGTGGACAGAGCGGCTGTGGTTTGAATGGCGGCGACGCGGTTGGCGACATGATGTCTGGCGACTGGCTCTCAAGTTTGGGACTCGAAACGTTGGCTATCATGCGGCCGTCCCATGCCGTCTGCTAAAGTCGTTAACGTTATCCTCATTCGACCTGATTCCACCCTCCTCCCTACAGTATTATCTATTGTCCCAAAACGTTACTCGGAGAAGATTCCTATTTTTACGTTAAAATTGAGGGCTGGACTGTACTGCATGTCATCAAACGTACAGTGACTGTACTCTGTACAGTATGTACAGTAAACGGTATTCCCAAACGGTACTGTAATGAACTGTAAATATTTGTTGGTTCTTGAACGGTAAAGTTTTGTTGAGCCACTGCCTGCCAATGCCGGTACTAGACGTCCACGATCAAAACGATTCTACTGTACTGATCTATGACTGGAGCACCGTTGCTACAGTACTGTACTGTACAGTATATTGTACAGTACAGTACAAAACGGGGTACAATAAGACTCAGTCACGTGCACGTAAATTTCACAAATTTGTAAAATGCAACAGTCACAGTTTTCAAATACTCAAAATTTTAAACCTCTCTTGATCATGAAAGGTTCAACGGCAGGGCAAACTGCCACAACTCGTTGCACCGCCCGGCAGAACACCTCAATTCATTTCACCCCTTTGCCGATGGCCACTACACGGAGACACCGGGGCGCCTGTGAGTAAAACCATCTTCTTCGATAGTGCTGATGCACCGTAAAACGCTGCTAGTACAGTACAACACTATGTATAATTTACGATTCTTTAAATTGCCAAACAGACCAAAACCCCTTCATAAAATTCCTTTCTTCAATTAACGTTGATAAACTCTGCAACGTACAGTATTTGGCTTCAACCAACTACTACTCGCCCGAATCGTCTAGAGAGTAGGCATCGTAAAATATGGGAATGTCCCTATTCTGCGCTATGCGTACACGAGACCTATTGTACCTTACGGGTCAGATGCTGTTTGAAAGCCGGGAATTTTCAAGAAACTGTAATTAGACGGGTACGAATCTATTTATGGTCAAAACGTATACTGTACAGTACAGTGTACTGTAGATAGACGAAAACCATCCCGCGATGCCTCCGCGGCAGGTGCCACAGCGCAGCTCAATGATGTAATTACCGGGTCGGTCAACTCTTTCTCAAACGACTCTATGCGGCAGCTCAATGCAATCCTTCATTCCCGGGCCCTCATCTCGCCGCCCCAGAATCGGTTCACTCCAACACATAAGTAGCTTCAAGTGCTTCATCCCCTCCCTCCCTTCCTTCTCAACCCACACCCACCACCCTACCCCACCATGACTACATCCATGTCGCCACTCGCCACCTCCCCCCGTCTCTCAAACACTTGCATCACCCCCCAAAACCGCCCACTGTCCCCCTCACGTCTCCTCTCTCCACCCCCTCCACATCAACAGGCCTCAATCCAAAGCAATGTCCCTCCTGCCCCGAGACATTTCTAACCGATCGAATGCTTCACTTGCATCACCGGATTGTTCATGACCGGCGCAGCAGTTATTTATGCCCCCATTGTCATGGACCGTACGGGCGGTTAGCCGACCTGAACAAGCACATTTTACAGCACCATCGACCGAAAAATGACCATGAGATGCAGCACAAATGCAGTGAATGCGTGTGCGCGTTTTCGAGTGAGGTTTTGTTGAAACGGCATTTCAAGATGGCGCACCGCAGAAAAGAGCTGAGTTGTGGAAAATGCGAGTTTCGCACGGTGCACCAAGGAGTGCTGGATCGCCACGTGCGGGACACGCATGGCGATGGGGTGGAGTAAATGACATGAGGGAACGCGAGTTGCTGGGAGAGTGGACAGCGTCTTTGTGGTCAAGTTTGGAGGAGGGCGAGATGTTAATTTTGTCGGTACATAATTTTGAAATGTATAGCGCCGCCAAGTGTTGCAATGAATCCTAAACTAAATTAACTAATCATGTTGTCAATTGATGTGAATGCGACACCCTCACGCACATGTTTTTCCTGCCGCCTTGCTTCCTTCTCTGCTTCCCGTCGCGGTTACCCCCCTCAACAGGAGCTCCGCGACTTCGTTACCCGTTTTACGTTTAGTCTCCAAGTAATGCAGGCGCGACAGGTTTCCACCCGTCGCCCGCATTCGTAGTTAATTTCTTAATACCCTCCGCACGCTTCTATGCAATATTGTACAACTTGTCGCGAAAATTCAAGGGATAAAAAGCAGACTGGCGGCGTTAGCGGCGAGCCTGAAAACGTTAGACGTTTTTGCTAGTGTAGAACAGTTGGTAGGTTGAGAATAAAATTGTTGATAGTGGTTTTTACTTCAGTGCCCAAGACGGCTAGGCCTTTTATAGGCAGTAGATGCCGTCGACTATCTCTAGCACATCTACTTACTACTAGCTACATTCCCTAGCAGATAGTCCTGCGGACGGTCCTAGTGACCTTTACACTATAGAAGTCCTAACAGGCATCGCTAACAGTACAATAGGATAGAGAAAATATAGACTACGTAGGATAGAAATAGTAGTAAGGGCAAATTAGTTATCCTAAAGGACTGTAAATAGTACATAAATAAACTATATGTACACTGTATTTTAACACAACTCGTAAAGATTTACCACCGCTGTATTCTAAACCGACCATACTGTATCTTTCAAGTAGTAAATCAGCCCACATTTCCCCCTTTTAAACAGCAGTGCATGAGTTGGGGTATATTTGCAGCGTGCCTCCATGGCTAAACGTGCGAAACACACGCACTACGGTCTAGTCTGCCACACGAACGATATACGGCTTCTTCCTGTTAGTATTGATGTGTTCGGTACTCTTGGGGCTGACGGTGCGACTTTCTTCCGGCGCCTTTCTACGTTCGCTGCTGCCCGTCGAGGCACCACTCCCCAATGGGAGCTGCACCTCCTAATCACGCGCTTTGTGTTCTGCTTGCATGGGTTGCAAGCGCGTCAAGTTCTTACCAGATGCATTTCTGATTAGTTTCTCTCTCATCCCCTTCGCATGTTAGTTTCTCTGTAATCCCCCTCAGCATGTTCTCCCACATGCTTTTTCCACATCCCGTAAAGATTACACACACGTACTGTACGAAAGCATCACCTTTAATTATCAATATTCAGGAGACCGCTAGCGCCATACAGCGCAGGGCCTGGGACTACACAGCAGGGGCCAAATTGGTGGTCTGGTCAAGACGCCGCCGATTAACGGACGTAGCAACGTATTGGACAATCAGGCATACGAATCTAACGAGGAGCGAATGTTTCTCGGCGACAACAGAGGTACCACGCTTGCTGGCGAGAAAGTGGGCGACTTGTTGCACAGCTTGATCAAACCCGGGTCCAATGCAATCATAGACATCAGCAACCATGGGTGAAGGTACAGTCCGTAGTATTTGCATAAAGTATGGTAATGGTGGCGTTTCTCCGATTCTTTCTTGGAGATATATCCATGTGGAGGGCAAGAACGAAACCCGGATGAGTGCAGACTGACGATAGAGACATCAAAGGCCTGCGGGCCGGTAGCGAACTCGGAGTCATTAATAAAAACATCTAGGGGGAGCTGGGTCGCGGAGGACGTAGAAGGATAAATGCGGTCAATTTGAGCCTGCCGTTCCTCTCTGGTCAGTTGGGAGGCCGCAAGGAATCCAGAAGAAGGATGTGGAGGATCTGGAAAGCGCTGCTCCGAGAAACGCGAACACCGTGTAGTAAAGCAGTATGGCGGATGGACCGAGCTAGCTCGTTACGAAGTGCGTCGTGGCGGCGAACGCTAACGGTGCCAGTACTGCACACCATGGCGTGATGACCATGAACATCCAGCATAGCAGTTGAGCGGAAACATATGGTGCAGGAACGGGATCCAGAGAAAAGTGGCTCGCCGAGACGTAAATAGACCATAGTAATCCAGACTTCAGGAGCAGCGCGGGCACCGTTACCGCTGAGTGGAAGAGTTGAGAAGCGTAATGAGGACGAGGAAGCAGTGGTAGATGCATGACGCGTTTTGGAAACAGGGGTGAGGGATGCCATGAAGCGATCATACTTGTAGTCCACGAGCTCAGTAGTCAGTGCATGCTGCAAGCTACGAGGAGGGAACCCGCGGGATTCGTAATGGCCTGACGAAAGCAATTGAGTAGGATTGCGAGCGAAACGGCTGGTATGGGGCAGCTGAGAACGGAGAGAAGCGAGTGGAGCGGAAATCAGGTGACAGGCGGGGAACCCAGAATATAGAAGGCGGACAGATGGGAGGCTGGCGACAACAGAACCGAAGTAGACCGCATTGGCTATGCAGGAGGCAGGAGTAAGTCCTATTCCACCCTTGAGGAAGGGAAATTGAGCGGAATGCCAGGCCTCTTCCGAGAGTCTCCATGCGTATCTTCGAACACCCTTCGCATGCCAGCATCATGAACTGATACTACGGCAGAGGTTAAGTGCGGCGGGGTGCAACGAAGAAGATATATATTTGAGACTTTTGTGTACTGTAGAGGGGGGAATTGGGTTTACTTGAATGGGTTGGTATACTTAATTTTCCTGCTAAGAGCAATCGCACACTAGGACTACTGTAAGTAGGGTAACCACTTACTGTACATACCCTCGGAACGGAGGTTCTCTGGAATACACTGTATACATAATTTCAAGTTGCGGCCTAAGTGTCGCTCAAAACTCCTTCCAACAAACAACTGGCGTTATTCTGGACGAGTCTCGCCGCGTGACGAGCGAACAATGTTCGCTGCGCATCAGCAATCGGAATGGCTGCCCGTGCGGCAATACCAGTCGCAACCCGGTTGGCGAAGTCCCGAGCGGAAGGGTGCCAGCCCCCAACGTGGAGAGTGAAGCGCAATGAAGCGAATTAGGTTGGTTTACTGTGAGTAATGGAAAGGTTGGGAGTCCTCTGTACTTGTAATGAAACCATACTGTACAGTGGTGGTAGATCTTTATTTGTCGTACAATGTCGCACAGAGGCGTGCGGAGGGTATTTATAAATTAACTACGGATGCGGGCGGCGGGTAGAAACTTGTCGCGCCTGCATTATTTGGAGACTAAATGCAAAACGGGTAACGAAGTCGCGGAGCTCCTGTTGAGGGGGCAACCGCGACGGGAAGCAGCGAAGAAATGTACAGTACAGTATACAGTATAGCATGGTGAATCTACCTGAAAGTTTGGGGGAAAAGGCACAATTATCGGGAAAACACCCGGCAATGTTCAGGACCGATCCGCGATCGGGGAATCTTGGAGAAAAAATGAAAGATTTTTAGAATTTATTTCTAAATCCACACCGTGCCCGAGGAGAAACTGCCCCGAAACACTTAATTGCTCGGAAAAATTGTACGGAAAGGTTCGGGGGGGTTCGATGCAAAAGCACGCCGCAGCAGCCGTCATGATCAATGCGGCCTGCTTGATGGGTGGCCTGAAGGTAGCATTTTAGGGAGCGTAGTTCCTTCCCCATTACTGTGTCGGTATACCGTTTTTAAATCGATTGTGGTTGTCTGGAAAACCATAGGACAGATCGGATATATCTTTCAAGAGTAAAACACCCAAACCTTTCCCCCCTTAATTGCTTCCATAACCCATTACTGGCCTGAATGTAACCAACCACATCTTCCATGCATTAACACAACCCCAAAATTTGCCCCCTTAATTGCTTCGGAGATCGTCTCCTGCACTGCGTTCACGGAGGCCACAGAATACGAAGATATGACTGCAAAGTTCGCTTGCTTGCCCAGGACCCGCAGAAGGCTGCTCGCCGCCTCGCCACTGAGCCGAGGCTTGGCCTTCATCGTACAGGACCGGATATCAGGGCAATGGGAAGCACTGGAGGCATGGATTTCTTCGATGTCACATTTGTCAACCCGCTCTCGCCATCCATCAGGAGAGTGCGCCCCTTTAACCCGCTCACATCCCTATGATATCTTGGTCCGGCAAGTGACTGACTTTACAGGACCTGCCGTTGATAGATACTCGTTGAAATAAAGTTTCTCTCGTTCCCTGAACGCCCCAACCCGAAATTATAATATCGGCTTGTATACGCCTTTTTTCACTTACTTTTCTTCCTCATCATCATAAGCTGCTTTCGCGGTGCTTTCACTGTACAATGCAGGACAATCCTCTAAAATAATTGAAAATATATTGGATAATATAGTTCTAGCTGTCGCGAAAACTGAAGGGATAAAAAGCAGATTGGCGGCATGAGAGGTGAGCCTGAAAACGGTAGACGTTTTTGCTAGTGTAGAGCAGTTGAGTAGGTTGATAATAAAAGAGTTGATGCTTCTTTTTCAATTCAGTGCAAAAGGCCGTAAAGCATTTTATAGACTGTGCAATGCGGTAGACCTGTTGGCCGGCCTCCAGCAAGTTTTCTATCGTTTTGACGGCTTCCCGCCAATCGTTTACATTGTAAGCCTTTACCCACATCACGACATCCCTCAGGGAACAGCTAACCATATTTTTCATGGATTAAAAACACCCCAAAATTTCCCCGTTTTATAGACTGACGATGTCGTTGAATATCTCCAGCATATCTACTAACTACCAGCTAAATTCCGTAGTAGATAGTCCTGCTGATGGTCTTTGTGACCCATACACGACAACAGTCCTAACTAACTGCACCACTAAAAGTACAATAGCATCGAGAAAATATAGACTATGCAAGATAGAAATAGTAGTAATGGCAAATAGCTATTCTACAGAACTGTAAGTAGTACATAAATAAAATTTGCGTGTCCTGTATTTTCAACACCAGCGCAGCCAGAGCAGCGCGCCAACTCAGCCGCATTCCAACTCAGCCAGCGCCGTTGAAGACATAAGGGTTATGTCTTAGGGAGTATTCTTGGTTCTCAGAATTATTCGAGAATGTTAAGTTCGTTCTAGAACTTCCTTGTTGATCTAGGACGTGTACTGCTTTCTCATTTGGGTTTGTCTTGATTTCGTTTATTCGTGCTACTATTGGTTATTCGCTATATCGATTCTATTGATGTCTGATGTTCGGATGCAGTATCATCATGCATCACCATGGTTTAGGTCAAAAGCACATTATCAAGTGACAAGTACGCAATCTCGTTCTGGCACTTGTTCGTTGTGATTCTTTTTCGTCACTGGGACTTATGTATGTGTGCATTTGCGTTTATAATACTATATCTCACTTTATTCTGTAGATAATGCCCCTGCAAATAGGTAGGCATATATGTTCCGTGGTTTCTGCAGGTTTACATGGACGAGAGTTGTATAAGTATCTAGCTTCTTGTGGTAAAGTGGAGGACACACAACAAGAACGAAAATAAAAAGGATCAACTCAATTGTTTTCTTTTTCTTTCATAAGCTCTTCTCTATAGAACGTCTTTGGCCCTCCTCTAACGAGCGCAACATACCAGCAGCCAATGTTGTAATATTTTTTTAAGTTCGCCAATTTTGCAGATATCAGATAGATCGAATATGTCTTCCAACAGTTAAAACACCCAAAACTTTCATATACCGCAACCACTTAGCCATGCTTTAAAAATCCCAATGTCGGCCATGCTACCACCACCAGCAGTCAAACTGTTGGCATTCACACCCTTTGTATCCTGCCGTTTGAAAATTCCCTCGCAACGAAGCTTTGGCCCCAGTAAGTGATTGCGTCTGCAGACCCTGTCGATCCTTTGCGCGCGACAACTTCGAAGAGGAATATTACGATCTTACACGCCTTTTCTCAATTGCTTTGCTCTCTCCCAGTCATACATTGCTTTCTCGGACGATTGCCACGCTTCGCACCTACCAACTTTTCCTTTCCATTTCCTGCCGTCCCAAACCACGGCGCCCTGTCCCCGTTTTCAATGATTGGGTCCAGCAGAAAGAGGTACTCACTCTACACCGTACGGGGGAAGGTTTGGATGTTTACCCTCGGAAAAAATAAATCGACTGAAACCGCATCCAACACAGTAATGGGGCACGGGCTACGCTCCCTAAAAGACGGTACAATACCGTCATCACTGAGCTACAGCTTCGATATTGTTGCACAACTCTGTCGCCTCTATCCCCCTTCCCTCTTCTCGTATCCGCCGTACGGACCGCCACCGCGTGCGTCTCGCACCAGCGCTCGCGGGTTCCTTCTCGCGAAACGCGTTCATCCTTCTTGTTTTGTTGCTTTCTCTTTTTGTTTTTCAAGTATTTACTCCCGCGGGTAACACTATTTCGTGTCTGTGATCTCCCGACTACCCGAGTGATCTCGCGCCTGCACGTGCAGTCCCGCCCCTTCGGTCCCTTTCTTCATCGGTCCTTAGGCCAGCCCTCGTCATACCACACTATATGGCGCCGAAAACAAACCGTCCCGCTGCCACCCTCAGCAACCCCGTCGTTGCTCTATCACATGCTGCGCTGGATTTCTTGGTTAAATCCGCCTCACTGCTTGACGGAGCTGTGAACCTTGCTGACCCCGCATCTACCGATCATTTCCTCGCATCCGCCCTGCAAACCTCTACGTTCAACGCGCTTAAGCCGTCTTTCCAGAACAACCCGCAGTTTAGGTCTGTCCTGAACATTCTTAACGCGCTTGTCGGCGTTGACGTTTCCGCACCCCGTTCTCCTTCCGCTTCCGACGCCAACTCGCCTGAAGAGGATCCTGCGGCCACAGCCCGGCCCCGTATCTGCGAGCAGTCAAAGCTCCGGCGGCCCCAGCCCCGGTGCGGACCCACCCTATTCGGCGGCTTCCGCCACTCGGTCGTCAAGGCTTGACTGAGCATCGCGATCTCGACGACGCCCGCCTAGCCCGTAAGTTTGCAGGCACTGTTCGCAATGCCACCCGCGGCCTTTTCGGAGGTAATCAGAAGCGTTTCGTTCGCGTTTCTGTTCCGTCGACCTTCCAGATCCACAACCCATCCCAGTTTCGCGCCGCCATCTCTGCCGGGGGATTCCCTGGTTCCTGCTCCATTATCCAATCCGCAGATCCGAACCACTTCTATATCTGTGCGGCGGAGCGCGACTTATCTACGGTCAACGCTGCATACGACTCTTACCGCACCCTAGCGCAGCATTCTGACAACTTCGACGCACCAAAGCTTACCTTCTCCGGCATAATGGATCTAGAGAATGATCTCTCGGCTGATGACCTCGTTGCAGTATGGCAAGGTCTGCGTTCTGAAATCTCTCGCTTGGAAGACGACAATTGCAAATGGTCTCCGGCTCGATCCTTCGCCACCGCTCTCCGGGATATCGATACGAAAATACTTGCCAAACTTTCGGACCTCCCTGGTTTCCCTGGAGCAGTCCCTCTGCCTCCCCCACCAGCAGCGGCAGGTGGATTCAAACGCCGCCGTACCCAGACTGCCCCTGTTCCGCCTCAAACGGATGGCTGGATTACAGTCGGCGCCCCGAATGCCCAATCGCCCATCCCTCCGCTCCCTACTACACCAGCAGACACCAACCCCTATGGTCTCCTCGAACACATTCCTGCCCCCGATGCCGACATGGATCCTAACGCATGAATCTCCCAGCTGTGAATCTAGTTTCAGGACCATCCCAGTCACCCCTCACCTTCCGCTCCCTCCTCTCCGCCCCCTTCCCTGTTCTCACCTTCATTCCTCGCCCGGTCCAAGCCGCGGCTTACGACTTATACTTTGCTGCCTTGTACCGCGTTATATCTGCTCCATCGCCAGAGCACAGGACTCGAGCCCTTCTGGAACTTCTTGCCATCCCGAAGTTGGTTTTCCGACACAACCGCCCCGCGCTCTTGGCCGCCGCCGCAGGGAAAATTGCTCCAGCCTTGTCGACCGCATCCGCATGGCCTCTAGCCGCCTCTATGATGACCTCTTCGATGAGGCCTCCTCGTTGTTCATCTCCGCCACCCCTCTCCGATTCCATCCCCTCCCACCCTCGCCCGCCCTGACACGGCCCTTCGCAGATGCCGTCGCTTCCTCTCCCGGGGTAGCCCTTCCCGGGCCACAGCAGCCCTTCTCCAAGTCGATCCCCCACTCTCCCCCAGCGAAGCTACCTTTCAATCCTTGGCTTCACTTCATCCCCCGCCCCCATCCCAATCACTCCCATGCCCCCTCACGGTTTGCCTCCGGCGCTAAAGTTCTCGGTCTCGGATGTCCGCCGTGCCATTCACAGCCTGGATCCTTCAACCGCTCCTGGGGCCGATGGTCTATCCCCAGTGTTCCTGCGAATGCTGCTTCGCCCGGCAGGTGGGGTCACGCCCGCGAGGGATTGCCTACATGCCCTGACAAAGTTCCTCAACCTCTGTTTGAACAGCGATCTGCCGGCCGCGTGCCGCCCGTATTTCTGCGGAGGCCGTCTTATTGCGCTGCCGAAGCCAAACGGGGGAATCCGTCCGATTGCGGTTGGGCTTCTCTACCGGCGCCTAATTTCTAGGCTCGCGGCACACAAAGCCGCCCCCGCCATCCGCTCTTACCTTCTGCCCCATCAGGTCGGGGTAGGCGTCAAGAACGGCATCGATGCAATAATTCATTCTGTGCGTCGTCTTTCCCAGAGACCCGAGTTCCACGATCACGTCTTGGTCCAGATAGATGCTCGCAACGCTTTCAATTGCATCTCCCGCCAGCGCATTCTGGAAGCCGTACAGACACATGCCCCAGGCCTCGCACGGTGGGTACACTCTTGTTACGATGCTCCTACAGAGCTTGCTTTCGGACCCTACTATGTCCGTAGTTCAGAGGGCACTCAGCAAGGTGATCCCCTCGGTCCCTTGCTCTTTGCCCTGGCTCTCCATCCGCTCTTGCTATCGTTACAGGAGAAGTTCTCACCTGCCCTGAACGCTTGGTACGCAGATGACGGTAACATTGTTCTTCCTCGATCCCAAGCCGCTGCTGCCATCCGTTTCATCCAGCTTGAAGGAGGTCCACTAGGGTTCCAGCTCAACCTTGCCAAGACCCAAGTTTACGGCTTCTCCCCTTCCCACTCCCCTTTGGCACTTCCTTGCCCCTTTTCAACCCCCCTGGTTTTATCGTGCTGGGATCCCCGATTGGCTCGGACGCTTTTGTTTCCCAATTTTTCGCAGGCCGCCAAAACGAAGTTGACCGCATCTTCCAATCCCTTCGAGACTTGGATGATGCTCAATTGGCTTTCCACTTACACCGCTTCTGCGCGAACGCCTCCAAGGTCATGCACTTGCTGCGTACGCTTCCCTCCACTCAATCTGCGGTTCTCGCCGCTAGCTTCGATCAGAAGCAGAGGGAAGCGTTCCACCAATTGCAGCTGCCCTGTCCAGAGCGAGCCTGGCTCCAAGCCTCTCTCCCCTTCTCAATGGGCGGTCTAGGTCTCCTGCAAACTTCAGACATTACCGAGGCTGCATACGCAGCATCTGTAATTGATTCTTTTCGACTTATCTCCGACCTGCTTACCCTTTCCCAGGACCGCCACTTGGAAGAGATCCCTCGGTCTGCCATCTCGCTCTTATCCTCCCGCCACCCGCAGCTGTCTTCGTCGCTTACAGCTACGGCTCTTTTCGAGCGTTGTTCATCGCCGGTCCCCGGCGAAAGGCTCCAGTCTGCGATCACAACTGAACTCATGCTATCGAAGTCCGATAGCTTGTTCTCGTCCGCGGCAGCCCACGACCGAGCACGGCTCCTCTCCGTGCGCACATCCTCCGCATCGACTGTTTTCTCTTCGCTTCCTCACCCCCACCGCGGTACGTACATGTCCTCTTCCGCCTGGAAAGTCGCTCTGGCTCTACGTCTCGGCATCGCGCTATTCCCTGGATCTACTCGCTGTCCGGTCTGCTCCCGCCGCTCGGCCGACATCGCACCCGTCTTAGATCCAAGTGGTCAACACGCGTTGACCTGCAAATACGAAGACGGGATGACTCGTCGTCACCACATCCTCCGCAACGTTCTTGCCCGCTACTGCAAGGAAGTTGGGATCGTCGCCCTCGTCGAACATCCGCTCCTCCACCAGGTTCCCGACTCATCTGGGCATTCGGAGTCCCCCGTGCTACGAATGGATATCTACATACCCGCTGCATACGGGCTTCACAGTACCGATATAGCCGTCGACGTTACTGTTGCCCACCCCTCCGCACGCCGCCACATTTCGCCAAGTACGGTTACTGCCGGCGCCGCCGCGACACTCGCAGAGCGCGAGAAACATCGTCATTACGGCACTTACTGCAACCGAAACGATATCCTCCTCTCCCCCGTCGGGATTGATATCTATGGCGCCTTGGGCGACGACGGTAAGGCTTTTTTCCGCCGCCTTGCTTCCTTCGCTGCTTCTCGTCGCGGTTCCTCCCCTCATCAGGAGCTCCGCGACTTCGTTACCCGTTTTGCATTTAGTCTCCAAATAATGCAGGCGCGACAAGTTTCTACCCGCCGCCCGCATCCGTAGTTAATTTATAAATACCCTCCGCACGCCTCTGTGCGACATTGTATGACAAATAAAGATCTACCACCCTAAAAGACACCTGAGGGGCAGCCACCACGAAGTCCGTGCGGGACTTGACAGCTGCTGCAGAGTCCCTTCACATCAAATCCATCCGATCCTTTTTTTAGGTATCCATTTCCCTCACGGTCACGTTCCTTGCCGCTTCATTTAACACCGCGCATGGATCGGTGCACCAAACTCCAGGAGGTGATATTGGTACAGACACCAGCCTACCTTTGCTGTGAGTTGCCATAAAAGATTAATAACTTTTGTGCTTTGCATTTTATTGAGGTAGCCGGACAACATGGGCTTCACCAAAGTTTTATGCACTGTGAACATGTCATCCTCACCTTTCGAAATTCGTTTACCTCTACCTCCGATATGTACCTTTAGTGGGGAAGAGAGCAATAGCCGACGTATCCTTCTCAAGCCCCAACTTGAAAACGACAGGCGGTCTTCTGAGGGACCAATTATGCTTATTAGATATCATGATGACCCTATTATCACAGCTGTTTTTGACCAAGTCCACTAAGGACTTCTCAGACATATTCACAAAATCCCGGTTAATTTATTATGGCGATCCACTGGAATCTCTTCCGGTGTACCAAGATCCATGTGATTCACTTGTGCAAAGAAGAGGATCCGGTCGTATTCGAGGCACTTAATTCTTTCCTTTACAAAAAGGAAATCAGTGTTCCAAGTGATACCGATGTTGATCAGATTTTGGAGATAACGAAGTCTGCGCATCGATTTCAGGTGGATCTCTTTGTGCGCTTTTGCGATTGTCTAAGGGAGCTAGATTACCTTGAAGTTGCACACCCGCAAAAAATATTCAACTCCATCCGAAAGTACTCCACCCAACCACAAACGACTCAAACGGTATTCCAGCACAATAATGAGGCCGGAACAACGACCTTGCTTCCTTCGCTGCTTCCCGTCGCAGTTATTCCACTCAACAGGAGCTATGCGACTTCGTTACCCGTTTTTCGTTTAGTCTCCAAGTGATGCAGGCGCGACAGGTTTCCACCCGCCGCCCGCATTCGTAGTTAATTTTTGCATACCCTCCGCACGCTTCTGTGACATACTGTACAACTCGTAAAGATTTACCACCACCCTAAAAGGCCACCAATGGGCCAGCCACCTCGAAGACCGCACGGGACTTGACAGCCACTGCAGCGCCCCTTTGCACCAAACCCTTCCGAACCTTGTGCAGGTCTCCACTGCCCTCACAGTCACGTTCCTTGCCGCTTCATTTAATACCGCTCATGCATCGCGGTGCCAACCTCCAGGAGATGAGACTGCCACAGGCACCAGCCCACCTTTGCTGGGGCTCGTCAAAATAGATTGGTATCATCTGTGCTTTGCGTTTCGCTATACCGTACGACATTGCGTGTCTGCATGACCGCATGGGAGTTGCGAGCCACGGTTGCGGATTTATCCGATCAGCCTCCCCGCTATCGGGGGGAAATGTGGGATGATTTAATATTTGAAAGATTTGGTCGGTTGTAGCCCGGAATATCCTACAGGGTGACCGCCGCTACCTTCTTTGTGTATTTTAATACTTTACAAAAACTCGTTACATCAGCACCATACTCCGCACTCAGTAGACAGACATCATTTACCCACCGACCCGAGTTCCGAACGGCCCGATTTACCCACCACCCCCATTCACCCACCCAGCCAATCAAACACAGCTGAACTAGTCATTTGCGCCAGCTAGTAGTGAGACATCCTGCCAATCCCCCTTTGCACAAGCGTCACAGTCGTTTTTTGCACATTCCTCAATGCAAAAGCTACTGTGCGGTATCTACACACTGACGGGTAAATTGTATTCTTTTGAGGATTGAAAGTTTGTTCGGAGGAAAACAAAAAGACTCTTTGGTTTGGGATCACAATCTCTGTTTCTGCCAAACTACTGAGGGCCGCCTTGAGTCGATATTGGTTCCCTGGAGTACTATGGGATAGAGTCGAGTATAGTTTCCAAGAGTATAGATTCCAAGAGTAAAGCACCGAAACCTTTCCGCTAGAAATAAGCAGTCCATGTGGTACTGTATAACAGCAAGTAAGGATTCAGTCGCGCAACATGACAGTTGAAGCGGATTTCGCTCTTCAAGGTTTACCTTCCAGGTGCTTATTGTCTCGATCACCGCGATCTAGCCTTGGATATTACCTTCGCCCATCCCCTCGTCCAGGTCCCGAGTCCACCAGGGCTCTCTGTCCGGAGGCGCCGCTTGGGACATACTGACTCGGATAGACCGAGGGTGAAAGCAAAATGTGGCAGTAGTTTCGGACGGATGGGACTTTCAAGAGCCTTTTGCGAGAAATAGATTAAACTGGGCCAAAGTCAACAAAGTTGGAATGTAGTCGAGCAGTGAGAACTTTTTTGTGACTTGATCTGTTTCTAAAGAGTTGGCGATCGTACAACTAAAGTCGGTACTTATGTACGCTAGAGTTAGTCATGCACATGGTCTCGGTCGCTTCTCCAAATCGCTGGGTTCCACGGCCAAGGCGAGGCTCAACGAAATATGGCATTGCTTATAAGCTAGCCAAACAGATCTGCTCAATTACATGAACCAATAGAAAGCTAAGGTTGAGATAAATCTGAAGGTACAAGCCATAACGTCTTCTAATCAAAACGTTACTGCACCCAAATTAAACGTGTCAAGTGCTTTAGGCTACACGCTAGTTGAAGTGTACGGCTGTGACCGTAAGCGTCAGCAATAAGCTAGACGACAGATGGGGAACGTTTGGGTGTTTTACTCTTAGAACATATATCCGATCTATCCCATGGTTTTCCAGACAACCACAATGGACTCAAAAAGGGGTATACCGACACAGTAATGGGGAAGCAACTACGCTTCCTAAAATGCTACCTTCAGACCAGCCATCAAGCAGGCCGCATTGGACATGACGGCTGCTGCAGCGTGCCTTTGCATCAAAACCCCCCGAACCTTTCCGTACGTCTCCAGTGCCCTCACAGCCACGTTCCTTGCCACGTCATTTAGCACTGCACATGCATCCGGGTTCCTCTGAACTGAAGAGTTCTTGTATTTTGAGGATAATAGGGTGCAGCACCAGGTCGAAGAGGAGGCCTCCAAGATTGTCTCCCTGTTGGGTCCCGCAGACGCTTCTTATTGTGTGACTACCTATCCACAGGAATGCGGGCTCGTTTGCATAGCAATATGAGAACCAAGGCTGTAACTCTGGGAATAGCTGTCTCACCGCGGTCAGAAATGCGGGTCTGCTGCACATATTAAAAGCGTTCTTGAGATCGACAGTCAATAACCCATATACTGGGCTACTGCCGTACTGAACGACTCGTCGGATTCCGTTCACGACTGTGTCGGTACCCGACTTTGTGGCGATACCCACATGGAGAGGTTGGAGGTAGTCTGCCGCCTTCTCGGACACTCGCTTCATTAAGCAACTACCGACTAACCTGCGCATCGTCTCCCCAACGGCGACTGGCCTGGGCGACATGTCCTTGTTCGCCAACGGGGTAAGTGGAGCACCAGCGATCTAAGGAGCGAGAACGGCTGGTGCTTTTCCAGTTGCTAGAACATTAACAAGCCTCGTAAGGCTGCCAAAAAGCCTGAATTCCCCGATGAGGATGGACATCTTAGCAATTCTACCAGTTGGCAAGGTTTTAGACCTGAGCCTCCGGGAGAGGATCCTGGTTTAAAAGCCCTGATAGCGCCAAGGACTTCGTCTTCAGTGATCGGTCGGAAACTGTAGTTAGTAGAAGATGTTCCCCTGACTGGAGTTGTTTCATCGGGGGCCTGCTGGGGATGTTTATCGATAAGGGCATCGATTACATCACTGGTAGCTGGTCGCTACGAGGGCGAGGGAGACCTACCCAAAGGTCAAAGAAATATTAACACAGCGTCATGCCGCAGCAGCAATAATGTCCAATGCAGCGTGCCTGTTGGCCGGTCTCCCGTCAGTTTTCTAGCGTTTTGACAACTTCCCGCCAACCCTTTACATTGTAAGACTTTACCATGACGACATCCCTCAGGGTGGTGGTAGATCTTTATTTGTCGTACAATGTCGCACAGAGGCGTGCGGAGGGTATTCATATATTAACTACGGATGCGGGCGGCGGGTAGAAACTTGTCGCGCCTGCATTATTTGGAGACTAAATGCAAAACGGGTAACGAAGTCGCGGAGCTCCTGTTGAGGAGAGGAACCGCGACGGGAAGCAGCGAAGGAAGCAAGGCGGCGGAAAAAAGCCTTACCGTCGTCGCCCAAGGCGCCATAGATATCAATCCCGACGGGGGAGAGGAAGATATCGTTTCGGTTGCAGTAAGTGCCGTAATGACGATGTTTCTCGCGCTCTGCGAGTGTCGTGGCGGCGCCGGCAGTAACCGTACTTGGCGAAATGTGGCGGCGTGCGGAGGGGTGGGCAACAGTAACGTCGACAGCGATATCGGTACTGTGAAGCCCGCATGCAGCGGGTATGTAAATGTCCATTCGTAGCACGGGGGACTCCGAATGCCCAGATGAGCCGGGAACCTGGTGGAGGAGCGGATGTTCGACGAGGGCGACGATCCCAACTTCCTTGCAGTAGCGGGCAAGAACGTTGCGGAGGATGTGGTGACGACGAGTCATTCCGTCTTCTTATTTGCAGGTCAACGCGTGTTTACCACTTGGATCTAAGACGGGTGCGATGTCGGCCGAGCGGCGGGAGCAGACCGGACAGCGAGTAGACATCCCTCAGGGAACAGCTGACCATATTTTTCGTGCATTAAAAACACCTCAAATTTTCCCCGCTGGTAGAAGAAGAAGAAGAAGACTTTACCAAGCAGAAAAGGGGGGGCTAGCGGCCCTCAAAAGGGGAAAAATCTATCCGAGCCAGGAACGGTCGAGTAGTCGTCGGTGATCGCGACAGAAGTTCGTTGTTGTACGAGCGAACTGATAATAGTGAACAAGCGATCGCGCTCGAAGGCAGGGCTACTGCTTTTACGTAGTGCGATGTACTCAGCAATTCTGGACAGACCTCGTTCGGCACCGGGACCGGCAGACCCTTATATATCGAAAGCCATCGGGTGGAAGTCGATACGTAGTTCGGCGCAGAGGTGGCCATAGCGGAGAGATTTCGCGCGCTCAGATGCAGTAAGGGCAGCGAGGGGCGTGTGAATCCGCTGTTGGGCGTATGGAGCGGAGTGGGGGCTGATGACAGTGACGTCGTAGCCCTGCGGGACGGGAGAGAACTGGACATCATCGATGTAGATGTCGAGGCGGCGGCGGGAGTTGGAGGGTCGGGGCAAGTCTTGCGGGAAGGTCCATTCCCGGACAGGGCGAATCCCAATTGATAAGCGTGATACCTCGGAAATGAGGCGATCGCGAACACAATTGTGGCGCCGAATGGAGCCGTCTGCGCAGGGACAGACAGAGGCATGGTGTCCGTAGGAATCCAGGGTGGGGACAGTGCGGAAGTGGGCGGCGGCGCAATAGGCGCAGGGTTGTGTGCCAGAGAAGATGGGGACACCAAGACAGAGGCAAACCATGGTTCGCCATACTTCAGGAGCGGCCCGGGTACCGAGATGGCTCTGCGGGAGGTTGTGAAAGGGACGGGAGGCGTGGGAAGAAGCGACGGAAGCTAGGCGGCGGAGTAGCCGGGAGCCTTCGGAGGAGGAGAGGTCGACGGAAGAGAGAAGTCTGGCGCGAAGCGCCTGTGTGATCTCGGCAGTAGTAGTTGTCTGGAAGTCAGACAGGCCGCGGGAAGAAGAGGCGCGGAGGCCAGCAAGGACGGCGGGGGGGGGAGAAACTGTCGGGGAGGCTGTATTTGGCCCGGATAGAGGCGAGAGGCGTTGAGATCAAGGGCGAGACGTCGAAGCAATCACCGAGGAGGAGGCGAAGAAGTGGGTAGCAGGAGAGAACAGAGCCAGCGTAGCATGCCTCTGCGATGGTTTCTGTTAGGGGAAGTCCGAGCCCTCCATACGTAGTGGAAGCTGGGCGGTGAGCCAGGCACTGTCTGGGAGACGACGGTGCATGTCTTCGAACACCCTTCGCATTCCAGAGTCAAAGGTTTGAGCTCCGGAAAGAGTGAGATGCGGCGGGGTGCAGCGAAGCGATCCATAGAAGCGTGGGTTAGCGAGACGATGGCCTCCGATTGCGCAGCACGAGAGCGGGATGGCATGGTGCAAGGAGGGAGGATAGGTTCGGGAGATCGAAAAAAAAGGGCCTCAGCCAATAGGAAGTAAGGAAAGAGAAAAAAAAAAGGGGACTGGGAAAAAAAAACTCGTTACTCGGAAGAACGGGAGAGACTTGGAGGGGAGGAGGGTTAAGATGCGACCAGCCGGTCGCGCGCGCGCCGCAGCGTAGCCGCAGCAAGGCGACAAGGAGATGCGGGGGCGCGGGGCAAAGGGGGAGAAGACGGGAGGAAGCGGTACGAAAGGTGGGAGAGAAGAGCTTGAGCTAGAGCAGGAGGTAGAAGTGGAAGTACTGTTTCGATGGTAGAATGCCTCTAGCGAGCGGAAAGCTTGTGCAGCCTTTCTGTACGCACCTTCTTTAGCCAGTTTTGTCGCCCGTTTTACATTGACCTATTGCTGGTCCGAAGTGGACCGAGCTCGTGCGGTGTGATGTTTGGGCTGGTCGAGTGCTTGCGCCCATAGTGTTCTGAAGTGCCCCGCGTTCCATAAATCTATTCTTTCCCTCATTTTGTCCATAATAGAGTGCCACCGGTATTCACTGGAGCAGGAATCTGACGAGTGAATGTTCGTAAGCATAACTGCTGGGAACAGAAATATTTTTGTGAGCGCCTGAGTTGCTCGTGAATTATCAGCAAGACAAGCGTTCAATGCATCGTCTATCGACTTTGCATACGTCTCTGCTAGACAACCGCGGAACTTGGTCGGTATATGCGACATGACTGGGGTGTGAGTTGTGAAGATCTCTTTTAGAGATGGCAGAGACTGTTCAGAAAGATCGGGGGTTTGAGACGCGATGTTGGGCCTCTGGTTTGGAGGTGCGGGAGCTGGGTCATCTGAAACCGGTACCGGTGTAATGTAGTCGACCTCCTCCAAAGGTATGTGCTCTACAACAACCTGATCCATGCCAACGATTAAAAACTGTTCCCCCGCCAACTTTCCGCGATTAATTATTGCTTTTCCTCTCTGATCGGGCTGCGAATGACTATACCTCCTAACCAGACAGCCAGCCGACCGCCTTCGTTATTATAGTCCGCAACGACCCTCCAGTGCCAACAAACAACCTCTGAACCGCGGGTTCGTTAAACGAATATTCTTATAGTGGGGGAAGCAGTCTCCAATCGACGATTTGGTGCCAGAATTGTTACGGCGTGCAAACTTGATTTTTCCAACGGTTATCTCAGCCAAAAATTTTGGAATTTTTAATGATCTCCTGGGAGATCAAGCCGGGACGAATCGATCTCGATTTGAGGTGGAGGTAGGGCAGCGTGGCCAAGGTGTGGGAACCGGGCGATCCGGGTGAGAAATCCCTCGAGAGCTGTGGCAAGGCTCCGACGGGGGTGGATAGACAGTAAGTGCCGTAATGACGATGATTCTCGCGCTCTGCGAGTGTTGCGGGACCGACTGCGGAAACCGTAGTTGGCTATATGTGGCAGACGACAGATTGAAACAGTAGATGAAAAGGACTGAAACTATAGCTGAAAGCCCAAGATTCATAGTCGCTGCTGCTTGCGCCGAATATTCCAAACATTCGCACTACGGGATGTTTGCCGTTCCTACGATATCCTGCTTATTCCAGTAGGCATCGACATCTACGGTGCCCACGGGCCCGCACGCTTTCAGTTCTTCCGCCGCCTTGCCGCCCCCGCCGCTATACGCGGTAGTACCCCTCCGCATCAAAACTATCACGATTTCATTACCAGCTTCACCTTTTGCTTGCACGGCATGCAAGCCCTTCAGGGTCCTTCTTGGCCTCTTTCCGACTATTTTCTATGCTACCCCTCCTCGGCGCCTCTGAGTGCTTGTTCCTACCACTATAAAGATTTCCCGAGGTTTTGGGACAACAGATCATAGGGGGAAATGTGGGGTGATTTAATATTTGAAAGGTATGGTCCGTTGTGGCCCGGAATATCCTACAGGATGACCAGTAGTACCCCTTAAATTTCCCTAAAAAGCCGGCTCAAGGCCGCCCAGCAGACAAGCTGCGTTGGACATTACGACCGCGGCAGCGTGCCACTGAGTAATTACCGCTCGGACCATACCATAGGCCTCCATCGCCCTAACGGCCACGTTCCGTGCGAAGCCATTTAGCACCCTATAAAAGTCTGGGTGCCAACCTCCGAGAGTAGATAGAGGGACAGGCACGAGCGTACTTCTCACCGAGGTTGCAATAAAAGATTCAGATTCTCTACACTTTGCAGAAACGGCCGCATTGAGGGAGATGAGCGGATTAAACGTTTGGACCCTCCTGTGGGAGGGCGACAGCGGGTTGACGAACGTCACGTAAAAACCCCGTACCTCTATTGCTTCCTATCGCCCGGATGTCTGGCCTCGTGCGATAGACCCGTTCCGCGGGACGACAGCGGGGTGACGGGCCGCTTTCGGCTGGTCTTGCGCGAAGCGGGCCACTTCATGGTCATGTCGTCGAGTTCTGTGCCCACTATGTCTGAAGTGAAGGAGGTGATCCACGAAACAGTCGAGGGTTTTGGGCAGTGTCGTCTCGGGCACGGTACTTCCAAAGGGAACAGCGGACTTGGCAGAGGTACTGGAGCCATACCACGAATTCGCGGGGGTCAATACTGGTCTTGAGACCGGGGCACGGAGCGCAGTACACCTATTTCATGGAATAGATCGGATATACCTTCCAAGAGTAAAACTCCCAAACGTTCCCCCCTATTCCTTGGCGCCGGGAGGGCAATAGAGGCGCGGAATGCCTACATTCTTTGATCACCGGGGGGATCATCGGGGGGATGCTTTACTGCACTACTGCATGAATTGCGACTGTTAGTTTCCTTTGCGATGGTGTGGTACGTGAGAAAAAGGCACTAAATGGTACAATACTTGACTACAGACATGAAAGTGACCGATTCCGGTGGGCGTCCAAAGCGTCTTTGTAGGTGGCGAGGCTCCTGATAGGAGCGGGCAGCACAACTTTGCGCAACCTGTTGGTGGCCGCGCTGTAGGGGAGGAAGGCGGCCGCGGTGATGATTTTTGGCGGAAGTGAAACCGATCCCAAAAGGGGGCCGCTTCGCATCCAGTGATTTCACTGGAAGTTGAAGTTCACGGAAGACCTCCGAATCCAAGACACCCCCTACCAGTGTCTGGACGCAGCGCTCCTTCATATTGTCAAACATGGTAACGCCCTCGGCGGTGGACGACGTCGGGACTACGCGTAGTAAGTAGTCGAGTTTGCAGGCTGAAGTGGCTGTCTTGAAAACTTAATGATAAATCAAATTCAATTCCAACATTAAAGACACCCAAAACTTTCCCATGAAGCTGCCTGACGTGCGATGTAATTTTTGGGGTAAACTCTCTTAATTTTACTTGTTGGACATTACGGGATACAGGACGATATCCAAAATTGAAATTGGATTTTGAAATAGATTGTAAAAATCATTCATTTTTCCCCAATAATATCCGACCGCCGATCGGTCTTGAACATTGCCGCGTGATCTCCCGATAATTGTGCTTTTTTCCCGAAATTTTAAAATAAATTGATTATGCTATCCGGGTCACAACCGACCATATCTTTCAAATATTAAATCACGCCACATTTGCCCCAATTATGCTATACTGTATACACCGCAAACATATGTATGTTCCCCAACTCGTACACTGCTGTTTAAAATACAGTACTGTATAGCATTGAACAAAGAGAATTCTCAATATGGTTCCAATACTATTGCCAAGTCCCGCTCTTCCCTCCGGAAACACCATGCCCCAAGCGGAACTGCCCCGAAACTTTCGACTGTTTCCGCGACCATCTGTTGCACTGCTTACACGGGGCGAAAGGACGCGAAGACACGACTGTCAGGTTCGTTTATTGGCAAGCGATCTCATGAAAGCCGCGCGACATCCAGTCATCGAGCCGCGAGAAGGGGTCTACCGCACAAGACCCGATATTCGCGCAATGGGACGAACTGGCAGAACAGACTTCTTCGATATCACCTTCGTCAACCCCCTAGCGCCCTCGAACAGGAGAGTGAGGACATTCAACCCACTCACCTCGCTTAACGCGGCAAGAACGACGAAACACAGAAGATACGAGTCCTTTATCGCGTCTTCTGCCGGAAGTAGGCTAGTGCCCGTCCCTATCTCTACCCTCGGGGGATGGCACCCGGACGCCCACGTGTTGCTAACCGACGTCGCACGCAACGTCGCTACGAGGGCAAGGGAGACCTACGCAAAGGTCAAAGAAATCTTAACACAGCGTCATGCCGCAGCAGCAGTAATGTCCAATGCAGCGTGCCTGTTGGCCGGCCTCCCGTCAGTTTTCTAGCGTTTTGACAACTTCCCGTCAACCCTTTACATTGTAAGCCTTTACCATCACGACATCCCTCAGGGAGCAGCTGACCATATTTTTCATGCATTAAAAACCCCCCAAAAGCGTTCCACCAATTGAAGCTGCCCTGTCCAGAGCGAGCCTGGCTCCAAGCCTCTCTCCCCTTCTCAATGGGCGGTCTAGGTCTCCTGCAAACTTCAGACATTACCGAGGCTGCATACGCAGCATCTGTAATTGATTCTTTTGGACTTATCTCCGACCTGCTTACCCTTTCCCAGGACCGCCACTTGGAAGAGATCCCTCGGTCTGCCATCTCGCTCTTATCCTCCCGCCACCCGCAGCTGTCTTCGTCGCTTACAGGTACGGCTCTTTTCGAGCGTTGTTCATCGCCGGTCCCCGGCGAAAGGCTCCAGTCTGCGATCACAACTGAACTCATGCTATCGAAGTCCGATAGCTTGTTCTCGTCCGCGGCAGCCCACGACCGAGCACGGCTCCTCTCCGTGCGCACATCCTCCGCATCGACTGTTTTCTCTTCGCTTCCTCACCCCCACCGCGGTACGTACATGTCCTCTTCCGCCTGGAAAGTCGCTCTGGCTCTACGTCTCGGCATCGCGCTATTCCCTGGATCTACTCGCTGTCCGGTCTGCTCCCGCCGCTCGGCCGACATCGCACCCGTCTTAGATCCAAGTGGTCAACACGCGTTGACCTGCAAATACGAAGACGGAATGACTCGTCGTCACCACATCCTCCGCAACGTTCTTGCCCGCTACTGCAAGGAAGTTGGGATCGTCGCCCTCGTCGAACATCCGCTCCTCCACCAGGTTCCCGACTCATCTGGGCATTCGGAGTCCCCGTGCTACGAATGGATATTTACATACCCGCTGCATACGGGCTTCACAGTACCGATATAGCCGTCGACGTTACTGTTGCCCACCCCTCCGCACGCCGCCACATTTCGCCAAGTACGGTTACTGCCGGCGCCGCCGCGACACTCGCAGAGCGCGAGAAACATCGTCATTACGGCACTTACTGCAACCGAAACGATATCCTCCTCCCCCGTCGGGATTGATATCTATGGCGCCTTGGGCGACGACGGTAAGGCTTTTTTCCGCCGCCTTGCTTCCTTCGCTGCTTCCCGTCGCGGTTCCTCTCCTCAACAGGAGCTCCGCGACTTCGTTACCCGTTTTGCATTTAGTCTCCAAATAATGCAGGCGCGACAAGTTTCTACCCGCCGCCCGCATCCGTAGTTAATATATGAATACCCTCCGCACGCCTCTGTGCGACATTGTACGACAAATAAAGATCTACCACCACCAAATTTCCCCCCGTACTGTACAGTGCATGAAAATGTCGCGTTCACACCAATTGACGACAATGATACGATATCTACGCTCCGGTACAAATTTACTGGATACCAACCCACATATCTACCACAGTAAATTAACCCCCATTTACACAGTTCATTGACGACGTGATTACTTAATTTAGTTTAGGATTCATTGCAACATTTCGGGGCACTGTACATTTCGAGGACGGAGAGGGCCACCGGCCTGGCTCTTACGGGCCGTACGGAACTATGCACCTCTGGGTGCCTTTGACATGGATGGATTGGTCTGACTTCAACTCTGAAGACGGCGACGGCGTCGATGACGCAGTGGACCAAGCATTGGAGCTGGACCTTGCGAGGCGGTGATTCAGTGAGTGGCGATGGTGAGTGGCGGTCTGCCGTACATGTTCACTCTTGATTACGATGTAGTCACTATCTGGATAACTCCGGAACTTAGCCGTACGTATCTTTCAAATGTAAACCAAAACATTTCCCCTATACGTTTCACAATTATGTACCAACAAAATTAATATCTCGCCCTTCCTCCAAACTTGACCACAAAGACGCTGTCCACTCTCCCAGCAACTCGCGTTCCCTCATGTCATTTACTCCACCCCATCGCCATGCGTGTCCCGCACGTGGCGATCCAGCACTCCTTGGTGCACCGTACGAAACTCGCATTTTCCACAACTCAGCTCTTTTCTGCGGTGCGCCATCTTGAAGTGCCGTTTCAACAAAACCTCACTCGAAAACGCGCACACGCATTCACTGCATTTGTGCTGCATCTCATGGTCATTTTTCGGTCGATGGTGCTGTAAAATGTGCTTGTTCAGGTCGGCTAACCGCCCGTCCGTCCATGACAATGGGGGCATAAATAACTGCTGCGCCGGTCATAAACAATCCGGTGATGCAAGTGAAGCATTCAATCGGTTAGAAATGTCTCGGGGCAGGAGGGACATTGCTTTGGATTGAGGCCTGTTGATGTGGAGGGTGGAGAGAGGAGACGTGAGGGGGACAGTGGGCGGTTTTGGGGGGTGATGCAAGTGTTTGAGAGACGGGGGAGGTGGCGAGTGGCGACATGGATGTAGTCATGGTGGGTGATGTGCGTAAGTTCGCACACGAAAAAAATCTAGATGAGGACCATGATTGTATACAGTATCGGAATTGGGAAGATATTTTTACAGTTTTTGAATTTGCAAGATATTTTTAATTTGGGTGAGTGTGGCAAATTCGTCGGTTGATTTTTTCATTTTAGGACACGCTGTCATAGTAGATGTCAGTACAGTTCCAGGTTGTGGGTGATACTACAAGTAGCTCTGAAAGGTCTATATAATGGCCACATCAATTCCCACCCCTGGCCGATGGGTGGCTGGCATGGGTATGGCACCTAGATATTTACCTTGAGGAAATATCTTCTAATAGTCTCTCTGGTTCACACGATTACCGTGAATACATTTTATGGTTATTAGTATGTTTGTTTGAGACTTTTGGGGTAGCCAAAAGTCTATATAAGCCGAGTAAACTGCTTCCTTTAGTGGAGGTGAAGCAAGTTGGCAGACAACTTCAAGCCAAGTCCCGAGTAGTAGGAAGTTGAGAGTCAACTTCAGACCCAAGAAAACTTTTTCTTACGCTAGTCGCAGAGCGTCGGTGGTAGACCCTGCCCCTTTTATACTTGCTTGTAGCTTCCTCAACTCTCTTCTATATACACTCCCTTTTGTTCGTTCAACAATACCACGGCAGCACTTTTGTCGCTCGCAACACCTCCTTCTCAGGGTAATTGGTTCTGAGGATCTCTTCCCCCGCCGATTTACCCCTATCATTTGGTACTCTTGTGGAGGGGGTTGCACCCGAGGTATTCGAGTTGAGCAGTAGTAAGGAACACTTCGGGGGATTTCTTTTCTGTAATCATGGATCTCAACGCTGCTCGTATAACGTTCACAGGGGCAAGACTGAAGACGTTGAGGAGTTTCTTTACACATATGTCAACGTTGTGATGCGAGAGAAGGGCGATGAAGAGAAGGCCGCAAGTATCTTCGCCTATCTTCATGGTGACGCAAAGCACAAATATAAGTCCAAGTTTATCGACGGGTGGTCTCTTAACGGGAATGGGCGTAACTTCGGTGAGGTATGTGAGTGGCTTGTGAAAGAGTATGCTAAGGAGGTAGAACCAGATGAGATGATTCGTACCGCCATAGAGGCCCGGCTCAACTTCGACGATTTGTTAAGCTCATTGGTGTACTTGTGTGATCTTTATGAAAAGGCTGGGTTCAACGCCCAAGCCAAGTACGGAATGCTGCGTAAGGCGGCTATGGGGGATAAGCGGCTCTCCGATTTCCTCCTCATCAAGGGCCCTCACACTTTTGATGAACTGAAGGGTACCATAGTAGAATTTGTCAAAAATTCGGAGACGTTTCAGTCACTGAGTGAGGTACCGAGGGAAACCCGCACATCGATGTCTATCGTACATCCTGAAAAGAATTATCAAAGGCCGGCTACTAGTGCAGCGGCATTAGAATCTGTCAGGAGCGATGTCAAAAACTTGGAAGAAAGGTTGGAAACCCGATTCGATAATCGACTTGACATGATAACCTCGCAGTTGGAAAGCCTTACTCTTACCATTAAGAAGAACCAGTCTGGGGCCCCTAAGGCCGCAGAAGTCTGTTCTTACTGTCACAAGCCTGGACACTTTGCAAACAGGTGTCCTGATAATCCACATAGAAACACTCGTTGTGCAAAGTGCGGTCGATATGGGCATCATGAAAGTAACTGCTGGTCTAAAGACAACAGAAGAGCAAATTTATCGGAAGCAAGGAGTGAGTCAGGACCAGAGGTGAAAATCTTACAAAATAGAAGGGATCAAAGGTTGACGGATGCCGGTAACGTATCCATCGCTGAAGAGATTAGTCAAGTCAATGTGACAAAAAGGGATGGGGAAGGGAACATTTTATCGAAGAAACCTAGGCTAGAGTATGGAATGCTGGAGCATATCCCAGCACCTGTACCTCCTCGAACCAAGAGGTCTGATCAAGTTGTTCCAGGAGTGGGAGTCACTCCGGCCAAGAAGACGAAAAAGAGTAAGAAAGTTAAGAGTATCTCTAAGGACGTACTAGAGTATGTGAAGAGGTACAATTTGGTGGCTGAGCTTGCATCGGCCCCAACTGGGATAACGTTTGGTCAACTTTTGAGGGGCGACGCAGAGGATGCGAGAAAAGAACTCAAAAAAATTATCAGGTCTAATAAGTCCGCTAAGGGTAAGAAACTGTTTCTTCAATCGGCCTCGACAGCACCAAGACGTCTTAAGCTGGTACCAGTCAAAGTATTGGGTATGAAAACCCAAGCTCTCTTCGATTCGGGTGCTGTTCCAAACCTCATTTCAGAAACTTTGGTGACAGATCTAGGTCTCGAAATTACTCCAACGACTCGAAAAATAACTGTAGCGGATGGAACCGTCTCAAAATGCATGGGCACTGTTGACAAGGTTTCCGTGTTCTTTGGGGACTCTAAAGTTGATGTAGACTTTCTTGTCATGCCGGATCTCCCTTTCGATGCAATCATTGGCTGCCCCACAATGGAAAGACTAGGACATGCATTGACTTGGGCAACCAAATGGTTTCAGTTAATATTGACGGCAGAACCGTGAAGATGCCCCTGGATTTCGACAAAAGCACGCATCCTGAAGATTTAAAAGAAACGGACAGTGAAGATTTCACTTCTAGCTATGACAGCGAAGATTCGGAACCAACTAACACTTTCGGAAGTGGAAAAGGGTACCCTCGGGGGTAATGAACATGGCATGGGACGATTATGATTCCGGGTTTGAAACAGATGACGACTGGAATTCTAGGATAAGTTTGAAACCCGAATGTGTTTCTTTTTGCGATGATATCGAATCAAAGGACAGAATTCGGAGCATGAAAGAAGATTACCTTTGCAAAGAAAATAAGAATACGTCGAATTCCATATATGAAGATGTGAGCACGACGGAAGAGGTCCTTCAAAATATTGAGGTTGAGGATCAAGAAGAAAAAGGGCGCCAAATGGCAGAAATCCAAGGAAAAGTGCAGCACCTTCCCGCCCCCGCCTCACTGAAAATATCCGACATGTTAACATCTTCCGAAGTAATTGCATGGAGCGTTTCAGATTTAAGACAAGCAAGTGTACCGGTTACTCACTCGTTCGAACTTACCGACACTCAACCGATTTACCACAAGCCTAGACGTCAACCGCCAAAATATGACCAATTTATCTCAGAAAATGTTACAAGTATGCTGAAAAATGATATTATTCGACCAGTTTCATCCCCATGGTCGTTTCCAGTTGTGGTCGCACCAAAGAAGGATGGAAAGCTGCGTTTTTGCGTCGATTACCGACAACTGAACCAGAGAATGATACCCGATCGATTTCCGATTCCGAACATGGAGGAGATCCTCGAGGACCTGAAGGACGGGAGATATTTCACCTCAATTGACCTTTACACTGGCTATTGGCAGATTCCATTGGATGAAAAATGTAAGGAAAAAACAACCTTTACCAGCAAAGCCGGTACGTTCAGGTTCGAAGTGATGCCTTTTGGTCTCATGAATGCACCAGCTACATTCCAAAGAATGATGAACGAGGTTTTGAAAGGACTTCCATTCGCAAGAGTCTATATCGATGATGTCGTCATATTCTCAGAAACATTGGATCAGCACATCTCGCACGTCAAGACAGTTGTGGAGAGGATATCGGAGTATAGCTTGAAAATTAAGTTGAGCAAATGCTTCTTTGCGAAAACTTCTATCCAATTACTCGGTCATATCGTCGACCAAGAGGGAATTAGAGTGGATCCAGAGAAAACGAAAAAAATAAAGTTGGCACCAAGGCCCGCTTCAAAGACGGAGGTCCGAAGCTTCTTAGGACTGGCCTCATATTACAGAAGATTTATCAAAGATTTCGCCAAGACTGCAGCACCGTTACATGCCAGCACTACGAAGAACGGAAAATTTTACTGGAACAAGGAAATGGAAACTGCATTTCAGGAGCTTAAAGATAAGCTATGTGTCCCCCAGTTCTCATGTACCCAGATTTCAAGAGACCATTCGTTGTGGAGACAGATGCCTCAGAACGGTCTTTGGGTGCCGTTTTGTCCCAAAAAGATGAAAACGGAAGACTACACCCTGTTCAATTCGCAAGCCGAACTCTGAATGACGCGGAAAAGAGATACTCAGTCTGCGAGAAAGAAGCGCTAGCTGTCGTCTTCGCGCTGAAAAAGTTTCGCGTATACCTTTTATCACTCGAGAAATTTGTCTTGATAACTGATCACCAGGCACTTAAAACAGCATTCCAAAAGAAGGATGTACATCACCGCTTGGCCCGATGGCTCGACATTTTCGCAGAATATCGGTTTGAAATTGTGTATAGACCCGGACGCAATAATCAGCCTGCCGATTACCTATCCCGCTTGAGGGACGCACTGATTCCAAATGAAAAAGCTTCGGAGGACATCGTCGGAGTCGCCGAGTTGCAGTTGCCGAACGATAACGAGTACGAAGCTAATATTCACGGACTGATCAAATTCCTCGATGGACTAGAAATGAGAAAGGTTGATCTTGAACACCGAAATTGGGTACGCAGGAATCAAAAGGCTTTTACATTGTGGAATGGGAAACTCTTCCGGCACACTAAAGCCGGTCCCCGACTAGTGGCCCCTTTGAAAGAAAGAATGAAGATCTTGAGGACTTTCCATGATGAGCTAGGGCATTGGGATCTCGAAACAACCAAAAAATTCGTAACTGAGAGATTCTGGTGGCCCGGTATCCATAAGGACGTCTATAATTTCGTGAAAAGCTGCGACAACTGCCAAAAATTCACTCCAATACGGAAGTATAAGACAACTCTAAGTTTTCCAGTTTCCGGTCTCTTTGAAACCTTCTCAATTGACTTCGCGGGCCCGTTCAAGGAAACTTCTTCCGGAAACAAATATCTCCTTATAGGGGTGGAACATCTTACTGGATGGCCAATAGCAGTTGCAGTGAGGAGGCAAATGCTGAGGTGGTACTGAGATTCATCGAAAAAGAAATAATTGAACCGTTTGGTCTTCCAAAAAGGATCATCTCGGATAACGCCCTTTGTTTTACTGCAACTTCACTGCTTCGTTTTTTGGAAGAGAAAGGGATTCAGCTGAAGACCGTTCTCGCATACGCTCCTATGTCCAACGGGAAAGCGGAGAGGATGGTTGGAACCATCAAACGAGCAATATCGAAAACTATGTTGGAGAATGAAATCCAGTGGGAAGATGCCTTACCAAAAGTGTTATACGGCTACCGTCGAAGAAGAGGAAGAAATGGACGCTCACCATTCGAGCTAATGTACGGAAGGGCTCCTAGAATGTTACAGAGAGACATGGAAACAAATATTATCGATGAAGAGAGTAGGGAAGTTGAACTACTGGCCACCGAAGGCTGGAGATCACACCGCGCGCTAACACAGACAAGAAATAAGGATGCAGAACCTGCAGTCAGAACCTTTTCAGTTGGCTCTAAAGTACTTGTAGTACATGGAAAAGCAATGCAGCAGGCTGTGAAGTGGCCGGCCTTCCAAACCAAGTACTCGAACCCTTGCATCGTCACGGAGGAAAGACACCCGCACTATCAGCTCTGTTCAAGCTCAGGGAAGAGATCAAGGAGGGCCATCCATGCACGTCGTCTGGTCCCTTACCATCAGAGGCCTGAAGAATTCCTTCTCACACAGGACTATGCGCAACCACGGGGCATACTCATCTTTAACTATAGAATGATTCCTATGGGAGGAAAAAGGGCCTGGGAATGGATCATCTCGGTTACGCGGGACTACTACGAACTCCACGTAATCATCCATTTCTACATTAATATATGCCTATGTTTTCGTACGTTGAACGGACCATTGCTACCTGAAGAAGATTTCCGACTATTAATAAGAGTTCTATTTTCATTCCAAAACGGAAGGTTCACGGAAGCAGGTCCAGAGTTTGTGGAGGTAATATATCATTACTCTATAGGAAGATATGGAATGGTAGCTGCTGGAGACTTGTCGCAAACGTATCTGAATATTATCCGTCCAATTTACGTATTTCTCAAGAACAACCAAGACGTGCGACTGAGAGGTTACGCCTTACCCCCGGATATGGAATACAGGCTGGTCCCGTATCCTCTATGGGAACCTTACGTTTCTCCGCCACAAATTGGGAACGTTGGAGGCGGCGAGGATCCTCCTGAAGCAGTGATGATGACCAGAGGAGGACCTTCAGGAGACAACAACCCGCCCAGAAGAGGTTCCGGTCGTCCCCCGAGAGGACCTCGTGCAGGTCCCAGTACGTCAGGAGCTGGTCGCGGCCATTCATCGGGACCGTCCACCACAACTTCATCTCTAGCTCTCCTTCACAACCATGCACAGCATACAGTCGGAAGAAGAAGATTATCTTTTTGGCTGCGCAATATCTCCGAGGATGCGAACGATGCGCAGGTCATTTCTTATTTCATGATAAGCATCTGTTTATGTTTTAGGGCGCTACATGGACCGCACTTATCTTACGAAGATTCGTTCTTGATGATGCGCGTCTTCTTTTCTTATCGGCATCCATTCCTCCGGCATCTTCCAGAAGAGTTTGCATATCACATATATTTTTTCACTCTTGGAAGATTCGGAAGAGTCACGGAAGAAGAATGTATTCAACCCCACCTCGATGTTATCAAACCAATATATGAGGCTATGCTACAAAGTGAGGTACCAGTAATGCGAACCTACTTTTTAGAGCATCATATTGGTAATCAGTTGCATCCGTACCCGTTTGAGAGACCATACATTTTATCAATAAGACAGCGAACACTAACGGAAGCAGAAGAAGAGCAGTGACGAGTCGGGACGTTCGTCTTGAGCGAGAGGGCGTGATGTGCGCAAATTCGCACACGAAAAAAATCTAGATGAGGACCATGATTGTATACAGTATCGGAATTGGGAAGATATTTTTACAGTTTTTGAATTTGCAAGATATTTTTAATTTGGGTGAGTGTGGCAAATTCGTCGGTTGATTTTTTCATTTTAGGACACGCTGTCATAGTAGATGTCAGTACAGTTCCAGGTTGTGGGTGATACTACAAGTAGCTCTGAAAGGTCTATATAATGGCCACATCAATTCCCACCCCTGGCCGATGGGTGGCTGGCATGGGTATGGCACCTAGATATTTACCTTGAGGAAATATCTTCTAATAGTCTCTCTGGTTCACACGATTACCGTGAATACATTTTATGGTTATTAGTATGTTTGTTTGAGACTTTTGGGTAGCCAAAAGTCTATATAAGCCGAGTAAACTGCTTCCTTTAGTGGAGGTGAAGCAAGTTGGCAGACAACTTCAAGCCAAGTCCCGAGTAGTAGGAAGTTGAGAGTCAACTTCAGACCCAAGAAAACTTTTTCTTACGCTAGTCGCAGAGCGTCGGTGGTAGACCCTGCCCCTTTTATACTTGCTTGTAGCTTCCTCAACTCTCTTCTATATACACTCCCTTTTGTTCGTTCAACAATACCACGGCAGCACTTTTGTCGCTCGCAACACCTCCTTCTCAGGGTAATTGGTTCTGAGGATCTCTTCCCCCGCCGATTTACCCCTATCAGTGGGGTAGGGTGGTGAGTGTGGGTTGAGAAGGAAGGGAGGGAGGGGTGAAGCACTTGAAGCTACTTATGTGTTGGAGTGAACCGATTCCGAGGCGGCGAGATGAGGGCCGGGAATGAAGGATTGCATTGAGCTGCCGCATAGTGTCGTTTGAGAAAGAGTTGACCGACCCGGTAATTACATCATTGAGCTGCGCTGTGGCACCTGCCGCGGAGGCATCGCGGGATGGTTTTCGTCTATCTACAGTACACTGTACTGTACAGTATACGTTTTGACCATAAATAGATTCGTACCCGTCTAATTACAGTTTCTTGAAAATTCCCGGCTTTCAAACAGTATCTGACCCGTCAGGTACAATAGGTCTCGTGTACGCATAGCGCAGAATAGGGGACATTCCCATATTTTACGATGCCTACTCTCTAGACGATTAGGGCAAGTAGTAGTTGGTTGAAGCCAAATATTGGGCGCCTCCTAAAAACACAAAGAAGTATTTTGTGTAGACACAAAACAGCAGTAAATCAATCAAAATATTTGATTTGTGTCTATTCAAATCTCACTTTTGCTCGACGTACTAGCTCGTACGGAGTTGATGTGCCCTGGACACAAACGCTCAAATCCCACCAAATGTGCCTCCAATTTTGCTTTCTCTTGCACTCGTGCTACCACCTCAAAAATACCTACTCCCCAACTCCCTTCTATTTGTGCAGCACCAATTTTATGCCAATGTGAGTTTTTCGTGCGGGAGCACAAAATGGCTCCACACAAAGACAGAAAAAAATATTTATGATACTTCTACACAAATAGTGTTTTTCGGAGGCGCCCATTGCTCGTTGCAGAGTTTATAACGTTAATTGAAGATCGTGGTAGATCTTTATGGGTCCTACAATGTGGCACAGAGGCGTGCGGAGGGTAATCATAAATTAACTACGGACGTGGGCGGCGGGTGAAACTCTGTAGCGCCTGCATTACTTGGAGACGAAATGAAGAACGGGTAAAGAAGTCGCGGACATCCTGCTGAGGGTAGTAACCGCAACGGGAAGCAGCGAAGGAAGCAAGGCGGCGGGAAAAAACCCTGCCATCGTCGCCCAAGGCGCTATAGATATCAATCCTGACCGGGGAGAGGAGGATGTCGTTTTGGTTGCAGTAAGTGCCGTAATGAAGATGTTTCACGCGCTCTGCGAGTGCGCGAGCGGGATGAACATCGTCATTAAGAAAGCAAGATGGGAGATATATGAACGTGTCAAGATTTTTACGCCGAATATTGTCAACATCGAGGCGGGCCTACCTCCAACAGACGTCGTCACGGTGGTTGAAATTCCTCAATTTCTGCAAGAGCGTCAAAATCAAGACTTAGATGCTTCTCAATCGTCTCCGTCCGTATCTAATAGGAATCTGGATTATTCCACGTTGCATCGATCGGATGCAATTGCAATTGCACAAAAGCGATTTCGGACCAAACAGGAGTTGTTTACACCCATTAATGAGAATGTGCACGAAAAAGTGAAAATAATTGGTTACTCTGATAGTTTTCCCACCTTTGGGCGTCGTATTTGAGATTTATCGCCATTTAAATGCTTTATGAACATGTTTTCGCTACATAACTTAAACCATATGCGCGATCTTACAAATGAGCGATTGGATGCCATTGGAATGCAGCAAGTTTCGTCAGAAGAGATATTAAAGTTCCTTGGAATGCTTATGATAACGAGGTTTCTATTTTTAAGCTGCAGTGACCCCGGAATGAGACTGGCCAAAGTATATTCCAGGCCCGAGCTTTGGAAAGATCATGTCACCCAGGAAGATTGAGCTGATTCTCGCAAATTATTTCTTCAATCCCACTACTGAACGAGAGTAAATACCTTTGGATGACATAAGATGTTTTCGGGTGAGTTTATGTTTGAAGCATATCAATGAAAACCACAGAAAATAAGTCAGGTCATGGTTTTACTTGCGCGTGGGTGAAAGTCACGGCATTTGGTATTTAAGGGGTATCTGCCCATGGTGCACTGCATTATCTCTTTATGGGATGTCACTATATTCTATCTCATGTTCGAATAAGTGCCTAATGACGCACTAAGACAGTAGTTATTTCACAACCAATATAGTTCTGTGGGAATTTTGGGCCTCCGATAGAGACCCAATGAGAAACGAACCTTCGATCTCTTGTCAGCAATCTATGATTCGCATCATAAGTCAACATACCAGTGATATATGCTAGTAGTTGACATGGAGTATGTATAGTTTGATGCTATTGCATCTTACAATGATAGATAACTTAACCAACAATATGCCAAATGAAAGAAATATTAAACAAGTTTACGGTGGTAGAAAGAATGAATTCGTGACTTTTACTGCACCAACGGTCGATATGAAACAATTTACACCAATAGGCCTAGGATATTCTCAAATAGGAGATGGGCACTTGGAATTTTACGTTTTAGCTTTTCAATTTCAACTGAGAGGCCGCTACTTAGTCATCAAAAAAAAATTGAAAAGCACACAGGTGGATCAATAGCTAGGAGAAAGGATGCAATTTAAAATGTAAATATTTCATGAATGGAAAGAATATAAACAGCAATTTCTTGCTAACTAAAATTATCAACTGTGGCGTGTTAAGGACACACGAGCAGATCTAGGTAGATCTGTGGTTGAAACTTTAGTTGAGGCTGGCTGGGCTACGCAGGCCGCTCCAAAACAGGGTTCATTTAGAACTGGAGATAGCTAAACACTAAAGGTAAATGCGGACTAATAGTAGCGAATTCAAAGATTTTCCCGCAAAAAAACCCTGACGGTGTCGTAAATAGCGCTTTCAGAATTGTCGTCGGCACGAGTGACGTACTACGACACGATGTAAGAAGTACATTTGTCCAGGTGGCATGGGATAGCAAGACAATATTTGATTGGTAAAGCAATGATATAATATACAAGTGTTTCACTCGCCCGAAACTATTTCAAATGTATTAATGGGGTCAAACGCTGTGTTCAGAACTGTAAGAAAAGTGTAATGACAACAAAGTACCTAGTAGCCCTGGTCGTAAAGTCACCAGTGTTTGAGTCTACAGTAAAGTAGATGCAGCGAATTCGTGTAAATCCGTAAGGTCTGTGAAGTAAAATAAAACATTAAAGCTCCAAAAACCCTCCGCTACATCATTGGTTGAAAGAAGAAACTTCATTAAATCCATCATAATTCAGTTCCATTTTCTTTGGCATATAAATTATATCTATTTCGATTATCGAAGTTCCCGCTTGGTCAAAAACTGTATGGTGGGATTTTTGTGCTCCAAATAGCGCTAAGAAAAGCATTAGTATAGACTTGTAACAGAAACGGTTCTAAAAAGCCTGCCAGCAGAAACCTATTTTCCATACTGATAAGAATAAATTCATTTTCAATCTATTTGAAAAAGACATTAATAAGAGGTGCGATTTCGTCTTGATTGGTTTTCCCTTTAAATTAAGCTTACTATTCTAGGCTCGCTACGAAAAAATCCAAAGAACTTAAGAACAGACGAATTCTTTAAAAATATTAACATCAGTACTTGAAAATGCAGAATGAGCCGTACAAAATTCTTATTTCATATCATTGTCGAAAAAACGTAATACGGTTCAAAAAGGTTTCTGCAAAGTATCAACATCTGGAGATCAAAACTTATATTTGAAGTAGGCATGAATCAACATATACAACGATGCAAAGTCGTCCTACCTAGACATTAATCTTACACAGAAAGGTCTCACGATGGTGCTAGGGCAGTACATGTGACAGCTCAGCAGGAGTGCCAAGACATTTTACAAAATTAATGTATTACAAATGGCTACTGTAGCAATAAATTTAATTTTTAAGGTGGAATACCTCTATACTGCACTGTACTATGTTTTCAAATACAGTGCAGACGGGCTACGAAAAGTCTATATAAGGACTTTCGCACCGAGTAGCAGAGCACATCTAAAAAAAGATTCAGCAGCCATCAGACGGAAGGAGTAAACAATTGTTCTTGCCGCAATAAGGGGAAGCCGACCTGGCGAGCACAAAGGTCAGTAGTTGTGTCAGAAATTTTAATCTCGGCCTGTAGAGGTTTCAGTAGAACTCCACCAACAACCTTGCTCCGTTCCACACGTGTCATACCTTCTGGGATATGATACTACAATTAGCTGAGAATTTCACATGCTATCTAAATGGTTTTTCAGATTTTCATCCCAAACTAACCAGCTATATGCATACGAGACCACTATAAACTGACAGAGTGTCACTAGCAAAATTAAGATGTACTGTTCTTTTTAGCCGGGCGGGAGATAAATTGTATAAATCTCCAAGATTACCTAAATACCATTAATTTTACAGAGAAATTCTGTGGAGGTGTTCGAAGAGTTAATAAAAGTCGAGCACATTTCGTCAAAGAGAAATTTTTGTAATTGGTAATTATGAAAACTTCTGGTGTGGATTTGGGAAAATAAATATTTATCGCTAATAATGTGAGTTACACATGAAAGAAGAAAATATACAGAGTTGCACATATTTTATTGTTTAAACCCTACTTTTAAGTATTAGATAGACAAATATGCCTATATCTTGATTTTTTTGCCCTCTTACTGCATGAAAATGGCATATATAAGCTGCAAAGGAGTTTTTTTGACGTATAAATGTTCTTCCGGCAGAATAATTAATCGTAAACTGTTTACTTTTGTCAAAACTGGATAGTCAACTACAAATGTACAGAAAACTAATACATTAAGATCCATAGGAAAACTGGAAATTATTCATAAAATACAGTAGCACCTATTTATCGTTATTAATGAAACTAGGATTTTATTTGACTCTTCTAAATCACTCTCCACATTTGTAAAGTTCCTTTGCTACTCTACTATAATCTATATGTATATCTGACCGTCACTAATGCATCATTAAATATCAAGTAAAAAGTGTTTTTCACTAAGAATACTTGTTTCCAGTTTCTCTTTCTTGTTTACAGCATTTAAATACATTGGTACGTTACTCATAAATACAAAATATGAAGAAAAGGTGAAAAAACAGGTATGTTATCTCATTTTCTCCTCTTAACCTTTTAAATAAGTAAAAAAAGTATATTTTTGCTTAATGAAGCCACATAAATAAAAATTAATGGTGAAAAGTAGGTCTAAAATATCATTAAAGTGATTTCATGAAAGTGTGAAACGGAATTTATTTATATTATTCGCCAAAAAATGAGGCTTACTTTCTAGGAATAGGACCTTGCCATGGAGTAAAACGTTTTAGAAATCACTGAAAATTTTAAAATTGTATACTAGTTTTTATTGCTAGTGCAAAAATATAAGAACAATATTTACTTTCTTATTGCGTAGTGCAATTTCTGAAAGTGAGTAAGTTTTTGTTTGATAATTTTTACAAGGGAGCTGGAACTAGGTAAAACATCACTTCATTTTTAATTTTTATGTTTTAAGATGATTTGGTGCGAAATAAATGCCATTTACTAAATAACTACTGATCCACGACGAAGGTAGTTTTAGTATTGGAATGCTAACTTTAGTGCAAGGTTTCCGGAAACTTTCGTCTCAAAAGATTTCGGCATAATATGGAGCTGTATCGTTCAGTAGAACAAAATTACAAACAAAAGTACGAGTAGTTACCTCATCTCAATATCCTCAATGTATTGCGATGGAAATAGTTTTCTAAGAAATTTCTTCAAAAATTTCTTAGATTATCTGTTCCAGGGATCTTCCATACAATTTAAAAGCGTTAACTCGTTTAAAATTAGATTATCTGTTCCAGGGATCTTCCATACAATTCAAAAGCGTTAACTCGTTTAAAATTAGATGAAGTAGTTCTTTGAAATTAAATTTTCAATGATAATAAAAATGGAAACATTTCTTATATCGTATGCATTCTCAACAAGTTTGATCCATTTATGCAATAAATTTTTATCTGAGAAATATTTATGAGGGCATGTTTTAAAAATAAATCAAAGAAAATCGTTTTAGAGAACTTACTATGTTAAAGTTTTTTGTTTTTTATAAAATTCAATACTTTTGCATTTAATATAAAAACTATGTTCTATATGATAGTAAATAGGTCTAGTGTTAACTTTTCTCCAACTACAGAATTTTTTTTCGAGATATGCCCTCAAAAAATGATTAGTACTCTGTTTTTGCCTAACATGTTATGAAAATATTCTTACAAAGATACCAACAAAATATTTTGATGATTTAGAATGGTTTCCAGACACAAGTTTGTTGGAAAGCTCCAAAATTTATCTTTTTCAAAAGATTTGTCGAGAAATTTAGGATAACGTCTATCAAAAATCAAGTGTATGGGACAAGTAAAGCTAATGTCTCATTTTAAATATCACATCTCACGATAAATTAGTTAAACACGTAGAGTAAATGAAAACATAATACTCAAGAACAAAATCTCAGCTATGTACTCTTGAAAATTAGAATTATTAACACTTTTCTCGTCTCTACTACGAGAAAGACATAATTTTCTGTATGCAAAAATTACTTCTTTACAAAAACGAAAGTTTCAAACGTTTTCCCGCTTTTTAAAACTGTTTGGCTTTGAGGTGCGATGATCGGAAAAGGGTACTCACAAATTATTTCGAAATGAATTGACCTCTGCTGCTGAGAAGTTGGCAACCATGCACAAATCAAAACAAAGTTTCTCATTTAGTACACAAAAACATTTGGCCATCCTTTAGACTGGGATAATACGTTCGGGGTATCTCAGAGTTTTATCATCGCAAAAATTTTAGTAACGTAGCTTCTTCAGTCTATACTCCAAGTATTGTACACAGTACGGCTTCTCTCTCGTTATAGTTGCTGTCATTAATAACAAAGTGTTTTCGTAATTTTATTCATATCTAACTCGTTTTAGTATGTAATTATATCTTTGAAGAAGTAGCGAAATTCGAATTAAAACTTCCCTCATTACCGCTTCTTTAGTCCTTTTTTACTTTGAGGCAATTCCAAGATACGTTTGAATGTTTGCTGATTCGTTTTTTTATGAATGCACAAGCTTTGGACCATCGCTTCTATCTCCCAAGATTATTAGTATATTTTAGTCGTATTATTTGATGTTCTATTCATCGCAGTGCATAATGTGCTCACCTCATTGCATGCTTAAGCTACAAATCTCTATAAAATAGATTCAGTTAACTAAAGAAAGTAACAGTTCTGTATTTATTTCCATTAAAGAAAGGGTTAGATTAAATTTGAGCTCAAATTTATGTATAGTGAAAGCATTGTGTAACATTGAGAAGAGATGGATTTTAATAGTATTGAAAAAGACTTTGAAATGAAAAAGAATGAATTTTTCTGACAACATTCGCGTGAAAGAAGGGAAAATAGTTGTCTCACAGGGAGGACAGAACTCAAAAAGCGTTTAGAGAGATGAATGCGGCCAAATATGGGAAATTGTTTAGTCAAATGCAGCTTTAGGTAATCCCATATTATGAGTAAGAAAGGATATAAATAGTACAAAACTTTTTCTTAAGCCATGTCTGCCTCTCAATGAATTAGTTTTATTGTAATATTGCTTATTAATATGGTAACTATCTTTAAAATTGTGGGCATCTCCAGTGAAGAGGGGATATAGATTCAAATGCTTTATGTTAGGCGATGCACCCGAAAAGAATCTAGAGGAGCGTATTGGAATTTTTTGGTAGTGTTTTGTAAGAGGTTTCCCGTTTCATTTCTCTTCTTTGGAGGAAAGGGAGGCCAGATAAGTAAATTTAATATTACATGGTTTTATCCGAATAAATACTTCCATTTTATTATTCGTTTTCATATATATATTTGCTACCTTAGGTCTCGATAGAGTAACAGAATTACATCGATAAATACATTTTCTTGTTGTTAGATGCGTCTTTACCAATGTTTTGGCCCTAAAAGCTTTGGATCAAAATCATTAGTAACGGGACAGTTAATATACAAAAATGAGAACATCAAAATCCTTGTTCATAGACGACGATGGTACAGTATCGATAGTATCACGCTCAAAACGTTTTGTTCCTAACATATTTCTAAGGCATCTATTTCTTTGATTTTAAGGGCCTAACATTATATTATATATCTTAAAAGCAGTATAAATTTAAAAGCCCAAATTAGACTCATAAAAGGCAAAAATTTCCAGCTGTTTGCCTAGAGAAGCATTGTTGTGTCGAAAAAAGTTATGGAGTTATTTCTCTTTGGCTTCTAAATTTCTTCAACTTTATTCAAATAGCGTAACTTTTTCCTTTTATTTTTCTACGGTGGCGTTTTTACCGTCCATATGATGGTATTTGGCATTTGAACTGATTTTCGAAAAGTACTCCAATGGTCATAGGAAGAAATCTGTTAATTTGTATTGATACTATTAGTGGAAGTTTTGAAATTATAAGCTAAAATTCACTATAGAAAGCCATACTAATAAGGACCAAATCAACTATAATTGGACATTCTTTCTCTTCAAATTGATTATACAAGTGTAATTTCAAGAATATGACAGAAAATTATCTAGGTTTGGGTGAAGTATCATGAGGTCTTCATTTCATTTAGCGAGTAAAAGAGGCTTAGAAGTTCCGAGAACATGACTCAGGTGGGGAAGCACAGCAATTGGAGACTATTAAAATAATAAAAATCTATAGAAAAAACAAATATAAATTTTTTGATTGTGTATTTATATTATATATATTTATTTCTCCATCATAAGGTACAAACATCTGCAAATTATGCAAGTGTCTTAAAGTGGAACAAGCCCACTGGGTAATGGATTTTAGCTAAACTGATACCGATTGCCTTCTTTAGTTCGATGTGACAATTAATTTCATTTCGACTCTCTAAAAAAACTCCTTTACCAATTCGGGTCTAAACAGTGCTTTGTTGAGACTAAATTAAATGCAAATAAAGAATTAAATACGTTCTTTAGCTGTCAAGTGCGACTTATCGTCCTCATTTATTATCTGAAATTTATATAACATAAGCCCATGAGTGTGCCTGTACTACATGAAAATACATCTGATCTTCAGCGAATAAGAATAGTTTCGTGAAGTGGTTAAAAATACCCCTGTCATTATTTTACCCTATGATTCACCATTTTAACGAAAATGATAGTGTGAAAGTAAAATAATTCTTCGGATCCAAATATATGTTAGAAAACGTTTTAGTCAATAAAATTATGCATATGAACCAGACAATGTTCATAATATTCAATTACAGTTAACAATTTTCTGTTTTTCTATCTGATACATGTACAATTATTTCTCAGATATCAATTAAGATAAAATTCAAGACATTGAAAAAGAGCTGGTTTCAATACTTCTGTCCAAGCTGTTACTATGATAGGTGAGAGGCTTTTTATTTGCAGTAATTATTTATAAACTTACACGTGCCATTGAAATGAAACATTGTTTCAATTTACACGCCAGAGCTTTGCGGTCCTCAAATATCGGTACCTTGGATTCCAGAAGCCCTTGATTATTCTCATAGCGTTGGCGCAGTAATGGCGGCAGGATTTTTGGTGTATTTTAACTTCTGTAACGCTAATTACTAAGGCTAATGGACAGAAATAAATATGTGGAGCATGATTTTCAATTTATTTCATCGGTGAATTACATAAAGTTTCTGTTATAAGATTCCACAGAATATGTTTTTGTTCCTATTCGTGATAAAGAACTGTTTTCATGGATTTTTCTTGCTTCATTCGCGAATTTCGGTGTAAATATGCATTAGTAAGACAAAAATAGTTCCGACTGTTTCTTTCAAACCGTTTCATTATAAGGAATGTTTTATCTTTTGCTCTGATGAAACATTTTGTCTTAGATTCAGTAAAGAATTGAATCTATAAAATTGTTTAACAATTGGAATACCAAACTACTTAATAATATATTTGAGGTGTCAGCTTTTTAGTCTCAGCACCTTAAAACTTTTCAACACACAAGGAACTTATCGCATATTGTTATTTTACAATGTAACAACCACAAGCTCCACAATTCTATGTATAAATTTTCATATATATATTTAATGTAGAAAGGAATTTAACACAGGTAGGGGTCTCACAATCAAAATCATTTCTTGATTCGGAAGGTTCGTCTTTTATCTTTTTGTTCATAGCAATGTTCTAATAAAGATTTAAAAACTGCAGAAATTTCTAGTGCAAAACGTTTACTTGTTTCAATTTGTGAAATTCAAAACTTTCAATATTATTCATGCTCTAAGGAGGGCTTTTTCCCATTGAAATGCATTTGCATATATGAATATGTCTATAGTCTTTTCAGTCTTTTTAGGTACAAGTTTGGACAAAAAAATATCGGTGTAGCTAAAAAATTATGTTTCTGAAGATATTTTCTTCTGCTGCTCAAAATTACGCACCTTGTCTGATTCTTTTCTCCACGCAAGTAAAATGTTACGAAAATAGCTCCTTTACATATGAAGTGAAATTAAAACCAAAAGAGAACAAATAAAAGCGTATTCCTTAGAATTTTTGTGGACAAAATCATATTAAGCGCAGCAAATACCTTTTTGGTATTTAACAGTGACCCTTTCCGGTAAAAAGAGGTTTAATTCGTAACCAGAGATAAAGTGAGTGCTGCTTATCACAATTAAGGTGCATAGAGGTGAGAAAAAATATAGGTACGATATGTTTATATTAATCCCACAATGTCTGAGATTTTCATATGTATTTGAAAATTTATACTTAGAAGTTAAATCATTGAAAATTCGTAACAGAAAATTATAGATAAAAAATCGATGTAAAGTAAATTAAGAAATAGAAATGGATGGAAAAGGTTTGAGCTGCGGTAGATTTTTAATTTGTAGTATCTCATAAGATGAGTTTTACATCTTTATTTTTTGACGGCCACTCTGTGGACTTTAACCAGAACCTTTACTAAAGTCAATACTCCTTCCTTTTACCTGTTTTTTCACTCGTTATTTTCAGCAAGAAGAAGAGAAATTTTGCAGGTCTGGTTTCCCTACAAACACACAGATTATGACTCTCCTAGGAATTAATTCTTCATAACACGTCTGTTATCTAACACAAGGGGTACCCTACAGTACCCAAATTTGGGAATCTAAAAATGTTTCCTGGGATCATTTGCTCTTAGTACAGGGCATGTTCCCCTACACGGTTCGCTTCCAAAAATGGAACGTGTTCTAGCGTTCTTTCTTCCAAAATGGGATGATACCGTTTCCGCGAGGCATGAGACAGAAATACCTTACTACAAGGGAACTTACAATAGATAGAACAAGACATATCTTTATATGCATTTGAAATGTTTGGAGACATCTTCTGACTGCGTGTAGTTTCTCTTATGAGAACTAAGTGGTACAGAAAGCCTATGTATTATAGCTTTGGTGCTTTCAATGCTCAATAAGGTCGTAGCATGTATAGTAAATTTGACAGCTAAGCACAAGAACACGTAAAGTAAGTTAATGGTAATACGAATCTCACCCATTGCAATTAGTTAGACTTCTTGTCTCGTATGATGTGACAAATTACCGGAATCTAGGACGGTAGAAACACTAATGAATGGTACAGCTGCCATCCTAGTCCATGCGTTGCAAATTCTAAGTGAATTTGAAACAAAAAAATACGCAGAATAGGTGTATTCATATCTGTGGCGTGTTTGCAGCCAAAGATACTGAATGGATTCGAGTAGCAGAAATTGTAATATTGTCGAGTAAACATGATAGAGACTCACTGTCTTGACGGATACAGCTCATCACCACGGAGAATTTTTCATAATATGTTCTATCTAACAGAATTTAATGTTATTTCAGTGCTCTTGCTCTCGCTGAGATTTTTTACTTCATATGTGTCTAGCTATAACGGCTAATCGCAAACCCACCCAAACTTTCATAACACGCATTAACTGTGATCTTGGTAGTCAAACGTAAAGGCAATTCTCCTGAATGACTAATCCCTCCAGAAACGTGGAGGTGAAGTGAGCTTGTCCGCTTGTTTGTTCTCTCTAGTGCCTGTAGTAATTGTTACACTAGACCCGAACATCAGCCGTTTTGTCGCTCATTCGCTATTATCCTTTGCCAGTGCTTGCCCACAATGCCCATCCGCTGATATGCTCATATCTTTTTCCACATGAAATGGATGTTCAGATGAACAGCATTACAGAGGCAATACCTATTCCATATCACGTTAATACGAAACGTCCGGAGTTCCTCGGACATTTCATTTTTCAAATCGATTCCAACAATACCTTCAACATAATTTATTATCATTTCCTTTAATAGCACTCATTTTCAATGAACTCGAGACTCTGTCTAAAGTCTCGCGTTGAGTCTAATAATGCTGTAGTGATAGCTTTAAAGTTCTTTTCGGAGCTTTACCATGTCACCGGTTCCATTGTGGAAGTGAAAAAAGTGATTCATTAATACCCCTACTGTCTTCCTTGAAACGCTATTTTCTTTTGTCTTTTCAAGACAAGTTTAGCCTTTGGATCAACGCTTATTGAGGTGAAGATAGAAATGTCGTTGTCTACCACTCTTGCACAGACAAATCTTTTCGTTTCTTCTAGAAGGCAGATCTCAAGCTATGTTTTAGTCTCAATCTCATCAATACCCAGGCATCAATCTTTTTCTCCGCTTCCAATCGCCTTTCTCTGTTGTTTTGTACAACTCAGCCAGTCATTGTAGTCCCAGAATCGTGAATTGAATCTGATTCCTCCTGATAGGAATAAATTGGCGACGACGAGACTCTCGGAACCAATTATCTCAGGACGGAAATGGTGGAAGCGACAAAATTGCTACCCTAGTATGTTTCTATGGAACATGAATGGTCGGTAGGAACTGGGACGGCCGGGGCTACAAGTAATTTGGGAGGAGGAAGTTTTTACCGTTTATGCTCCATAACTAGTGTAAACGAAACAGTTCTTAGGTCGGCAGTTTACTTTCAGCTTCGCAACAATTTTGGTCTCCAATTGAGGTTATCTGCAAACGTGCTTGACACATCCTAAAGAAAAGGGTTAAATAAGTTCATATTTACTTTTCGACAGAACTCAAAGTCTCAGGTACAGATATTAAATACCATACAATGAATTCAAGGGAGCCTTGTGGGCGAGAAAGACTAGCAATAAATTCTATAATAATTAATATCTATATTTAGTTCTACAGATCTACATCTTAGAGTTCAGAACTAAATTTTCCTGCAAAGTATCTATACTTCCAATGCAGTCCTTGCAAATCCCCGCGAATGGCTCAAGATCTTGGATAACCTCCTCGTACATAACTTATGTCCTCAAGTCCCCTTTCATTCCCTTCAACCTCCGATTACTCACCTTACAATTTCATAATCATACAATTCTCTTACACATTTTATTCCGCCGATAGAGCCCAATGCGTCAGAAAACCTTCTCGCGATTGTTTTGTAATGGATCCCCTTACCTCACTCATGCGTCTTTTTTCCAAGCGTTTTTTTCTCTTCCTTGTCATCTTTCTCGTCCTTCGCGACCTCCTCAGCCTCTACGGGCTCCTCTAGATAGTTTTGTTGAACCCATTTTCGAACGCGTTCCCATTCTATCCGTCGTTTTTAGTCATGGACTTCAGATTTCCCATACTGAAGAAAAACCAGATCGTTGACCTAACCTGACCTTCTTATTGATTTCTTTATATTAGAGTAGGGGTGGAGATTAGTTAATTTTGGTAAGAATATTAGCGAGCTTATGGGTTGTTGCCGTCAATCGGAGAGCTAAGTTGGGTCGACACCTAATGGCGGGTTCAAAATGCCAATTTTAAAGCTTTAGAGGCCTATCTTGTGGAGGGTTTTGCTTTGCACTCCAGGCATTCGAGTTGTGAATTACTAGGGAACATTTAACTGTTTTTCCTGTAACAATAGATCTCAACGCTGCTTGTATAACGTTCACAGGGGGAAAGAGTGAAGACGTTGAGTATTTTCTCTCTATATACATATGTTAATGTTAAAAGTTTTGATGCGTGAAAGGAGCGATGAGGAGAAGGCCACGAGCATCTTTGCTTATCTTTATGGTGACTCAAAGCACAAATGTAAGGCTATATTCATCGAAGGGGGGTCCCTTAATTGGTATGGCCGCGGTTTCGGTGAGGTATGTGATCACATGATAGGGATAAATCGTCGGGAGAAGATATACTCAGAACTAACTACCCCAAGAAGGAGGTGTCGCAAGCGACAAAAGTGGTACCTTGCTATAGTAGAACAAACAAAAAGGGTTGCGTAAGGAAGACAGTTTGAAGGGCTACGAGCAATTATAAAAGGTGCGGGGTCTACCACCGATGCTCTGCAACCAGCGAAGGAAAAAAAATTTTCTTTGGTCAAAAGTTGACTTTCAATTTCCTACTACCCGGTACTTGACTTGACGTTGTCTGCGAACTTGCTTGACCTCCTCAAGAGGAAGCAGTTTATCCGGCTTTCATAGACTTTTGGCTAGCTCCAAAGTCTCAAAAAATCATACTGATGACCGAAAAAAAATTCAAGGGAATCGTGTGAACCAGAGAGACTAGCAAAAGATGTTTCCTCAAGGTAAATATCTAAGTGCCGTACCCATGCCCGCCAATCATCGGCCAGTGGTGGTAATTAATGTGGCCATTAAATAGACCTTTCAGAGTCACTCTTAGTATCACCCAGAATCTGGAACCGTACTGACATCTATTATGACAACGTGTTCTAATATAAAAAAATCAGCCCATAAATTTGCCAAACACATCCAAATAAAAAATTTGTTGTACTTTCAAATTTTGTAAAAATAGCTTGCAAATTCCGATACTGTATCTAAATTTGGTCCTCTTCCAGATTTTTTCTGGTGCAAACTTAGTGCACATCAGCACTCATACATCAGCTCCAGTCAGAATTAAAGGAAGCACCGATAGAATATTCTCTGTTTCCGTACGTGATAGTGAAGCAAAATCACAGGTGATTATTCTCATTTAGATAAAGAAAATATCGTTTTATTTACTTCATGTAGGTTAGGTTTGGTCGAATCGTGCATTTGAGAAGTCAAGAAAGACACAGATAATGATAATTCTGTGGTAATCTTCCAACAGTAAAAGACACAAAGCTTTCCAAAGCACCATACCCCCGCAATGGACAGACAATATTTACCCATCAACCTTATTTACCCACCAAACCTATTGACACACCCTGTCAAACACTGCAGAACTAGTTATTTGCGTCAGTTTCTAGTGAGAAACTCAGCCATTCCCCCTTTGCATGAGCGCGACAGTCGTTTGTTTGCCCGGTCCCCAGCGTAAAAGTTACTACGGGGGATCTACAGGGTGACGGGTAAAATGTGCTGTTTTGAGGATTGAAAAATTGGTCAGAGAAAAAGAAAAACACTCTTTGATTTGGGATTCACAATCCCTGTTTCTGTGAAACTACTGAGAGCCGGTTTGAGTCGATAGTGGTTCTCTAGAGTACTTTGGTATAGAATCGAGTATATCTTCCAAGAGTAAACCACCCAAACCTTTCCACTAGAAATGAGCAGTTTATGTTGTACCAAATGAGAGCAAGTAAGTATTTAGTCGCCCAACACGACAGTTGATGCGGATTTCGTTCTTCAAGGTTTTCCTTCCAGATTCTTACGGTCTCGATCACCGCGACCTGACCTTGGATGTTACCGTCATATATCCCTTCGTCCAGTCACGGGTCCACACGAGCGCTCTATCCGGAGCCGAGTTGCTTTCGCCGAGCGTTCTGATAGGGGTAAATCGTCGGGAAGAGAGATACTCAGAACCAACAACCCCAAGAAGGAGGTGTTGCAAGCGACAAAAGTGCTACTGTGGTATAGTTGAACGAACAAAAAGGATTGCATATGGAAGGAACTTGAGAGAACTACAAGCAATTATAAAAGGGGCAGGGTCTACCACCGATGCTCTGTGACCAGCGTAGGAAAAAAATTTCCTTGGGTCTGAAGTTGGCCCTCAAATTCCTACTTCTCGGGACTTGGCTTGAAGTTGTCTGCCAACTTTCTTTACCACTCCATGAGAAAGCAGTTTACTCAGCTTATATAGACTTTTGGCTACCCCTAAAGTCTGAACAAAACTACAGAGGGTACCAAGAAATGCATAAAACCAATTTCTGTGGACAATATACTCTCAACAAAAGATACTTAAGAAACTAAGAATCAATGGGGTCCTCTTATTTCTCATTCTCTAAATCAGATTCAAAAAACTTCTCTAAAATATACATGCTGTCCAAGCAGTCCCCACAAATATCTGCGAGCGGCTCATAAATATCTATTTCCTCCTTGGAGATATCTAAACTACTAAAGATATCCCAATCCGGTTCCATCGTCGGTACCACTTGTTCCATACATTGCACCATTCCAAAACTTTCCATGCCTCCCTGCTCCTCGTCCTCCTCGTCCTCGTCCTCGTCCTCGTCCTCATCCTCGTCATCCTCCTCATGATCCTCCTCCTCGTCGTCCTCGTCTTCGTTCTCTTCATCCTCCTCGTGATCCTCCTCGTCCTTAACCTCGTCGACCAGTTCCAGGGCTGCGCACTCCTCGAAGATCTCCCCAGCTCCCCACTCGACTTCCCACTCCTTCCCTCAGGGACCTCCTCGGCCTCATCCTCGACGAAGACTTTGCGGACGAACTCGATTATCTTCATCTTAGTCTGGCATCGCAGGTAGTCGTCTGCGTCTGTCGGGCCATATGCAGCGAGCGCAAGGAAATTTAAGGGGCGAGAGGGGCGGTTTTTGTTGATGGGGCGGAGGGGCAATTGTTGTTCATTTTGGTAGACTTTGGGGAATGGGAGGCAATGGAGGATGTTTTGGGTGTGTTGGGGAGAGAAATGATGAGTAAAATGATCAGGACGTTTGGAACTTGGAATTAAGGGGTTTAAATAGGCTCTCGGGGCAAATTCTATACATTAGGAATAGGTAAAATAAATCTACATGGAATTTTTTAGTAGTGCAGTTGCGCCCTTTTTCTCAAAAAAGCGAATTTGGAGGAGGAGGTAAGAAAGGGAAAAAGAACTTGATTCGGGGTCATTTCAGAGGGGTATATACAGTATAAGAATATGTAGACAAAATGGAAGTAAATTTGGAGAGGACCGCGGTAATGATAAGCAAGGCTCAGGGAGGACGAGGAAGGACCGGAACTATGGGCAATTTTGGACAAGGGGAGGTAGTACAGTAAACTAAAAGTTTGTAGATGACGACGACAAAAAACCCGTCCCTATCAGCACGCGCCTGCCACGTTCCAAACATTCGCACTGCGGGAAGTTTTTCGTTCCTATGATATCCTGCTTATTCCAATAGGTATCTACATCTCTAGTAACTACAGGCCCGCACGCTTTCAGTTCTTCGGCCGCCTTGCCGCCCCCCCCCCCGGCTAGACGCCGTAATAGCCCTCTCCATCAAAAGTTTCATGATTTCGCTACCCCCTTCACCTTTTGCCTGCACGGCATGCAAGCCCATCAGATTCCTTCCCGGCCTCTTTCCGATTAGTTTCTATGCTACCCCTATCCGGCGCCTCTAAGTTTTTGTTCCCACCACTGTAAATTTCTCCCCCAGGTTTTGTGAACAATTGAACCGGTAGTATTCCTTCCACAGCACAATACAGTACTGGCTCAATCATTACTTGCCTCTATGCCAACAGTTTCCCCAACTTCGGAGGGGCGAACTCAATTTGTTGTCTTCAAAATACATTTACTCTTGAAGCAGGAAAGATTCACTCGTACCGCAGAACAGTTTCTCATGCCGCAGAACAGGTTTGCTCATTCCGCGCGCGCCTTCACGCTACTTTCACCGTCTTCCCGATCCTGTCCCTGTGGCCTGGCCAGAATGTGTATTTCTTTCGTGAGCATTCGGGCAAAAATTTTGACTCACAAAAAGTGAACCGTTGCTGCTGATAGGGGTAAATCGGCGTGGGAAGAGATCCTCAGAACCGATTACCCTGAGAAGGAGGTGTTGCGAGCGACAAAAGTGCTACCGTGGTATTGTTGAACGAACAAAAGGGAGTGTATATAGAAGAGAGTTGAGAAAGCTACAAGCAAGTATAAAAGGGGCAGGGTCTACCACTGACGCTCTGCGACCAGCGTAAGAAAAAGTTTTCTTGGGTCTGAAGTTGACTCTCAACTTCCTACTACTCGGGACTTGGCTTGAAGTTGTCTGCCAACTTGCTTGACCTCTCCATGAGAAAGCAGTTTACTCAGCTTATATAGACTTTTGGCTGCCCCTAAAGTCCGAACAAAACTACAGAAGATACCAAGAAATGCATAAAAATACTTTGTGTGGACAATATACTCTAAGCAAAAGATACTTAAGAAACTAACAATTAATTTGGTCCTCTTATTTCCCATTCTCTAAATAAGATCCAAACAACTCCTCTAAAATATCCATGCTGTCCAGGCAGTCCCCACAAATATCTGCGAATGGCTCACAGCTCTCTATTTCCACCTGGGAGATATCTAGACTACTAAAGATATCTCCATCCGGTTCCATCGTGGGCACAACTTGATCCATACTCTCTATTCCAGGCCCCACCAGTCCAACACTTTCCATGCCCCCTGTTCCCTCATCCTCCTCCTCCTCATCGTCTTCCTCCTGAGCCTCGTACACTAGCTCAGGGGCTAACCATTCCTCGAAGGACTCCCCGCTCTCCTCCTAGACCTTCTCAGCCTCTCCCGGACTTACCTCCCTCGCTTCTTCTTCTATGAAGAGGCGGCGAACGAACTCGATGATTGCTTCTTTGTTTGCCGCCGGATGTAGTCGTCGGCATCGGTTGGCCCGTAGGCGGCGAGACGAAGGCCATTGATGGGACGGGAAGGGCGGTTTTTGGAAATAGGGACAGAGGGGCGAAGGTTGTTCATTGTGATAGACGTTGGGGAACGGGAGGCAATGTAGGGTGTTTTGGGTGTGTGGGGGAGAGGGGTGATGAGTAAAACGATCGGGGGCATTTGGAACTTAGAATAAAGGGGTTTAAATAGGCTCCCGGGGCAGGTTCTATAGATTAGGAATAGGTAAAATAAATCTGCAAGGGATTTTGCAGTAGTGCATTTGCGCCCTTCTTCTCAAAAAAAGGCGAATTTGGAGGAGGAGGTAAGCTAAAAGGGAAAAGGGACTTGATTCGGGGTCGATTCAGAGGGTTAAATACAGTGTAAAATTATCTAGATAAAATGGAAGTAAATTTGGAAATGACGGTGGGAGAAGTTAGGGGCGGGATCGTTGTAGGTTGCTGGATTACACGAGGGGAGGACCATTTCCTGTATTACGTGAAGGGAGGACCATTTCCTGTATTAAATGAGGGGAGGACCATTTTTTGTATTACAGCTGCCATACTACCAAGCTCGGTCGCGAAACGCTGCGACCGCCCATCCTCGCCCGCTGGTCTCCCCTTTACTTGTTCCCTTTCCGTCTACTGCCCGTCTATTGCATCTACGCCAACAACAGGTCCATTTAAGCCTATCGCACACATCACGCCCGGGCATTCCTCCAGGCTACACTACGTGCACATTTAAGTGGAAACCCACACCTGAAAGGCCCCGTCGTGTCGCGCTGCCCTGTCCTCCCCCACACCTTCGCCGCAAACCCGACCTTGACCCTGATAGCGAGTTTTCCCGTCTCAGTCCCACTTCACACACTGCCCTATGCTCCCGATCCCAACACCGTTTTGGCCCCCACTCCTACTCCCACTCCCACTCCCGTTCCGGCCCAGTCTCTCAAGCCCCGTCCCTGACCCCACTCCAACTCCAACCCGCACTCCCAGTGCCACTCTCCCTATCAGCTTCCCTCCATTACCATCTCTCACCTTCGCTGCAGCACCCACATCTCACCCTGAAACATGGAAGAAGAAACCTCATGTAATTTTTTTTGTGGCCCGCCCCACCCCTATGGCATTCGCAGATTAATGAAATGAAGGCCATCGCCGCGGGATCGGGGAGAGGTGTGCGCTCCGCGCTACATGGGTCGGGATGGCCTCAGTGGTAGATCGGGCTCAGCCGCCTCGCTGAATCTGTGGCTGCATCTGTCGTACCTGATTACTCTGATACCTCCATCCACTCCACATGAAGTGCTACTCTAGTAAGCTCCTTTCAGCTGCAATTCGAGCAACAGATAGCATTCAGAAGACAGAAAGTAACATTTCATTCAATTCCAAATGCGTCTGTTCCAAATAATCAACAGAAATATACTGCGGGGACTGGTTCATGTCATTCATGTCGTGTCACAGGTCATTGTTCAGTGCAACACAACCGCATGGTCATGCCTTCAAATTCCCACTGTCGGCCATGCTACCTCCACCAGCAGGCTACTGTCGGCATTCGAACCACCTCGATCCTGTCGTTTGGAGACTCCCTCCAAACGAAACATTGGGCCGGCAGGTGGCTACGTCTGCAGAACCGTGGGGGAAGTTTTGGGTGTTTTTATTGTTGTAGGATATATTCGATCTGCAGAACCTGCCAATCCTTTGCGCGCGCCATCTCGGAAGAGGGATTTTCGGCCCTTATACGCCTGTTCCCCATTGCTTTGCTCTCCCCTGGTCATAAATTGCTTTCTCGGACAATTGCCGCGCTTTGCACCCACCAAATTTTCCTGCCCGTTTTTTGCCGTCCCAAACCACGGCGCCCTGTCCTTATTTTGAATGATTGGTCCACCAGAAAGAGGTACTCGCTCTGCACCATACGGGGGAAGATTTGGATGTGTTACCCTCGGAAAAAATATTCGACCCCATCCTAAATTACTCCAGGCAACCACAATCGACTCAAAACGGCATTCCTACGCAGCAATGGGGTAGGAACTACACTCGATTGTGGTTGTCTGGAAAACCATTGGATAGATCGGATATATATTCCAAGAGTAAAACACCCAAACCTTTTCCCTCCAAAAAGGGAGGAATGATGGGGTGGTTTACTTCGTCGTCAGAAACTTCTAGCGGGGGAAATCTAAATGGAGTTTGGAGAGAAAGAAAGGAGAAAACAGCAACGGGTCTGCGCATCCGTGTCCCTGTGACTACATCGACGAGCAAAGGCAGGCGAAGAGGAATGCACCACTAGACAGTACAGCTTGCGCTGCGTGTCTATGCATGAGGACAATTTTGGCTCTCGAGAAGCTCTCTATTTCCCTCGCGGCCACATTTAATGTCAATTCCGCGACGCACGCGTATTCCTCCGGCTGCTATCCTCCCAGAACAGATATCGGGATGGGCACTAGCCTCTCCCTTCTCTCAGCACAAAATAGCCCTCGTACCTTGTTCGCTTTGCAGATCGGGCCGCGTTCAGGAAATTTGGGGGGTCGAAGTTCCTGATTCGGGAATACGACCGGGCAAGTGGGTTCACGAAGGTACCATCCAGGAAATCAATCCTGCCATGGGATCCCACGGCTTGAATGTCTGAGCGCTGACGATGTCCAACTCGTGGCTTGTGAACTCCCTAAAAGGCCACCTCGACGCCAGCCACCACGATGTCCGCACTGGGCAATACGGCTGCTGCAGCGTCCCTTTGCTTCTACCCCTTCCGAACCTTTGTATAGGTCTCCATTGCCCTCACGTCCACGTCCCTGTCGCTTCACTTAACACCGCACATACATCGGGGTGCCAACCTCCAAGAGTGGAGATTGGCACAGGCACCTACCATTGCTGGGGGTCCCAATAAAAGATTGATATCTTCTGTGCTTTGCATTCCGCTGTACCGTACATACCGTACGAAACTCCTTGTCCGCACGACCGCATGGGCGTTGCGAGCCACGTTTGCGGATTAATCCCCTTCCCTCCCCACCCCGCTCTTACCCCTGACCTCCACCTCAGTCCTCGTCTACCTGGCCGTTAGCCCCCTCGTCCCCCTCTCCCTCTCCCTCCGCATCCCCGTCGCTCTATCTTCCCTCAGTCTTCGCCCCTGTCTACCCAGCCCCTCTCCCTCCGCCACCAACCAAAACCCCGAAATACCTTCTTCAAATCACCCTGGATTCCCCCTTCTTCACCGCAATCTTTGACTCCAATCACCTCGCCTCCTCTATCTGAACCCTCTTTGTCAACAACTTTCGCCGTCAATCGTCTCCCCCAACACAAACCTCCCCAGCACCTCAAACCGCCCCCGCAGTCGCCTCCTCGATTCCAATTGCTATCACCGTCATCAAACACGTCCATCTCTCCCTTCGATCCGCACTAGGCAATAGCACCCGCCTCATCCCCGATGTTACCCTCTCCAACGTCTCCATCCTCGCCGTCTATATTCGCACACCTGAGAATATCCCACATTTCGTCAACTCCCTCTCCGAACGTGCAATCACCTCTGTCCGTTCCAGCGCTTTTCCAAAGGAGGTTCGCAGTGCCGCTAGGAAATAAGCGAGGCGGGTTTTCAAGAAGGGTGCTACCGAGGGGATTCTCAAGTCGCAAAGGAAAAGGCAGGTGATGTTCGGAGTATAGTGGAGGTTGTGGATCACTATGTGCTTCGTAGCTTACCTAATGCCCAAAGTGTTGTCGCTGGAGTGGCGTCATCGACCAATGTATTGAAGGGAATCGAGGCCTTCCTAGGTAGGGGGAGGGGCCGGAGAATCAGGACCAGAGTGCTGGTGGATGGAACCAGCAAAATAGTGCAGATCAGGCGGCAATGTACCGCGGAGAACCATTTGACAAGTTGGACGAAGGTATCGCCAAGTAGAATGCTAGCTGGCAAAAGCCATAGCCTAGGGCATAGTATTAATTTGTTTTATTTACACACAACTTGCCCACGACACTAGTCAACTAGGAAAAGATATCGCGCATACGTTCTTGGTGCGTTGCCTCTTCAACTCCCTGGCCTCCTTGTAGCTTCGAGGTTGAAATGGAACCAACTTCCTGGTGCGTTTTATCACCAGAGATCTGCGCATCATTGCGCACAGTTGATCCTCGTCCTCCTCCTGTGAGGGGACCAGCCAGACCCGAATCAGCGAGTCGGTCCTTGCAGCCTTTATTCTACGGTATCATTCTGCAAAGAGAGAATAGAAAGTGACTTGTTAGCGACTCGGTAATTCTCGACTTGAAGGTATAATGTTCAACTGTGCTAATGTGCAACTTACTCTCGTAGACTTGCCGATTGGGCGGGCGACCGATGCCGGAAACCTAACAAATTGCGGCATTTCGTTGGTTTGATGGTGGGGAATGAGGTGGGGAGGGATTGTTGGGGCTAAGAAGATATGAGTGGTATTAAGGGCGGAAGTTTGAAGACTAGGAGACTTGAATGGAATGATGTTTTCTGGTGGGGAGAAGAGGTAAAGCAGATCGCCACTAGGGTGGTAACAGAGAGAAATGGTGAAGAAATGTGACGATGCGTAGGTTTGGGAGAGAGAGATGCGCTTAAGTACCGCCGCTGAAGGCCACAAACACGAGGAAGATAATATGTTGCGTGGAATGCTAAGCAGAAGCATTCACTACTGATTGGAAAACCGTCATTGTTTCAATTGAATGCGGGAAGAGATGAAAAATGGTCTTGGATTGTTGCAATTGTAATGCAGACTGCTGACAGAACCAACAATGCTTCAATTCGACCGCAGAAAGGGTAGTAAGAGCAAGGCCAGCCTGTCAGAATTGCCAGACTGAGTAGGGTGCTTGCATTCTGCTGGGGTGAATAGAACCTTGGGTTTAGGCGATGGAAGACCCAAGCACTTGAAAGTACTGGCGTTGTACCGTGTCATGTTGTTCGCCAGCTAGTTACCTACTGGGTGTAAAAAGTCAATGCTTCTCTTAAGTTTTGGATGCTGCCTTAAAGCCATGAACTGCTGGTCACGGCATCGCAGTAGCCTGATTAACTCAAGGAGCACACCCCCAAAGCCCAATACATGCGATCAGAAGATAAACTGCAGGCAAGATACATTGCTCCTCTGCGTGATTCGCAGTCGATGTAGAGACCACGGTTCACCAGGACCAAACATCCTATGTAACATAATGTGTAAATGGGGGTTAATTTACTGTGGTAGATATGTGGGTTGGTATCCAGTAAATTTGTACCGAAGCGTAGATATCGTATCATTGTCAAGCCAATTGCGAAACCGTACGATGCGTCGAAAGCTGTGGATGGCACTCCAATCTACCAGAAGGTGGAAGGGAGGCCAGCCATGTAACATAATTCCCGTGTGGTGGTAAATCTTTATGAGTTGTACAATGCTGCAATTTCCCGGCGTCATTGCTCTCCGCTTGGCTAATCATTACCGACACAAACGGCCCATGTGCTGTCCAGCACCCGAACTCCAAATCATCCCCAGGTCCGGATCTAATCTTGCCCAGACAGCTACGACTGTGAGCTTCCTTCGAGTATGCAGAAAGGAACGGCTCGTCGGCTTCTTAAACCTCTCCTGCCTTGCCGCCCATCAAGCTGGGAAGGTCGGGCACCTACAATATTACCACTTTTCGTTGTGGCCTCTCTCCTTTAGTGCAGATTCGACCAGGGAGAACGAGAATATGAGCCTTTTTATGTGCTAAGTCGCCCAAGCACCAAAGCTCTGCTCTGTTTACCAACCTCAAGTGTCTACTGGATCGTTGTTCTCATATGGGGAGAGTTTTCAAGAACATTTTATTGAAATAGAAAATTATTTTAGCACCTCTTTTATTCCCATATGCTCTAGAAGACATACTGTACAGATAGTCAATCAAAACGACCCTTTGGAGAATTGCTACTCTGCTCAACGCAGAAGTAAACTTACCCTGACACAATCCTTTTCCATTTTCCTTTCAAACTCCCAAAAATGGATCCACGAAACATGTTCCAGGAAACCGCATTTACTGCCGTGCTTCCGTTATTACCTCAGATGCGGCATACAAGCACTTGTAGGGGTCGATCTGGAAGGCAAAATTGTTCAATGGAACAGATCTTGTCCTCAAAATTGAAATTATGAATGGGCGAAGGAAGAAGTCTGTGGAAGGAAGCTGGAAGATACATGACCGTATCAGGACTTTCATGCTGAAGATTGTCAACATCAGGAAGAAAATACCTCCAACAGATGTTGCGGAGGAGGTCTAATCTGTTTAATTGCGACGAACGTCAAAAATGAGATTCAGATGCTTCTCATTCGTCTCCGTGCGCATTAAATGGGAATCTGGATAATTCTATGGTGCATCAAACTGATGCCATTGCAAAAGTTTACAAAATATTGTGGGCAAATCAGAAGGTGTTTATACTTATTACTGAAAATGAGTCAGAAAAGATATGCAGAATAATCTGTGTCGCTGGAATACTCTCGACTACGGGCGCGCTGCTTTTTGCATGCGTTATGAGCATTTCTACGCTATATCGTCTGAAAATGATACAATACATTACAATTGAGCAATGGAATGCTGTTAGAATGTAGTAAGTTTCGTCAGGAGAGATATTGAAGCTCTCTAGAATGTTAATACTCAGAAAGAGGTTTATATTTTCAAACTGTCATAAATTCTGGAATGAGAATCGCTCGAAGCTTCGAAAACGCATGTAAGACAGGATTTTTGAGCTAATTCTCGCAACTGTTTGCTTCATTGAAACTTTGTACTGCGATCAAAGGCCCTGAGATGACAGGAGATGGTCTCTGTTGAGCTGTTTTGGAAGGCTATCAATGACCACCGCAAGAAATTTGTCATGCCATCTTCTCACATCTATGTGGATGACATTTTTTGGTGAAGCTAGGGTCTTAGGAAGGATTGGATCATAATAGGACTCCCAACAAGTTTGAAGAAGAGTAAAGCGACATTCTCTCGAGTCACACAAAGGAGAGTGGAATATCATTTACAGTTTGTTACGGTACAACTTGAGTCATAGGTACTAAAAATGCATTATAGAAATGTAGTTCCAGAGGGAGCCTAAAATGAAATGACACGTGTCCCGCTTTCTACTGCATTCTGTATATTGAATTTTAACTTTATATGAAACTAGTATGACTGGTGTCCGCTGCAGGATCAGGCTATATTGGTAGCTAAGAGCTTGCCGAGTAGTGGTAAATAAGGCAGGGAGCGAGAGTGAGCAAAAGAAAGAGGTATATAGGACAAAAAGGAAATTTCCTCTTGGCACAGTTTATTCGTCTCCCATTCCCTTTCTAATGTTCCACTGCCACAAATGGCTGAAATCAGTCTTGTGGGATAATTCAGTGCCCTTCGCACCAAGCATATTCCAGTTTCCTATAAAAGGTGTCCAACTGGGCTGTAGGATCCAGAGTCTTTACATACAATATGAAACAAATGGGTACTTCGCGCAACTTGGTTCTTGTTTTTGTCCCTCGTCTCGAATCAGGGTTCGTCAAATAATTCCGAGATACTACCCGTGCGGAGCTGAAGTGCTCGAATCCCGTGGCATCTCTTCCCCTAACGCCTCCCCATACCCCGACATTCGGCCCCAAAACTTCTTTTTCCAGGCCATCACCTCTTTAGCTATTCTAAATTCTTGCCTCTTCCTCACCTGACCTGCAGCCATACTTCGTCCTCCTTCTTCGCTAGGTCATTGCTTCGCTTATATCCCCTGCTCTCTGGCCGCCATCTGCTACTCTTGCTCAGAAAGTCGATTGAGTCAAAGCAGACTAAAGGCTTCACTTCTCTCCTTTCTCTTAGCTCGAGTACATTAATCTTTCTTAATTTAATTTCCCGCCGTGAAAGTCGTTTTCCTTGTGTTATCCAGCCCGGCGCTTTTTCTGCATCGGTCAACAAGCGTTTTTGATGCTTTTTCACTGTACTAGTGGAATCGTAATTCTCCTATGTCTATTTTTCATACAGAATGCCTGATGAAATACCTCCTTGAAAGGGTATACTTGAAAAGTCTTTGCGTTTTTATGACTGCCATATATGTTTTTACATTATGCGCATAATTTGGTCAAATTTGTCATCGCCGGTTTGCCTTTGGTGCAAAATGGCAACGCAAAAAGCGATTCCAGCTCTCTTTGGTTGCAAGGTAACTTCTTTTCTTGTCTATTTAATGTTGTCTCTGATGTATCTGAAGCGGGTTGGAAGTATGTATTGACGGGGTACAAACAGGTAACCTCAAATGACTTCAGACAGGCGATTTAGGTTATGTTGTACCAGGAGTTCAATGCACACGCGAAGTTTACACTCATAATCAAAGTATCAAACTTATTTTGTTCGGCATAAATAGTCCCGCAATTCGCATATATGATGATTCAACCGCGTTTTTACAGTATGAGTCCAGAGTTGCAGGAACTGTGAGGTATTGGAGGCATTGAAAATATTCTCAATTTTTTTTCTCGCACTATTCTCTATCTAATTGATATCTTCTAACAATGAATGCCCATTCAGCTACTTGCCAGCCAAATTAAAGGATTAATATCGGCTGGTTCAAATAATGTGCCCCTCTCGTTTGTAGTGTGCTAAAAAAAAGTGAAGGCATAATTGTACATTCCCTAGGATTGCTTTCGCTTACTCTTATGCGAACTTCTAAAAGGAACCAGTTTTCAAGAGTGCCAGCCTTTAATATTCCTTACAGTGATTCACGACATACCCCCGATACATACGCCCACCAGGTGGAGTTCTTCCATTTATCTGTTGTGGTAGAGCAGGTAGCGCAAGGAAACCACTAGCCTACACCGCGACCACTGTTGTTATGTTCTTGCTGGATGCTAATTTATAACGAAACGCTCTGTTTCTCCCGTTCCGTGTGGAAAAACATTTAGAAAAACCATTTAGAGACACCCCTTAGTTTACTAACCGCAGTGATGTGTACGGCAGTTTTCCATATTAAATACACGAAATGGCTCTTGTACAATACCGATATGCTTGTTTACTATTTAGATACATCAAAAACAGGACGCAACGTAGTAGTAAGTTACACCTTCCAATTTAGAATGCTTCTCATTATCAATTTTCTGATACGAACTCTCCATATGCCGTTCCCGACAACAGCAAAATGCATCGGTACTTGAAATTACTCTGTTCTATACAGGCCGTCCTTCTCCCGCCCCTTTAGAGAGAAAATATCAAATCAATAATTTACGACAACGTAACCTCCTGAGGCGGTCTCTGTGTGTTGCTGATTACAAATTTGGCTCTCTGCGAAAGTTATTATTGGCTTATTACCTCGCTTAGATTGATCGTTTGTTATACCTGACAAAGACTCATCGTAGTTTGTGTGAACAAAGGGGTGTCTAAACCTGTCAACAATAAAAGCAATAAATGAATGAACAAGTTTTGTTTATAAAGTATCCACATGATCAAAATAGGGTCAGTCTGCGAAAGACTGATCTCGGTTGTAAAAAATGGCCTGCGGAGGGCTTTCTTGGCCGCTTTGAAAGTCCAGGTTCTTATGAGTTGTTCTGAGTGTTGTATTTTTTGTGAAGGTGTTACGTAGTCCAGGCAGCTTTTATACAACTAAATCTATCCCATCTCCCCTTGTCAGGAGAAGAGGTAATCAGAACCAATTAACACAAGAAGGTGGTATTGCAGGCGACAAAATTGATACTGTTGTATAGTTGAACGAAGTGAAAGGGTTGAATAATGACGAGAGTTGAGAGGGCTACAAGCACGTATAGAGGGAGCAGTGTCTACCACTGATGTTTTGTGACCAGCGCAACAAAAATGGTTCTTGATTTTGAATGAGGTATAAACCGTTAGGGCTCACATCTCTTTTACCTAGCGGACGTCTCCGTTCGGAAAAGGGAAGGACTTCGGTAGATTGATAGATCGTTAGATAGGTCTGCAACCAGCGAAGGACCACCGAATGGAACAACAAGGGAAACAAAAGACAGAGTCTGGCTCACTCCCGGGACGAGCTAACCGTGCCGCGGATGGAATAAATACGCGGAGACGGTGACGGCGCGATACAGGCCAGATGGGAACTAGTAAAACAAGGAGTAACCGAGCGGGGGAGGAATAGGTCAAAGTAAAATAGTGAATTCCAAGGTGGAAGTGTGCTTACCTCTTTACTTGACGGGCACCGTAAAGGAGATCACAGTTAAATATCTGTGAAGTCCGTACGGAGTACGATTAGGCCTGGCACTAGACCCTAATGGTCCCGAGCATACGGGTGTCAATTCCTACTAATTATCATACGCATTACTGAATTATATCCTACTGTTCTCTCCAAAGTCCTGTAATTACCTTACGGATTCCTCACCTCGGTGCGGTGTACACTGCTGTATGTCCTCGCCTCTGCCACGTGGTCGCCGAGCTGGTCAACGCGTGCATCGCCAAACAACCGAACGGCCGGGTGATCCTCCCTCTGATCATTATAAATTTAGCCATCCCACCTACCGTGCGGTCACTTCACTCACTAGACTATAGACCTCCCACCTTACCTATGCGCACGTCCTTGGGTGTGAGTTTTCCGTCATCCTTCCTCTCTTCTCCTGCTTTTTTCCCGCACTTTCATCCATCTCTTCCTTTCTGTTCCCCTCGCATGCCCTCTCGCCATCGTCATCACTCCCATTTAGCAGCCCATTTCAGCCTACCACCCGGAGAAACCTTCGCACTTCCCTCGACAAAACGCCAGAGGAGACCCACCGTCTCAACTTCCAACATCTTCGAACCCACTTCCTTCCGATCGGTATGACCCTGCAGCGATTGGGACTCAGTGGGGGAACCTGCGATCGATTCCTCACCACATTCCGTCCGGTGATCAAGCAGCGCTACAGTAAGCACCCCCATCCGGAGCTTCAATTCAAGACATCACTTCCCGTCGGCCCCCTTAGAGTTTGCCAGTTCTCCCCGGAAAAGAGTTGAACCATCGCGCTGGTCGTGGAGATTCTTTCCGTGCGGTGCGGTTCCCGATGGGGGTGGACGACTTAATTCGTGGGCATCAAAAAATTCTGGATGCCGAACGGTTCGCTGCTATACCACTTGTCCAACCACCGTATCGGAATAATGTCAAGGGCCGAGAGCAGTCCTGGCAGCAGCGCTGGGCTCACATTGGTGTGATTCTGGAAGCACCGCCTGGACTGGACTCTGTATGGATCCGCTGCACTGGCGAACTTGGTTATGCCAAACGGGTTGTTGCTTTGGTTACAAGACATTGTTGCCACTCTCATCCGATTCAGCCATCTACGTAATTCGTCTGCTTTGACAAACTTTACGACGACCGCTCAATCTTCTGATGTTCCGATCGGCAGCGTTGGGGAGAGTCGGCCTTTACCGAGCACCGCATCCGTACTCGCTCCAAGGACAACTTCATGCACCAGGCTCACCAAACGGAACTCTTCGACGTACCTCGGCATCTGCGCGCGAAACTGTACATCACGACTCCGAACGAATGAGACAAACTCGAAGCAACACGCAGTTTAGGCATCCCCAACCCATCCGTCTTCGTTTACTTCTCTCATTGCCTGTTGCGTGAGCCTCACCGTTCAGATCGTCGCCTGACATATATACTTTGGACTGTTGCCTTGTCCAAGTACGTCGTGTTCGCCGGCTTGGCTATTCTCGAGGGGGCCTATTTCGGCATCACCAACTTTGTTCGTTCGGAATATCCTTGTCTCTATAGCCAAGAAAGTGAAGTACCGAGCGGTGACTGTGGTCGTCTTTTTCCAATTCGCGAGCTGTTTATCCGCGAAATAGAGGCATTCGGCGTCGAGATGATCGTGCGTGACTCTGCTTATCAGCCGGACTACGCAGTGGCCATCTTCCGTCATCTGTGCTGTATCAAGTGGCCCGTGTACCCCTATTTCTGCAAATACAACTGGGAAGATGATTCATTGGTACCTATACGGGGTTTTGATCATCGCTATCCAACACTCCGTCATCCGCTAGAAGTCGGTTACATTTCTTCCGTTCGAAATCAAGGTCCAGAAGAAGTCTTAGCCCATGATGGCGGTCGTTACACATCTCCTTTATCTCCCGGTCCGGTATAAACTACTCCAGCGTCTGCACCCAGCGGTCGAGAAACAGTCAGTCAAGTAGAGCCCTTGGCGACTTCTGCACTACTTCCGTCTCCAACAATTTCCCGTGCGGTATCCTCTGTGCCAGCTACTTCCCATCCCTATCCTCATGCGAGCAAGCCGAGCGGTTTCGCGAAGCCATCTACTCCTTTGTCCGGCGCGATGAGGTAAACTCCTCTCCACAGTATTCCTGGGCCTGCGCCCGAATTGAGGGTACGTGACGAACCGCACGGTGAGTCTACAGTGCATCAAGGAGAAGAACGGCCGAGCGGAGAAAGATAGGTAAGCGAACACCGTCTGGTGGTAGAAGAGACTCAGAAGTCTGTACAGAAGGTGCCGGGCTCTGAGCGGGTCGTACGTTCTCGTAATCTTCCGTCCGGTAGTGCTGTAATCCCTATCATGGGTGTTCGCATTGCACGTCCTATAACTCCGACAGGTCCTCCTCTGCCTGTCACTCCTTGGAAACCCGACTACGAAAGCAGTGACTCATCTGCGCCGCGTCGGTTTCTCCTGGTCATCCGAGCGGAGCGTTGATTTCTGATACCACTTTGGTCTCTTCCGAAACGTCAATTCTACTTCACGAAATCCAAGCCTTCTCTCGCCAAACCGGCCGTACTGTTCCCGATTTGGTTGAAAACGGTCTGCGTCTGTTACTAAATACCATGATGGATGTAGACCGTTATCTGGGCATCTTAGCTAATCTGCGTACCTCGCGCGGGTGAGGACAGAGTCTGGTGAAGTTGCGGAGATGCAATCCGAGACGGGAATTACAGATAGGGGTACCAAACGTCGTCGTCAACATTGATGGTACTGAGCGGTAATTTTGTTGTGTTGAATTAGCCAATCGGTAGTTACCTTATTTTTCTTTTTACTTCACCGTAAAAGTTACCGACGTTCTGGTTCATACTGTTTTCCCTTTTTCTGCTATCCCGAACGGTAATATCTTGACTTTTACTGCTCAGTTTCGGATTCTGTCAAATACAGTGAGTTGGGGACAACCTCCTCTTTAAATTGTCAAGAGCTCAGGACTGTAGCGTTAATCGTTTCAGAATGGGAGTGTTTTCTTTTTCCAATCTTTGTTTTTTTCTTCACGGCAAGAGTTCAGGACTTTAGCGTTAATAATTTCAGAATAAGAGTATTTTCTTTTTCCCATCTTTGTCATTTTCGTCACCGTTCGGTAGACTTCATGTCTTTCGGCATGGTACAGTGTGCAGCACGTACTCCTGGAGGCGTTCCGGCGTTTTCTGGTACAGTGAATGAACCAATAAAAACGCATAAATAACGAAGTAAGGGGGTTCCTGCGCCGTAGTGAACCAATCAAAACTATCCCCGTGTGGTACGTACAGAATCATTCGTTCGTTTGCCATTATTCTTGCCATCGCTCTGTCATTCCGCCTCCTGGTCTGTGATTTCCTTCTTTCTGCACCATCCGTTGTCGGTTTTCACTCTTTGAATTTTGACCGTGGCCGGAATACAAGTCCGTTGCCCACCCTTGGCTTGTGCGAACTCCGCCCCTTCACGGTTGCCTTTCCTTTTCACATCATCATCATTTTCTGTCCGGTTCCTCTCTTCCGCTTGGACCCTTTTCCGTTCGGGATAAATCATCCTTCGGGTATGTCCCAAGAGTGGGGTAGCCCCTAGAAAGGGGTCCCTTCGAGAAAATACAGTACACTCCAGAAATAGTGTCCGTTCGGGAAACAGTAAAGTCAACACGCCTCAGAGGGGGTGTACGCTCGGTAAGAGCCGTGCGGAATTCGGGACAACGCAGAAGGGTTGGCTTTCATGAGATCTGAAACGCTAATCGGTACTTTTCTCTCATCACTGTCCGGAACACCAGCCTTGGGAGCCCATAACCGCTTAGTTGGACTATGTCCAATTTTGGCGAAAACAGCTTCCGTTCGGTAAGCATCCACTCGTCCATCGTCGGTTCTGTCCGTCCATTCCCATTTGGATTCCGTTCGGTAAGGTAAAAGTGCACTGAATATTGATAGGGGAGAAAAGGGGGAAGAAAGTAGGGACAGTAGAAGAGTAGGTTTCTAGTGTAGGTAGGGAAGGGTCGCTAGGTCGACGCTGCCCCCCTCAGAGTTGCGCAACCGACTCGGGTGCTACCTATATAGCAGACACCCGAGCGGCTGTGGCTGGGATTTGCCCGTACTGTAGTGTACTTACTGTACACTACTGTACTCGACCCTAAAAAATGATTAAAACTAGTAGATAAAAAGATAGAAAGTACAGTACGTTACCCTAAAAAGTCGCCATAGATAGTACTAAAAACGCATAAAAATCACCTTCCAGCCACTGCCATCAACACTACCCCGTCCTCAAACTGCAACCCGGGTGCAGTGTACAGTGAGCTCGGCCAGCTCAGGATAGAAGTTGGCCGACCCTTTGCACAACACCCACCCCGACACATTTGCACAACCCCTGTGCACCGCCTTCAACAAAGCACCAAGCCAGAGGTCTTTTTCTCTCATAAGCCTTCATCACCCCACGTACACCGCCTTCGCCTTGAAGCTCAGTGTCGATTCAGGTCAGACAAAGCCTCCGCGACTGGCCCATCCACTGAGCGTGTAGAGGCGAAGGAAGCCGGTGGAATCGTCTTCCCAAAATCCCTTGTGGACTCGTAGGATGGCGCATACAAAACAAATCGCCCGCAGGTCAACCGGCGGGAGGGCTCCACGGCTGGAACTTGCTTGTAAGGCGTCCAGGAAGAGACTGTCCCAATTTCCGATTACTACCGCACAGCCCCAAAGCTACTTCAAGACCATGGAGTACTTCTCGCTAGACCAAGTTCGACGCGGGACAAACAAGAGTAGGCCCGCTCGTCTCGCCGGTCGTCCGGATGTAATCAAGATTACAAGGTCTCGCAAGATAGGCGACAATCTAGATGATCTCTTCTTTCGGGTTTCCTTTGGGGATTACGAGAAGGAGAAGGCCACTTCGGTTGAACTATCTTCTTATGAAGCCACCCTCTTATTCGGAAAGAATACTGTCAACATTGCCGCTTCTAGAGAGCTGACGAATGGTATTGACAGGGAGCTAGCGTTCCGATTGAGCTTAACTGAGTCCCTTATAGATTCTGAAGACAACGCGGAGTACCCGTAATTTCCTGATTGGAATATCTAATCCGTGGTTTGGAAGATACCAAAAGGCGTTCACGATTTTTTTATGGGGCAGTATTTTGCCGTCGACGTGGACACGGAGGAAGAGCACCCCATCGACTTGTACACCTTCTCATTGCACGAGGCGCCCCCAGGAGCCGGTCTTCATAATCCTCCTCAGAGGAACGTGAAGAAGGAGCAAAAAGACGGGATCGTCGTCAATACGTTGTTCGGGAGGAAGTTAGCTTCTCTCGTTGGTGCCATTATGATGATCGATTCATGGTGCCAGAGGCACCCCAACAGTTATTACAGGGTATTGTTCCCGATGTCGAGGGTGACTTCGCCCTTGGCGCTCCCATTCCTAGACAAGAGTTTTCCCGTTCCTTTTCGAGATTTCGAAGGCCGCTGTATGCAGGCGTCCGCAGCGACGGCGCTCTATCTCGTCTTTGGAAAGAAAATGGCAGACAACTATTGGCCTCGTGGTTACGAGAACGATTGCAAGACCTTGGATCAGTTGGGTTGCCGTCCTCGCTGCACTTCTTTTGCTGACGTTCTGAAGGGGTTCAACCGCGTTCGTCCAGCCCCATGGTTCTGAGTCACCTTCGAGTTGAAGAAACTCCGCGCAGCCGCTTCAAGAGTAGCCTCCGACAGCGGGATAGGAAGGATCTTGACATCAACTGGATCCGATGTTTGCCGAATTTTCCCTCAAGCGGAATTTACGTGGCGGCGTTCATAGGAAGCCGCGGGGCCCAGCATGCCGTATGCCTAGACGCAAGGGAAGAGCCCATACTCATATATGATTATTCGGAAGAGTATGCGATGCGGTTCTGTGAGGCTTCTCTTAAGATTTGCTGCGGGGAAGAAGACCCGGATGACTTTCTGAAGATCTCCGATGTACGGAGAGTTACGTTGGCAAGTAGGCAGGATATCCCTTCCCGAGGTCAAAATATCCCGACCGCCTCGTCGGGTTCGGGGAAGAGGAAGAGGAGACGCCATGGTCCCAAACCGCCCGCAGGTTCTTCTTCATCGAACAAGAGGGATAGAGGAGACCAAGGAAGTCGTCAGTGATTTCCACGCCCCACATTGTATTCAAGAAGTATTGATTTGTGCGTGAGGCGTAGTACTATCAAAGCTCCATCATTGGGTAACAGAGGGTGTAGATGCAATTTTTCTCAGTTTCAAATGCGAAATGATCCGGCTTATTACTCAACAGATAACAGGCAAAGACATAAAAGGCATTAAAGAAATGGACGAAGCGATAGCTATCATGGCTCAATCAAGTGCTCCTAGGCCTTCAAGTGGCTCGAGCGCAAGAGAAAAGGAACTAGTCTCCTCGCGTGGATGGCGCGGCGGGAATGGCGACCCCCGTATGAGATGAGCCAGTATCGGGGATGAGCAACCTTTCAAACGCGAAAAGGTCCGTAATAGCGAGAACGGAGGGTCGGCCACTTGGCGGCCGAAGTTAACGCCTGGCCATGTGCCAGTAGAACCCAATCCCCCACGTTGAACATGCGAGGCTCTGTAGAGGTTGAACTACCCATTCTATGCATCTGTTATTCTCGACGCTGAGCTCGAAGGGCAGAGGAGGCCAGAAGTTCTAGCTTGCGATGTGTATCGGAAGCGCAGACCATCAACACGACGGGGTCAGATGGACTCATGCGCGGAACTACTCCGAACATCAGTTCGAACGGAGAAGCTCCTGTAGAAAGGCGACGACGTCGGTATCCATATAAAACTCGGGGCAAACACTCCTCCCAATCTATACCTTGGCCGACAACCATCTTCCTCACGGCTGTCTTGAGGGTTCGTACCATTCTTTCGGCTCTACCATTAGACATGGGAGCATACGCGAGAACAGTTGTCCAGTTAATTCCATGCTTCTTCATGAAATCAGCGACGGTGGAAGCGGTGAAGCACCCAGCGTTGTCGCTGATAATGGTCTTTGGGGTACCAAAGGGGTACATAACCTCACTCTAGATGAACTAGGAGACGGTTGCAGACGACGAGTCTATGGTGGCAACTGCGATTGGCCAACATGTCAAATGCTCGACGGCGATAAGCAGATACTTCTTTCCGGCGTTTGACATCGGCAGAGGTCCCGCGAAATCGATCTAATAAGTTTCGAAGATATTCGTCAATGGGACATTCAAAGTCGTACGGTACGGCGAAAGGGGCCTCGTCTTCTGGCACCTCTCACAACTTTTCACGTAGTTGTGAATGTCTTTGTGAATCTGCGGCCACCAATAACGGTCTATGACAAATTTCTTCGTCGTCTCCTTATCCCAATGTCCGATGTCGTCGTGAAAGGTCTTCAATATCGCGACCTATCCTTCATGAACGTTATAGACTTCAGCCCGTTTCTGGTTTGTCTAAGAAGCTTTCCTTCCCACATCACGAAGTTTTTGGCCATACGCTTGACCGAACGACGTTTCTCTCAATCGTCAACCCGGATCTTCAACCCTTGCAAATGACGTGCGACGTCGAGGAGGAAAGGTTCGATTAGGGGATTCTCTTCGGTGGTGCAGAATCCAGCGCCGCAACAAAGTCTCCTTCATAAGGTCCAGAGGCAGGGGACGATACGGCAGGTACCACACGCGAGAGGAAATCAGCTGCTCCGTTTCCCGCACCTGGCCTGTATTTGACCTCGAATTCATACTCCGCAAGGAAGTCCATCCTTCGCGCCAGCCGTCTGTGAATGTCGTTTTTCTTGAAGGCATAACGAAGGGCTTGATGGTTGGTAATGAGCTTGAAGGGCTCCGTCTATAACAGATACACCCTGAATTTCCTTAAAGCGAAAATAAAGGCGAGGTCCTCACTCTCGCAGGCGGAATAGTTACGCTCGGCTGAGTTCATCGTCCGGCTTGCGTACTGCACGGAATGAATCTTGCCATCTTCGTTTTTCTGGGCCATAACTGCCCCAACGGCGACATTAGAAGCGTTGGTTTCCAAGATGAAAGGGCACTCGAAGTCCGGAAAGGCTAGCACCGGCGGAGAAGTAAGCTTCTCTTTCAGGGTTTCGAAGGTGGCAGTCATCTCCTCAGTCCCCCTTCGAACTTCCTATTACCCGAAGTTGCTGCGTGAAGGGCAAAGTATATTCCAGCGAAGTCCTTGATGAAGCGACGATAATAACCGGCGAGGCCAAGAAAGCTACGCAACTCCGTTGAGTTGGTAGGAGCAGGGGCCGTTTTGATGGCATCAATCTTGTCGTAATTGACGCGGACTTCACACGCTTGTCTACGAAGTGCCCAAGCAGCTTTACGCTTGGCATAGCAAAAGCGCATTTCGTAATCTTAAGTTTATGTCCTGCGTCCCCGACTGCCTTGAAAACGACAGACAAGTGATCAATATGCTCCTCCATAGAGTCGGAGAAGATCACGACATCATCAAGATAGACACGGGCGAAGGGAAGTCCTTCGGAACGTAATACATCATGCGCTGAAATGTGGACGGCGCGTTCATTAGACCAAATATAATCACCTCGAACTTGAAGGTACCCAAACGACTGATGAATGTTGTCATCTCCTTACACTCTTCAGCCATACGGATTTTCCAGTACCCCGCAAACAAATCAAGGGTGGTGAATATGGAGCTACCCTTTAGGTCGTCGAAGATCTCTTCTATCTTAGGTAGTGGCCAACGATCTGCCTTCATCTTGCGGTTCAGAGTGCGATAATCCACACAAAAACGAGGCCTACCGTCCTTTTTCGTCACAATAACCACTAGGATCGACCACGATGACGACGCTGGGGTTATGATCTCAGCATCTAACATGTTGTCGATTTCTCGACGGGCGATTTCGTTGTGTCGAGGCGACATTCGGCGAGCCCTGAGATAGACCGGGGTAGGGTCCTTCATTTCGAAGGAATGCTTCGTCGGCACAGCCGCAGGATGTAGCTCCTCTATAGTCCAGGCGACGATTCCCGTGTCGCGAAGCAAACCATTTATCTCGCTTTAAGTTCTTTCTCCCAAATGAGACAGTCGAGCTCTCAGAGCATCCCGCATTTCCTCCTTCTCCTCTTCTTCGTCGGTGGTGCTTTCTTCACTTACGGGACCTTCGCTCGATCCAATGAAACTGTCCTCGCAGATGGCTAGGACCAGCTCTTCTTCCGAAGAGTCCAAGGACTCCGGACCGGCGTTCGAATCAGAAGTAAAATCTGCACTGGGAGTCCCTATCTCTTCCCCTCGACCAGTTTCTTCTCGGTAGACTTAGTATCAGGCTCGAGCGGGAGCACAAATTCTTCGGAACCAATAGTTAAACGGACGCTCTGTGCCCCGAAATACATATTCGCACACATAGCTGTGAGCGTAGGGAGGCCTATTATTAGGTCGAAAGGAGACTTCTCGATGACAAGGAAGTCTAGGTTCACGGCTTGGTCCCCAAAGGTCGTCGGGAACTTGACCAGCGAACCTACACAGGAAGAGCTGTCACCGTTCGCAACATTTTTCCTTTTAGACGTGTAGTTCGGTGAAAGGTAAAGGCGTCTAGACAAATCAGCTAACATGACGTCCGGTACAGCTCCGGAGTTTAGTAGAGCCCAGACCTCGGTACCGTAGACTTCGAGTTGAACCAACCGCAATAAACGAGGGCTCGAATTCGAAACGACTGCGGCACGTGAAATAGACTGTTTTCCCAGCAAACGGCACATGACTTTGGTAGCTTCTTCAGCATCTCCACGGAGAAGCTGACCGAATTTAAAACCGCAATTTGCTTTTTCAAGCTCGGAAACAACGTCGTATTTCCCTACGTATTCCTTCAGCTTATTAGAATTCTTCTTCCCGCGGCTCGATTTCTTCGCCTTCTTCTTACGGCTAATGACTCGAACTCTTCCGGGGGTAGGGCTGGGTCCGGCTGCATAACGCGAGCGTGGGGGCCAGTTACGAGGCGACAGATCGGAATGCCTCCATGATTGTCCTGACGGGGCTGTTTGGGTAGTTTCTCTCCTTCGGCGTTTCTTTTCGTGACAATAACTCCTTCATCTTGTGAGAAGTCGGTTTCGGACGAGTCTTCTCGGAGGACATTCACTTGGTCACTTCTTTCCTCATCTTCTTTCTTCTCAGCGGGGGCTTCTCCTCGAATCGCTGCCCTTCTTCCACCGGACCAGCACGTAGCATCTGAGTGACCCATCTTTCCGCAAATGGAACATCGGGTGTTACGATGCGGGTTCTTCTCGCAATTCATTGCGTTATTGCCAAGCTCGTTGCAGTAAGAGCATTGGCGGACCTTATTATTTTTCTTAGGGGCTGACGATGGTACAGCCCCGTCATCTCCCTTAGTATTCTTCAGGAAAAGAGTCGACCTCGAGAGGTCTTCGGCTAGAGCATCCACCTTGTCTTCGATGTTCGTAGACCTCGAATCAGGGCGAACCAGCAACTTTGCCGGCGGAACTTCAGCGGTACGGCTAGTAGGACCAGCAAACGCCACAAGATTGGATGGAAAGTCCTTCAGCGCCTTGACGATTCCCGGATAATCCTTGGGTCCCCTAAATGCCAAGAACTGCTGCAATTCCTTGTGACGACAGGCGGCGGTGCGAAGGAGTCCGAACCTGGCGATTTTGTCGAACCCCGCCTCCTCGTAGAGGCGTTCAATTTCCTTCAAAGAACCAAGAATGTGTTCTAGATCAAGCCCAACTTCTAGAGCTTGGCAAATGAAGTCCTCCGGGTCTTCATCCTTCGCGAAATGCTCGAGAAACTTCTGTTTAGCCTCGGCGTAGTTTTTCGCTTCAGGAACGAGCTCATCATTTGACGCGAACGTATCGTAATAGAAGTCAAACGCTGCGCCGTCTAGGTGTGCGAGGAGGGTAAGAGATTGCTCCTCATCGGTTTTGGATGCCATGGCGACATTCTCACAGAAAAAGAAGAATTTTCTCACGTCACTTGTGCCATCAAACACGACCGCGCTGGCGCTGGGAGTATCGGCCCTGCGCAAGAGTACCATGATAGGGGAGAAAAAGGGGAAGACAGTAGGGACAGTTGAAGAGTAGGTTTTTAGGTGTAGGTAGGGAAGGGTCGCTAGGTCGACGCTGCCCCCTCAGAGTTGCGCAACCGACTCGGGTGCTACCTATATAGCAGACACCCGAGCGGCTGTGGCTGGGATTTGCCCGTACAGTAGTGGACTTACTGTACACTACTGTACTCGACCCTAAAAAATGATTAAAACTAGTAGATAAAAAGATAGATAGTACAGTACGTTACCCTTAAAAGTCGCCATAGATAGTACTAAAAACGCATAAAAATCACTTTCCAGCCACTGCCATCAACAAATGTCATTCAGAACACTAGCCTGGAAGTCATTAGTGCCTAGGGAGACTATACCCGATTTCATGAAATGGCATGTAACTTCGTTCGGTTTCTAATCCTTTCATGACAAAAAACTCATTCCCTGGACAGTTGGGCTTGGGCCCTTTTTGGCGAGGAAAACAACGCTCGGTCTTACCACCTCATTAGCTCGACGGCTCCGCCGGCGCCAATACTGACGTATATGGTTTTCTGGGAGGCCTTCAGCTGGTTCAAACGTATCCTCATCCGGGGAAAAGCCGAACCAACGGACTCTGTACTCCATTTCGGTCGTTGTTTCCGGTGCGATACGATCTTGTCCACAAGTTATTACTTGTCCTCCGTATTGGAAGGTAGTAAAGTAGGAGAATGCCGATCGGGAAGAATAGGTACTGTAGAGGATTCACCAGACCGAGGAGTAGGAAATATAGCCGTATCGGAAAAAACAGATAAAGGCACACGACCGCTCGGAACCTTATTTACCCGATCAATACTGACGGGGATAAGGAGACCATCCTGCGCAATGTAGAGAACGGATTTGGTAACGGATTTGACAACCTACGGACCACTAGTGCGGGGGAAAAGCTTTTTTTCTTCCCTCGTCTAGCCTTGCCTCGTCGGTGTCAACTTCTCCCGTTAAAGGATCCTTTTCTGCACGTTCGACAGGGCGCAGAGACAGTGGCGTTCATTCGACAAATACAGTATCCCCCGAACGTATAACCTGTCGGAATCTCACTTTCCGATCAAAGTCCTGTTTTGCTTTTTCTTGTGCGGTAGTCATCTTCAAGTTAGCTTTTTATAAATCATACCGAAGTCGGCACATCGTCGCTAGCTTCAGCTGTACAGGAGTTAGGGTTTCATCCGTAGCGGAGTCGGCCACTCGATCTATTGTTCCCGTAACCGTGATACTCGACGGATGTCAAGTTAATGTCAAATCAAAGGGAGTTGTTTCCGTTACCCGGTTTATCTGCATATTGTAGGCGTAGGTCAATTGTTGTAGGTGAAGATCCCAGTCGGATTTATGTTCTTCCACATAGTGACGGAGGCGCTGTACAATTGTCTTATTAATCCGTTCGGCTTGCCCATTAGTTTGAGGGTGATAGGCTGTGGCTAAGAAGTAGCGGGATCAAAGCAAACTGCAAACCGCGTCAAAGAACTTAGCGGTAAACTGTTTCCAGTTATCAGTTAAGACATAAAAAGGGTCGACATAAGCATAAACCAAGTGGTCAAGGAAAGCACCCGCGACAACCGCCGTAGTTGTAGTTCGTAAAGGAATATAGTGAGTGAGCTTAGAGAACCGGTCGGTGATAACTAGAATAATTGACAAAGCCACGAGTAGTCTTCCGTAGCGGTTCGAGCAAATCCATTGCGGCGAATTCGAGGGAACCACTGGCCGGAAGAGTTTCATGAACTTCTGATACTTCGAACAGCTTGATAAACCGACGGTAAACGTTGCACATTCCTAAGAAGGACCCTAATTCCGTCCGTTTATTCGGTACAAGCGCTCTTTTGAAAGCATTAAAATTCCTGTTATCCACGAGGCATTGACCCGGGCGGATGATATGGCCCAGATACGCGAACTCTGCCTCAAAGAAGGTGCACTTCGCCAAGGGAAGTGTGAAACCAGAGGCTCTTAAAAGGTTCAACAATTCTCTAACATCTCGAAAATGTTCCGAACCGGTCTTAGAAGAAATGATCAAGTCATCCAAGATAACTACGGCATAATGCCGCTTAACCTGTGAAAGGATTATATCGATAGCCTTTTGGAACGTCGCCGGAGCATTTTTAAGACCGAACGGCATACCGGTAAAACAAAACAAACCATGATGGCTACAAAAAGTAGTCTTGTCTCTACTCTATTCCGGTATTTCGACTTAGCGGTAGTCACTGCTACAGTCTAGACTAGAAAATACACTGGCCTCTCCCGGCGATTCGATACACTCATCCATCTTTGGTATACGATAGGAATCCCGTACGATTACAGCATTAAGTCTCCTATAGTCAACACAAAAACGTAGAGTGCCGTCCTTCTTTGTCGCGAATGCGACCGGACTGGCCCATTCCGACTGTGAGGGCTCAATCACTCCGGCGGATAACATCCGGTCGATCTCTTTCTTGTCGAATTCTCTCACTTTTTGGCCCGGCACGACACGGTTGATGATAGATTGGCCTTGCATCTGGCGTTAGCTCAATTCGATGCTTAACTATTTCTATCTTTCCGAGACGGCCAGAAAAAGTTTCGGAGAACTCCTCCAACAAGTTGGTACGGGACGCGACCATGAGCATGAAGGGCACCCTCGATTTCTTCTCTGAATTTGAGAAGATTCCGTAGTGCAGGTGTGTCACCTTGATAACCACGTATGGGTTATATTATTTTGTTTCGCACGCCGGCCACTTGAATATTTGTTGCAACGCCTTTCTGTGGATGACGAGAAATTTAAAACCAACCATGAATGTCTGACCGTTCGCCCCCAACTAAACAACTCCCGACTTTCCATTTACTCGCTCCGCTTGCCAATTCCTTGCGGCAAGTGTTTCCGTTTTTCTTACACTTTCTTTTAGATCGTCTACGCTAGATAGAGTATCCTCCCTCATCATTCGTGTTGTTTCCAGTATAACTCAAACAGAGAATGCCCGTTTGTTCCATTTCTCATTCTATATCCATAGAGAACCTTCGAGATCGCTTCCTCTCATTCCATGCTACTGCCTGATGAAGTCTTTGATGTAGCTCTTCTTATCATCCCAACCATCCTCTCTGCTCTTTCACTAGACATGAGTGCGTAAACAAAAACCGTCTTCTAATGGATCCACTTTTTTCCATGATTTAGTAACTGCCGTCGCTGCAAAGCAGAGGAATTTATCCGATGTAATCCTTTTTGGAATGCCAGATGGTTCAATATTTTGTTCCTGTACAAATTTCAGAACTAACTCAGCAGTGGCATCCCCAACTGGTATCGCTGTAGTCCAGCCATTAAGTTGCTCCACTGGAATTAGGATATACTTGTTTCCTTTGGAATTTGGTCGGAAAGTTCCCGCGAAATCGTCGGAGAAACTCTCGAAGAGAGCGGAGATTGGAAATTTCAACGTCGAATTGTACTTTCGTACAGGAGCGAGCTTCTGGCACCCATCACAACTTTTCACGAATTCTAATGCATCGTTATAGATATTAGGCCACCCAAATCCATCTATAATGAGCTTCTTTGGTTTTTGAGATCCTAGCGACTGATTTAATCTTGTAAAGTCCTTAAGATCTTACACCATTCGTCAAACAGGGCAACTGGTCGGAGATCTTTTCTGGTCCATCGGAAGAGCCATTCCTACCAAAATAAAAATGATTTCTGGTTCCTTCGAACCCAATTCTTTTGTTTGGAGTCTATTCTTTTTTTTCCAGGCTGGTAAAAAATGAATGAGGACCTCAACTTCGGCCTCACAGCTTTGGGGTTATAGCTTTTCTACCTCAATTACCCCTGCGACATCATCATCAAGTAACCTTCCATGTCTTTGGTTTTCTCCTATGCGAGACAGGAATTGTGTAGGCTGATTATCCCGCCCAGTTTCGTAAGTTATCTCAAACCTATACTCCGAACAAAGGTCGAGCCATCTCGCCAAACAGTGGTGCACGTCTTTCTTTTTAAATACTGATCTGAGCGCCTGGTGGTCAGTCAATAGAATAAATTTTTCGAGAAATTAAAGAGAGAAATGAAATATCTTCAGTGCAGAAAGAACCGCCAATTCCTCTTTTTCGCAGATAGAATATCTTTTATCCGCCTCGTTCAACGTTTTGCTAACAAAATGGACCGGATGTAGTCCACCTTTCTCATCCTTTAGGGACAAAATGACCCCAACTACTTGGTCTAATGCATCAGTTACTACTACAAACTGAACCTTAAAATCAGGATATATGAGGATTGGAGGGGTTCAAAGGTTTTCCTTAAGCTCCTCGAAAGCCTGTTGCATCACCTTTTTCTGTGCAAATTTTCAGTTCTTTAACGTGCCAGAATGGAGCGGATCCGCTATCTGGCAAAATTATTAATAAAACTACTGTAGTAAAAAGGGTTACCAAGAAAACTTCGTAAGCCCGCCTTCGAAGCTGGGCGAAGTGCCAGCTTGATATCAGAAACCTTCCCGGGGTCTATTGCGATCCCCTCCCGATCGACCATATGGCCCAGTAGTTTTACAGGTGTCTGTGCGATGAGACATTTGCCCATCTTAATCTTCAAGTAGTAGTTTGATATCCTTTTAACCACTTCTTCTATATGAATCACGTGGTCATCCAGTGTCTTCGAAAATGTCCCCACCTCGTCGATGAATACCCTTGCAAAGGCCGGTCTCTTTAGGACCTCGTTCATCATTCTTTGAAAAGAAGTCGTGGCGTTCATGAGACGAAAAGTTATCGCTTCGAATCTGAAAGTTCCCATTTAATACGTGAAGGTCGTCTTTTCCTGGCATTCTTCCTTTACCGGAATTTGTCAGTAGCCATTATAAACGATCGATCGCAGTGAAATATTTCCTATCTTTCAAATCTTCGATATTTTCCTCTATGCTTGGAATTGGGAAACGATCAGTTATCATCTTCATATTCAATAACCTTTAATCAACGCAGAATCTTGGTTCTCCATCCTTCTTGGCCGCGATGACAACTGGAAACGACCATGAAGAAGACGTGGGTATTATGATACCATTTTTTTGCATCCCATTGAAGTTCTAATCGATAGCCTGATCCCCATTCGGCGCTTGGCGCCGAGGTTTGTGATATAGTGGATTTAGTTTTACTAGCTGAGAGGAGTGTTTTATAGGAACATCTGCTTGACGCAAGTCTGACACATCCTATTCAATGACTTCTGGCCATAGAGGTGTCTCGGAAACTTGCACAACGGCTTGAAAAGGGAGAAAGAAACCCTTTTTCTGATTTCTTCGGTTCTCTTTTTTCTTTCTGTTCGGATTTGTTCGCAATAAGTTCCTTTTTCTACTCCAATGAGGCTAATTTCTTCCTTCAAACTCTCATTTCTTACATTTTCATCCCGGTTTCCGATTTGTGGAAATTGTCCGCACATCGCGGCAAATTCAGATTTACTCTTTTGTGCAGTCCCTGTCATCATCCGTTTCAAAGCAAGAGTCTGAGCCATGACACAGGAAGTTCAGGATAACTTCTTCCGAGTTTTCCAAGAGGTCAACGCTCATGCCAAAGTTACATCCTGCCCACCCCTTCTCCCTCCCACATACCGGCACCCATCCCCACTCCTACCCGTATTCCCACTACCCCTCTCCCTCTCACCCTCCCTTCGTTACTGCCCCACGCCTTAGCTGGAGCACCCAAAACTCACCCCGGAACGTGGAGGGACAACCCTCCTGCCACGGTTGTGGTGCCCGCCCGTATGGCATTAACGGATCAATGAAACAGTGACCGTCGCCGTGTGCTCGGGAGAGGCGTGTGTGCTTGTGCCCTAACAGGTCGGGATAGTCTCCGCGGGAGATCGGGCTCAGTCGCCCCGCTGTGCATGTGGCTTTGCACGTCTCGCTGCATTACTCGCATACCGCCACGCATCCCACATTAAGTACTACTCCAGTGCGCTCCTCCACACTGCAATTCGAACAGCACAAAGCATCCAGCAGACAGAAACTAACCTTTCCTCTAAATTCCTACGGCATCGGCTCCAAATAATCAACAGAAATATACTCTGGGGACTGGTTCATGTCACTCGTCAATGTTCAGTGCAACGGAACCACATGGCTACAGTATGCCTCCAAATTCCCACTGTCGGCCATGTCAAGACCAACACCATTTACACTGTCGCCATTCGCACCAGGTGTATCCTGCCGTTTGAAAACTCCCCCCAATGATACCTTGGCCCGGCAAGTGGTTGAGGTTGCAGGACCTGTCGTTCCTTGAGCGCCCCAACGCCGAAACGGGAATCTCGGTTCTTATACGCCCGTTTTCAATTACCTTGCCCCTCCTTATCATAAGCTTCTTTCCCGGACAAAATGCCGCGATTTGTACCCGCCATCTTTCCTGTCCATTCTCTGCAATCCCAGACGGCGGCGCCCTCTCCCCGTTTTCAATGTTTTCAATGGTTGGTCCAGTAGAAAGAGGTATTTACTCCATGCCATACTGCATTTTCGGTCCGGATGACCGCATGGCCGTTGCGAGGCACTGTCGTGGATTAATCCGATCAGCAAACCATCTGATCAGCCACCCTCCTCGCAGCTCTACGTGGTTTTTAATACTTTCAACCAACACGTTGTAGTCCCACCTTTCCCCTCGCACCAAACCAGCACCATTTACCGGCAAACCCGTTCTTTCCATCAGAAATCAGTCGCTTGGGCCCGTTAACAAAGAGCCAGTCCAGCCATTCCCCACTGAGCCAGTCCAGCCATTCCCCACTTTCGTGTGCCGCCCACAGTCCCTTGTTTGCACAATCCCCAGTGCACAAGGTACTCTGAAGCCACATGAAAAAGTCGGGCAGCACGGGGGGTTCATCTTCTGTAGCAGATACGCTTCAAAAAAAGAACCGTTCCACACCACTAATCGGTACAGTACCCGAGTCACCGCCCTAAGAAATGATTTAATAACTTCTCTCTCTTGAAAACACACACAGCGCTAAACGCGGATAAGATTTCGGTGTTTTACTCGTGGAAGATATAGTCGATCTATCCAAAAGGTTTCCAGACTACCACATCCGTCCCAAAAAGGCATGCTGGCACATTCATGGGGGAGCAAGTACGCTCCCTAAAAGGCCACCATAAGGTCCCCATTTACCGTCTTTCCGATCCTGCCCGGTGGCCTACCCAGAATGCGTCACCAGTTGCAATCCGTTCTTGAGCACACGCGCAAAACTTTCCACACACCAAAGGAGAACTCTTGCTGCCGCCTTGCGAGGCTCGTCCGAGAAACCCTGCGGCTGGCCATCCACACCCGCCGCTCCCTTTTTTATTTGCCCGCTGCCATCTACGATCTACTGCAACAACAGGTCCATTTAAGCATATCGCACACGGCACGCCCGGGCATCCCTCCAGGCTACACTTTGTGCACATTTAAGTGGAAACCCACACCTGAAAGGCCCCGCCATGCCGCGCTGCCCTGAGATTCCCACACCCTCGGCACAGAACCGACGCTGACCCAGATAGCCAGTTTCACCCTCCCAATCCCGCCTCACCCACTCCCCTTACACACCTACTGCCCCCTCTACTACCCACATCCTCTCACCGCCCCACCTATTACCCACACTCACCCTATTACGCCCATCCTCCCACTCCCAATCCAACCCATATTCAAGCACCCTCCCCACTGGCCTTGAGCCGGCTTTTTAGGGAAAATTGAGAGGTACTACTGGTCACCCTCTAGGATATTCCGCGCCACAACCGACCATATCTTTCAACCATTAAAGCACCCTACCTCCCCACCCCTTCTCCCTCCCACATACCGGCACCCATCCCCACTCCTACCCGTATTCCCACTACCCCTCTCCCTCTCACCCTCCCTTCGTTACTGCCCCACGCCTTAGCTGGAGCACCCAAAACTCACCCCGGAACGTGGAGGGACAACCCTCCTGCCACGGTTGTGGTGCCCGCCCGTATGGCATTAACGGATCAATGAAACAGTGACCGTCGCCGTGTGCTCGGGAGAGGCGTGTGTGCTTGTGCCCTAACAGGTCGGGATAGTCTCCGCGGGAGATCGGGCTCAGTCGCCCCGCTGTGCATGTGGCTTTGCACGTCTCGCTGCATTACTCGCATACCGCCACGCATCCCACATTAAGTACTACTCCAGTGCGCTCCTCCACACTGCAATTCGAACAGCACAAAGCATCCAGCAGACAGAAACTAACCTTTCCTCTAAATTCCAACGGCATCGGCTCCAAATAATCAACAGAAATATACTCTGGGGACTGGTTCATGTCACTCGTCAATGTTCAGTGCAACGGAACCACATGGCTACAGTATGCCTCCAAATTCCCACTGTCGGCCATGTCAAGACCAACACCATTTACACTGTCGCCATTCGCACCAGGTGTATCCTGCCGTTTGAAAACTCCCCCCAATGATACCTTGGCCCGGCAAGTGGTTGAGGTTGCAGGACCTGTCGTTCCTTGAGCGCCCCAACGCCGAAACGGGAATCTCGGTTCTTATACGCCCGTTTTCAATTACCTTGCCCCCTCCTTATCATAAGCTTCTTTCCCGGACAAAATGCCGCGATTTGTACCCGCCATCTTTCCTGTCCATTCTCTGCAATCCCAGACGGCGGCGCCCTCTCCCCGTTTTCAATGTTTTCAATGGTTGGTCCAGTAGAAAGAGGTATTTACTCCATGCCATACTGCATTTTCGGTCCGGATGACCGCATGGCCGTTGCGAGGCACTGTCGTGGATTAATCCGATCAGCAAACCATCTGATCAGCCACCCTCCTCGCAGCTCTACGTGGTTTTTAATACTTTCAACCAACACGTTGTAGTCCCACCTTTCCCCTCGCACCAAACCAGCACCATTTACCGGCAAACCCGTTCTTTCCATCAGAAATCAGTCGCTTGGGCCCGTTAACAAAGAGCCAGTCCAGCCATTCCCCACTGAGCCAGTCCAGCCATTCCCCACTTTCGTGTGCCGCCCACAGTCCCTTGTTTGCACAATCCCCAGTGCACAAGGTACTCTGAAGCCACATGAAAAAGTCGGGCAGCACGGGGGGTTCATCTTCTGTAGCAGATACGCTTCAAAAAAAGAACCGTTCCACACCACTAATCGGTACAGTACCCGAGTCACCGCCCTAAGAAATGATTTAATAACTTCTCTCTCTTGAAAACACACACAGCGCTAAACGCGGATAAGATTTCGGTGTTTTACTCGTGGAAGATATAGTCGATCTATCCAAAAGGTTTCCAGACTACCACATCCGTCCCAAAAAGGCATGCTGGCACATTCATGGGGAGCAAGTACGCTCCCTAAAAGGCCACCATAAGGTCCCCATTTACCGTCTTTCCGATCCTGCCCCGGTGGCCTACCCAGAATGCGTCACCAGTTGCAATCCGTTCTTGAGCACACGCGCAAAACTTTCCACACACCAAAGGAGAACTCTTGCTGCCGCCTTGCGAGGCTCGTCCGAGAAACCCTGCGGCTGGCCATCCACACCCGCCGCTCCCTTTTTTATTTGCCCGCTGCCATCTACGATCTACTGCAACAACAGGTCCATTTAAGCATATCGCACACGGCACGCCCGGGCATCCCTCCAGGCTACACTTTGTGCACATTTAAGTGGAAACCCACACCTGAAAGGCCCCGCCATGCCGCGCTGCCCTGAGATTCCCACACCCTCGGCACAGAACCGACGCTGACCCAGATAGCCAGTTTCACCCTCCCAATCCCGCCTCACCCACTCCCCTTACACACCTACTGCCCCTCTACTACCCACATCCTCTCACCGCCCCACCTATTACCCACACTCACCCTATTACGCCCATCCTCCCACTCCCAATCCAACCCATATTCAAGCACCCTCCCCACTGGCCTTGAGCCGGCTTTTTAGGGAAAATTGAGAGGTACTACTGGTCACCCTCTAGGATATTCCGCGCCACAACCGACCATATCTTTCAACCATTAAAGCACCCTACCTCCCCACCCCTTCTCCCTCCCACATACCGGCACCCATCCCCACTCCTACCCGTATTCCCACTACCCCTCTCCCTCTCACCCTCCCTTCGTTACTGCCCCACGCCTTAGCTGGAGCACCCAAAACTCACCCCGGAACGTGGAGGGACAACCCTCCTGCCACGGTTGTGGTGCCCGCCCGTATGGCATTAACGGATCAATGAAACAGTGACCGTCGCCGTGTGCTCGGGAGAGGCGTGTGTGCTTGTGCCCTAACAGGTCGGGATAGTCTCCGCGGGAGATCGGGCTCAGTCGCCCCGCTGTGCATGTGGCTTTGCACGTCTCGCTGCATTACTCGCATACCGCCACGCATCCCACATTAAGTACTACTCCAGTGCGCTCCTCCACACTGCAATTCGAACAGCACAAAGCATCCAGCAGACAGAAACTAACCTTTCCTCTAAATTCCAACGGCATCGGCTCCAAATAATCAACAGAAATATACTCTGGGGACTGGTTCATGTCACTCGTCAATGTTCAGTGCAACGGAACCACATGGCTACAGTATGCCTCCAAATTCCCACTGTCGGCCATGTCAAGACCAACACCATTTACACTGTCGCCATTCGCACCAGGTGTATCCTGCCGTTTGAAAACTCCCCCCCAATGATACCTTGGCCCGGCAAGTGGTTGAGGTTGCAGGACCTGTCGTTCCTTGAGCGCCCCAACGCCGAAACGGGAATCTCGGTTCTTATACGCCCGTTTTCAATTACCTTGCCCCCTCCTTATCATAAGCTTCTTTCCCGGACAAAATGCCGCGATTTGTACCCGCCATCTTTCCTGTCCATTCTCTGCAATCCCAGACGGCGGCGCCCTCTCCCCGTTTTCAATGTTTTCAATGGTTGGTCCAGTAGAAAGAGGTATTTACTCCATGCCATACTGCATTTTCGGTCCGGATGACCGCATGGCCGTTGCGAGGCACTGTCGTGGATTAATCCGATCAGCAAACCATCTGATCAGCCACCCTCCTCGCAGCTCTACGTGGTTTTTAATACTTTCAACCAACACGTTGTAGTCCCACCTTTCCCCTCGCACCAAACCAGCACCATTTACCGGCAAACCCGTTCTTTCCATCAGAAATCAGTCGCTTGGGCCCGTTAACAAAGAGCCAGTCCAGCCATTCCCCACTGAGCCAGTCCAGCCATTCCCCACTTTCGTGTGCCGCCCACAGTCCCTTGTTTGCACAATCCCCAGTGCACAAGGTACTCTGAAGCCACATGAAAAAGTCGGGCAGCACGGGGGGTTCATCTTCTGTAGCAGATACGCTTCAAAAAAAGAACCGTTCCACACCACTAATCGGTACAGTACCCGAGTCACCGCCCTAAGAAATGATTTAATAACTTCTCTCTCTTGAAAACACACACAGCGCTAAACGCGGATAAGATTTCGGTGTTTTACTCGTGGAAGATATAGTCGATCTATCCAAAAGGTTTCCAGACTACCACATCCGTCCCAAAAAGGCATGCTGGCACATTCATGGGGGAGCAAGTACGCTCCCTAAAAGGCCACCATAAGGTCCCCATTTACCGTCTTTCCGATCCTGCCCCGGTGGCCTACCCAGAATGCGTCACCAGTTGCAATCCGTTCTTGAGCACACGCGCAAAACTTTCCACACACCAAAGGAGAACTCTTGCTGCCGCCTTGCGAGGCTCGTCCGAGAAACCCTGCGGCTGGCCATCCACACCCGCCGCTCCCTTTTTTATTTGCCCGCTGCCATCTACGATCTACTGCAACAACAGGTCCATTTAAGCATATCGCACACGGCACGCCCGGGCATCCCTCCAGGCTACACTTTGTGCACATTTAAGTGGAAACCCACACCTGAAAGGCCCCGCCATGCCGCGCTGCCCTGAGATTCCCACACCCTCGGCACAGAACCGACGCTGACCCAGATAGCCAGTTTCACCCTCCCAATCCCGCCTCACCCACTCCCCTTACACACCTACTGCCCCTCTACTACCCACATCCTCTCACCGCCCCACCTATTACCCACACTCACCCTATTACGCCCATCCTCCCACTCCCAATCCAACCCATATTCAAGCACCCTCCCCACTGGCCTTGAGCCGGCTTTTTAGGGAAAATTGAGAGGTACTACTGGTCACCCTCTAGGATATTCCGCGCCACAACCGACCATATCTTTCAACCATTAAAGCACCCTACCTCCCCACCCCTTCTCCCTCCCACATACCGGCACCCATCCCCACTCCTACCCGTATTCCCACTACCCCTCTCCCTCTCACCCTCCCTTCGTTACTGCCCCACGCCTTAGCTGGAGCACCCAAAACTCACCCCGGAACGTGGAGGGACAACCCTCCTGCCACGGTTGTGGTGCCCGCCCGTATGGCATTAACGGATCAATGAAACAGTGACCGTCGCCGTGTGCTCGGGAGAGGCGTGTGTGCTTGTGCCCTAACAGGTCGGGATAGTCTCCGCGGGAGATCGGGCTCAGTCGCCCCGCTGTGCATGTGGCTTTGCACGTCTCGCTGCATTACTCGCATACCGCCACGCATCCCACATTAAGTACTACTCCAGTGCGCTCCTCCACACTGCAATTCGAACAGCACAAAGCATCCAGCAGACAGAAACTAACCTTTCCTCTAAATTCCAACGGCATCGGCTCCAAATAATCAACAGAAATATACTCTGGGGACTGGTTCATGTCACTCGTCAATGTTCAGTGCAACGGAACCACATGGCTACAGTATGCCTCCAAATTCCCACTGTCGGCCATGTCAAGACCAACACCATTTACACTGTCGCCATTCGCACCAGGTGTATCCTGCCGTTTGAAAACTCCCCCCAATGATACCTTGGCCCGGCAAGTGGTTGAGGTTGCAGGACCTGTCGTTCCTTGAGCGCCCCAACGCCGAAACGGGAATCTCGGTTCTTATACGCCCGTTTTCAATTACCTTGCCCCCTCCTTATCATAAGCTTCTTTCCCGGACAAAATGCCGCGATTTGTACCCGCCATCTTTCCTGTCCATTCTCTGCAATCCCAGACGGCGGCGCCCTCTCCCCGTTTTCAATGTTTTCAATGGTTGGTCCAGTAGAAAGAGGTATTTACTCCATGCCATACTGCATTTTCGGTCCGGATGACCGCATGGCCGTTGCGAGGCACTGTCGTGGATTAATCCGATCAGCAAACCATCTGATCAGCCACCCTCCTCGCAGCTCTACGTGGTTTTTAATACTTTCAACCAACACGTTGTAGTCCCACCTTTCCCCTCGCACCAAACCAGCACCATTTACCGGCAAACCCGTTCTTTCCATCAGAAATCAGTCGCTTGGGCCCGTTAACAAAGAGCCAGTCCAGCCATTCCCCACTGAGCCAGTCCAGCCATTCCCCACTTTCGTGTGCCGCCCACAGTCCCTTGTTTGCACAATCCCCAGTGCACAAGGTACTCTGAAGCCACATGAAAAAGTCGGGCAGCACGGGGGGTTCATCTTCTGTAGCAGATACGCTTCAAAAAAAGAACCGTTCCACACCACTAATCGGTACAGTACCCGAGTCACCGCCCTAAGAAATGATTTAATAACTTCTCTCTCTTGAAAACACACACAGCGCTAAACGCGGATAAGATTTCGGTGTTTTACTCGTGGAAGATATAGTCGATCTATCCAAAAGGTTTCCAGACTACCACATCCGTCCCAAAAAGGCATGCTGGCACATTCATGGGGGAGCAAGTACGCTCCCTAAAAGGCCACCATAAGGTCCCCATTTACCGTCTTTCCGATCCTGCCCCGGTGGCCTACCCAGAATGCGTCACCAGTTGCAATCCGTTCTTGAGCACACGCGCAAAACTTTCCACACACCAAAGGAGAACTCTTGCTGCCGCCTTGCGAGGCTCGTCCGAGAAACCCTGCGGCTGGCCATCCACACCCGCCGCTCCCTTTTTTATTTGCCCGCTGCCATCTACGATCTACTGCAACAACAGGTCCATTTAAGCATATCGCACACGGCACGCCCGGGCATCCCTCCAGGCTACACTTTGTGCACATTTAAGTGGAAACCCACACCTGAAAGGCCCCGCCATGCCGCGCTGCCCTGAGATTCCCACACCCTCGGCACAGAACCGACGCTGACCCAGATAGCCAGTTTCACCCTCCCAATCCCGCCTCACCCACTCCCCTTACACACCTACTGCCCCCTCTACTACCCACATCCTCTCACCGCCCCACCTATTACCCACACTCACCCTATTACGCCCATCCTCCCACTCCCAATCCAACCCATATTCAAGCACCCTCCCCACTGGCCTTGAGCCGGCTTTTTAGGGAAAATTGAGAGGTACTACTGGTCACCCTCTAGGATATTCCGCGCCACAACCGACCATATCTTTCAACCATTAAAGCACCCTACCTCCCCACCCCTTCTCCCTCCCACATACCGGCACCCATCCCCACTCCTACCCGTATTCCCACTACCCCTCTCCCTCTCACCCTCCCTTCGTTACTGCCCCACGCCTTAGCTGGAGCACCCAAAACTCACCCCGGAACGTGGAGGGACAACCCTCCTGCCACGGTTGTGGTGCCCGCCCGTATGGCATTAACGGATCAATGAAACAGTGACCGTCGCCGTGTGCTCGGGAGAGGCGTGTGTGCTTGTGCCCTAACAGGTCGGGATAGTCTCCGCGGGAGATCGGGCTCAGTCGCCCCGCTGTGCATGTGGCTTTGCACGTCTCGCTGCATTACTCGCATACCGCCACGCATCCCACATTAAGTACTACTCCAGTGCGCTCCTCCACACTGCAATTCGAACAGCACAAAGCATCCAGCAGACAGAAACTAACCTTTCCTCTAAATTCCAACGGCATCGGCTCCAAATAATCAACAGAAATATACTCTGGGGACTGGTTCATGTCACTCGTCAATGTTCAGTGCAACGGAACCACATGGCTACAGTATGCCTCCAAATTCCCACTGTCGGCCATGTCAAGACCAACACCATTTACACTGTCGCCATTCGCACCAGGTGTATCCTGCCGTTTGAAAACTCCCCCCAATGATACCTTGGCCCGGCAAGTGGTTGAGGTTGCAGGACCTGTCGTTCCTTGAGCGCCCCAACGCCGAAACGGGAATCTCGGTTCTTATACGCCCGTTTTCAATTACCTTGCCCCTCCTTATCATAAGCTTCTTTCCCGGACAAAATGCCGCGATTTGTACCCGCCATCTTTCCTGTCCATTCTCTGCAATCCCAGACGGCGGCGCCCTCTCCCCGTTTTCAATGTTTTCAATGGTTGGTCCAGTAGAAAGAGGTATTTACTCCATGCCATACTGCATTTTCGGTCCGGATGACCGCATGGCCGTTGCGAGGCACTGTCGTGGATTAATCCGATCAGCAAACCATCTGATCAGCCACCCTCCTCGCAGCTCTACGTGGTTTTTAATACTTTCAACCAACACGTTGTAGTCCCACCTTTCCCCTCGCACCAAACCAGCACCATTTACCGGCAAACCCGTTCTTTCCATCAGAAATCAGTCGCTTGGGCCCGTTAACAAAGAGCCAGTCCAGCCATTCCCCACTGAGCCAGTCCAGCCATTCCCCACTTTCGTGTGCCGCCCACAGTCCCTTGTTTGCACAATCCCCAGTGCACAAGGTACTCTGAAGCCACATGAAAAAGTCGGGCAGCACGGGGGGTTCATCTTCTGTAGCAGATACGCTTCAAAAAAAGAACCGTTCCACACCACTAATCGGTACAGTACCCGAGTCACCGCCCTAAGAAATGATTTAATAACTTCTCTCTCTTGAAAACACACACAGCGCTAAACGCGGATAAGATTTCGGTGTTTTACTCGTGGAAGATATAGTCGATCTATCCAAAAGGTTTCCAGACTACCACATCCGTCCCAAAAAGGCATGCTGGCACATTCATGGGGGAGCAAGTACGCTCCCTAAAAGGCCACCATAAGGTCCCCATTTACCGTCTTTCCGATCCTGCCCCGGTGGCCTACCCAGAATGCGTCACCAGTTGCAATCCGTTCTTGAGCACACGCGCAAAACTTTCCACACACCAAAGGAGAACTCTTGCTGCCGCCTTGCGAGGCTCGTCCGAGAAACCCTGCGGCTGGCCATCCACACCCGCCGCTCCCTTTTTTATTTGCCCGCTGCCATCTACGATCTACTGCAACAACAGGTCCATTTAAGCATATCGCACACGGCACGCCCGGGCATCCCTCCAGGCTACACTTTGTGCACATTTAAGTGGAAACCCACACCTGAAAGGCCCCGCCATGCCGCGCTGCCCTGAGATTCCCACACCCTCGGCACAGAACCGACGCTGACCCAGATAGCCAGTTTCACCCTCCCAATCCCGCCTCACCCACTCCCCTTACACACCTACTGCCCCTCTACTACCCACATCCTCTCACCGCCCCACCTATTACCCACACTCACCCTATTACGCCCATCCTCCCACTCCCAATCCAACCCATATTCAAGCACCCTCCCCACTGGCCTTGAGCCGGCTTTTTAGGGAAAATTGAGAGGTACTACTGGTCACCCTCTAGGATATTCCGCGCCACAACCGACCATATCTTTCAACCATTAAAGCACCCTACCTCCCCACCCCTTCTCCCTCCCACATACCGGCACCCATCCCCACTCCTACCCGTATTCCCACTACCCCTCTCCCTCTCACCCTCCCTTCGTTACTGCCCCACGCCTTAGCTGGAGCACCCAAAACTCACCCCGGAACGTGGAGGGACAACCCTCCTGCCACGGTTGTGGTGCCCGCCCGTATGGCATTAACGGATCAATGAAACAGTGACCGTCGCCGTGTGCTCGGGAGAGGCGTGTGTGCTTGTGCCCTAACAGGTCGGGATAGTCTCCGCGGGAGATCGGGCTCAGTCGCCCCGCTGTGCATGTGGCTTTGCACGTCTCGCTGCATTACTCGCATACCGCCACGCATCCCACATTAAGTACTACTCCAGTGCGCTCCTCCACACTGCAATTCGAACAGCACAAAGCATCCAGCAGACAGAAACTAACCTTTCCTCTAAATTCCAACGGCATCGGCTCCAAATAATCAACAGAAATATACTCTGGGGACTGGTTCATGTCACTCGTCAATGTTCAGTGCAACGGAACCACATGGCTACAGTATGCCTCCAAATTCCCACTGTCGGCCATGTCAAGACCAACACCATTTACACTGTCGCCATTCGCACCAGGTGTATCCTGCCGTTTGAAAACTCCCCCCAATGATACCTTGGCCCGGCAAGTGGTTGAGGTTGCAGGACCTGTCGTTCCTTGAGCGCCCCAACGCCGAAACGGGAATCTCGGTTCTTATACGCCCGTTTTCAATTACCTTGCCCCCTCCTTATCATAAGCTTCTTTCCCGGACAAAATGCCGCGATTTGTACCCGCCATCTTTCCTGTCCATTCTCTGCAATCCCAGACGGCGGCGCCCTCTCCCCGTTTTCAATGTTTTCAATGGTTGGTCCAGTAGAAAGAGGTATTTACTCCATGCCATACTGCATTTTCGGTCCGGATGACCGCATGGCCGTTGCGAGGCACTGTCGTGGATTAATCCGATCAGCAAACCATCTGATCAGCCACCCTCCTCGCAGCTCTACGTGGTTTTTAATACTTTCAACCAACACGTTGTAGTCCCACCTTTCCCCTCGCACCAAACCAGCACCATTTACCGGCAAACCCGTTCTTTCCATCAGAAATCAGTCGCTTGGGCCCGTTAACAAAGAGCCAGTCCAGCCATTCCCCACTGAGCCAGTCCAGCCATTCCCCACTTTCGTGTGCCGCCCACAGTCCCTTGTTTGCACAATCCCCAGTGCACAAGGTACTCTGAAGCCACATGAAAAAGTCGGGCAGCACGGGGGGTTCATCTTCTGTAGCAGATACGCTTCAAAAAAAGAACCGTTCCACACCACTAATCGGTACAGTACCCGAGTCACCGCCCTAAGAAATGATTTAATAACTTCTCTCTCTTGAAAACACACACAGCGCTAAACGCGGATAAGATTTCGGTGTTTTACTCGTGGAAGATATAGTCGATCTATCCAAAAGGTTTCCAGACTACCACATCCGTCCCAAAAAGGCATGCTGGCACATTCATGGGGGAGCAAGTACGCTCCCTAAAAGGCCACCATAAGGTCCCCATTTACCGTCTTTCCGATCCTGCCCCGGTGGCCTACCCAGAATGCGTCACCAGTTGCAATCCGTTCTTGAGCACACGCGCAAAACTTTCCACACACCAAAGGAGAACTCTTGCTGCCGCCTTGCGAGGCTCGTCCGAGAAACCCTGCGGCTGGCCATCCACACCCGCCGCTCCCTTTTTTATTTGCCCGCTGCCATCTACGATCTACTGCAACAACAGGTCCATTTAAGCATATCGCACACGGCACGCCCGGGCATCCCTCCAGGCTACACTTTGTGCACATTTAAGTGGAAACCCACACCTGAAAGGCCCCGCCATGCCGCGCTGCCCTGAGATTCCCACACCCTCGGCACAGAACCGACGCTGACCCAGATAGCCAGTTTCACCCTCCCAATCCCGCCTCACCCACTCCCCTTACACACCTACTGCCCCTCTACTACCCACATCCTCTCACCGCCCCACCTATTACCCACACTCACCCTATTACGCCCATCCTCCCACTCCCAATCCAACCCATATTCAAGCACCCTCCCCACTGGCCTTGAGCCGGCTTTTTAGGGAAAATTGAGAGGTACTACTGGTCACCCTCTAGGATATTCCGCGCCACAACCGACCATATCTTTCAACCATTAAAGCACCCTACCTCCCCACCCCTTCTCCCTCCCACATACCGGCACCCATCCCCACTCCTACCCGTATTCCCACTACCCCTCTCCCTCTCACCCTCCCTTCGTTACTGCCCCACGCCTTAGCTGGAGCACCCAAAACTCACCCCGGAACGTGGAGGGACAACCCTCCTGCCACGGTTGTGGTGCCCGCCCGTATGGCATTAACGGATCAATGAAACAGTGACCGTCGCCGTGTGCTCGGGAGAGGCGTGTGTGCTTGTGCCCTAACAGGTCGGGATAGTCTCCGCGGGAGATCGGGCTCAGTCGCCCCGCTGTGCATGTGGCTTTGCACGTCTCGCTGCATTACTCGCATACCGCCACGCATCCCACATTAAGTACTACTCCAGTGCGCTCCTCCACACTGCAATTCGAACAGCACAAAGCATCCAGCAGACAGAAACTAACCTTTCCTCTAAATTCCAACGGCATCGGCTCCAAATAATCAACAGAAATATACTCTGGGGACTGGTTCATGTCACTCGTCAATGTTCAGTGCAACGGAACCACATGGCTACAGTATGCCTCCAAATTCCCACTGTCGGCCATGTCAAGACCAACACCATTTACACTGTCGCCATTCGCACCAGGTGTATCCTGCCGTTTGAAAACTCCCCCCAATGATACCTTGGCCCGGCAAGTGGTTGAGGTTGCAGGACCTGTCGTTCCTTGAGCGCCCCAACGCCGAAACGGGAATCTCGGTTCTTATACGCCCGTTTTCAATTACCTTGCCCCCTCCTTATCATAAGCTTCTTTCCCGGACAAAATGCCGCGATTTGTACCCGCCATCTTTCCTGTCCATTCTCTGCAATCCCAGACGGCGGCGCCCTCTCCCCGTTTTCAATGTTTTCAATGGTTGGTCCAGTAGAAAGAGGTATTTACTCCATGCCATACTGCATTTTCGGTCCGGATGACCGCATGGCCGTTGCGAGGCACTGTCGTGGATTAATCCGATCAGCAAACCATCTGATCAGCCACCCTCCTCGCAGCTCTACGTGGTTTTTAATACTTTCAACCAACACGTTGTAGTCCCACCTTTCCCCTCGCACCAAACCAGCACCATTTACCGGCAAACCCGTTCTTTCCATCAGAAATCAGTCGCTTGGGCCCGTTAACAAAGAGCCAGTCCAGCCATTCCCCACTGAGCCAGTCCAGCCATTCCCCACTTTCGTGTGCCGCCCACAGTCCCTTGTTTGCACAATCCCCAGTGCACAAGGTACTCTGAAGCCACATGAAAAAGTCGGGCAGCACGGGGGTTCATCTTCTGTAGCAGATACGCTTCAAAAAAAGAACCGTTCCACACCACTAATCGGTACAGTACCCGAGTCACCGCCCTAAGAAATGATTTAATAACTTCTCTCTCTTGAAAACACACACAGCGCTAAACGCGGATAAGATTTCGGTGTTTTACTCGTGGAAGATATAGTCGATCTATCCAAAAGGTTTCCAGACTACCACATCCGTCCCAAAAAGGCATGCTGGCACATTCATGGGGGAGCAAGTACGCTCCCTAAAAGGCCACCATAAGGTCCCCATTTACCGTCTTTCCGATCCTGCCCCGGTGGCCTACCCAGAATGCGTCACCAGTTGCAATCCGTTCTTGAGCACACGCGCAAAACTTTCCACACACCAAAGGAGAACTCTTGCTGCCGCCTTGCGAGGCTCGTCCGAGAAACCCTGCGGCTGGCCATCCACACCCGCCGCTCCCTTTTTTATTTGCCCGCTGCCATCTACGATCTACTGCAACAACAGGTCCATTTAAGCATATCGCACACGGCACGCCCGGGCATCCCTCCAGGCTACACTTTGTGCACATTTAAGTGGAAACCCACACCTGAAAGGCCCCGCCATGCCGCGCTGCCCTGAGATTCCCACACCCTCGGCACAGAACCGACGCTGACCCAGATAGCCAGTTTCACCCTCCCAATCCCGCCTCACCCACTCCCCTTACACACCTACTGCCCCCTCTACTACCCACATCCTCTCACCGCCCCACCTATTACCCACACTCACCCTATTACGCCCATCCTCCCACTCCCAATCCAACCCATATTCAAGCACCCTCCCCACTGGCCTTGAGCCGGCTTTTTAGGGAAAATTGAGAGGTACTACTGGTCACCCTCTAGGATATTCCGCGCCACAACCGACCATATCTTTCAACCATTAAAGCACCCTACCTCCCCACCCCTTCTCCCTCCCACATACCGGCACCCATCCCCACTCCTACCCGTATTCCCACTACCCCTCTCCCTCTCACCCTCCCTTCGTTACTGCCCCACGCCTTAGCTGGAGCACCCAAAACTCACCCCGGAACGTGGAGGGACAACCCTCCTGCCACGGTTGTGGTGCCCGCCCGTATGGCATTAACGGATCAATGAAACAGTGACCGTCGCCGTGTGCTCGGGAGAGGCGTGTGTGCTTGTGCCCTAACAGGTCGGGATAGTCTCCGCGGGAGATCGGGCTCAGTCGCCCCGCTGTGCATGTGGCTTTGCACGTCTCGCTGCATTACTCGCATACCGCCACGCATCCCACATTAAGTACTACTCCAGTGCGCTCCTCCACACTGCAATTCGAACAGCACAAAGCATCCAGCAGACAGAAACTAACCTTTCCTCTAAATTCCAACGGCATCGGCTCCAAATAATCAACAGAAATATACTCTGGGGACTGGTTCATGTCACTCGTCAATGTTCAGTGCAACGGAACCACATGGCTACAGTATGCCTCCAAATTCCCACTGTCGGCCATGTCAAGACCAACACCATTTACACTGTCGCCATTCGCACCAGGTGTATCCTGCCGTTTGAAAACTCCCCCCCAATGATACCTTGGCCCGGCAAGTGGTTGAGGTTGCAGGACCTGTCGTTCCTTGAGCGCCCCAACGCCGAAACGGGAATCTCGGTTCTTATACGCCCGTTTTCAATTACCTTGCCCCCTCCTTATCATAAGCTTCTTTCCCGGACAAAATGCCGCGATTTGTACCCGCCATCTTTCCTGTCCATTCTCTGCAATCCCAGACGGCGGCGCCCTCTCCCCGTTTTCAATGTTTTCAATGGTTGGTCCAGTAGAAAGAGGTATTTACTCCATGCCATACTGCATTTTCGGTCCGGATGACCGCATGGCCGTTGCGAGGCACTGTCGTGGATTAATCCGATCAGCAAACCATCTGATCAGCCACCCTCCTCGCAGCTCTACGTGGTTTTTAATACTTTCAACCAACACGTTGTAGTCCCACCTTTCCCCTCGCACCAAACCAGCACCATTTACCGGCAAACCCGTTCTTTCCATCAGAAATCAGTCGCTTGGGCCCGTTAACAAAGAGCCAGTCCAGCCATTCCCCACTGAGCCAGTCCAGCCATTCCCCACTTTCGTGTGCCGCCCACAGTCCCTTGTTTGCACAATCCCCAGTGCACAAGGTACTCTGAAGCCACATGAAAAAGTCGGGCAGCACGGGGGTTCATCTTCTGTAGCAGATACGCTTCAAAAAAGAACCGTTCCACACCACTAATCGGTACAGTACCCGAGTCACCGCCCTAAGAAATGATTTAATAACTTCTCTCTCTTGAAAACACACACAGCGCTAAACGCGGATAAGATTTCGGTGTTTTACTCGTGGAAGATATAGTCGATCTATCCAAAAGGTTTCCAGACTACCACATCCGTCCCAAAAAGGCATGCTGGCACATTCATGGGGGAGCAAGTACGCTCCCTAAAAGGCCACCATAAGGTCCCCATTTACCGTCTTTCCGATCCTGCCCCGGTGGCCTACCCAGAATGCGTCACCAGTTGCAATCCGTTCTTGAGCACACGCGCAAAACTTCCACACACCAAAGGAGAACTCTTGCTGCCGCCTTGCGAGGCTCGTCCGAGAAACCCTGCGGCTGGCCATCCACACCCGCCGCTCCCTTTTTTATTTGCCCGCTGCCATCTACGATCTACTGCAACAACAGGTCCATTTAAGCATATCGCACACGGCACGCCCGGGCATCCCTCCAGGCTACACTTTGTGCACATTTAAGTGGAAACCCACACCTGAAAGGCCCCGCCATGCCGCGCTGCCCTGAGATTCCCACACCCTCGGCACAGAACCGACGCTGACCCAGATAGCCAGTTTCACCCTCCCAATCCCGCCTCACCCACTCCCCTTACACACCTACTGCCCCTCTACTACCCACATCCTCTCACCGCCCCACCTATTACCCACACTCACCCTATTACGCCCATCCTCCCACTCCCAATCCAACCCATATTCAAGCACCCTCCCCACTGGCCTTGAGCCGGCTTTTTAGGGAAAATTGAGAGGTACTACTGGTCACCCTCTAGGATATTCCGCGCCACAACCGACCATATCTTTCAACCATTAAAGCACCCTACCTCCCCACCCCTTCTCCCTCCCACATACCGGCACCCATCCCCACTCCTACCCGTATTCCCACTACCCCTCTCCCTCTCACCCTCCCTTCGTTACTGCCCCACGCCTTAGCTGGAGCACCCAAAACTCACCCCGGAACGTGGAGGGACAACCCTCCTGCCACGGTTGTGGTGCCCGCCCGTATGGCATTAACGGATCAATGAAACAGTGACCGTCGCCGTGTGCTCGGGAGAGGCGTGTGTGCTTGTGCCCTAACAGGTCGGGATAGTCTCCGCGGGAGATCGGGCTCAGTCGCCCCGCTGTGCATGTGGCTTTGCACGTCTCGCTGCATTACTCGCATACCTCCACGCATCCCACATTAAGTACTACTCCAGTGCGCTCCTCCACACTGCAATTCGAACAGCACAAAGCATCCAGCAGACAGAAACTAACCTTTCCTCTAAATTCCAACGGCATCGGCTCCAAATAATCAACAGAAATATACTCTGGGGACTGGTTCATGTCACTCGTCAATGTTCAGTGCAACGGAACCACATGGCTACAGTATGCCTCCAAATTCCCACTGTCGGCCATGTCAAGACCAACACCATTTACACTGTCGCCATTCGCACCAGGTGTATCCTGCCGTTTGAAAACTCCCCCCCAATGATACCTTGGCCCGGCAAGTGGTTGAGGTTGCAGGACCTGTCGTTCCTTGAGCGCCCCAACGCCGAAACGGGAATCTCGGTTCTTATACGCCCGTTTTCAATTACCTTGCCCCTCCTTATCATAAGCTTCTTTCCCGGACAAAATGCCGCGATTTGTTTCCCACGGCAAAATAATTGGGATAGGTACATCCAAATGATAATAAATAGTTCCAACCTGAATAAATAAATAAATGCCACAATTGGACTTAGAATGAGTAATGAATAGAAAACTAAATTTAACGATGGGTGATCGGGGGAATATCTCGATAGCCCAAGGATGTACAAATATTTCTAACAACCTAGACTACTTATACTCTACACCAGGGGGAACCTGCTACAAAAATCAGGTGAGCGGTGCAATAATTTTGGTAGACATAATTCAGGCTCAGCAATAATTATTGCAGCATTTTCCGTAAGCAATCATCCAGATAATAATTTCTTGATGGAATAATTCAATAATTATAGCCTGTATAATATAAAAACCCAACTGTAGGGCATAAAATTATTTCACACTGAATTCAGCATAAAATAGCGCCAGTGTATATAGATAAAATTCTCCCTTGATGAGTCACAATAAATATAAATTGTGGGCCTCAATAAAAAATATTGTTCCACAATTCAGCATCACTTTAGGACACCGGGATAGAGATTAAAATATTTGGTCAATTTTCACACCACTTCCCCTTTGAAATATTGAACTAATTTTATCCTGTTGACTGAGATGAATCCCGAGATAAAATATTACTCATACCCATAGGTATAGATCCATCAAATAAAAGGAGCTTGAGTATGTCACATACAGGACTGTCTTTTTTTTGTGAGCGGGTCGGAGGGATTAATTGAACCAGGTATCCATAGCATTTTCTTGATTTTGTTCGTTTCGAAATTATATCGAATTAATTGAACATCCGCTCCAATAGATTTTTCTTCAGGTACACGACAAGTAGATAGGAAGCTAAATAGATCTTTTAATCAACAGCAACACAAAGAGGAATATTAATATTGAGAATTGTACTGTATGCTGCTGCATTAATTTTTCCTTCCTCGATAGCTTCACCAGCAACCAATATTTCACCAGTTGCAATAGATTTACCAGGAAGTCGAGATAGATGTGAATGCCAATAAATTGTATGAAATATTGAATTACAATTTAAGATGCCAATTAGCAACCCACCAATACATCCAAGTTGCGCATTTGTCGATCCGGCTGGTTTTCCTCCATCAGAAAAAACCACAACTGATAAATTGAAATGTACAGAGATTTCCGGGGGCCGATACGTGCTTGTAGAACCAAAAGATTTTAAATTCTGAAGCATAGAAGATTGGATAGATAAATCACGAACCAACGGATTTCACCTTTTCTGTTGTAAATAACTTGCCGTAAAAGCAGACACTGGAGATGCAACCATACCCAAATAGAAAATTGAGCCATTTAATGAATTAAAAGCGAAGTTTTCAAATGAGTTCATTTCTTCATCAGGTTGCTTTCGACGATTTATTGATATTGAATGAGGTTCCAGTCCATTTAGCTTTTCATAAGCTGAGAAATTAATTTTATAGTCATCAAGCTACATGATTTTAACTCCATTGAAATTAAAAGATCCAGGACTATGTACGATTGTATCAAGCTTACATAATTTTCAAGATCTTGGATAAATTGCTTCTTAATTTTTTTCTGGTCCAGTAATAAGGATATCATCGACCAATTTAACGACAAGAAGAACTAATGATCCTTTTAAACTCATGAAAAATAATTGGGGTATATAAACGACTGATTTCAATCCGAGGCCAAAGAATGTATTATCCGAGTGTATTTGCCACTTTGCATTTGCGTTGACTAAAACATATGAAGCAGACAGTAATAACCAATAGAAGGATTTTTCAGAGCATTCCCGAGGAGGTCTCACATAAACATCTCGTAGTGCTGATCCAGATTGTAAATTTGCAGACTTCACATCAACCTTTGATAAATTCCATTTTAAAATTGTAGCAATTGATAAAAGAATTCTGATTGCCATCGGAGAAAAAGATTCCGAATCAGTTCTCAAATTATTTTTCTCCTTGTCCTCATTTCCATGCGGAGCAATTCGAGCCTTGCAATAATATTTCCATCATCCAAAATTTTTATTTTGTATAAAACGTGACTGGATATTACATTCGAGTCGGGAGGAATTTTTGAAACATGAATTTTTGAACAGGTAGTGAGAAAATTATTTTCTTCCGTATTGTATGCATTTGAAATAATATGATATGGAAGTCCAGATGCTTGATGAAGTAAAAATTCTTTAGATCCAAACCTTTTATGATAAAAAATCAGATCGTTTTGTTCAGATGATTTCAATTCCGTTCCAGGTAACAACTCAATTTCATGCGCATCAATTCCACCATTTTCATCAATAGGGATATGATGAAATTTTCAGGGTGTAGGGAACTAAGTTCAGATTCAATCGGAACACGTTCGAGAGATAATATGTTTTTAGATTCTCATAAATTTCCATCACTTTCTGATTCATTATATTTTTCGACATCAGTATTCATATTTTGGTTAAAATTACCATCATCAGAATGATCGTCAAAATTGTTTTCGCCCACATTCTTCACTTCGGTAATATTTGTTTCATCAGAAATATCTTCCACAGAATATTCAATAGACTGATTCAATAAATCATTTGACTTTTGAATTTGGTATGCTAGTTCATTAGATGAAACGGTATGTCGGACATCTTCAATTGCCGCATGTATAAATTTTCCATTGGATCCAGGTACTGTGACGATAAGAGATTTCTGTCGAATTTCAATCCTGGTTTTGGCGATGACCAAAACTCCTTTTTCTGATTTGGTAGATGAATAAAAATTTCCACAATATCGCCAACATTAATTGGAATATCGGCCACAGACTTTGATTTTAGAATAAGATTTAATTTCCTCTTGGCTATTAGCTCATTATGAGCTTCTTTTAAATCATTTGGTAGACTTCGAGAACCAAAATTATCGATGGGTCGAGTGTGACCAGTGGCAAGCTCGTATGAAGAAACAACACCATTTCCATATAAATCATTCGATATTTGAAACATTCGAGCAATACGAACCGTATTACTTGCATAAGAATCGGATATTTTTAAACGGATATAAATGTCTCTCAATATTTTATGTTTTGACTCAATTGAATTTTTGTTATGGCGGCGGGAACCAATAGGACAAAATGAAATTCCTCTTTCCTCAATATAGCTTCTGAAAATATCATTGTCAAACGCTTGATCTCCCATTAAAATGTTAGGGTCCCAAAATAGTGCTAACCAGAGAGTCTCATACAAGTAATTAATTTTCCATCCTTAAAGAGGGCACTATTGAACCCGTTGAATACCTGGTAAACGAGTCCATAATGTGAAAAATATCCAAGTTTTCCACAAAAAAATGATCAACACAAACCAGTTCATTGAATCCGCGAGATATAGAGCTTAAAGATACTGCACGAGGATGAAATGGTTTTTTTTGTGACATCGCAAAATTTGCAGGAGTCAATTATGCTTGATAAATATTTTTTGCATTCATCGTCCCATATAAAATTTCTTTGTAACAATAGTTCTATATCATCATAATTTTAGTGACCACATACATGTTTGTGAACCTTATTAACTATTTTCTTCTTTTCAGCCCAAGATATAATTTTTGATGTATTGATATTGTTGGAACAAATTGCTGATAGAAATGAGTTGTCAATACGTTCGGATGATTGTATAAATACATTTCCGGGTACATAACAATGATGAACATGATCCACCAATGTTATAGAATCGATTGAATTATTTGCGGACTTGAACGAGACAAGATTTGATGCACAAGTCTGTCGCTACAACACTGCATCTATTACAGCGAAGCTACCAGAGTCCTTGATGGCATTTTTGTTAATTTCAAATGCGCGTACTGAGAACAGCCAGAGAGTTTCAATGCTTGCCTCAGCCGTTGCTAACTCGGCTGCAGAAGATAATGAGGACACTGGAGGCGAGGGTAATATCAAGTACTCTTCAGTATCTTCTATCATTCGGGCTTGTGACAAGCCGAAGCAATCTGATGAGTCGAGTGCACTATCCTCAAATTCTGCCTTTCAGAAATGTTGTAAGTCTGGAAAAGGTAAGAAAATGCTATCACCAGAAACGTTTGCAGATATGAAGAGGAATTCAACTTGTCGTGCGTGTGGTGAGAAAGGGCACTGGGAGAGAGATAATGTGTGTAATATAAATTTGACGATAACAATGATAACAACAAGGAAAATAGAGATGAATCTAAAGAGGGATCTGAAGTTAAGAAGAAATGTTCAACTGCTCGTTGTCGGAATGACTCAGCAGTGAGTCATCCAAAATCTAATTACCGAGAACGGAAGAGCGGATCCTCAATGGAGTGGGAATTTGCGCATGTCGTCTTTCTTTCATTTGACAATGTCGGAATTTCAATGTGGCAACAACTAACCGGTAAGGAATAGTCTCCTCATATTCTGTGATCGTGTCACTTATCCGAGCGGTGTGTCTTTACGCTCTGTGATGCTCTCACTGCGTCGGCAGTAATTAGTCCGTACGAGTAAGTTAGAATCATTGTAGTGACTCCCTTAGACTTTTGTTCAATTCGTTACAGATCGGTTAGTATTTAGTTTAACTTAGTAGGTCAACTTGCTCCCGACTCGGGGACCGAAGCGGTAAATCAACCCTTTCTATTCGACAGGTTATGGGACCAGAGTCTACCGTCCAGCTCTGTATCTTGTATCTCAACACCGCTCAGTTGTCCGTTTCGGTCGTCGTACAGTATGTCTGATCAAGAGAAGCTCCGTATTCGTCGTCTTGACGACAAGTCCGATTACGGTTTTTGGAGAATCCGTGTGGAGGCCGCATGCTCGGCCAAGGATCTCGATGAGGTACTGTCTACCTCTACCGTATCGGGAAGATCTGACGCTCAAGCTAAGTTTGCTGAGCGTCAGCGTCAAGCGAGCAACATTTTTGTTGGCGCCCTCAGTGATCATGCCCTGCTTGTCGTCCGTACGGTGATAGGGAAACCTAAGGAGATGCTGGAGAAACTCGACGCCCGTTACCGGTCTACGTCAACTGCCTCCAAAATCAACAAGGTCTCCGAGTTGGTTTCAGTTCTGTACAGGAGTCTGAAGTCAGACATCGCCAAGCACATCGACAAGATGGCTGGCATCGTCGAGGAGCTCCGCAACATGGATGCCAAGCTAGACGAAACCCACACCGTCGGTATTCTCGTGGCCTCTGTAGAGGTCCCTGAGCTTTCACCCGTCACGGCCGCTATCAAGACGTTAGCCGAGAAGGACATAACGTGGGAGTCCGTTGCGGGAAGGCTCATCAAGGAGTGGAAATCTCTCAAGTCCGACTCGGAGAAAGGCCAAACGTGAAAGGTAGCCAAGTTGAAGTGCACCTTTTGCAGCCGTCCGGGACACAAGAGAGCGGATTGTTGGGACAACCCACAGAACCCAAAAACCGACTCGGCCGCCGCAAAGGTGGAAAGAAGCCGTCTACAGGAGACAATAGCTCCGCCTCGGAAGATGAATCCGCCGAGGAGAAGAAACCGAAACGGAGTAGTAGGACCAAGAAGAAGTCCAAGCAGCGCTCCGCAATGGCAAAAACGAAACGGAGGACTGACCAGATGATGTTGGACTCCGGCACAACGTCGCACATGACTCCGTATGCGGACCGTGTGGAAAACCGAACGGATTGTGACGTCTCCATTGCGCTGGCAGATGACTCAACTGTAATTGCAGATGAGAAAGGAGTCCGACCGGTAACTTGGTACAGTGAAGAAGGCCCGGTTCGGGTGTCACTGTCAGATACGTTGGTCGCTCCGGACACTGCAGTGAGTCTGCTATCCGTCCCGGCCCTCGTCAATAAGGGAATCAACGTGTTGTTTATGCCAGTGATGGCGTTGTTGATTGACACCAAGGATGGTAACTCCGTTATCTGGTATGCAAATCAAGGTCGATATGTGTTGTTCTACATCTCCGACCGTCAGGAATCCGTTCCGGTTGACCTAACAGTACTGGATCAGGATCAAGTCCGCGCATCTATGGCTGTTGCCAGGGAGTACAGTGCCCAATCAAAACGTGCGGAAGTTGAAGTTTTGGAGGAAAAACCGTCCGAAGAAATGGGCAGCACTCCCGAACTGTTGTCGGAGACGAAAGTGAGACCACCGACCCGGAAAGTGAAGGGAAATTTGAATCCCCTCAATAGACCGATCGGGAAGTCGTTCAAGAAGAACCTACAATCCCCGTCCAGCAGTTGAGTACAGGACTGTCCGGGGAAAGGGATACAACAAAGACCGATACGGCAAACACGTGGCACCTCCGTTTAGGCCACGCCCTTATTCTGCCGCAGATCAGGCGGCACATCCTAGACGGAATGCTTCCCAAGTTGGTCCCCACACCGAAAGGCTGTGTGGTGTGCACCAAGTCGAAGTTCCGTAAACGGTACCAAGGAAGTCTGACCAACGCAAGAGCAATTGGTCATTTACACGCTGACACTAAGGCGAAAATCCGAACGGCGTCTGAGGGTGGACATAAGTACTTTGTCACCATCGTGGACGAGTACTCCAGGTACGTCCCACACTGTGCCCGTCCGGAAGAAAGGTGAAGCGTCAGATGCCGTGCTCTGGTTTGTCGAGAAATTCGAGAAGCAATCGGGGACAGTGGTGCGGTCGTTGCACACCGATGGCGGAAAGGAAATTCAGAGGGCACAGGCCGTTCTACGGGCAGATGGGGTTGAAGTCAGTACGACTACTGAGCTATACCCAGCGTCAAATGGTCTGTCCGAACGGTATCATGGAATTGCCGTGTCAATGACCCGCGCTGCACTGTTGCAAGCAAATCTACCGAGCGGGTATTGGCACTATGCCCTCCGACATGTGACTGCTTGCAAGAACATGGTTCTGCACTCCAAGACAGGGAAAGTTCCCTTTGACTCCGTGTACGGGTATCAATCACCTTAGCTACAGTACATCAAACCGTTCGGTTGTCGTATGCTCTATCACCCCGTCGCAGAAAGGCTACCAACCTTCAGTCAAAGGTTGGAGGAAGGCCTGTGTGTGGGACATGACGATGGAGGTGTCTACCTCGTATTGACCGCATCAGGAATTGCCAGGACAAAACATGTCCGTGCGTATGAGGATGAGTTTCCTGGCTTACAGTTGCTCCGTAGCGGAGAAGTTAAAGTGTCTTCTGACGAAGGAGAAGACCACTCTGACTCAGATTATGTGACATCCCGCTGTCCGGATCGGAAACTACAGTAACTGACCCCAGTGGGTCAAGGGGCAATGGTGGCGACAACAACGGGGACGAAGACGGTTCCTCATCTTCATCCTCTTCCTATAGTGAGGGACCTGGCCATCCGATCACGGAATACATGCTCACCCACATGCCTGATGAGGGAGAAGAGGAACCCGAACCGGAAACAAGAAATTCGAATCGTCCTGGTTTGCGTCCTGTCCGATCGGTGAGATACAGTCATAAGGCCACGCCGAAGTTCGTTTCAACCTCGGACGATCCCAAATTGTCCCAGGCGCTCAAGTCAACCGAACGAGAACAGTGGGTGGAGGCAATCAACGAGGAGTACAAGACCCTCCGCGATGCCGGAACATGGGATGAGAAGTCCGTCCCCCACCAGGAGTTAAGGTTCTTCCATCTGAAATCATCCTCAAGTTGAAGAGAGATGAGAAAGGGTATCCGAAACGGTTTAAAGGCCGATTGGTGGCCAGGGGGAACTTCCAAGATGAGGCAGACTTCCTGGAGTTTGAGCTGTACGCTCCCATCGCCTGCATCGAGTCCGTTCGGATACTGTTCGCCATAGCGGCAGCCAAGGGCGGGAAGACACACCGCCTTGATGTAAAGGGGGCGTTCCTGTACGCACCCCTGTCCAAATCGGAAGAAGTCTGGGTCAGGCTTCCCCACATCCCTGGGACATCGTTCAACTCCGTTGAGAAAATTGTCAGACTTCTGAAGTCCCTGTACGGTCTACGTCAAGCCCCGAAGCTATGGTACAAGACCATTGCTAAGGTACTCCGCCGACTCGGCTTCAGTATGTCGAAGTCCAACGACTGCCTCTTTATTGGTGGCCAAGGTTCCGAAACGGTGTTCTAGTTGGTGTACGTGGATGATATTCTCATCACCGGCTCGGAAAGTACAGTATCTGATGTGAAGAAAAAGCTGTCGAAGCAATTCGTTACTTCTGAACTCGGAGAGTGCACGCAGTTCCTTGGTGTGCAAGTTCAACAAATTCCGGACGGTACTTTCCTCTCACAACAACCGTACATCGGCAAGATCATCGAAGCCGCAGAAAAGAGGGATGCAAAGCCAGCATCTTCCCCGCTACCTCTATTACACCCTCTGTATGAGGAGAGAAGTATGTTGACCGCTACGGAGACAAGGGCAATGGAGAACGTACCGTATCGGAGAATCGCAGGGTTGCTACTTTTTCTGGCTACTCGAACCCGACCGGAAATTGCTACATCTGTGTCAATGCTGGGCAAGTTTCAGTCCGCACCGGAAGTCAAGCACTGGAGGATGGCCAAGCAAGTAGTCCGCTACCACATCGGTACGCAGGACATTGGCATCTTTCTACCGAACGGTGATGGACAGGTCAACCTGAAGGCTTGGAGTGACCCGGACTGGGCCCGCGATCACACTCATCGTGGCTCCCGATCGGTTTATTTGTTGACCGTCAACTGTGGTCCTGTTGTGTGGAGTTCTAGGTTGCAGTCTGCAACCACACTGTCTACATCCGAGGCGGAGTTTTACGTCCTCAGCACTTGTTTGCGTGAAGTCGTCTGGGTCCGCTCGGTTCTCAAGGAAATTTTTTGTCCGCAACGGAATGCTACTGTGGTTTTCCAGGAAAACGTGGGTGTTATCCGATGGACGGAAGATGTTCAAGGACTCCGTAAGGTCAAGCACATCGGTATTCGGTACCACTATGTTAAGGATACAGTCACCCACCGAACGGTTATGGTACAGTATACTCCTTCAACGGAAAACCGAGCGGACAGTCTGACAAAGATCATCATCGGTGATGCGTTGCTACAGCACCGATAATGGCTTGGATGTGTTTCGGAATCCTCCCTAGCCGGCCCTCGAGGGGGCGTGTCGGAATGACTCAGCAGTGAGTTATAAAAATGTAATTTTGGATGAGTCATCCAAAATCTAATTACCGAGAACGGAAGAGCGGATCCTCAATGGAGTGGGAATTTGCGCATGTCGTCTTTCTTTTATTTGACAATGTCGGAATTTCAATGTGGCAACAACTAACCGGTAAGGAATAGTCTCCTCATATTCTGTGATCGTGTCACTTATCCGAGCGGTGTGTCTTTACGCTCTGTGATGCTCTCACTGCGTCGGCAGTAATTAGTCCGTACTAGTAAGTTAGAATCATTGTAGTGACTCCCTTAGACTTTTGTTCAAGTCGTTACCGATCGGTTAGTATTTAGTTTAACTTAGTAGGTCAACTTGCTCCCGACTCGGGGACCGAAGCGGTAAATCAACCCTTTCTATTCGACAGTCGTGTATCTTTCCATATGGCAAAGCTCGCATCACCGGAGCCTTATGAGCAGATTGAGCTTGGTACCGTGGTAGATGATGGAGCTCCTTACAGTGGAATGGGTATGATTGAGTTTCAGAAGTTGATACCGTCTGTAATGTCTAATTTTAACGGTAAGCTTGATCGTCTACCTGGTTCAGTTGCTGATCGCCCATACTGGCAGTACGGTTCGGGTGAACATCGTAGTGCACGACGCAGAATTCTTGGCGCCGTAACACTTTCTGGGCAATCCGACAAAGGAAACATAATCGACATTCGACACCTTATCATTGAAGGCTCATCCGGATGGGTAATTGGAAGGAACGTTACGGCTAAGTCGAATATCATTCACATCAATGGGAACTACTAGGAGTTCAAGTTGTCGCCGACTGAGAAAGACAGCATTGAGTTGGTGGACTATGACATGCACAGTTATATAAGCCGTCATAAGTTTTTTCACCCCAAATATCCGTCAGCTCAAGATCCGAGGTGTGCTTCATTGTGCAGCTTCCGTGCTGAACTGAGTTGGCCTGAAACAAAAAAGGTTATTGACAGGGTCCATACGCACGTGTGCGGATACTCATCGTACAAAGATATCAGCCTGCTATTGAAACGGAACAAGATATGGAATGATGATTGTGCTGATTATTTGGCCCAACTACTTGAGTCGTGTTAGCACTGCGACACAGTACAGCTCTCTCAAGGCAATAGGCCAGTATCTCTTGGTAATATGTCACGTGGATTTAATGAGGTGCTACATGTGGACCACTTGCATCTGGGAAATAGCATTGTATTCCATCTCATGGACGCTGTCTCCCGTTTTTCTGCTGGAGATGTCGTGCCATCTACTAAGATTGAGGATGCATTGGTGGTTCTAGAATCTGTCTGGATTTCTCAATTTTGGGCACCGGCCTCTATTCATGGAGACCAGGCATTTCAAGCCGATGAATTTCAGCGATATTTGCAGTCTATTGGAGTTGAATTTCGGCCTGTACCATCTAGAAGACATAGCAAAAATGCTATAGAATCAAAGCACAGAGTACTGAGAGATATCTTCCTGCGTTTGCAGTCTTCAAACGATGAATGTAACGAGCGTTTACTGGTAAGTCAGGCAATTAGAGTTTCTAACGATTTATATGGTAATGATGTTGCTAGTTTCTATCAGTTGGCAAAGGGTTTTACACGCCCAGTGACTGCCCGGTTTCCAATTCACCTGCCGAGTGAGGTCAGAGATGCACATGATGAGCTGATAGCAAAGAGAAAGCTCAATGCTATTTTGTCAAAGCATAGAGTGCCTGAGAAAATAATCAAGCCTGGAGACTTGGTACAAGTGTACCTGAAGGGTCACAACCAGAAGCGTGGTGTCTAGTCAATCACTAAGGCTGTTATGGAATTTGATCGTTCTTCAAGAACTGTTTCAGTGCCAGTTAAACAAGGAAAAGTAGTGCGAGCGGCAATCGAGGATGTGCACCATGCTATTTGTGAGAAGAATGATTTGGCTATGGCTGTACAAGAATCCATTGACCAGTGTGACAGAGTGTTGGAAGAATCGGCTGCTATTGACGATGATGAAGATGTACAAGATGTAAGCGGCCTCTTGAACCGTTCTCAGCAGGAATCAGATGAGCATGATATCAGTGGTGTCAATGAGACTGAAACTACAAATGTAACAAGCGAAGGTGCAGGATTGACTTCAGACCTTAGAATTGAGGATCTAGTGCATATTCCAGAGGGTGACTACCTGCCCGCCCATGAAATTGAACTACTTCCTCGGGATGAAATTAAGTCATGTGAACAGGAGTACTTCGGACAGTACTACCACAGATTTAGATCAAAGGGATTTACCAGCTAACATGCTCAAGGATTGCCTACCTCTGTTTTACCGAATGCGATAAGAGTGAAGAATCTGTTTTTCTTCAGAATTGTGATAAGGTCCATGTGTCTAAGGTACCTAGTAACTAAAATGTAATCAGCAGTCATGTAATCTACAAGGTCAAAGTGCGCGATGATGGGAGTTTACTGTGTAAGGCTCGAATTGCGCCTCATGGTAATAAGGATCGAGAGCGAACCAATGTAAAAACGGATTCTGCGTCCTGCCTTCCTTTGGGGATACGGATTGTGCTTTCGATTTGCACAATTTATTCTTGGTTTTTGAGTAAGATTGATATTAAGAGTGCGTTCCTCCAGTCTGGAGCTGCAGAGCGCGACGTGTATGTAATACCTCTGCGTGAGTGTCCCAACAGGTTTTTCTACTGGCTATTGAAGGTTGCATCATATGGACTAGTCAATGCCAATGCGAAGTGGAAGTGGCACTCAGACGCTACCTTCATTGAGCTTGGACTATCTAGTGCGGTCTATGTGCCACAGCTGTTCTACTTGAAAAAGGGTGGGGTTTTGTCGTTGATTGTGGCGAAGGTAGTAGATGATATTTCTAGTTGAGGGACCGGAAAGTGACCGGAAGCAATTTATCGAAAGCTTATCCAAGGTGCACAAGATGGGTACCATTGTGCATATGCCTGGAGAATTTAATTTTTTTGGGATCAAAGTTCAACAGGATGATGATGCAGTCATCCGAATATCAGAAGAAGTAAAGTTGAATGAGATTGAGCCCTATGCGCTAACCAGACCCAGGAGAATGGAAAGTTGCAGTAATCTGAACACTGTGGAGTTGCACAGTTTTATGTCCGACAACGGTTCATTAGGCTTTCTGGGGTCGACAGTGAGCCCGTTTGCTTCTTTTGCGTCTAGCACTTTGCAGCAAACTTCTGGAAAACCGACAGTGAGTGATATTACCACGCAAAGTAATGTCCTTCGTGATGTTAAGAGACTTGGGACCCTATATACCTTCACTCGCCCATTGACTCGAGGATCATTTGACACACCCGTGCTAGTGTTTGCTGATGCTGCGAGACGGTCTGAGAATGGCCAACTTGGATACATTGCTGGCCTACTGATTGTTCCATTTAAGAAAGATTCGACATTTCATCCCCTGAGTTGGTCGTCCCATCTTTCTAAGCGTCCTGTGAAATCTATTGCGTCAGCCGAAGTGTTGGCAGCCGGTAGTGCTATGGATGAGGGACGCACGATATCATGTTCGTACAAGCTGCTACTGGATGTAGAGGTACATCTTTCAATTGCAGTTGATTCAAAGGATTTGTTTACATCGTTGTCTACCTGTCGTTGTCCCGAGGACAAGAGTATCCGCGGTGACGTGCAGTTGTTGAGATATTATTTTGAGACGCATCAGCTGAATCATGTGTATCGGATTCCCGGATCTACAAATTTGGCGGACCCATTGACAAAGAGGGACAGTCCACTTGGGACAGCTTTACAGTTAATGCATTTTGATGGCCGTCTTCCGATTGAGTTCACAGAATGCGAATCTCGCTCCGCTCATGCTTCCACGGGGTAAGTTTCATTTACCGAAAGAGGATGGGTATGTAACATGTCACTGTTCATGGAATGACCTGCACTAATCAGTGACAAGTAAGATGCATTAAGTCTACTCAGAGAGTTTGAGTGCAGAAATATTTTTCGTATGTTTGATCATCAAGATTAATCTCTTGATGATTATCAAGTGTTAGTGGTACTGAATTGGAGAGGCTAAAATGCAGTAAGGTAGTAATTAGTTGTGGATTGTAACAAGTCCGACTACAGAGACATAGAGACAAAGAGACACAGAGACACAGAGACAACAATGAATTAAGATAAAACTTTTGTGGTAAGAGACTTATTGAGACCAGAGACCATCAGACTACCTTGTACTAACCCTTGTTTACGTTCTTTTATTTCCTAACCACTAATCGGTACAGCACCCGAGTCACCGCTCTAAGAAATGATTTAATAACTTCTCCCTCTTGAAATCACACACAGCGCTAAAAGGGGATAAGATTTCGGTGATTTACTCGTGGAATATATAGTCGATCTATCCAATAGATTTCCAGACAACCACATCCGTTCCAAAAAAGTATGCCAGCAGAGATGTTAGGATCGCGCGGATCGGAACAGATTTTTTTTGTTGCCGTCATCTACCGACATTTTATTTTTTTGCAGTACCTCCTCTGTGCAAAAGTGCTTGTAGGTTTGGTCCTTTCTCTCCATTCCTGACCCTTGGTTATCCATATTACGTCCTCTCCAAGCTCACCTTCATTTTTTCTAGATATTTTATGCTGTATTAATCTCTTAAATCCTTCCTGAATCAAGTTATTTTTCCCATTTCGACTACCACCTGCTATCTTGTTTGGGATAAAGGGCGCAAATGTACTACTAAAATTTACCTTGCCGACAAGACCCAAAAAACTCGACCCCGCTTCGCGGGGTCTCGCTTTTCTATGCGAGAAAATCGCTTCAGCGTGGAGTACTTATCAGCGGGAACTACATTTTAATTGTTCCTTCAAGTCCAGTGTCATTCGTCCTGCTGGTATTTAACACCGTTGGTGCGCCCTCTGTATGTTCTCGCAGAGTTACCGTACAGTATGTAGAATCCTCCCATGGACAGTCCCATACTCATCTGCCACTGCACTTGATTCACTTGCTCTCTTTTTACTTTTTAATAATGGGTGCATGCTTTGATGACATGATCAAAGCCTTCAATGGATACTGCAGTGACATACTGTGTAAATGGGGAGTTAATTTACTGTGGTGGATATGTGGGTTGGTATCCAGTAAATTTGTACCAAAGCGTAGATATCGTATCATTGTCAAGCCAATTGCGAAACCGTACGATGCGTCGAAAGCTGTGGATGGCACTCCAATCTACCAGAAGGTGGAAGGGAGGCCAGCCAGCAAACAAGCGGCATTGGAGGTTACTGTCAAAGCGGAGTGCCGCTGTAAAAGAATGGCTCTAACCTTCGAAAACCGTTCCATTGCGCGGGTGGCAACGGTTCTCGCGAGTTCCTTGACGACGGAGAACGCCGCCGGATGCCATCCTCCAAGCGTTGAGATACTTGAAGCGTTAATGTAAACTACTGTACTGTACAGTATAGTACTGTACTGTATACAGTAATGTATACAGTACTTTACAGTACTTTACAGTAATGTATACAGTACAGTACAGTACAGTATGTTACAGTAATGTCATTTTGACGGACTGCGAGGGGATCCGTTCTTCACAGCCTTGCGGGCTTGTCGTCAAGCTCGCTCGTCCAGAGTTCTCGCTGTTGTCGTCGCCGTCTCTATCTGTAAGCCTATGTGCTTACAGCAGGAGTTTTTTAAGACTCCTGAATCCTCGGTTCAGGTGGTGGAGTTTTCTTCCGGTCCCCTTCTCGCTTGAGTGGGCAATTGGTTCAGCCATTGCACGGAGTCGTCCGTATAGCAGAACCCAAGGTCCTGTGTAGTGCGGACTTGTCCTCAAACAATAAAGCGTCATTCTTCCTCTAATGTATACGGTACTGTACAGTACAGTATGTCCACCCCAGCACGGGACGAGTTTTCCTCGAGAGGAAGTAGCAATGAAAGACTGGGACTTTCTGTGCTTCGCTGCTGGGTCTGCGTTAAGGGAGGTCAAGCGGTTGAACGTGTTGCCCCTCCTTTCGATGGCGCGAGAGGACTGACAGAGGTGATTTCGAAGGAGTGCGTTCCCCCGCGGCTTCCCATTGCCCGAATATCTGGTCTCGTGCGGTGGAGGACTTCTCCGGGCTCTACGAAGGGATGACGAGCGGCTTTGGCCAGGTCCCTAGCCCACAGATTCACTTGCCGGTCGTGACGGACGCTCCTGTGGGGACCGTGCAGGCAGTGGAGGAGGTGGTCATTATAGACGTCCAATGTTTGAGGGCGATTTGCTCTGGGGCATGGTGTGCCACGAGCAAACAGCGGGACTTGGCAGTGATATCGGAGCCACTGGGAAAATTGTTGAGCCTCGCCGTGGGTTTGTAGTCCGGGGTATGGTGCACAGCATACGAACTCTTCGGAGCCCGGAAGCTCCATGGATGCGGGGAACGCTTGCCTCTTGCAGTCTCCGATAGGAATCGCCTGTAGTACTGCCCCACGAGGAGCGGTAGGGATGGACGGGTCGTTGGTTGCGGAGAAAGTCGTCAGAGGCATCAAAGGCATTGGTACGGGGAAGTGGAAAAGGAGGGAGAGACTAATGGCGACAGGCGTTGCTCGCCCGTTTCCCCAGTGAGGCCTGAGGCGTTGCGGCAAATAGGTAGAGTTGCATATTGTTTCTTAGAGTCCACAACAATCGAGAGCTGAATATCAATTCCGAGTAGTATGGAAAATGCTTTAGCAAGAAACTTTCCTTCATCAATAGACCCCTTGGCAGCCAAAGTCTCTGCTGATCCAACTGATTTGACCGGACGTCTTGACTCATGCGAACTCCAAGAAATTGCATGGAATACAGTACCTTCCGAAAGTTTTTCAAACAATAGCCCTGCAACGTGTCCCAATTGTCCGCAGTCGGTAGCTCTTCTGGCATCTGCAAACAAAAAAAAATCGAGCCTCACAAGAAGACTTTCCATCCGGTCTGAAATATGTCACACTTGTGTTATTTCGCTTAAGTGCTTTCAAAACATTCAATTGGGCAATAAAATCTTCCAAAAGTGGTAAAATTCCTCGCTGCTGCATAACACTGGCGGCAACAGCGCCAAAAGGGGATACTTAAATGCCCAGCAACCCCAAAGAACTGTTCAAAGTCCTGGTGATATCTCCAACTTCTTCGCTGGTTTCTCAATATGTTTGCTTCGCTTTCGTTCAATCACAAGTAGAGCTTGTCTTTGCGGCTTATGATCTCTCCACTAATACAAATACTGAAATATTTGTCCTGTACTATTCGCAATCCATAAAACTGCAAACTTTCTGGTACAAACACGATAGTTCCAAGCTGGTACTCTTCTTTGATTCTGCCAATTAAAATTCACAATCGCTCTCTGGGAGCAGCGAAAAGAATGTCATCTACAAATTTAATGACTAAAATTACAATTTCACACTTATGCCTCTGATAAAAGAGTTAATGTACGTAAACTAGTTACGGAAAACCAATATCACGTGGAAATGGGTCACAAATACTTTGCCATATTTCTCCAGCGTTCAAAAGTATGTAAGTGGCCGAAAAAAGCTGCAAATTGAAAAACTTAAATAATATGCGTAGATCCAAAATAGATGATTCGAAATAAATGAATATTAAATCGCCTGAATTGAACTGAGAATAACAATAAAAGAAAATACATATTTGGTGATCGATGGGGATAGCTGGATGGTCCGAGGATTGCTAAAATTATCTAAAGGCCTAAGACTATTTATACCGCAGATCAGAGTTGAAAGCTACAAAGACGATTCCAGCAGTATAATAATTATTTTAGACCAAATTAGTGCTCAATAATAATTACAGATTAACTATCCAGGTGATCATTTAATCCAAATAATAATTTACTGTGGATATAATTCCAGAAATTATAACTGCAGAATAAAGAATCCAACTGAATGACATAGTAATTGCTTCACGTGTAATATAGTATAAAACAGGCCAGTGGAAAATAAATAAAATTATTTTTCGATGATTCACAATAAATAAAGACTTGCTAACTTCTGATAAAAATTGTTCCTGCGGTTGCACGGTTCGTGCGCAAGGGAGCTGAAAGGTTAAGGAGTCTGTAAGGTGTAGAGGATTTGGGCGGCAAAGTAAAATGGGTACGTGCGTTCCCCCGGTCGGGTTGTTTTTCTCGTTAGCGAAAACCCCCTTCCGTATTTCGTGTCGCCGGGTTTATAAAGCGCAGGGCGCCAAATTCAAACTTTCGTAGTCACTGTACCGATTGACTACTGCACTCGAAAAGGGCTAATTCTCGGCTAAATTCGGCATTACTGCAATGCGCATTGAACACACCCCCCGCTGGCGGCAATATAGAAGCCAGCTATTGGTTGTTTTGGCGTACCCACAAATATTTTGCAATAAAAAAATTTGACGGGCGCGTTCTGCAATTAATTTCGAAATTCGCGCAGAATTTGAAAATGACCGATTTTTCCTGTTCAGAGCTTGCGACTTTTTCTGTATAAAAGGCCGAGCAATAATTGCATACCGGCGCTTTTCGAGCTTGGCAGTTTGGCAGTGGACCTGATCAGTTCCTCGCGCGTCGTGGCGGCTGTCAACCTCCCCCTCCAGCGGTAGCCCAGTCCTGCCCAGGTAGTGCGGCGTCAGTGTGTGGGCGCTTAAAACAGCTCGCTTGCGAGCGATAACGCAGCGGTAACTCGTGTAGTGTTCTGCACTATGCGGCCGCAGCTGGATCACCCAGTTCATCAAAAGTGAAAAACGAAATTGATCATGCACTGCCTGGGCGCTTAGAGCGTGGCAACGGTAACCAGACCAATATCACTGGACCCAAGGGGTGCCAAAACCCTTACACGTGTCCACGTTGACACTTGTTAAAAAACGAAATAAATGTTTTGTTCCCAACATATATGAGAAGTGTACAGTAGATGTCACTTGCAATTATGTGTCTGTAGCGATGTCATTTTGGCATTTTCATGTCACTTGAGCTGAACCATCACGCTCGTATGCGCTTTTCGTCAAGCGTTCTTCATCAGCCGATATACGCTTACCAGCATGGAAGATATCGTCGCGTATTGTTCCATCAATCTTAACCTTATTCAGCAGACATTTGCAGGTTTCTCTTTGTTAAAGCGTCGGCGAGGTTATCGACTTCTCTTATCCACTGCATGACTTCGATTTCTCCGTTTTCGAACGAGTCGCGCAAACGACACACCGTTGGCCGTAGACGATAGTCGGCACCTTCATGCAGTGTCGTAACGGTTGAGTAAAGCCCGTTGGAGTCCACACTTAGAATAAATGGTAGCTTTGTACTTCCATTTAGTGCAGCAATTCGCTCTGCCATTAGGGCTCCACGAGCAGTGCTCGTCGCTGCTGCCAAAATTTCTGCTCCGATTGACGAGAAAGAAACTTGAGCTTGTTTTCCACTTACCCAGTCGAGGACATGGTAGATACCACTATTGCCACAATCACCCCCGCTGACAGGTATAATCCGGAGATATATCCTGTCTGGCCATACGCTGAACGACCTGTGCTTGCGTCACTGAGTGCAAGATAGGTAGGTATGAGATTGTCGGTAGATGGCGAGCGGTATGTGATAGAAGGGTCGAGGCTCTTGAGCTCTTTCAGCATCTTTTTTGCAGTGACTAATTCAGAAACAGTGAGGCGAGGTACCTGCTGCTGGAGGAAGCTTGCGACATATGAGGCTTGTGGTAGCGTACCGTGTCCGAGGAAATTAAGTGCACCACATACGCGTTGGTATTCTCGTAGTTCCTGTTCAGTGCATGTCGCGTAGTACTGCTTGCGTCGTTTTCGTTCTAGAGGTATTGGATTGATTTTGTTCATGAACTCGCTCATAGATATGGTAATGGCGAAATACGGCTGAACCGTAATATGTAGTCGGTTGAAGATGAGCTCGCGTTCTGTAATGAACCTTCCAACCTCGAACTTCTTAGAGAGGCGTATGTAAAACGACTTGAGTACATCAGGTGCTGCAATTACTTGAAGATCGTCGACAACCTTTGCTAGTATGAGCTCTATTGACCCTTGAGCAGTTCTTGACACAAATAGTTGGGATAATCCCGGCATTTCGTTTATACCTTCCTCTCGTAGCCAGGATTCAATCGCAAGAAGCCATATTCGGCCAGATTCAACCAAACCGTATGCTGGTTTCAATAACTTCCATACTTTACGCAAAGAGGAAGCCCACCCTTTTGGTGGTCGCATGTATATTTTGCGGGATAAGAATCCTCCCTGCAGATAAGCTTTCTTCATGTCAAGAGTAGCGACAGAAAGCTGGAGAATCGAGGCTAGGGAGAGAACAAGGCGGATTATTGGAAACTGCGCGGTTGCAGAGTCCTTCCGAATTAAATGCTTTTTTTGTCTCTGTTTCCATGCGGCACTAGTCTGCATTTCACCTTGAGCGTACCGCTTTTCCCATCATGCTTCATCGATAATCCATCTCGGGAGGAATTCTAGCTTCGATTCGCTGACAGACTGATCTCCGAGGATCTCGTATGCGCCTTTCAAGACTTCTTGCCCGACTGACGGCAGCTTGTACGGGGTATTTGGAGGTGGCACGATTGGAATGTTACCGACATCCTTTTGCCGTTGCGGAGGATCGTGCGATTTGGTAAGACAAATCAAAGCACTAGTTTGATCTATATCGGCTTGCGAGCTGTCACACGGACTCGTCTTTCGCTTATTGGACCTGTTGCGAGAGTGTTATGCCCATAATGACGACTCTTTCTGTATTATGCTTTCCGCGTCGTTATTTCCTCTCTCTGCGATGTGTCGTAAAGAGGTGTGCTGCGGAACGTCTTGGTCGCTTCTCAAGACGTGTGTCTGTTCCGCAGATTCTATTGAGTAATTCGTATTACTTTGTTGCCGTTTTGGAGCGGGAGATGACATTTCCGAACCATTTTTTGAATCCAAGTCTTCTTCAACAACCGAGTAGCTCAGTGGAAATCGGAAATCCATTTCGTCGAGCTCCCGTAAGAGAGAACCTGTAGGCTTCATCCGTACGTCCTCGTAAGCAGCACGGATTGGCTTGCCTCTATGATCTTGGAAACTTGATATGTTGACTACGTGCTCGTCAACACTCCAGACGTATCCATGCTCCCACTTTCCAAACTTTCCGCTCCTCTTGAAGAAATAATTTCGGTTCCCCTTTTTAGGTCCTCAGGATTCACAGTTTGCGGTTTGCGATCCTTTTCGATCTTTGCAATTGAACGCCGAGCACTTTGTTCGTGATGAGCTTTGAAGAGCTCGGTGCTCACTTCGCGTTGCGGCAGACCAACAATTCCTGGTGTGTAGCCTTTGGCAAGTTCGAAACTACTCAGGATGTTGCTCCCGAACATGATGCTGGAAAGGAACGTGGCCCGAGATAGTATTGCATCCTTGTCCACTTCATCACTATTAAAGAACTGCGCGTCTTTGAGCAAACGATGGGCAATGAGCCGTAAGCCTGAGTGCTTTCGTTCGACAACACCAAGCTTGTTGTGTCTTCGTGCCGGTCTTGGCTCTATCTTCACGTGAAGCTAACGAAGACATTGTTGGAATTTCGTGTTTGTGAACTCAGGATCCCCGGATATGGCGCGTGGGGGTCCATGGTTGCTCACCCACTTCTGGTCAAATTGCTTCGCGGCGATACCCATATCTCTAGAATTGACAATGGCAGCTTCAGAATAAGCTGTATGCATGTCAAACATATGTAGGATAGGCTTCTCGCTTAGTTCTGTGATGAACAAAAAATCCATCTGAACGTGGTCGGTCAACTGGAGACAAAGCTTCCATGGTGATATTTTGCTTGACCTCAAGGGTTGACCTGTCCATTTGCATGAAGTGCACTTTTCCACTACAGATCTGAGAGCCTGCTTCAAAAAGGGATTAGGAACTCCCCCACGCTCATAGAACGTCACCATGTACGGAAGGTGAGAATAACCATGCAGCTTTTTCGCAAATCGTCTTGCTTTTTTTCCGTCGGCGTAGTCCTTTTGACTCTTTTGCATCGATAAAAACGCTCGGATCGATGAAAAGTATGATTTGAAGGATGAGAATTTGGAGGGCACAACGTTGAGGTAGGTTCGCCTTGAGTTTGAATCCTCCTCAACCATGCTGTCATGATAGGTCTGAAACCAAAGAATTTTCGCAGATAGTCCTCCAGTTCCCGGTGGGATGACGAGTAGATTTTGAGAATACATCAGGTCTGACCCATGCACTACCTCATTTCCAAGTAGTAACAGTCCATCTCCGGCTGTAACGTGAAATAAGATCTTGACCAACGTTCCTGCCAGGTCTGTTATCTCCAAGTCCCATAAAGCCACAGTGAGTTTCGCATCACTACAGTTCGGTCCGTACCCAACTAGAAAGGGCACGCCTTCCAATAGTCGGAGAATCAATTCGGTTCCCATTGCATCACACAGTGCGGCAGCGGCCTCAATGCCCCCGATGCTTTTGGGACACCCCCCATCGATAATGGGGATTGGGTCATCGGATCCGGACCTAACGTCTGATTGGGCTCCCCCACTTCCGATTAGGCTTTCCTGTCTTCGGACTGGGAGGTTTTTCGAAAAAAAGGAACGTTTCTTTCACCATTGTTTTCGGCGCTGTCATCATCTTTTTTCTTGTCTTCTCTCAGAAAGAGAGTATAGGCACTAGGATTTCTGCATTCATCGTCACCACGAGTGTGACCATTTCCTCCGCAATCCCGGCACTTTGTCCCAAAGTCACTTCTTCCTTCCTTAGCGCGTTCGTTTCTAGGGCGTTTTCCAAGTATGCGGGGGTTATCTTTCTCGCTTTCGTCGTTCCGAGAGCGGTTGCGAAAATTTCCATGAAAATTTCCGCGTCCTCGACGATTGATCTTTCCTCCACGAAAGCCTCCGCGATCTCGTCCTCTATTTGCTCTGTCTCCAAGTCGTGACCAGTCAAACCCGCTTTGCCCACCTTGAGTGCGACCAAAGTAAGCTTCCATTTGTTGAGCGAAGAGGGCTTGAACCTGTTGCATTTTCATTGCGTTTTGATTATTCGCAAGTGTGACTGTTAGATTGTTAAGTACAGTCGCTGTGTCATCAAGATGCAACCTGGTTCTAGCCTCCATACTGGTGAACATATTTGACACAGACTTCACTGTTTGGTCATTTCCAGAACGACGGAGTTGATAGATAGCCTCTTGGAGTTCTTCCACTTTCTCTGAGAGGGTAGATGGTATATGCGAGGCACTATCCCATTCGACGTTTGGGGGAAAACTCGCAATAATAGCAGTCTTCAGGTCTTCAAATGCAGTTACCGTCTTGTCGAGATCCTTCTCCAGAACTGCAACTGTCTTGTTCTGTTCTTCTTTCTTGCTCTTCGGCCAGAGAAATCAAAGACAACTTTGCATTCGTTAACGTTGCTTCCTCGAGGTTGGCATTATTTAGAAGTGTGATTGCTAAGACTTCACCGATTTGTGAAAAAGAGGAAGCATTAACCTGTACTAGATGATCAGCAGCTAATCCTCGGAAACGGGACACAAACAAAATGAGATCTTCATTTTTCTTCCTTTGACAACCCGTTACCTTGTTAAAAGAAGAAATGAGCCGAGAAACACTTGCAATCGGAGGGTCTATGGCAATTAACTCAACAATTTCCCTCACACAATCGATCTGGTCCTTTGAGTGTAGTTAATTATACCCTTTGCTTGTGCTTCATCAACGATTGACTGCTGAGCAGAAGGTAGTCCACGCTCGTACAAAGTACGGCCGATAATTTTTGCGATAGTGGAGTAGTGACGGTCATTTCCTCGTTCGGCAGCAGCCAGAACAAGATCCACCCAGCGTCCAACTTTTCGGTGCCACTCTTGCAAGTCTCGATCTCGGTAGAAAAACGGCGGATCGGATTGCTCGCGTTCTTTGGTCTTGTTCGGATGTGGGCCCATAACTGCGGTCGCGCGGTTCGTGCGCAAGGGAGCTGAGAGGTTAAGGAGGCTGTAAGGTGTAGAGGATTTGGGCGACAAAGTAGAATGGGTACGTGCGTTCCCCCGGTCGGGTTGTTTTTCTCGTTAGCGAAAACCCCTTCCGTATTTCGTGTCGCCGGGTTTATAAAGCGCAGTGCGCCAAATTCAAACTTTCGTAGTCACTGTACCGATTGACTACTGCACTCGAAAAGGGCTAATTCTCGGCTAAATTCGGCATTACTGTAATGCGCATTCAACAGTTCCACAATTTTTTATTACTTTATTCGATATGGAAAACCAATTAAACAGTTTTCCAATACTTGTAATATTATTTTTCCAATTTTCCCACAATGACTATTTCTTCGTTCTGGCATTCTTTCGCAGGTACGACGTAAACATCACGTTCGGCGGCGGTTTACAAGAAGGTGCTCTAAAAATCGACTTTGGTAAGTGGCCATTTTCGAATACTGGAAAATGAAAGCAAAATTTGGAGGGCCGCGGGAGGGAAATTTGCAGAATCTATCTTCAGAAAATGTTTGCCACGATCTCTATTTCAATTAACTGCAATCCGGGCCTTCATAGCCAACGTACCATTGCCCGGCGTCTCCACCTTATACAGTATATGACTCGAAATTCTATTTGCTCCTTTGGGGCACCTCTGCGATGCGGGTATCCCTTAAAAGCCTCTTGAAAGCCTGTTCCTCTCGTTCGTATGCATGTCTGGTAACGAATGGCGGCATGCCTTGTGCTTGATAGAACAAAAATTAACTGGTACCAAATGCCTTGTGATATGTGCCCATAGTGTCCTTCTCTACAGTTTCTAGTTCCATTGCAGGAGAGAGCTGAACTTCGTACACGTTCAAGGTGGTGTCTGGATTTTGCAGGATTCGTAGGAGCCGCCTGATTCTGGACACCTCAATGTCTCATCTCGTAACTGGACTGCTTCTCGAGTGTAGTATTGGTCTTGAATTATGGCAAGTGAAAGTGGCAGGGTAGTATGTATTGTCCAAAGGCCACAAAACTTCGATATGATCTCCAGTTGACGGCGTGGTCGTCATTTTCTCGTGCGCCACTACGGATCCGGTTTGTTCATTGTCAGCATCATCATCGGCGGCTGTAGTGGTGACCATATTTTCCGTCGCTTCCGTTTGAATTAAGCCCGGTCCACTGAAGTCGGCGTCAAGAGAGCCAGAGTTAGTCGTGGTCTGTTTGGTGGACTGACACATATGAAACTGTATGTGTAATCTCGTGGCTGCATTTGCATTACAAATGAAAATTCAAATGCAAACGAAGTGCAGAATTCTTCAAAGCAAACTCTTAATAAAAGAGTGCGTAGCCACAGAGAGTGAATTAGGGACAATCGTTAAGGCTGTACGGTAGGAAGGGACGTTTTCAGCACTATATAAGCGCAACCTCTTGGGCATCTGTGCAGACGAGCAGTGGAAGGCAGAGACGGAGAACTGTCACCGAGCAGTAAATATATAGTGAATACGTGTTGAAGCGCAGACGGTGCTACAGAACGACCCACTTTCGATTTTTATGGACCCAGAGAGCTTTCATTACGGAATAATGCATTTCCATCGGGCCTGCGTTTTTCGTGGTCTAGGATTATCCCGTTTAGTGTAATTTGCTCGCAAAAAACACCATCGCAAAAGACGCTGACGGACGCAATCCATGAAGCAGTGCAAGAACGAATTCCTCTTGGGGATTCGAGGAGGCAGGCGTTTCGGGCGTCTATGGCCCTCCCGGGAGCCAAGGAATGGGTGTATTGTCCCCCATGCCCCGGACTACAGACAAGCATTGACCCTCGAGAATTCTCGATGTGGCTTCAATACTACTGTCAAGTCCCACTTTTTCAGCCTGGCACGCCATGCCCGAGAAGGAATTGCCCGGACACACTCGATGTACATGGCGATCACCTGATGCACTGCTTGCATGGAGCCCAACGGATCAACCGACACGATCGCCAAGTAACCCTTCTCGCGAAAGACCTGGCAACAGCTGCTCGTCATCCTGTTGTAGAGCCACGCCATGGTCTCCACCGCACGAGACCAGACATCCAGGCAATGGGAAGCAGCGGAGGTACCGACTTTTTTGATGTTACCTTCGTGAATCCCCTCGCTCCCTCCAACAGAAGAGTGAGGGCCTTCAACCCGATGTCCTCTCTGAATGCGGCGCGAAATGCAAAGCAGAGAAGATATCAATCCTTTATCGCGACCTCCACCAGAGGTAGGCTCGTGCCTGTGCCAATCTCCATTCTTGGAGGTTGGCACCCGGATGCATGTGCAGTGTTAAATGACGTGGCAAGGAACGTGGCTGTGAGGGCACTGGAGACGTACGGAAAGGTTCGGGGGGTTTTGATGCTAAGGCACGCTGCAGCAGCCGTCATGTCCAATGCGGCCTGCTTGATGGCTGGCCTGAAGGTAGCATTTTAGGGAGCGTAGTTCCTTCCCCATTACGGTGTCGGTATACCCTTTTTGAGTCGATTGTGGTTGTCTGGAAAACGATGAGATAGATCGGATATACCTTCCAAGAGTAAAACACCCAAACGTTTCCCCCTTTTTCGTGGGACCCGCGAACTATACCATGGACTGACGAAAAATTAAACCAGTAACTGTACCTCACCGCCGTGAAGCAATGGAAGGCGTACCATATGAACCTCGACGCCGGTAACAATAATCGTACTAAGGAATAATTGATGGGTATAGTGCTTTAGCCACAACTGTACGGAAGTGCCACGGATATTTGCAAGTCCATCTTTAATCAGAAGATGATGTCAAAGGAAGGAGCGCAAACGAATGTAGATGCTTTTTATACCAGCGATCAATAGCTGCCCTATCTGCGGTCCGTCAGGATTTCTTATCGTTGCTTAGTAGGAAAACAAGCCACAACGAATCAGTGAATAATTTTGAATCTCGATTTCAAGCACACATATCCAGGCTGAATGCACATGGACCAGATTCAAAGCTTTCAGAAGCACTAGTGGCCTTTATTTTACTTGCTAACGCCAACGTCGATAACACACAGCGTGTTTCTGTTTTAGCGAACTGTTCGTGCAATGATTCCAATATAGGAAGCAATGCCTCAACCATTGATTACTTGAAGACAGTCAAGTAAAATTTAATTGCATGGGTACTACGCCAATGCTACCGTTCCGGAAACAGCGCCGCCGGTTCGTCAGACGCCATTTCGAGCAACACTCACTCGCATAGAAGAAGAACCCTGCAAATGGAAGGACTGGCAACCGCCAGCGTTTAACGCAAGAGAAAAAAAGCAGAACTGAGGAAACAGTCCAAATACCGTGAAGGCGGAAAATATGGAAATTGGAGGACTGGTAATCGACGAGATGGTATTTTGAAGGCGGGATTTAAATTTTATGACGCTCTAGTTGGAAGTTCAGATGAGAAGGAGAACGTTTTATCCTTCAATATGGCTAGTCTAGGTACTGCTAGCTTCGAAGCAGACTTCGACGGTCCGCTGCTCGATGACAGCGCAACTTACAGCGGAATAGGAATGCATGAACTCAATCTTATCAAGAATATTGCATGCCCTGAATGGAATGGAACACCAGAATAACTACCCGAAGCAGTAGCTGACGAACTGCTCTGGAATTACGGGTCTGGAAACCACTGAGTGAAGTATGCAGAATTTTGGGTTACGTCGTGATAGAAGCCTGTTCCAATGAAGGTGGAACACTTCACATCGGCCACTTGGTTATTGAAGGATCTTTTCAATAGGTGGTAGGAAAAGACGTTAGGCAACATTACAACATACTGCAGATGGGAGAGAATATTCTGGAACTACCTACCTCAGTAGAGGAAGTACGAGAGACAATCGCGCTTGTCGATCAAGATATGCACTCCTAAATTCCGTTTTCGGCATTTACCTTTCGAACGGAAACGCTGACTAGCCTTGACGAGACAGCGTTGCTTCGCGTTACCGCTCATTTGGATGAAGATATATCGCAGCGACCATGGAAAGAATTGAAAAAGATATTCGAGAAAGTCGATCTTTATGTGTGTGGTAACTCTAACTACTCCTATATTAATGTTTTGTAACAAGAGGTAAAACTTTGTTCATGCAGTTGTCTGTCTTTCTTTAATGTGAATCCGTGATTCTCAATAGTTAAATACTGTAGAATTTGCAATACTCTCTCTCCTGTTCATCATATTCCATGCACTCTCCAAAATGCAATGTGCTCTCCTAATTACGATGCACTCAGCAGTAAATCATCAGGCTATCTTTCTTCAAATTTTGAATCAAACGAAGTTAAGGGAGGTTACTTGTCAAAGCTTAATACAGTGTAAAGTCATGACGGAGGTCACATTTCGACGCGGCCCCTTGAGTTGATGTCCACAATGTTGAGTAAATCTCGATGGTGGCTAGTAAGCTCGGATGGTAAGGTTTTGGTGAGGGAATCTGCTTTGTTGTTGTGGGACGAAATGTAAACCACCTCACACTCCTTAGCCTCAACAGCCTCGCGAACATGAAAGTACTTGATAGCAATATGCTTCACACGGCGAAGACCTGGGACTTTTGTGGTCCAGTCATTCGCCCCAAGGTTATCCTGAAATACCTTTGTCGGCTTTCCATCCGCGAGTCCCAGTTCTTTAAGCACTCCTCGACTCCATGATACGTCTCGAATACTTGATGATAATGCGATAAATTCAGCTTCTGCCGTAGAGAGCGCAATACTGGACTGTTTCTTTGATGTCCACAGTATCGGTACATCATTTAAAGTAACTACTGTTCCAGATCTGGACCTTTGCTGTTCTTCATCGCGGCCCCAGTCAGCATCAGAGTGACTTCCACAACAGCCTTCTTTGAATCCTTCTTTATAATGATCCCGGCGCCTTTTTGTTCCAATCAAGTATCTAATCAGGTACTTCATCGCATTCCAATGTTTCGGTGCAGGGCTTTCATTAAACTTGGCAAGCAATGATACCGCAGTAGCTATGTCCAGCCTGCTCCTCGTTGCTAAGTACAGTAAAGATCCCAATATTGCCCTATACGGCGTATGTTCCATAGCATCCTTTTCTTTCTGCGGCAGTGGTTTTCGAGCTTCATACAAGACATGTCCCATTGGCAGTGGAGACTTAGTTGGCTTTGGTGTGCCCATACCAGCCATTTCAATAATCTGATTAGTATATGAGTATTGGGATAGGAAGAGGAAGGAATCATGATCTTCAATACTTACTCCTAAAAAGAATGATAGCTCTCCAAGGTCAGTGACCTCAAATGTTTTCCTCAGTTCATCCTTGACGTATTCAATGAGGTAAATATCTCCAAAAAGAACCATATTGTCCACGTAACACAGAAGAATAACAACTTTTCCAGTCCTTTTAAGCATAAAGGCGCATTCATGCATCCGGAGCTCCTCAAAACCAATTTCTTTGAGATAAGTTCTGAGATTTCTATACCAGAGCTTAGGTGCTTGTCGTAGACCATAGAGACTCTTGAGCAAACGGACTATTATGCCATCCAGACCTTTGATGCCTTGGATGTTTGGCAATCTGATCCATATTGACGTGTCTACTGGGAGGTCTGCGAATGAGAACGCCCTCTTGACATCCAACTGTTGACGAGCCCATCCGTAAGCAGCGGAAAATACGAGAAGTAGTCTGACCATCTCCATACATATGACAGGTGCATAAAACTCAGATGATCCACTTCCATCTATACGCTGCATGTTTCCCCTTGCAACCAATCTTGCTTTGAACCGAGCAGGCAGCCCCTCTGAGTTGCGTTTTAGCCTGAGAATAAATGCGGAAGGCAAAGCTTTTTCACCTGATGGAGGGAGTTCTGACTCTACTTTTCAGGTTTTACTGCTTTTTAGCAGCTCCATTTCCTCCATGATCGCGTGTTTCCAATAGGTACTTTCCTCACTTGAGAGAGCATCTCGAAGTTTCGGATCTTCTTTGGTGGATATTGATCGTGGCAAGCCATTTACAGGGCTTTCAGAGGCTGCGGCACGAGCCACGAACTACCCTGCTTCGCTGTCATTAGAACTTTCACTGCAGAAAAGAGGAATATGTTCTAAAGAATCGTGATAATGGTCGATTGACGAGATATTTTTGTCTGACTGTTCGTAGCTATTAGTTTCTTCATCACTAGTGTGTGTCCCATCTGAGTCAAAGTCAGTATGCCACTCTTCCCTCTGTAGAGAATTGTTCGTGACAGTAGGTATTAGGTCTTTAAGCCTAGGGAAGTTATCCTCATCAAAGGTCACATGCTTTGTTCTAATGACCTTTGCAGGGTGTCCCGGGCAAAGGATGAAGTAGACGCCACCTTTTTCATGTCCGAGATTAAGACAACTAGCCATGAGTGGTGCGAATGTTTTAGATTTAAACTTCTTTCCGGGATCAGTCAAGTAACTGACTCTGCACCCAAAAACGCGCAAATGCTTAATTATTGGCGATTTCGTTCCAAATAAAGCATCACACGGTGATTTTCCTGTTTGGGTGTGCGGGATTGCATTCTTACAATCTACGACATATTTCATTGCGTATGGCCAGAACTGCAATGGTACTTTCGAGGCAGACAGAGATGAACGTGTTGCATTGATAATGACGCCCTGGGTTCCCTCAACAAGGCTGTTTGATGCTGGAGTGTAGCTGGATGTTAGGTCTATTTCAAAGCCACTTACCTGAAGCACTTTTTGTCCTTCAGTAAATTCTCGACCACCATCTGAATGTAAAGACTTCACAGTACACTCTACTTGACGTTCGAACCACTTTATGAATTCCAGCAGCGCAGGAGACACATCCCCCTTATTCGAAATAGGCTTTGCAAAAATAAAGCGCGTACCTTCATCAACAATGGTAACAAGACATTTCTCCCCGCGTTGTGATGTTTGCTTAATCTTACCAACAACATCGATGTGGAAGTGACCAGGCTTATCTGCCTTTGTGATACTGCCCTTATAGGACTTTCGAAACTTTCCATGGATACAAGGCTTGCATTTTGTCCGTGTAGGTACTTTAGGCAAGTCCCCATTCCTAACCATTTCTTGAATCATTTTAGCTGAACCTTGATGGCTAAGCCGACGGTGCCAGATTTCACAGTCCTCAGAATCTTTTGTCGATGGGGACGATGGAGGCTTTTCGTTCTCATTATAAGTAAGCTGGTAATCGATGCCACTCATTTTGTCCACTTCCACTGGAGAGTCCTCATCAGAATCCGCGTAGAAACCAGAGTCAGCCTTGTTGGCAGACATATGACTATCAATTGTTTCTTTTGATGATAGATCAATAGGTTCACTATCCTCAGCAACACCAGGTGCTGATGATAAAAAGGATACTGTTTGAGAGTTAGAAGCACCAAATGTATTCAGGTCAATGGCCTCGTGCCTTTGTGCAGTTTCGATTACTGTTCTCATCGCGGAGTTTTCTTGGATCGTTAACTGATCGGTTGAGTTCTGTGCCTCCCCCATGTAGTACAGCCCGTCCTTATTAACTTCAGCCTTTCCAAGTAGCTTATAATTTTTGGTCATTTCCAACAGAAGAGCGCAATCAGTTAAGAATACAGTGCGTACTCGAGCATGAGCAAGTGAGAAAACAGACAGGAGATCCATAGCAAGGTCTTTTGAGAAAAGAGCATTGCTTAGAGAGACATCTGTATCAGAATTTTCAGTAGTCCATGTAACTTCACGTGTTCCAGTGTGAGACGCTTTTATCTCCGAGTTGTCTCCCAGGGAAATTTTCACATCACATTCTTTTGTTTGCGTGAGCTTCTCAAGCTGATTTACCATATGAGTGGTTGTGCCGGAATCAAGCATCATCCTCGACTGCTGTTTTGCTGATGCGACATTTGCTCTTGCTATGCAAGCTCGATGATCTCTATTCTTCTTTCTGTTATCCCTCTTTTTATCATCTTCCTGTACAGCATTGTTTTTTGATTCCTGCCTCTTTTGGTCTAGCCGAAGTTGAATCTTGTTTTCCGAATTATTTATATTCCAGAAACATTTGCTGGTTCAATGTCCATTTCTCTCACATATTTCACAGTACAAGTGTCCTCTGCTAGTACTAGCCGCTGCTATAACGTGATAATTACGAGCTCTGGATTTCGTTTCTCAATGTTCCTCAAGCAGTCGGCTGGATACAACGTTCCAATCAACCATTCCATCCGCAAGGGTCTTGATAGCTGCGATTACAGCCTGCAACTAAGGTTCCTCAATGGAAACAACAAGTAGCATTATTCGCAGCTCATTGGGGAGTTGTGTACCCATGTTAGCAAGCTCATCAATCAGTCCAGCCATTTTGTCAATATGTAGGCCTACATCTTCTTTTATAGAAGTGTACTTCGTTGATACGAGATCTGACACTGCCGTTATCTTAGTTGCTGTAGACCTCGAATCATACCGCTCGTCCAATTTCTCGAGCATTTTGAATGGCTTTCCAATATTTGGAAGAACAATTCTCAGTACCCTGTTTGTCGATGACCTAAAAATTAGGTTTGATGTCTTCTTACAGTCCAATTGGAACTTCTTGAACTCAGCAGTCCCTTGTTAGTGCGGATTATTCTCTTCGGAGAGAGCTTGGCCGATTTCTTTAGCATCACAAAATGCTTCAATTCGGACTCTCCACAATTTGTAGTCTGAGTTCTCATCCAACGGAGGAGCCCTGTTTTTGTCGTCATCCGTACCCATGTTGATTTGGCGAATGAGCAGGAAAAGGAGGGGCCTTAATGGGCAGTCAGTGGAAAACAGGGCTAGCAGTGCTCTGGGCCCATAACCAAACAAGAGGTAAAACTTTGTTCATGCAGTTGTCTGTCTTTCTTTACTGTGAATCCGTGATTCTCAAGAGTTAAATACTGTAGAATTTGCAATACTCTCTCTCCTGTTCATCATATTCCATGCACTCTCCAAAATTCAATGTGCTCTCCTGATTACGATGCACTCAACAGTAAATCATCAGGCTATCTTTCTTCAAATTTTGAATCAAACGAAGTTAAAGGTATGTTACCTGTCAAAGCTTAACACAGTGTAAAGTCATGACGGAGGTCACATTTCGACATTTTGCTATAACGAAACGGCATATGGAGTACCCAGGTGGACAAATATCTTCAGAAAAATTTTGAACGATGTAACTTCTGTACAGCAACATTGCGACCGAGGAAGACCAGAGATTATTCACCAAGCAACATGACTAGGACATTCAACTAAGTCGTGTGTGTTGATCACATGTATTTGGATGATTACTGTGTTTTTCATATAATGGATACAGACTTTGCAAGCGTCGTCGTTGAAGAAAATTCGATGCAGAATGCCATTTTGGCTCTCGGTGCCCACTGAATTTCTCTTTTTTAGACCCCAGACGCACTCCTATTCGACCTCACATATGACAACAGCATATTTCGAGATTTTGGGATAATACTGGCATAGAAGGCAGACCAATTCCACCACACCGGCACAATAATAATGTATTGGAATCCAGTCATCGCATCATTTGAGACATTTATCTCCGACTGAAAGAGAATACCGATCGAGAAATCGAGACTTCTGACAAACTCTTGGTACAACGAGCAATCTGTGAATCGAGCGACCTCTACGGAAGTGATTTCATGTCGGCTAGCGAGCTTGCCAAGGGGTACAAAAGAGCGATCGAGTGTGATTTTTGGCCAAATATAGTTCCGCATGAACTAGCTGAAGCGCATCAAAAGTGGTTAGCTAAAAGGAAATTGACTCTAATTCTTCGCTCTCAGATATAGGAGTTTCCGATCGATGTTGGAGACTTTGTGCAAGTGTTCGTCAAACAGCAGCACGAGAAGCGGAGAAAATGGACCCGTCCGATACCTTTTTTATATTTTGACGTAGTAAGTAGGACATTACCAGTCCCATGACAGCATAGAAGGAAACTTCGGGCAGCAATTCAAGATAAACAGCTAGTGCCTAAGGAAGACGAGCTAGATTTTACTGTGTAAGAAGCGATGGATGACCTTGAACGGAGTCTGTGTGAAGCACTGGCTGATATGATAGGAGACGAACAGGACAATGACCAGACGCAGTCCACCAAACAGACCAAGACTAACTCTAGCTCTCTTGAAGCTGATTTCAGAGGACCGGACACAATGCAATCGGAAACGACAGAAAATGTGGTCACCACTTCAGCCGCCGATGATGATGCTGACAATGAACAAACTGGATCTGTAGTGGGACACCAGAACACGACAAAAACCCCGTCAACTGGAGATCATATCGAAGTTTTGTGGCCTTTGGACAATAGCTACCACCCTTCCACTGTCAATCTCCATAATTCAAGAACCAATAGTACCTCCGTTCTGTAGGATGATGGAACCCGAGAAGCGGTCCAGGTTTCGGTCCCCATTTACCGTCTTTTTGATGCTGCCCCAGTGGCTTACCCAGAATGCGTTACCAGTTGAAATCCTTTCTTGAGCACACGCGCAAAACTTTCCACTGATCAAAAGAGAACTCTTGCTGCCGCATTGCGAGACCCGACCCAGAAACCCTGCGGTTGGCCATCCACAACCACCGCTCCCCTCTTTATTTGTCCCGCCGCCGTCTACTGTCTACTGCAACAACAGGTTCATTTAAGCATATCGCACACGGCACGCTTAGGCATCCCTTCAGGCTACACTTTGCGCACATTTAAGTGGAAACCCTGTGAAATTGAAAAATAATTTTATAAGTATTTGAAAACTATTTAATTGGTTTTCTGTATTGATTACAGTGAAGAAAAATTGTGAGAAAAGTTTTTATCAGAGGTCAACAATTTTTATTTCTTGTGAATCATCGAAAATAATTACATCTATTTTTCAGTAGTCCATTTTTTATACCGTATTACACGTGAAGCAATTTTTATGTATCGCCGCTGGTTTTCTAGTTCTGCAGTTCTAATTTCCGTTATTATATTGCCAGTAAATTATTACTTGGATTAATGCTCACCTGGGCAATTATTCTGCAATCAGTATTGAGCATTAATTTTGTCTAAAATAATTATTATATTGCTGGAATCATCTTTGTAGCTTTCTACTCTTATCTGTGGTATAAATACTCTTAGGCCTTTAGATAATTTTAACAAGCCTCGTGTAGTGCCACTTGCACAGACTATCCACGTTTGCATTGTGCACTAGGCTAAGTCACACTGGGCCAGCACTAATAGTGTGATGACATCGATTGTCACGTGTGCCCGCATGGCACCACGTGTCGTACACGTTTAGATTTAGTAGTTACTTTTTGCATGACACTCGTTGTCTGTGGTCCTCGTGGCGCATGACAGTCAGTGTCAGGACATGATCTAGTTAGATTAGCTCTAGTGTAATTTTCACTTTAGATTTCGTTCCGTTAGTAGGAACTTGGCTGTTTATAGCCCCTGTCTACCATAGACATGTAAATTTAACCAAGTCCCGGTGTTTCGACCACCCGTGTAGTATCAACCTCTCTGAGCTCCGGCGCTCTCGGTATACTACGAAAGCATCTGGCTTGGGTCCCTTTTACCTGCACACGCCGTGCATTCCTTGTCCCTTCCCCGTAGCATCGTCGCTACTTGCTTTCCGGCAGTTACGTTGGCATAGGCCTTACAACCCTGCTCGAAGTGCATCGAGCACCGCGTGGCTACCGACAGCCTCTGCCACCCGCCTTCGTTAGGAGTTGAGCTACCGCAGCTGCCCGCTGCTGTCAAGGGAAAGAGGGTCAAAAACGCCCTGGTGGTTTTTCCCTCGTCCGTCGTCGGACGTTGCACCACATAAAGTGGTCTCCCTTACCTAGAACAAGTCGTTGTGACAAGTGAAACAAGTTCATGGCATAGACTTCGACGTCTAGGAGACACAAGTTGTCGCTGAACAAGCAATTTGGACGATCCTAAGTTCAAGTATTGTCAATCGATTGACATGACCTCTCGCAATAACGCGGGGGTAAGGAGACCTGGATCTCATAAGTCCGCACCCATTGCGGGGCCCTCAAGTGCAGTCGCCGCACAAGGCCCACTCACGCGCATTCGCGCAGTTTCCGCAGCCGCTGCTGAAAAGGTAGCCGCCCAACCTAGGCAGGCTGCAGGGGACGTACCCCTTAACTACAAAAACGTCGTCCGTTTGGTTGACGAACTCCGCGGTGAGTTGAAAGAAGAACTCACTCGTGAGATGAATACCCTTCGCTTGCAGCTCGATCTGCAGGGAGAGGCCTTCAACGTGGCCTTGACCAGGATCGTTACTTGCGTTGGTAAGTTGGAAGAGCAAGCGAAAGCTCATGTGACGATCGACCCCGAGATCATTGACTCGTGAAGGAGTCGGTCCGTGACACTCGATGCGATGTCAACGAGACTATGGAAGCCCAAGCCAAAGCTCGAGACGATCTCAAAGTTCGCTTTGGTCGCGTTGCCGAACGTCTTGGCACGTTGGAGCAAGCGCTTATCGATAGCCCGAAGCGTCATCACGATGATGAGGGCTCGATCGATGGAGAAGAAGAGGTTTTCGACAATGACAAAAGTGTGAGGAGGGACACTCGAGTAACTGCACGCACGCATCGTGCTCGGATGATCGTACCCCACGCCGCGAGCATCGTTGCTCGGCTTCCGTCCGTTCCAAATGGAATAAGAAACACACACGTAACGAACGTGGTAAGTCATCTCGTAGAGGCTACGACTCGTCGCAGTACAACGGGAGCGACTTTGAGTCCAATGACTCACGCGCTGGCAAGCTCGATGCTTCGTCGGACGAGTCCGAGGAACCCATACGTGATCAATCACGCCGTGCGTCGACGAGCCATCGCAAGCTCAAGATAAGATCACGTCCAACCGCGGGACAGGCAAGTTCAAGCATCTCGGCGATACGCCGTTACAAGGATGCTGAACCCAGGACATCGCGTCGAGAAGAGGCCAACGATGGGAAGATATGAAGGAACTTAAGCCAACTAACCACTTGTTCGCGCACTTGCTGAGTTAACGGACGTATCGACTCCGTGATCCGCGCACGTTCCTTTCTAGCGATAGAAGCGCCGCGGTAAGGAAGATCCGCCGTGATATACCACAAAAGGTAAAAAAAGACATCACCTTCGCTGGTGATGATGGAATCATGGTCTTAGACTTTCTAGCCAAGATTTTACAAGAGTTCGATACTCAGGAGATGAACGAAGGCCAACCCATCCGGCTGTTGCCTGAATTCCTGAGCGACGTACCTCTTCGAAAATTCACTAGAGTCTCGCAAACCGCTGGCTCCCACCATGGGAAGGTTACCGTTTGGCCGGAAGCCGTTCAATGGCTTCTCCGCAGTTTCGCTACTGACGAGGCCATCCCTGAGGCCGTGTTGGCAATGCGCGAGGTGAAACAGTCACCGGGTGAAGATGAGATTACGTATTACATACGATTGACCGACGCTAGCAACCGCTGTGGTAACGTTTACCCAGTGCAAGAGCAGGTCGCTATGTTCATCGAGGGACTCGTTCCCGATGTCTAACCCATAGTGTCGCAGTATCGACAGGACCGACCCGAAGTGTCGTACTAGGTATAGTGAACTACGCAAAAGCGCTTGGCACTGCCGCGAGGGCAAGGGAGAAGACCGGACGACGCGTGTCTATTCACGCACCCTCCTCGAGAGAGTTGGTGAAGACCAAAACACTCCACCCGAACTGGAGGCCGCGCCGCTCCGCGAATGTCATCGACCGCGTGTCAAGTATGGGTGAGTCGATCTATACTCATGAGCCCGGTCCGTCTACCGCTGTGATAGTATTAGAATGAGAATCCAACGAGATCGAGGTCGAGGAATCTCACGGTGTAACAAGTAACACCCGGGACATCGAGTTCGAGAGCTCGAAGTTTGAACAAGTCACGATGTCTGACGCGGAAGAGTTAGACCCCGATCCGATACTGGCGTTCCGTGACCGAAAAGGACACACTCCAGCTCCGAGGCTGGCACAGGAAAACCGACGCACCAGGTTCAGTCGTCCTGGTTGGGTGAATCGAGCACCCCGTCCTGACCATCCGAGGTCATCGGTGCCGAACAATAAGCAGCACGCGTTGATCTGCTACACGTGCTACCAGAAAGCGCATACGTCGCCCACGTGAATCCTTTCCGTTAAGGACATCGACAACGTCATCCGAAACTATGAGGCACTCACGCCCATGGAGCGGCTTGGCATCCCATCGAACAGCTATGTTCGGGTGAAGAAGATGTTCGAAGCACAGAAACAAGGAAGTGCACCAAGTGGATCGACCATTGAGAACCCGACGACGTCGTCGTTTGCGACTGCAGCGAACGCCACGTTACCCGGGTCCTCGTTACCCAAGTCGAAAAACTAGCGTGGGGAACCTCCCGGGATACGACGGGAGAGATGCCTAGCGATGGGCATTGCGTAGAGGCAACCGAGCCTTGTTACCTTGAACGCGAGTAGGAGCTGCCCTTGATGGCAGATGACGACGACCGTAGAGTTGAACCTAGCGTACGACGCGTGGTTAAGGTTATAAAGAAATCCGAAGCTGTTGCTCCTAATCTTTGTCGCCCTTGGCACCGCGTCAAGCGTCTTGCGCATCCGGAGCGCATATTAGTTCTACCGCGTAAGAGCTACAAGGTTCACGTCGACCTATTCGTATCCATTGGGATAATGCGTCGCATGAAAGCCGTTCTCGACACGGGCGGCGGCCCGAATCTTATTCACAAGTCGGAATTACCTCCAGGTATGCACAAGCACATCGAGTGCGGACCCGCACTTGACATAGGTGATGGGAAGAACCGACCATTGAACATCGTAGGTTCAGTACAACTGTCCATACGACTCGGACAATTTGGAGCTAACGTAGAGTTCTTTGTTCGCGAAGTCTTGGTCGTCCCCCTTATCTTGGGTGCGGACTATTGCGACAGGTTTGTCGAGGCAATACTTCCCCGACGTAAGAAAGTCGTGTTAGCGAACTCTTCGGAAGTCCCGATCGTACTCCGGTACGTATCAAGACACGAAAGGTCTATACAAGAGCAAAACGACGCTCTGAAAGAAGGCCGTGTGTCTCCAAGAGTCCGGGTAGCGAAGCCCGTAAGGATTGAGCCCGGCACTCAAACGTTAGTGCAGTGTACGACCGAGAGGCCAGGACTGGTCGTCGTTCAACCTTATGGACCGTTGCACGAAATGCACAATTTGGTCGCGACAAACGGGGTCGTTCAAGTGACACCGAACACGCCGCTCACGTTGCTTGTCGCAAACTTCGGAACGATTCCGGTATTGTTACACAAACATCAGGTCGTGGCTGAAGTATTACCTCACCCTCGAGCGGTGATAGAGAGTGCTCTCACTCTAGGCGAAGTCCTAGACAAGAATACAGGTCACCACTCATGCTCGGGCATCGACGCCAATCGCGAGGCTGACCTCAAGACGCAGGCATCGATACCTGAGAAACGAATAGAACCACCACCGCCGAGTGTGGATGAACTGGACCTATCGCATATCCCGGATAACTTGCGCGATAAGTTCCGCAACATGCTTCGTAAGCACACCTCTACGTGGGACGGTACACTAGGTGAAATGAAGCTTGCGAAGCACCGGATAAATCTTATCCCGGGAACGAGGCCCATTGCTCAAGCGCCTTATCGCGCCGGTGCGAGAGCTAGAGAGATCAAGGACGCCGAAGTCCAGAAGATGATCTCCGGCGGAGTCATTGAACCCGCCCAATCCGAGTAGGCATCATCTGTATTACTGGTACCGAAGCCAGATGGATCGCTCCGCTTTTGCGTCGACTATCGAAAGTTGAAGGCGGTGACGATCAAAGATACTTACCCATTACCGAGGATGGACGAGTGTCTCGATTCACTGGGTGATATGAAAGTGTTCTCAGCACTGGACGCCATCTGCGGTTACTGGCAGATCCCCATCCCCGATGATGATAGACACAAGACGGCGTTCACGTGCCACGCAGGGTTGTACCAATTCAACAGAATGACCTTCGGTCTCACGAATGCCCCCGCTTCGTTTCAGCGTGCAATGGACATTCTGTTGTCACCCTTCAAGTGGAATTCCTGCCTTGTCTATCTCGATGACGTGATATTTTTTTCCCGGACGTGGGATGAGCACGTTGCTCACGTTGATGACATCTTATCCGTCTTACGTGACGCGGGAGTCAAGTTGAAACTCCGTAAATGCGATTTCTTCGTTGAACGTATCAAGTATCTCGATCATGTCATACGACCCGGCACTATCGAAGTGGACGAAGCTCGTACCGAAGCACTGCAACAAGTGCAGTACCCGTCAACGCAGACGCAGTTGCGAAGTTTCTTGGGATTGTGCAACGTGTACCGGAGGTTCGTTCCTCATTACACCAAGATAGCCGCACCCTTCAACGAGTTGTTGAAGAAAGGCATGCAAATTAGCTTGGACGATCCAAGCGATGAGTGTCGAGCCTCATATCAAACATTGAAGGACGCTATCCTCTCGCCAATGCTTCGAATCATCAGATATGTGCTGCCTTATTCCAGACCCATGAGGATGGTAAACGTAAGCCCATTGGCTTCTTCTCCCGGACTTTTTCATCCGCGGAACGGGACTAATCCGTGTCGGAGAAGAAATTCCTGGTCGTCGTATGGGCCCTTCAAACGCTCAGACCATATTTGTTCGGCGAGCACTTCGTTGTGCATACTGATCACGCATCGTTGCGTTGGCTTCTTAACATCACCGACCTAAGTGGTCGTCTTATTCGCTGGAGATTATGTCTCTCCGAATTCGACTTCGAGGTTGTGTACAAGAAATGGAAAACGAACACGCAAGCCAATGCTTTATCCCGCTTTCCCACTAAGGGCGAAACGATAGCCCCGATCGAAGATGCTCTTCCTTGCTTCATCGCTGAAACGGGCATAACACAAGGTGTCGTAGACCCCGCGTCCAATCACTCTTTGTTCAACACCGAGAACGACTCGGGGGATGAACACGATCACCATGATCACGAAGATGCATTCTTCACCGATGAGCTCCTCGCTCTTGAGGGGGGGGCGCGCCTCCGGTTGTCTCGTACCAAGCAATAACTCCCGAAAGGTTAGTTCGCGAGCAGATCTCAAATACCTTCTGCAAACATGTTCGCGATGAACTGGATAAAGACCGAACTCGATCGTTCACGATGGACGAGCCAGAGTTCGAAGGTACCCTTTGCCGTACTGTCGCTGAGTACATACAGGTCGTTATCCCTGCCTCCCTAAAGGACCGATTCCTAAGCATGAGTCACTTCTCAAAGCCCGCCGGCCATCCGGGCGGTAGGAAGTTATACAAGACGCTACGTCGTTGGGCATACTGGCCAACGATGGCCATGGACTGTTACGCCGTTGCTCGGCACTGTGCAGACTGCGCACGTGAAAGGGTCAAGTTGCGAAAGGACGCAAAGGAAATGACCTTGTTCCCGGCGCACGCGCCGTTAGAGTTTGTCGCGATTGACATACTGGCTGAACTATTCCGTACCCGTCGAGGTAATCGTTACCTGTTGGTCATTAGCGACCGGCTCTCCAAGCTCGTGCGGACCGTTCTGCTGAAGAAGATCACGGCTGTGGAAGTCGCGTGGGCATTCGTGCACCATTGGGTCTTTGTCTACGGACCACCCGTCAAGTTGTTATCGAACAACGGGAAACAGTTTGTTTCAAAGTTCTTCCAGAACGTATGTCGCATGTTAGGCACTCGTAACCTATTTACAACGACATACAATGCCCGGACGAACGGGAAAGTTGAACGATTCAACCGTACATTGCTCGCTACACTTCGTAAATACGCTAAGGAGCATCCCAAGGATTGGTATCTCTTCAGTGATGCGATCACTTACGCGTACAACACGCAGGTACATCGTACCACCAACCTCGCTCCATTCGAGCTTGTGCTAGCGAGAGCACCGAGAAGTATCTAAATTCAAGAGCAACCCAAGATACAGGAGTTCGAATCCTCCAGGCACTACTATCTCAAGTGGAAATCTTGGTTGTAAAACCTAGTGTCCACCGCTAGACAGAGCTTAGCCAAAGAACAGGCGCGTTACAAGCGCAACTTTGACGCAAGGCTACGTAAGCCACGACACGAGATCCCCGTTGGATCGTATGTCTTCCTACGTAAGAAACAAGGAACGGCATCGGAGCCGAAGCACAAGTTAGCCCGTGTCGCTACGGGACCGCATCGTGTGCGGAAGAGTCGCTCTGACACGATTGTCATAGAGAAGGACTGCAAATTGGAACGCGTATCCCGATATCGGGTAGAGCTCGCGCCCAGTCCGATCGCACTACCGCGGAGTGCAGGGTTGGGTCAGGCATTGCAATCGTTGCAAGGAGTGGAAGTTTCCGTCGAAGGCACGCTACGCGCAAGGACAAACGTTAGTCCAGATTCACCCTCAAGGCACGCGTCGCCATCGCAGGACCCGAGTCCTCAGAAGGGGAAGTACACGCGTAACAAGGAGCAAAGGAAAAGGCAGGTGAAGAGCGGAGTAGGGTGGAGGTTGTGTATCACAATCTGCTTCGTGGTTAACCTAATGTCCGAGGTGTTGGCGCAGGGTTGACATCATTGACCAATATATTGAACGGAATCGAGGACTTCTTGGGTAGGAAGGAGTGGCTGGAGAATCAGGACCAGAGTGCTGGTGAATGGAACCAGCAAAATAGTGCAGGTCAGGAGACAATGAACCGCGGAGAACCATTTAACGAGTTGGACGAAGGTATCGCCAAGTAGAATGCTAGCTGGCAAAAGCCATAGCCTAGGGCATAGTACATATTAATTTGTTTTATTTACACACAACTTGCCCACGACACCAGTCAACTAGGAAAATATATCGTGCATACGTTCTTGGGCGCGTTGCCTCTTCAACTCCCTGGCCTCCTTGTAGCTCCGAGGTTGAAATGGAACCAACTTCCTGGTGCGTTTTATCAACAGAGATCTGCGCATCATTGCGCACAGTTGATCTTCGTCCTCCACCTGTGAGGAGGACATCCAGGCCCGAGCCAGCAAATCGGTCCTTGCAGCCTTTATTCCACCGGTATCATTCTGCAACGAGAGAATAGAAAGTGACTTTTTAGCGACTCGGTAACTCTCGACTTGAGGGTACAATGTTCAACTTTGTGCTAATGGGCAACTTGCTCTCGTAGACTTGCCGATTGGGCGACCGGTCGATGCCAGAAACCTAACAAATTGCGGTATTTAGTTGATTTTATGGTGGGAAATGGGGTGGGGAGGGGTCGTTGAGGCTGAGCAAATATGAGTGACATTAAGAGCGGAAGTTTGAAGACTAGTAGACGTGAATAGAATGATGTTTTCTGGTCGGGAGAAGAGGTAAAGCGGATCGGGACTAGGGTGGTAACAGAGAAAAATGGTGAAGAAATGTGACGATGCGTAGTTTTGGGGGAGAGAGATGCGCTTAAGTACCGCCGCTGAAGGCCACAAACACGAGGAAGAAAATATGTTACGTGGAATGCTAACTGAAAGCATGGATTCATGATTGGAAAACCGTCATTGTGTCAGTTTGAATGCAGTAAGAGATGAAAAATAGTCATTTGATTGTTTCAATTGTTTCAATTGTAATGCGGACTGCCGACAGAACCAACAATGCTTTGATTCAATAGCAGAAATTGTAGTAAGAGCAAGTGCAGCCTGTCAAAATTGCCAGACTGCGTAGGGTGCTTGCATTCTGCTGGGATGAATAGAAACTTGGGTTTGGGCGATGGAGGACTCAAGCACTTGAAAGTACTGGCATTGTACCGTGTCTCGTTGTTGTTCGCCAGCTATTTACCTACTGGGTGTGAAAAGTCAATGCTTCCCTTAAGGTTCGGATGCTGCCTTAAAGCTTTGAACTGCTGGTCACGGCATCGCAGGAACCTGATTATCTCAAGGGATCACACCGCCAAAGCCCAATACATGCGATCAGTAGATGAACTGCAGGCAAGATAAATTGCTCCGCTGCGTGATTCGCAGTCGATGTAGAGACCAGGGTTCATCAGGACAAAACATCCTATGTAACATAATTCCCGTGTGGTGGTAAATCTTTATGAGTTGCATAATGTTGCCAATTCCCGGCGTCATTGCTCTTCGCTTGGCTAATCATTACCGACACCAATGTCCCATATTCTTTCCAACACCCGAACTCCAAATCAACCCCAGGTCGGATCTAATGTTGCCCAGGCAGCTACGACCGCTAGTTACCTTCGAATATGCATAAATGAAAGGCTCGGCAGCTTCTTAAATCTCTCCTGCCTTGACGTCCATCAAGCTGTGAAGGTCTAGCAATTCCAATGATACAACTTTTCGTTGCAGCCTCTCTTCTTTTAGTGCAGATTCGACCAGGGATAACGAGAATATGAGCCTTTTTATGCGCACAGTCGCCCTGGCACCAAGGCTTTGCTGTTTTTACCTCCCTCAATTATCTACAGGACCTTTTTCCTCATATGGGGACAATCCAAGAACATTTTATTGAAATACAAAACTATTCTAGCCCTTTTCTATTCCCGCATGCTCTATAAGACATAAAGATACTCGATCAAAACGAACGTTTCGAGAATTGCTACTCCGGGAAAAGAGGTGCGAAATAATTGGTGTCGCTGGTAATACTCTCGACTACGGGCGCGCTCCTTGAGAGTTTTTTCTTTAAAATAATTATGTCACGCAGGATATTTGAGCTAATTCTCTTAGATTTTCGCTTCAGTCACACTTTTGAATGCGATCGAAGGCCGTGGTGTGATAGAAGATGATCTCTGGTAAGCCAGTTTTGGAATGCTATCAATGACCGCCTCAGGAAATATGTCACGCCATCTTATCACATCTGCGTGGATAAAATCATTGGCAGAAAGTATGGCCTTAAGGGGATTGGATCATAATAGGACTCCCAAGAAGTTTGAAGAAGAGTAAAATGATATTCTCTCGAGTCAGACAGAGGAGAGTGGAATATCCTTTACGGTATGTACGGTACAGCTTGATTTATAGGTACTGTAAATGCACTACAATAATGTAGTCCCAGAGAGAGATTACAGTGAAATGACACGTGTCCCGCTTTCTACTGCATTCTGTAGAATGCGTTTTAACTTTATATGGAATTAGCATAACTAATGTCCACTACAGGATCAGGCTATATTGGTAGCGAAGAGCGAACCAAGTAGTGGTAAATAATGCAGTGGAGCGAGGGTGAGGAAAAGGAAGAGGTATGCAGGAAAAGGAATAAACTTTCCTCTTGACACAGTTTATTCGCCTCCCATTCCCTTTCCAATGTGCCACTACCACAACTGACTGAAGCCAGTCGTGTAGGATATTTCAGTGAACTTCGCACAAAGAAGATTCCATTTCTCAATAAAAGGTGTCCAAATGGGCTGTAAAGTCCAAAGAGTCTTTACATGAAATATGAGAAAAAGTGATACATCGCGAAATTTGGCTCTGCTTTTAACCCCTCGTCTCAAATCATGGTTCTTCAAATTATTCCAAAATGTTACCTAAGCAGAGCTGAAGTGATTGAGTCCCCTGGCATCTCTTCCCCTCACGTCTCCCCTTACCCCCGACATTAGGCCCCAAAACGTCTTTTCCTACGCCATCACCCCATTAGCTATTCTAAATTCTTGCGTTTTCTCAACTGATCTGCAGCCATACTTCGGCCGCATTCTTCCCTATGCCATTGCTTTGATTACCTCCCCTGCTCTCTGGTCGCCATCTGCTACTCTTGTTCCGCAAGTTGCTCGTATCAAAACAGACGAAAGGCTTCAGTTCTCCCCTTTCTCATAGCTCGAGCCCATTTATCTTTTTTTAATTTTCTTTCCCGGGTGAAAGTCGTTTTCCTTGTTTTATCCAGCGCGCCGCATTTTCTGCATTGGGAAACACGCGTTCCTGATTATTTGTTACTGTAGTAGTAGAATAGTAGTTCTCTTATGTCTTTTTTTCATCCAAAATGCCTAATGAAATCCCTCCTTGAAAGAGTATACTTGAGAATTCTTTGCGTTTTGATGACTGCCATATCAGCTGATTAAAAGGTCTGCCCCTCTCATTTGTAATGTGCTGAAAGCATAATTGCACATTCTCTAGAGTTTATTTCACTTACTTTTATGCGAACTTCTGAAGGGGGCCAGTTTTAAATAGTACCACCCGTCACTATTCCTCAAATGGATTCAATAAATTTCCCCGATACATACGCCCACCAGTCGGAGTTCGTCTTTATATCTGTTATTATAGAGAAGGTGGCGCAAGGAAACCACTAGCCTACACTGCGACTACTGTTTTCATGTTCTGGCTGGGTGCTAATTATAATAAACCGCTCTGTTTCCCCTGTTCCTTGTGGAGAATCATTTAGAGACAGGCCGCATTTTACTACCCTCAAGGACGTGTATGGCAGTTTTGTCCATACTAAATACACGAAATAGCTCTTGTACAATACCTATATGCTTGTTGTTTACCATTTAGATACTTCAAAAACAGGACGCAACGTAATAGTAGGTTTCACCTGCCAACTTGTAATGCTTCTCGTTATCAATCTTCTGATATGAAATCTCCCTATGCCATCCCGGATAACGGAAAATTGCATCGGCACTTGAAATTACGATCTTCTATCCAGGCCGTCTTTCTGCCTCCCCGTTAGAGAGAACATATCAAAATCGATCTTTTCGGCTGCGGAACCCCTTGAGGCGGTCTCTGTGTGTTGTTGATTAGTAATTTGGCTCTCTACGGAATTTATTATTGGTTTACTGCCTCGCTTACATTAATCTCTCGTTATACCTCGCAAAGATTCATCGTCGTTTCTGTCAACAAAGGGGTGTTCAAACCTGTCAACAATAGACGCAGTAGATGATTGAACAAGTTTTTTAATAAAGAATCCACATGATCAAACCAACGTCGGTCTGCGAAAGACTGATCTGGGATGCAAAAAACGGTCTGCGGAGGGCTGTCTCAGCTGCTGCGAAAGTCTATGTTCTGATGAGTTGTTCTGAGTATTTTCTCCTTGCTAATGGTGTTCTGCAGTCCAGACATCTTGTATACTACTAAAAATCTCCCTCCTCTCCTCGATATTGTCTTTATTGCAAAAGAACATTACGTAAGTGCTATGTCTTCTAGACCAATTCAATACGTGGACTTGCTGAAAATATCGATGTTTTATGCAAATGCAAGCTGTTACAAATGAAATTACATTCCAAATACGACCGAATTTCAATTACAGCTGTACTCAGGATTTACAAGTGGTTCCCAATTTGCATGCTGGTTTCCGATACGTCGATTATTTTGAAAATCTGACGTATCGAATGATTTCCAGATCACTTTTGCTCTTCTACAGATAACCGCGCATTGACCCGAGACTAATTCCTTCCACTTTGTCTTTTAAAGGAAAATGTTTGACCTCTCATTGAAATGTGCTGCCTTAATACCTTAGGCGCAGGTAGGGGCCTCAAAGCTCAATAAAAATACATCAAGTTGATGTCTCTCAACTTGAGGTGTAATTGCTACGCTTTACGCGGGAAACAGAGACACGAAATCTATGTTTATGACATAAAATAGGAAAAAAAATACTGCTCATGGCTCTCAATTGGAATTTTTGCTGCTTAGTTTTTTTAAAAAATTGCCCTTGTATTAAATTTATTCGATGAAAAGTGTCAAATACTTTGATGATCAGATGAAACTTAAAACACTAATGAAATAAAAGAGGAGATACGTACTTTCGCTTTGTGGTACTGTGCTATTTAATAGTTTCAATTTCACCCACCCTACCGAAAGAAGAATTATAGACTCCAGATGAAGCTCCAAGATGTATCTGCCTCCTTTTTCCCTACAGGTGTTTCATATTTAAAGCTTCATATTTCAAAATAATATTTTATCTGCTGATTCTATTATCTCCATTTCAACTTCTGCTGCTGCTGCATGATGTTTCATTCCGCTGTTTGGGATATAAATAATTTTTTTTCGTTTTATTTGCTCTGTTTCTGCGGTTCATAATTGATAGAGAGCTAAACCGCGCATGTATCCATGAAAATACTGTACATAGATGTAAAAACACAAAAAATCGAGCCAACTCATAAAGTAAACATAGAAAGGGGCTGGCTGAGAGCCCCTTTCTATGTTTACTTTGCTTTTTACCATCAATAATAATTTATTTAACAAGGGACATTACAAGTTCAATATGCTTGTTCTCGGGCGTTAAATAATCTTTAATGTCGTTTTAATGGATACTTCACTGTCAGTATTGAGTAGATTTGGGCAAAAGCATGTATATTCAGTCCAACATGTGTGTGGGAACACTTTCTGAAAGAGTCTCCCCATTCAGGAGGGCTTTTTACAAAAGGTTAAGATATATATAATCGGATTCATCAGAATAATTAGCTATAACTGTACATAGCTTTCATTTGCATTAAATTGTTGAAGCCTTGAGTCGACCATGAAACAGGTAGTTGAAATCCTGGTACTCAATGCTATAGAGTTTCAAATGGTCCAAAAATGGCAAATCTAAAACATTTTCAAATTATGCATTAAGCGTTCCCTTGCAACATGTATAGTCTTCCGGTGCCACTTTTTGACATCAAATTCATTTCATTCCTTTACCAAGCCATTAACTTGCTTTATTAGTGCTCTAACTCCAAATTGTAAAGTACAGGAACACATTTAATATCCCATATATTGTTTTGAATGTATCGAGAATGGTCTGTACGTAAAGATAAGATATCTATTGTATTGGAACAGAGACTCTGGGAGTATCACATGGAAGTATTCTGTAAAAAAATTTACTTCATTCAAAATTCAACTATTTCGTACTGTAATTAGAGAAATATTGTTATAATGACTGTACGGTGGATATTTTATTTTCATCTATTGTACAAAGGACTTTAGCATTTGACAAGACACGGAGTAAAATTCAGGAACGAATATTTGGCATTATTTGATAAAAAACTATGACTGCAGTGTAGTATGTTTAACTGGAAGGATTTCAGGCCCTATAATTTTGAGAAAGATCGCTCTTAAGGTGTGAATAATTTTTTAAATGTCGAATTGGGCAGTGCTCTTAGAGAACAGGTGGATAAATTCTAAATATGGATGAAATATTTATTTTTCGCGACTTAAACTTTTGCAATAACGTCATATGCTATAAATTATTCCACATGATCGAAATTATTAATACTAATATTTGATTGGCTGTAGAAACACTTTTCAGTAGTCAAGTAATTCTTGATTTGGCTCTTTTTACGTGGGAAACTTTGATCTGCTTGAAATCCGAAATTTTTGAATATGCTCTGTAAAATTATCAAATTTTTGGAAACTATGTCTTCTAAATTAGAAGATTAAAAAATTTCTTTAGGTGACCACTTTATTTTGTCTAATAATTAAAATTGTCGTTCTACATGTAAAATTCATTATTTCTTCGTACAAGAAAATTGCAGCATAGACTCGTTGATAAAGAGCCATACTATAATCTAGATCCCAAGGAAGTCATTTTTGAGATTTTCAGGGGGATTATGACCCGGACAATTCAAATGATTCAAACGAGGTCTTAGTTGCCGTTGTCAGTCGTTTTTTAGGACAATTTGTCTAAAAAGTGGAGCTTTTCATGATACGTTTAGGAATTTCAAATTGGAATGCGAATGAGGTCAAAATGTTTTCTTGATATCAACAAAGATCAAATAAGTACAAGGTAAATGAAGATTTTTTACTTATCTATATATTCGGAAGATAAATGAGGTGTGAGTAATTCATTCTTCGGAAGAAGACTATAGTGGCTAAATATGAAGGGTGAGTATTTATGTTTTACATGAAGTTTAGTGAACTAAACAGTAATGACGTTAGTATAGATGACGCACGGTTTTCTTGTCACGATATCACTGAGCACAAGCAACGCCTTCTGCAATTCATCCTCTGTAGTCTCTATGCCCATTTTCTCTTGTCATCTCCGCCGCACTAACCGCCATCGCGTGCGTCTTGCACCAGCGCTCGCGGGTTTCTCATCGCGAAAGGCATTCATCCTTCCTACTTTTGTTCCTTTCTATTTTTTGTTTTTCAAACATTCTCTCCTGGGTAACACTATTTAGTGTCTGTGATCTCCTGACTACCCGAGTGATCTCACTCCTTCACGTGCAGTCTTGCCTTTTTGTTGCCTTTCTTGCGTCGGTCCTGGGACCAACCACTTGACACCACACTGTATGGTGCCAAAAAACAGTTCCGCTGCCACCATCAGCAACCCCGTCGTTTCGTTTTCACACTCCGTTCTGGATTTCTTCGTCAAATCCGCTTCACTGCTTGGTGGAGCCATGAATCTTGCCGACCCCGCATCAACCGATCATTTCATGTCATCCGCCCTGCAAACTGTTACTTTCGACGCGCTGAAGCCGTCTATCCAGAACGACTCTCAGACTCAGGTCTGTCCTGAACATTCTGAACGCGCTTGTCGGCGTTGATGTTGTCGCACCCTGTTCTCCCTCCGCCTCCGACGCCAAATCGCTTGACGAAGATCCTGCAACCACAGCACCAGCCCCGTATCTGCAAGCGATCAAAGCTCCAGCAGTCCAAGCCCCTGCGCGGACCCATCCTATTTGCCGCCTCCCCCCCTCGATCGTCAAGGTTTGACTGAGCATCGCGATCTCGGCGCCGCCCGCCTAACCCATAAGTTTGCAGGCACTGCTGGCAATGCCACCTGCGGCCTTTTTGGAGGTAATCAGAAGCGTTTCATTCGCGTCTCTGTTCCCCTGACCTTCCCAATTCACAGCCCGTCCCAGTTTCCTGCTGCCATCTCCGCCGATTCTTGTTCGATTATTCAATCCGCAGATGCCAATCATTTCTACATCTGTGCAGCGGAACGCGACTTAACAACCATCAATGCTGCATATGATTCTTACCGCACCCTCGCTCGGCATTCCGATAGTTTCGATGCACCAGCCCTTACCATCTCCGGCATTCTACATATAGAAACTGATCTCCCGGCTGATGGTCTCATTGCAGTATGGCAAACTCTGCGTTCCGTAATCTCTCGCCTGGAAGATGAAAAATGCAAACGGTATCCTGCTCGATCCTTCGCCACCGCTCTTCGGGACATCGATACCAAAATACTCGCTAAACTTTCCGGTCTCTCTGTTCTCCCCTGGAACAGCCCCTCTGTCTGCCTCATCAGCAGCGGCGGGTGGATTTAAACGCCGCCGTGCTCTGAATGCCCCCATTCAGCCTCAAACGGATGGCTTGATTATGTTCGGTTCTCCCAATACGCAATTTCCCACCCCTCCGCTCCCTACTACACCAGCCGACATCAACCGCTGTGGTCTCCTTGAACACATTCTCGCCCCCGATGCCGATATAGATTCTAACGCATGAATCTCCCGGCCGTGAATCAAACTTCAGGACGATGTCATTCACCTCTCACCTTTGTTCCTCGTCCAGTCCAAGCCGCGGCTTACGACTTATACTTTGCAGCATTGTGCGGCGTTATATCCGCTCAATTGCCAGAGCACAGTACTTAAGCCCTTCTGGAACTTCTTGCCATCTCGAATTTGGTTTTCCGACACAACCGCCCCCGTGCTCTTGGCCGCCACCGCCGTAAAAATACTCCAGCCTTGTTAACCGCATCCGCATGGCTTCCAGCCTCCTATGTTGCCCTCTTCGACGGGGCTGCCTCGCTGTTCACCTCCACCCTCGCCCGCTCTGACACGGCCCTTCGCAGATGCCGCCTTTTCCTCTTCCGGGGTAGCCCTTCTCGGGCCACCATAGCCCTTCTCCAGGTCTTTCCCTCAGCGAAGCTACCTTTCAATATTGGTTTCTCTCCATCCCCCGTCCCCCGTGTCAATCACTCCCACTCCCCTCACCGGTTGCCTCCCTTACTCAAGTAATTCACAGCCGGGATAGATCGGATATACCTTCCAAGAGTAAAACACCCAAACGTTCCCCATTCACCGCCTGTATCCTTCAACCGCTCCTGGGGCCGATGGTCTATTCCCAGTGTTCCTGTGAATGCTGCTTCGCCCGGCAGGTAGGGTCACGCCCGGAAGGGATTGCCTTCATGCCCTTGCAGAGTTCCTTAGCCTCTGTCTGCACCGCGATCCACCGGCCGCGTGCCGCTCGTATTTCTGCAGAGGCCGTCTTACTGGGATACCGAAGCCCAACGAGGGAATACTTCCGATCGCTGTTGGGTTTCTCTACCGACGCATAATTTCTAGGCTCGCGACACACGAAGCCACCCCCGCCCTCCGCTCCTACCTTCTGCCCCACCCGGTCGCGGTAGGCGTCAAGTACGGCACCAATGCAATAATCTATTTTGTGCGTCGTCTTTCCCAGAGATTCGAGTTCCATGACCACGTGTTGGTCCAGATTGATGGTCGCAACTCTATCTATAGCATTTCCCGCCAGCGCATTCTGGAAGCCGTACAAACGAGTGCCCCAGACCCCTCACGGTGGGTACTCTCTTGTTAGAATGCCCCTACAGAGCTTGCTTTCGGACCCTATTATGTCCACAGGTCAGAGGGAACTCAGAACCTGCGGTTCTTTCGGTCACTTTCTCTTTGCCCTGGCTCTTCATCCTCTCTTGCTATCGTTCCAGGAGAGGTTCTCACGTGCCCTGAATGCTTGGTACGCAGATGACGGTACAATTTTCCTTCCTCTGTCCCAAGCCGCCGCCGCCATCCGTTTCATCCAGCTTGCAGGAGGTCCACTCGGGTTCCAGCGCAAGTTTACGGCTTCTCCTCTTCCCACCCACCTTTTTCACTTCCGTGCCCCTTTTCTACCCCCGGGTTTCATCTTGCTGTGATCTCCGATTGGCTTGGACTCTTTTGTTTAACAATTTTTCGCAGGCTGCCAAACAGCCGTTGACCGAATCTTCCAATCTCTTCGAGACTTGTATGATGCTCAATTGGCTTTCTACTTACGCCACTTCTGTGTAAAAGCCCCACAGTCATGCACTTGCTACGTACGCTTCTATCTACTCTATCTGCAGTACTCGCCGCCACCCTCGATCGGAAGCAGAGGGAAGTGTTCCACTAACTGCAATTGTCTTTCCGTATCGTGCCTGGCTCCAATCCTCTCTCCTCTTCTCAATGGGCGGTCTAGGCCTCCCGCAAACTTCGGACATTACCGAGTACTTAATTATACAAAAGTTCGATGCCCTCTACCTCTACCACTACTCACTGGTACTTATACCTTTTTCCCAGCAAGCCAGTCTGAGCATCTTGACTTCCCTTGAATTAGAATAAAATCAATGGGGGTCCCATAATGACTAACCTAAATTATAGATAAATTCAAACGGTTCCCGCCGTCATACGGCTTCACATATTGGCGGGAGCGTCGGGATCAGCCAAATTATTACCAACAAACAAGATCTGGCCGCCTGTAGATACGGGGGAAACGTTTGGGTGTTTTACTCTTGGAAGGTATATCCGATCTATCCCATGGTTTTCCAGACAATCATAATCGACTCAAAAAGCGTATACCGACACTGTAAGGGGGAAGGAACTACGCTCCCTAAAATGCTACCATCAGGCCAGCCATCAAGCAGGCAGCATTGGACATGACGGCTGCTGCAGCGTGCCTTTGCATCAAAACCCCCCGTAGATACTGACGGACACCCTAGCCTTGAGGCCCCAGGGCAACAAAATGTGCCCGTTTGACCCCATGCAGGCCGATTTCTCAGGCGCATCATAGATTAACTGCGTACGACAACTGAGTATTACCTGAAGCTTAAAGTACTTCATTACAGATAGCAACTCTGTTGCAGAGGCTGCTTATGCATCATTTTTAATTGATTATTTTGGATTTATCTCCGACCTGCTGACTCTTTTCTACGACCTCCACCTGGAAGATGCCCTCGGTCTGACATCTCGCTCTTATCCTCCCGTCACGCGCTGCTGTCTTCTTCATTTACAGCTACGGTATTTTTCAAGCGACGTTCATCGCCAGACCCCGGTGAAATGCTTGTAACGCCATGTGCTCGACTGAGCAGAATTGGGCTGGAAAACTTGAATCCGGACAATAGCAGCGCTGCAGATTTGATCCCGAGTGATGGGAGTCTGCGCAGGATGGAGATCGGAGATCACATCCTAGGCTGGCAGTGTATGCACAAGGGTCTGGTCGAGCGGGCCAGCTCGTTGAGCCGACAAAGCTCGTCCCTTTTTGAACGGTATCGAGCGAGCCTATATATTTTCGGACCAGACAGGAGCGAGCCGCGAGCCCGAAAACTGCCAAATGGCGAGCAAAGAGCGGGCTACGAGCTCTGACTACGAACTCCACCCGAGCTCCCATCGGGCCGAGCCAATAGTAGTCATCGGGCTAGAGCCGAGCTTACAGAACGACAGTATAGAACAAGTGGTGATATTCAGATCTGTTATTGATCTGGATACCCTTTCTTTTCGTACATTAATCATGATTAAATTCGCAACACTGTGATTTGACTTCGGGGAATAGCCGGTTATGCCTGCTAGTCCCCGAAATGAAATAGCACCCAATCTTTTCCACCTGTGATTTGGTTACACAAATTGTATTATAGAATCAACGTTCTTGGTACCAAATCATCAGATAGCGCTATCTGTCAGACAGTAACCTTATCTGATCACATATACCATCTGATGTCAGATATGTTGACATCAAGAGATTTGGTATTGTAATTCAGATTCTTATTGGTACACTACCATAAAAACAACTATTTTGATAGGAAATCGTTTTTTCGGTTGCCTATCTTTTCAGTGTCGGAGTTCTGTACAATACTGCAGACACAATGTCTACCTTTTTCATTTGCATTAGCTACAGAATTCATCAGATGAGGTGAGATCAGATGTTTGATAGAAAGTTTCTCTGCCTCCGCAAAGATTTCAATAGAACAGGCTTTAGGAGGACAGCAATCAAACACTGCACAAAATATCAACAATTACTGATGCTGTGTACAGTGTATGATCTTAAGAAAACTCTATTGATTCTAGAAAGTACATCAAAGACAGGATGTATTCCATACTAGATAGCGCTGTAAGAGAGAAGTATAAATATACTGCACATCAACTATGTTGGTCGAGTGAAACTGTTGCTGTTGAAAGCAACAGTCTCACTCGACCGTATCCACATCCTTCGAAATGAACCGCCCTCCGAGTCGCTCACAAGAAGGTTCATCAACCAAACCACTGATCGACCAAACAGAGCTGATCAACCATCAGACGACGTCATCGATTCGACGCCAAACGAATCGGAGTCCTCTTCCCCTAAACCGCAAGGCAACACGCAGCTCCACATATCAAAAGACGAAGCTATCAAGTCTGTTGGAAATATTCTCCGAAATCGCCCGTCGATTTACAATCTCATCCTCTATAAAGACTTCCGTCCTGCACACACGAGCAGAACCAGGAGATCACAATGTTATGACGACTTCGAGGTACTCTGTAAGGCAAACAATAAACAGTGTGTTTGATACCTTGTTTGCCGTTCTGTGCGCAGTAACGGATGTCTGTTACGGTCTGGCGTTCTCACCTACAAAGGAATGGAGGCAGTACAACCTTTGCCAGGCACGCAGCCTCGCATGTTCTCATGTCCGGGGTGTCGAAGCAAATTCGTATCCCGCGAGCACTGCCAGCGTCTTACAAGGCGAGTATTCGTGATTCGGTTGCTCTGGCATGTGCATACGATCTACTTCCGTTTAATTTCGCTGATAACAGGAGTGGTATGACTGGTTTCGCTGCCGCAGTTTTTGCAGAGGACAGGCCACCCCATCAGGAGACAATATCGATGTGAAGCGTCTTTTGCCATCCGCTCGTTCCGTTCGAGACGGAATATCCAAAATTGCAGCTAAAACAAGGAAATCTTTCGCGGACATTCTGGAGAATAATGTGTTCAGCATGGGCGGTGGGTTACGACTGACGGTGTGACATGAAAACTCAAGAAATACACTTCTATGATTTGACAGTGCATTATTTTCACGTGGGTTTGTCAAGTGGGTTGGAGACTCCGAAAGTTGAGATGAAGTGCAAAACTCTTTTGCTCGGGGAGGTCATGGAAGGCCAGTCGGCAGATGAGCTACGTCATCTACTGGACACCAGGCTTAACAATCAGTACGGTTTCAGACTCCGAATATTGCTATCCAGTTTTACACTCGTTACAGATTTTTGTGCTGTTATGCCGATCATTGCTGGAGCCTCCGTGAGCTCCGCCGTCTCTCCGCTTGACGAGAAATGGCAGGGATGTATATCGCACTTGCTAAACACGATTATGAAAACATGCCTCAGCAGGTGTGCTGGGGACCAGCAACTTGATCGGATATCGGAGGACTTGAAGGCTGTTAAGGCCCTCGTTCGCATATTTAAACAGTCCGGCTGGAATCATGATTTTGCGGATGGTTATTCGTTGATTCACGAGGTAGACACAAATTCGCAACTACCTTCAAAGTTGCGGAACGTTTTGTCAAATCAGGGCAGTCTGCATTCTCCATAGTGGAGCAAAAAAAATCACAGCAGGCAGAAAAGGAAAGAGTTCTATACTTTGCTACTTTTTACCTGGTACGAATGTGTTTTGCTTTCCCGCTGTAGAGGCGATTGTGGATGCATGCGAGGCTATTGTTGGCGTGCAATTGGCGTTAGAAGCTTCTGAAAAGCTCATTCTTCATGCGTAATGCCATACTTTCAGAGGTGTAAGGATGAGTTGCAACGGATTGCGGATGGTGGGGAGGTTGACCGCAGCGTTTCTCTCGGCAGTGTACTACCCAGTCCTACTCTCGCGGGTTATGCGTTATATGCTGGAAACCTTCAATGAGAAGGTCAAAGTTCATGATATCTGGCTCGCTGCCTGCCTTTTACATCCATTCCTACGAGAGTTCCAGTTTGAACCGCAGGTGGACCTCGACAGAGTATATAAATCGAGCGCAAACTCTTGTTCGCAAGCTTATGAAGAATTTCGAGTCTGACGGGAGCGTCTGCGGGGAAGGCTAGAAGATATGAATTATGAAGTCGGGGGTAGTAGGCAGAATTTGGATGGCCGAAACAGTGGCGGGAGTGCTTTGGCTTTGACTGGAGTTGAAACTCAACCCTCTGATCAAATCATGCAACGTCAAAAGCGAGCCAAGTTATCGCCGGTTCAGTATGCAGACATTCACTTCAACAATACAGAACAGAGAGTGGGAGATGAGATATCGAGGTATATGGACATGAACATAGCGTCTTTGGGTTACAAACTGGAGGAATTTATGGGAGATGATTTCGCAGCAATCAAGTTTTGGGCACAGCGCAAGGTGCAGTTCCATTGTTATTTCGCGTGAGTTGCCGTGTTTTGGAATTTCCAGCGTCATCATGTGCCATTGAGCGCGTATTCTCCGCTGTAAAGCGAATTGTGACACACGATAGATCTAGGCTAGGTCAAACATAGTGGAGGACTTGATTGTTTTAAGGACTTGAAAAGTCTGATGTTCACTTTCAAGTAAACAAACATCGTGGAGGACTTGATTTTTTTAAAGACTTGGAGAAGTCAGATGTTCGTTTTTAAGTAAAAAAGGAGTACTGTATTACCCAGTAATAACCAACTTCATGTCGATTAATGAATTCTTATGGTGAGAGTCGAAACATTTCAAACGCCATCATGACATGAAGGATTTTCCTTGAAATCCGCTCCTATCATGGTAGATATCATGTAACCTTAGGCCCTAACTAGGCTGCGTTGAAGGTAGTCTTTTTGTCAGGAGGTGGATCCAAACAGTAACTTTATAGAATCATTCATTGCAGAACAATTTGTGAATGGTGTTTTTCTCCTCTGTACTCGATAATTCTAAGATTGAACTTTATGTTGAAGTAGAGAGCCTATAAAATAGCAGTGTCTCCAAAAAATGGGTATATAGGATGCTTTTTCTCGGATTTATCCGATGGAAAAGAAAACGTCAGGTTGTTATTAGTAGAAAAATCTGAATTCATGCTTAACCAACGTCTCTTAGAGGTTTGCTAAATTTGAAAGATGCGAACTATTTATCTGTCCATTTAGCAATTGTCTCGGAAGATATTCTCCAAAATATTTATTCCACAGCTCCAATTGACATACAAGTATGCACTATGAATTCCGTAGTTCTTGCTAGAAAAATGTTCAGACTGCTTGATAACATATTTTGCCTTCTGTCTGCTCATGGTCAATTTGAGGCAGTAAGGGTTATGCTGACTGCATTTCTGTTGCGGTGCTTATTCTGCTTCTTGAATAGTAATTAATTAGTATTCTACAAACCACATAACTGTGCAGTTACATCCAATGTCATTTAAGGAGCCACAGGTATTTAAACACTTAGCTCTCTGTGTAGCAATGTTAAATATTACGGTAAATACCAAAACATTTCCTTTAATGTATTGATTTCGTAGTAATTGTTTAAAATCTTATTGCTTCAGTTAAATCCTGCGTTTAGAAATCAGTACTGGGTTATTTTTTATATTAAATGGAGCCTAATATCAACGTTTATAAGAAGGGAAACCATTGAGTGCGTTACTGTTGAAAATGATATCCGGCTATACCACGAAGCATTTAAACGGCAGTAAGCTCAGCGACGAATGGCCATAGTGGTTTTATAAGTGATTTTTCAACCCCGCGCCGCTCGAGACTTATAGGAGTACTATAATTCTTGGACGCTCAGGTCGGACCTAGAGATGCAAATCAACTCATAATTGCATTTTTGTTTAAGTATACAATTGTATCTGTTTTGTATACTTACGGGAAGGTTTGAATGAAATTCATTAAAACTAAATAAAATAAAGCGCCTCTTGAAGCCCATTCGACTATCAAATGCTGGAAATCAAGAGCAAATGTAAATAGTTTCGAAAGTCTTACTGAATTATTACATTCTGCAAGCGCTAGAACCACTATTCAGAAAGAACTGGTCCGAACCGACGGGTCTCTGCCGTATGGACGTGTACCCCTAGTATAGAGCGAGCTCGTATATTTTTATCAACCGAGCCGGTTCGAGTCGAGCGTATGGAATAAGCGAGCTCAAAATACCCCTTCAACAGAGCTGGTTCGAGTCGAGCTCTGGAACGGGCGAATTTCGAGCGAGTTAAACAGTAGATTTTTAAACATCAGGATAGAGCTGAGCTTTACAGTTTGTCGAGCATGCTAAAACGGGCCAACGAAATAATCTAATGAGCTTACGAGAGCCACGAGCTTGTCGGAACCCTATTGGTAGAGCTCGAGTCGAGTCATGGCTCGCTCGACCCGACCCCTAGTATGCACTGAAAGCCTGAGCGGAACTTACTTTATCAGAGCTAGCATATGCTACCGTGGCATATGCGCATTTGCCATAGACCAATCATCGCGCGATATGTATGATGTTGGAAATAGTCATCCGTCGTTTCCGAGCAGGGACGACGCCGAGTGTGACGGTGCATTACAATCCGCTCGTAGTAGATCTAGTAAGGGCAGCCCGCTGTGTCACTGGGACTCAAGGTAAATGGATGGGGCGGTGGAGAGACATAGGCTCGGCTTGGCCAACTATTGTCCTCACTTTCCTTTTACTTTTTCCATCTCTACCCTTTCCATCCTACTTGTTTTGTCAGGATGTGACATATCAGATAATTTTGCATTAAGGTTTGGCAGGTAATTTTACCTAATACTTAATCATCAAAGTATGTCAGATAATGTACTGATTAACTGCCCCATAATCAGGAGACCACATTTAATTTGGATAGCGCAATTAGAATTATAAAGGAAGGAGAGTACATTCTGAGTTTGTTACAGTACTTAACTTTTAGAATCACGAGATCAAAGTAAACACGGCAGACGACTGCATGAACACAAAACCATACCGCCTGTGATGTTTTTTCATTTTCTTGGGGCGCCCCGCGATTAAGTCCGCATGATACCACGTGCTCCAGTCTGCGATCACAACTGAACTCATGCTATCGAAGTCTGACAGGCTCTTCTTGTCCGCAGCAGCACCAGCACGGCTCCTCTCCCTGCGCACATCCTCCTCCTCCTCTGTTTTCTCTTCGCCTCCTAACCCCCACCGCGGCACATACATGTCCTCCTCTTTGTGGAAAGTCGCTTTGGCCCTCCTTCTCTGCATCGAGCTATTCACTGGATCTACTCGCTATGTGGTTTGCTCCCGGTGCTCGGCCGCCATCGCACCCATCTTAGATCAAAACTACCAACACGCGTTGACCTGCAAATACGAAGACGGAATGACTCGTGGACATCACGTCCTCCGCAACGTTCTTGCCCGCTCCTGTAAAGAAGTTGGTATTGCCGCCCCCCTCAAGCATCTGCTCCTCTAAAATGTTCCGACCTCTTCTGGGCATTCGGAGTTCCCCGCTTTACGAAAGGACATTTACATTCCCGCGGCCAATGGGCTTCATAGTACCAATATCGACTTCGAAGTTACTTTTGCCCATCCCTCCGCTCGTCTCCACATCTCTCCACGTACTGTTACCACAGGCGCTGCCGCTACACTCGCATAACGCGAGAAACATCGTAATTACTGCACTTACAGCGACAAAAACGATATTCTCCTCTCCCCGGCGGAATTGATATCTATGTCGCCTTAGGCAAAGGTGGCAAGGGTTTTCCCCGCCGCCTTGCTTCCTTCGCTGTTTCCTATCGCGGTTCCTCCCCTCAACAGGAGCTCCGCGACTTCGCTACCCGTTTTGCGCTTAGTCTCCAAGTGATGTAGGCGCGAAAGGTTTCCACACACCGCCCGCATTCGTAGTTAATTTTTGAATAACCTCCACACGCTTCTGTGTCACACTGTATAGCTCGTAAAGATTCACGGTTTCTTGTCAAATCTAGACCGATGATCACGCTGTATACTATTCAATCTATAGATGTCCAATAAAAATGTTAGAGCACTTAACTAACAATGAGTAAAATGCAAAAGATTAAAAAGTTTTACGGTGGTTGAAAGAATCCATTCGTGATCGTTACTACATTAATAGTAGATCTGAAACAAGTTACACCAATAGGCCCAGGAAAGTATAAAAAATAGATGGTTACTTTCTAGCTTTTCAATTATTACTGAGATTTCACTAGTTCCTCATCATTAAAAAACTTGAAAAGCGCACCGGCAGATCATCTGCTAGGAGAAAAGCTGAAAATTGAAATGCAAGAATTTCAGTACTATGAAAAATATTAATACCAACTTTTTTCCTAGTGAAAAATGTCCAAGCTTCAAACATATATTTTATTGATCGAAAAAGAAAAATTCTTGAAGCCGTCATATTCAGTTTTAATTCTCTAAACGTAGTTTAAAACAGGTCTTTTTTCGAAACACGCAGGTCCTTCTTAGTCAAAAACTTTCTGCTTGAATTTTTGTCCTCCAAATGGCTCTTAGGAAAGCTTAAATATAGACTGTTAGCAGAAAATGTCCAAATTAGTTTATCAATACGTACATATTATTCTGTATTGAGTTAAGTAATATCATTTTCAATATATTTGAATCAGACACTAGTAAAAGGTATTACTGGTCATCCTGTAGGATATTCCAGGCCAAAACCGATCATATCTTTCAAATATTAAATCATACCACAAATTCCCCTAGTAGTAGGCGCTGTTTCAGTTTGATTCATTTTTCTGAAAATTTAAGCTTACTATGCTTGTCTCGCTAGGCATAAATCTTTTGAACTTGAGAGCAGACTAGGATGTTCAAATATTAGCATAACTACATGAGATTGCGGAATTAAATGTACCAGATTCGTATTTCATACCATTGTCAAAATAAACTATAATACTGTTCAGCAGTTTTTCTGTGATAATATCCACATGTACAGATAAAAACTTTTCTTTGCAATCCGCATGAATAAACTTATACAAAGATACAGAGATGATTAATATTAAAAGCCGAAAGAGCTCTCGCCTTTTACAAAGCTTTCGAAGGAAGTAAGCTGTAAAACGCAACAGGTTCATCTAGGTCTCATTGATAGTTAACGATAACGAAACATAATGTCATTCTGAAGAACTAATTCCTCGACTAGCGTTTGCTGCAGTTTCACAGGGCTCTCCGCTATCTTCAGCTTTTCTGAGCAATATCATGCTTCACCAGCTGCTCTTTTGCTTTCCACCTCCCAATAGGACGTTTAACAGCTTCAATTCCTTTAATGATTCTATCTTCGGTTGTCTCGTCTTCATCAATCACAGAAGGACAAGATTATTTCAGTTTCTTCATTCTTGGGGTGCCATTTTTTTTGCTACCCGCTCATGAATTTTGGAAGTTCGTTGACAATCTTTCGCAATTCGAAGTACTTAAAGTCTTTGTCGTAGTCTGTCATTGCAATTAATCTTACTCCAATTTAGAAAGCTGTTTCCATCCGGTAGATATCAGTTTGGTCTATATCCGTTGCCTTCATTCTGTTGCCGCATGTAAGGCATCCTGAGCACTTGACACATTCGTTAACAATAGGCTTTTCCCCTGGCTTGATGAATTGCAATAATCTTTCCTCAATAGCCGTAGTTTTGAACCCTGTAAATATCTCCAAAACTTTCTCGAGTAAATCTCGTAAATTTTGTTCTGAACCAAATATTGGATCCTCTGAAATATGATGAAAGCTTGGCAGGAACTAAAATATACTATATTGACACCAAAATATCCAAAAACGAATGAAATCGTGTATCTATTTACTTTTGGATAGCAAATGTGTACATATTAGTGTTCTTCGGCCAAATTTTAACTCAAGATTTTAGCCCTGGTGTAAACCTTCTCTTTACCAACACTGCAATAGGAACTTGCAAAAGTGAGATCAAATTAGAAAATATAGTTATTTGGTCATTTTCTACAAACGATGGGGATGTGTTTAGCTTCATTCACGCTGCGTGATTCATTCGATCAAGTTGGGAAAGAGTGATTTTTAGTGCATATCGGCGCCGTGTGTGAATTACACACAGCGCTTTATGATCATTCACAAATCTCCTTGGTTATCTAACTGGAACCCTGGCAAAGCTCATCCAGTGAGCGCTTTTAACTCACGGCAGCCGATCATCACGTAGTGTGAGAGAATCATGCTCCTATTTTCTTTCTCTAATGACCTCCATCGTCTCTTCCCTCCTCTTTCCTTACTAATGGATCGCTCCTCACTGAGCCCGCACACATGCAGAAAAATAAGAGACTTAATTATGGTTTCGTGTAATACCCCTTTTCTTTGCACATTTGAGCCGTCTTCCGTGTATAAAGCTAAAGATTATGGAACAAAGCCAATCACCCGTCCTGATCCAATATTGAGCGGCTACTTCGACCTCATTAGGGTTGACTCAAAGCCTTATGACACCTCGCACCCGTAGAAGCCGGTACACGTACCTCATTAACTGTTAATTTCACCCCGGTCACCCCCTTTCTTAACGTAGTCACCCTCAGGTCCCCAGGCCGAACGGGAAGGAGATGGACCAGTGCGCCGCCAGCTGCCATTCAACGCCCCATCTGGCAGGGAGCAAGGGCTTGCAGGTGAGCTGGATGAACTTAGCGGATCTGACAATTCGTATGCACCGACTACAGATCCAAAGGCTGATGAACAGTATATGATGGACTTAATTCGGGCTCAGACTCAAACTTCAGAAGACTCCTTGTCTGCAGATGATGAAATTTTAAACGACGCCGAAATCGTGTAACTATTTGGTGATATAGTAACAGCCAATCACTCTGTTCTCCGCGTTTGCACTTCAGCTAAAGAGTTAGAGGCAATAAATATATCAACTGAGGAATACTGTTCCTCTCTATTTGCGGACCCATCCGTCTCGATCTGGGAAGACGTAGATCTGCCCGCAATGCAAAACTAAGTGGATAGTGGCATAGCATTAGAGCAGTCTGGCGTGGAACAGCGAAGTAGTGCTCAGCGAAGGGAGGTATTTTGGGATGGTACTACGCATCCACCTGGACGATGCGAATAGCGTCCTAGGGGAGCAGTTCACTTATGAAGCGAATACAGTTCTAGACAGTTTGTTGCGTGAGATTTACCTTTGCGTTAGAGAGAACGAAGATATTTGAGCTACTTCAGTCTCGTGTCTAAGCGCGGTAGACGTGTTTATCCTTGAAAAACTGAAGGCGCATGTCAAAATGTACTTGAGTTAATTCCACAAAGGCCTTCTACGGTTCAGAAGGTGTAGGGTGTAATCATTATCTACATTCGCGCCTCGTCGTCCCATAATAGTGTCGAAACTATTACAGAACCGAGAACTGGGAATTATTTTACCAGACAGGCATGGCTAGATATCTCTGTCTTGAGATATGATCTACAATGAGTTGCACAATCAAAAAGAGACAGCAGGTGTGGCAGGTCTGTGCGAGGTGGTAAAAAAAACTTTTTCCAGAAAATGAATGCGCTCATCACAGAACTGGAGCAAGAGCTTGCTAACGTAAACCGAGCGTACGTCCATGTTCAGGGAGCGACGGTTTTCAGTTTGGACGACGATCATCAGCGACTATGTTCGCGAGCTGTCACCGAGTTAACCAACCTATCGCAAGTGAATAACCCTCAAAAGGCTATTGGTCCAAGCAATGAAGTATGTTCCTCCCTGATTTCCTGTTTGTTGGCCATCCATTACTATTGGTCCTGTGAGAAGCCTATTTACATATGGCGGCGCATAGTGCAGCTCATTCAAGTCGCAGTAAATCCAGAATCCATATTGCCTATGAGTGACGCTGTATTTGCTGAGGATATAGGCTACAATGCCAAGGAGACAGTTAACTTTATAAATGACACACTGAGTGCCACTGGATTTGGGACATATAAAAGAAGTCCGGACTACCCTTTCGTGTTTGGGTAAAGACCTGCATGCAAAGGGTATAAAGATGTGGTGTTGATTGGAAAGGGTTACAGAGCAATTTACAGCACAACGCGGCGACAAACAGGCAGTAATGGAAATAATGTGGAGGCGGTAGTTTACGGGGAGAGATACTCCAGCAGAATTTCTGCTATCTACTATAGTAATTTGAGGTGTTGAGCGCACAAAATTTAATCGATGTTTGATCTGTTGGTTGATGCTTCTGGTAAGCAGTCCGAAGCATCAGACCAATGCTTGCACATAAAATTACTCAACACCAGCAGAGATAAATTGTAAGCAAAACGGTACGGAATTCAAAGGTATTTAGAAAAAGAGACTCTAAAGGTATCAAACTGCAAAATTCGGCAGGCTCATGTAGCAGCTATCAGTGATACTAACAGCAGTAAAAACTATTGCAAAGTTTCCTGGGTCTAATTGGAAAGGGTTCCTAATGTAATTGCTGATTGGTGAGGTCCGCAGTGTTTCGAAAGCCACGCGAGATAGCCACAATGGCTTCATTTCATTGGTTTATCACAAAAAGGTGTGGTCTTTTGTTTTAAACTGGTGTCTTAGTACGTTGCACAAGTTGCACTGATGTCTTCTAACAGTTTAAATCCTTGGTAACGGTTACTAGAGTGATACTGTCAGTGTATTTGAGTTAATCTATGGGCATAATCGTTATAAATAACCACCGTATGTTTAGCGAAAATTCTTTTTTCTTGATACCGAAAACGCACATCGGCGGTCGCTTATTGACAGGGATCTGACAAGTATGCGCGAATTATACAGTGCTTCTCGTGCGGAATTATTTCACTGATTGAGGAAGATTCGTCCGAGCATGCATTCAAATGCATTTCATACCGCATAATAAGTATATAAAGGCAGCTTTGACGCTACGCGATGTCTCGCCTTTCATCCTGATGCGAGCTGAGGATATAGGATTTTTTTTGCCAGAGCGTTCCAATCCACCTCGCGTACCACTCAGGGCTTCTTACCAATTACTGTTTCCGAATATGAGATGCATTTGAAAGCTATCTCTGCAAAGTCGTGTGGCAAGCAAGTAAAGGCGCTGAAGTACAGTGAATTTAAATCGATGCTACAGAGTCAGTGTTTTGCGGTAAGTTGGACACTCTTCCTAGCGTTTTCAGCGTACAGTGGCGTAAAAGTCCTATGGAGAACCCATATCAGACGCCGTGTCTCAATTACTCTACTGCACTGCGGAATCCCTCACTGCAATGCGCAAAGAGGACTTTATTGCAATAGATGTCAATTTTGTGCATCATCAGTCATCTTTCTTGCGAAAACAGCAGCTCGTCGAAAAATTCTTGGAGCTGCAAAAGGATGTTTCCCAGCGTAACTTACAGCTACATTCACAGCAGACACAAGTCACAATTTCAGCAGCAAGAGCAGGAAATGCGAAGGATTACTTCTCGTTTATATAAATCATCACTCGGTGCTTGGACTAAGGTGCCACTTGTTAGAACTGCTGTAATGAAAAAAGGTTCTTATTATGAGCATCAAGTCCTCAAAGCAATGCAGTCTTTCTTGGATAAAAATATGATGAATAACGCAGGTTTGTTCGATGACACAATATTCTCAAAAGCAAATGGGGGCCCACTATATCGTGTGGAGTGCGTGGGCACTTTCGCTTTGTCGTGCTGCTAGGTTGAGAAAGAGTGCAACTCTTTGCAGGGAGTCCTGACAGCATTACAGTACTCTCCAATGAGAAGTTTGATGTACACCATGCTGCGGTTGAAATCAAGGAGATGACCTCCCTCCACACAATCGAGAACGCTAAGCGTCTTCGGACCATACAAAGTCCCCTCGTAATCATTTCTAAAATCAGGTAATCTTCCAATTCGATGAAAGTGTTCCAAAAATTGTTTCCAACACCATCATCTTACAGGCTACAGTCCATGCATCTCAGTTCTGTGCTGGGAAAGTACATGCACTTTTCAGATTAGCAAAGGGAAGTAGTACGGGTTTTGGAGAAATCATTTATTCTGTGCTGCTTGAATTCACGGGGCCTCTGACAGCTACATACATATGCTGCTTATCAGCGGTTCGCATGAGCTATTTTAAGTTGATTTAAAAGCCTTCGACATTCATGCCAATTATTTTTGATGACATTCTGCTAAAACCCCTGCGACGGACCGCCTCATTTCAAAATCCAAGCAAAACGTGCAAACAGCTTGCCATTTACCGCAGCCCATTCTCTCCCGCTCGCATGATTAGACCGCCATTAATTGTGTTCTGGAATCTAGTTGAAGAGGTTTTGATGTTTTTTCAAGAGCACTTAAGCGCTTATGCTACACAAGCTATTCCAAAAACCCAATTTGAGCGTTATTGGGCATATACTCTGCGTACAATTCATAAAACCTTCTATCGTACACCACTTTGCTACAGCAAAGCTCAAGAGGCTGCTTTCTGATATTCGAGGTGACGTTGAGAACCACAAGAAGGTCCATAAAGTTGAATTTAAGGGATGAATCTCGGCCTTTTGCTTCGAGTTGAGTCTCCTCGTAGCAGCCAGTGCTTTACTATGCACTTCAAAGTTATAAGAGTTGCTGTTGACCGCAGCTGACATCAGCAAAATTCCTGTCCTCCAAATCTATCTAATATGGCATCACAGAAGAATAAAGTAATGCATGTACGGAAGGGTAAAATCTAATAAGTGCATCTGCAAATAATCATGATCACCGTACACCATGTTCTTAGCGAATAGGTACACAGGAGATAGTCTTCAAGGTAATTCTTTCTGACTCCACTGAAGTGCGGGCTATTACATACTGTCAAACAGTATGAAAGCCATAACCGATCCCATGCATCTTGACTCAGCATCTCAGGAAGGACCATCACACAGCAAACTCCTGATTGACAAATTTGTAACAACCAGCAGAACGCACTACTTCCAACTCCCCCTCTTGTGTTCTGCTTTTGTTGCTACGTAGACAAAGCCTTAACGCCAAGTCCATCACGATGCCGCTCGAATAAAATGGGAGGCAGCGGCTTCGTAAAAATATCTGCTATCATTTGAGACGTCGAGCAGTACTGTATTGAAACGAGGTTGGCGTCGACATTGTCCTTGACAAAACTCTTTCGTATTGCAACATGTTTTGCTTTTCGCTCACCAACTGAACTCCATGATACTTCGCCTTGGTTATCCTCAAAAATTGGGACGGCCCTGGTCTGCGGAACATCAACTTCCTCTAACATCCTGCGAATCCATATAATGAGCTTAGTGACCTCACTTAGGGACACATATTCAGCCTCTGTCGAAGATAGGGCCACAATAGTCTGCTTCCGCGTTTTACAAGTAACCGTCGTTCCACCAAGCTGCAAGAAGGTACCAGACGTAGAATTCCTGTCTGAGTAATCACCGCCCCAGTCAGCATCACTATATCCCACCAACATGCCATCACCTTTTCCGTCAATCCATAAGGCATAGTCTACTGTCCCTTGAAGGTAACGTAATATACGTTTCATGGAAGTCCAGTGGCTTTGCCTTGGGTTCGCGGAGTAGCGACAGAGAAGGGAAACGGCAAAACATATATCTGGCCTGGTCCTAGTCGCTAGGAACAGCAAACAGCCAGCAAGCTCCTGGTACAGTGTCCGGTTAGCAGGCGGGCTATTGTCATCTGATAAAGTATGATAAACACCTTCCCACATCGGTGTCGAGGATGGCTTGCATTCCTTCATTCTGAAACGATCAAGCAGCTTTCTAGTATAGTGCTTTTGAGAAATCAAAGCACCCCCTCTCACTGGGACAAACACTATACCTAGGAATTATCTCAGTTCCCCCATGTTCTTAACATCACTGTGAGCTGCAAGCTCATCTTTGACAGCCATAATTTACTCCCTCAGAGCACCCATAAGAAAAATTTCGTCCACGTATATCAAGAGCCAAACTATGCCACGAAGATACACGCATTCATCTGAGTCAAGCTGTTTAAATCCTATAGTATTCATCCCGGAGTGCCACTTGTCATGCAAAAGCCTCGGCGCCTGTTTCATTCCGTAAATTCCGCGGTGAAGCCTTAATAATTCGTTCTCTCCATGTAGCTTGACTCCTTTTGTTTCAGTGACAAATATGTCATTGTCTACTTCCCCATGCAAGAAAGCTGTTCTTACATCCATCTGATGGATGCAGTATCCTCGTTGAACACCCACTGTAAGAAAGACACGGACAGTGCTGAAGTCTACCACTGGTGCAAATGTATCATCAACGTTTCCCTGCAGAAAGCCCCGCGCAACAAGGCGCGCCTTATGACGATTAACAATTCCATTCTCATCATACTTGCGAGTAAAATTAAACTTAGTCGAGATAGGCTTCACTCCAACAGGCTTTCTGACTACTTCCCAAGTATCATGTTGAAAGAGCGAATTGGTTTCGGAGTCAATAGCTATTTGCCATTGGTTGGCATCTGGCAATAACAGGGCCTCTTCCACCGAGAGCGGATCTGGTGCAACAGCCTACACGAGGTCAAGTGATTCTGCGTCTAAGGAAGAAATACATGCCCCTCCATCATCATCAATTGGCCTGTGTTCTAGTAAATTAATACCTGACTCAATTATTTCACTGCTCAAGGGAGGTAGCTGCCCAAACGGCACCTGCTCTTGCGGGGGGTTTCCTTCATCGATAGTTCCAGCCTCATACTCTTTTTCCTCAGCAGGTGGATGGCCGGCTTCGTCGTTTACGAATGCGCTATCAATGTCGTAGTCTGATTCCATAGTTATCATACCATCCCTAAATGGAAATCTGTTTTCCTCAATTGTCACGTCTCTTGTCATCAGTGCCATACGACGGATGCAATCCAGACTTTGTATTGACTGCTAGGGCTACAGCCAATTACTACTCCAAGTTCAGACTTCATTTACAATTTCTTCCGGAGTTCTTTCGGTATATGGTGCCATGCAAGTGAACCAAATACCCTAAAGAATGAGACATCAGGCTTCTTACCGCTTATCAACTCAATACATGTATGCGAAGCATCACGTGGCGCAATGAAATGATTTCTGATGTGTGCCGCATGTACCACGGCTTCAGCCCAAAACACTTTGGGTAAACCCCCATGTTGTAGCATTATCCTGGCACTTTCGACTATAGTCCTGTTCATCCGTTCCGCCAGCCCATTTTGGTTCTTTGTGTATGCGGGAACGGTACTGTGCTCAATTCCCCTTTCAGAGAGAAACCCCTTAAATGCAACATATTCACCACCGTTGTCAGTGCGCAACCGTTTGATAGTGCAATCAAACTTCCTTTCCAGCCAGGCAAGATGCAGCTTAAACTGACTGAGCGCATCACTCTTCCTTACGATTGGATAAATCCGAACGAAACCAGGAAACTCATCAATAAAGGACACATAGTACCGACAATGAGAGAAAGATTCGACGTACATCGGCCCACAAATGTCTGAATGTACGACTTCACCCTTTCGTAGGGAGCGATTCATATTCGCCTATTCCTATCGTATTTCGCCAAACTGATAAGTCAAACGAAAGATGGAATATTCAGAATCTCTGCAATGAATCACCATCCGGCAACATTGTCCACAAGGTCGAAGGACTGTTGATGCGGAGGTCGTCAGTATAGCTGAGGTAGACGGAAATAGGAAATTTTGTTGAATATTCTCACTAAGCTGTCTCCTAACACTTCCGTGACAGTATTAGTGATACTGTTGTTGTCGAGTTAGGAAGAATCATGGACTACGCTTCTCTGCTATAATTGCGTTGTTTAGCTTCATACCAGTCTATAAGTATCTAGCAGTACTCATCAATGTTTTCGGTTGAAGCTCGGGAGAGAAGTTATCGGTAAAGGTCTATAGTTCAGTTTTAGGTACTAGAAGGGGTAAAGACGCGTAACAAGTAGCCGACCTTGCAGACGCAAAAACAATTTCGGAGGAGTTGAAGGGCCATTTGTGTGTCGTCGTAAAATACAATTGTTGTCAGGAAGGGCTTGAGGGACTCGACGTGTTCGTAGAATTCCCGTTGCATGACTGCAGTCGAACCTACAGGGGCGTTGAGAATGTGAGTCCTTTTGCTATTCATTTGCTTTAGGCCGGCTGAGTAAAGCTCTTGGACGGACGGCGGTGGTGGTGCAGTAGGCCACCAAATCTTGCACTTTGTCATAGACAGATGAAGACCGCGTTCTGTATCATTTGACAACGAGAGGACTTCTAGTGCTATCAATAGCCGCTTCTGGGTTCCTATGATGTGTCCGTCGTCATGATTTAATCGCTGTAGTAGTAGCTGTCCTACTTTTCTGACGCCATCCTCCTGAGAGGACAGCAAATCTTGTATTCTCGGGATGAGGGGATGCAAGACTAGGTCGAAAATCAGCACAACCAGGTAGTCATCCTGTCGGATTCCAAACACGCTTCGCACGGTCTTGGAGCCTACCAATAGAGATGATGGCTCTTTAGCATAGCAATAACGTACCAATCGAAGGAGCTCGGGGAACAGATCTTTCACGGAGTGGAAGAACGAGGATCGGCTGCAGAGGTTGAACGCGTTTTTGAGGTGGGCAAAGAGCAACACGTAGTCTGCCCTCTTAGGAATGCTTGTACCATTCTTCGCGTTGTGTGCACTACGGTGTCGGTCCCGGCTCTTGTTGGTAACCCAACTTGAAGAAGCTGGAAGTATATTGCAGCTTTCTTGGACATTCTTCGCTGTAGACAGCTTCCGATTAGCCTGCACAGCCTCTCTCAGACCACAATCGTCCTTGAGGGCCTGTCCTTATTTGCTAGTGGCGTGAGTACGGCTCCTGTAGTCCACGGAGCAAGTGTAGCGGAAGCTTGTCCAGAGGCCATCACTTTGACTAGTATTGTAATAGCCTGTAGAAATCCCGCCTGCGTGAAAAAGTAAGCTCGCAATAGTTCGAAGAGATTGCATGGCTTAAGACACGAGCCCCAGCAGCGGAAACTGCTTTAAAGGCTTGGAAAGTGTGAATTTTCATGATTTTGCGTTGAGTCATGCCGTTGGGGCGTGAAGTTCACGTACCGCTCCAAGAACTGCGCTCAAAATTTCATGTAGGTGCACCCAATTGATCACCCTCTTCACGCATGGGCCCTGATGCTGCGACAGGAGAATGAAATGTTCTATTTTACCGTTTTTCATGAATCTAAAGCAGCTACAGCTTTTTCCTTGAGCGCCTCCAACTGCTCGGGTGATATGTTTGCATTTGAAAGCTTGTCTTTGTCATGCAATGTCTTCCAACGCCGCAAACAAAGTGGTTGGCGACAAATGAAACACCATTGCATTTTTCACGGGCTCCTCCTTTTTTCTTTAAAAACCTCCCACTCACTTTTAAAGTGAAATTAAAGGAACAAAACAAGTAGTACGCCGTTTTTTTATTAAAATTTATATGGACACTGTAATTTGAGAGTCGAATTTATATGTCGGCCAGCCTATTTTATTTTTTGGCAGCATCTTTTGCGGTAAATGGCTTGATTTTCTGGGAGCTCTCCGCGCTTGCTGGTATATGTGCAGTTAATTCAGTTGTGTGCAATATTTTTTAAAACCTTCTCGTCGAGAAACGGGCGAAACCAGAAACGTTGCAAACGGCGCGACGTCATTACTTAAAGCATTATGAGTTGGAAGTAGTGCGTCCTGCTGGTTGTTAAACATTTGTCAATCAGGAATCTGCTGTGTGATGGTCCTTCCTGAGATGCTGAGTCAAGATGCATGGGATCGGTTATGGCTTTCATACTGTTTGACAGTATGTACTAGCCCGCACTTCAGTGGAGTCAGAAAGAATTACCTTGAAGACTATCTCCTGTGTACCTATTCGCTAAGAACATGGTGTACGGTGATCATGATGATTTGCAGATGCACTTATTAGATTTTACCCTTCCGTGCATGCATTACTTTATTCTTCTGTGATGCCATATCAGATATATTTAGAGGACAGGAATTTTGCTGATGTCAGCTGCGGTCAACAGCAACTCTTCAGAACTTTGAAGTGTATAGTAAAGTACTGGCTGCTACGAGGAGACTCAACTCGAAACAAAAAGCCGAGAGTCATCCCGTAACTTCAACTGGTTACGGTCCCAGAAAGTCGCCCTGTATTCTGTTTTATTCTACCTTCTCTATAACTTTCATTTCATTGACACTATCGGACATCTATTCCTATTTTTTCGCTTGCAATCATCAGTCGTGTTATTTGTTTTTCGAGCTTAACAGTCTAAGCTGGGGTTGTTGCCGTTTCCGGAAGTCCGGATGGAAGACCCCAAGAGAGTACACAAATTTTATGGCAAGTGTGGTGAAGATTTCCATTTGTGGGTCGCGAGGACGGAGGCTGCACTTGAGTGAAGGAATGTGATGGAGGTTGTGTTGGAAGATATTCTGAAGGAAGATGGTAAGGAGAAGCAGGATCTGGATGAGAGTGTGCGTAGGAAGTCGCAACTGCCCGAGGTATTATCACCCAGGGACTTGGGGATAGGCCATTGAGACTCTGTCTTGCAGTGAAGCATAATCCGTATAAAATGTGGGCTGGGCTCGGGATCGCTACTCGGTTTCAAGCATTGATACGCAGGTTCAGTTGCAGTCAAAACTTTCGAGAATGGTCTATCGGAACAAGACTATGCAGGACTATGTGGATAACTTCGAAGAGGTATTTAATAGAATGGCTGCAATCGGCAGCAGTGTAGGCGAGGATTTACAAGTCGCAATGTTTCTCGCGTCCTTCGGAGACAAGAATAAGTCACTGTTCGTTCCAACTATTGCATCATTGCAGACGCGCAAGGATGGTATGGACTGGGAAACGGTCACTTTAACATTGCTTCAGGAGTATGATGACCAGGCCTCAAGAAAGAGCAATGGCCTGAGACTTGCATCAACTCGCGGCAACGGGCAGGCGCTGACGGCCAACCTTCGGAATCGAGGCCAGCGTGGTAGACAGTTTGGACGCTCCCAAGTAGAGAGGCGCCGCTGCTACAAGTGTAACCAGGTCGGACACCTGACGAGGAATTGCTACAGTAAGAAGCAGATTCCGGCGAAACCAGAGAATGGTGGAGTAGCCCAACCAAGTAATGAAATGGGTGCTCAGCATGCACAACTGTTGGTTGCTTGCAATTCCAATTGGTTCCAGTCATCACCTACTGATTTTGATGATTTCTGTTATGAATTTTATTGCAACGGTGAAAGTGAGCATATGGATCAGGATGCCCGTAGCAATGGTTGTCAGCCTGGCAAAGTGATGCCAGAGCCGAGTGAATGCTTAACTACAGATGATATAATATAATATGTGCCCGAAAAACGACCGAACTGATAGGTTTCAAGTTCAAGGAACCTATCGCACTCACTGAATGTTTCAAGTCTAGTATGGCGGAGGGCTCCAGATGCTTCGACGAGATGATAGAGAAATGCGTCCGAAATCTGGCCGGAGTCGTCCTCGATCTGGAGTTATTTCGAGAAATCCTGTTCTGTGTGAAACTTTTAAACCCCAAGAAACCATCGCTGGGGACAGTCCTCACTTCTGCGCCCGATATTTCCGCCGCCGCTTTCCTCACTTCTTTTGCCGCTGCTGATAACCTCGGCCACTCCATCTTACAGTCTTTCCGCGTTAAAATCATATCGATGGTGGATTCTCCCGTATGCGGCTTAGGCGGGAAATGCGCTTATGCGGGAACCCGCCATTGGCGACTTCTCCCAACACCACGACGCAAAAGACAGCTTTACTGCGGTGTACTCTTGACTAATCATTTAAAGATAGACTTGATACGCGTGTGCTTTCGAGACTCCCTCTGTCGCTTTCGCAACTCATTCTGAATAACCCTCAAGTGCTTCATCATATCCTTGTCTTCAGGGAAAACATATCCGGTAACCAACTTAACGACTGATATAGACTTTGCCTGCTCCTTCACAGAAGGCAGAACAGAGTTGTCATCTTCACAACTCTGAGTAGTTTCCATTGATTGACCCCCATCAAACTCATCATACACTCCTTCAACAATTTGGGAGACAATAGCCGTTTCGGATACAAACTCAAATACATCATTCTCTTCAGACGGATTTAAAAACTCCGATATGGCCATTCGGTTGTTCTCAGGCACCATGGCGGCGATAGCAGACTCAATAGAGCCAGTATCACAATTGTTAACCAAACCGCTTACATCCACTGCATCCACCGAGCTTGCACTCAACAGCTCTGTGTGCTTCCAACAATTTGCTATTGTTGATGCGGGGACGCTATTCCATATAGTCTTTAACCACCTCATTGCGGTCGATTAGTCCATTTGGTACATATTTTTAGGCTCTATGTCGATTATATCCAATACCCGTTCCATTTGCAACTTACGAACCCCCACCTTCACAGCTGCAATAATTCCAGCATCACAAGGCTGTAGTTTAGAAGTGGTATTCGGCAGTAAAAATGCAAAATCAACAAAAGTCAGCTGGGGCAGTGTGCCAATCGTCCTATGTGCGTAGCAGTTGTCAACAGTAACAAAACCCTTCGTTTCAAATTACACTCAATAAGTTTGTTGCAGCACTGCAGCCACCTAAAAAAAGTCCGCAGTCATCCATGCCTTTTTGTTGAAATGATAGTCAAATCCGAACTCCTCCCAGATTTCTTGTTGAAACATCGCGGTGATTTTGCATATCTGATAATCATAATCGAGTACTTCATGGAGCCATCTCCGTTGCAACAAGCAAGGCAAGTCATTCTGGTCTTTTCCTAATTCCGCCCAGACAGCTGCTTTCCAGATATCGTCTTGTCGGGAGGCATGTTTTAAAACAAGCCGAATTCATCTGCGTTCCAAATATCAGCAGTTTCATAGCGCGAGAGCAATTCCCTTAACGATTTCATTCCAGCACCAACCGCAGCATCATCTGCATCATCCGCATCCCCTACAGTACTGCGGCACTTTAGATTCCATCTTGCTTGGAATCTCGACAGCCATCCGGTTCCATATTTAAAATTAAATTGTTTCTGCCCAGGTAAAGTAGCGTTCGCTAGGTCCTGAAGCTTTTGCGCCTTTGTTCGAATCATACTTCCAGAGATACAAATACGCCGGCTGCACTGGTCACAAACCCATCCAAATAATGCTTTCTCAAGCACATGGTTAGCCCCTGTTCGATCGCATTTATGAACCCCGACCCTTTTTGTCACCCGTTTGTTTGAAAATTCTTTCGATATTCTGGAGATTGTAGACTGGTTCGGGGTTTTAGTCATCGAAAATTGTTTCTGTGCCCATGTTGCTAGCGATTTTTGGTCTGTGCTCTCTCCATCGGCAGCGCGACGAATGTATTCTTCGTAGATATGATGGCGTTGCTGATCAGATAGCATAATGGAAGGTTGGTGGGAGTTAGGTAAAGGGGAGAACTTGGTGGTGTCGTGTGGGGAGGATGCCAATTCGTATTTTGTTGGGATCTCGCACAGTGATACAGGCAAAGCGTTTATCACTGTATTTTTCTCCAACTTCTGTTAAAAACTGCGCTGTAGTTTACCTTTCTTTGAACGGCCAAGGCGTGCCGATACGATAGGGTGGTGAAGCCGCACAGGATTTACCGTTTTGTTTCACCTTTTGTAACGGGAAGTAGGGTTGCTGCAGTGCATCCACATGAAGGGGGGGATGCTGCAATTTGCATCCACATGCATGGCATGGTCCGCATATTTAAATAAAAAAATAATGTCGTTCCTTTTTTGATATGCGTTCATATGCGGTAAATGATTCACGTTTCATATATAGCCCAATTTCGCCAATTTGAGTGTTGGTGGATCGATTCTGCATGCGCGGTATGGGGGAAATGCGTTTAAGCGGTATGATTTTAAAGCGGAAAGACTTACCAGCTTCGGTACGACCGCTGCGCACATACAAAGATGCAGCCGACACCTACAGGGTGTGGTCTGCCTCATGTCCGCCGTCCAAGAGAGTTTCATTCAGCGCCTTTTGCTCAAACAACCCACCCTCTCAAAAGACGCTGACGGGTGCAATTCAAAATACGGCTCAAGAGCTTATAACCCCTTGCGACAGCAGAAGACAGGCTTTTCGCTCGTCGATGGGCCATCCCGGTGCTAAACAATTGGTATACTGCGCACCATTCCCGGGCCTTAAGACACTCATTGCTCCCAAAGCTTTCTCCGTTTGGCTCCAATACTATTGCCAGGGACCGTTTTTCGCCCCCAGAACCCCGTGGCCCAGGAGCAACTGCCCAGAAATCCTGGACACCTTAGGCGACCTCCTCATGCACTGCTTGCATGGCCGAGAGCGAATCGAGCGTCACGACCGCCAGGTTACGGTCCTCACGTCTGACTTGGTAAAGGCCGCGGGACACCCGGTCATGGAGCCCCGTCCCAATGGCCAACACCGCACAAGGCTAGACATCAGGGCTTTAGGGAGCACCGAAGCGACAGACTTTTTCGACGTTACATTCGTCAATCCACTTGCTCCATCCAACACACGGTCCCGTTGCTTCAACCCCTAGACATCTCTGAACGCCGCTAAAACGTCAAAGTTCAGGAGGTATCAAGACTTCATCACCACGCATTCTAGGTCCCGACTGATCCCAGTGCCGCTATCCACTCTTGGTGGGTGGAACCCGGACGCATTAGCGGTGCTCACAGAAGTGGCTAGGCAATTCGCCATAGGAGCCGTGGAGGCCTTCGGGCAGGTGCGATCAGCCCTTATGCAAAGACACACTGTGTTTCGTTCAACGCAGCATGCCTTACGGCTGGCCTCACACCAGCCCTATGAGGTAGTATCTCATGGTTCGGCCTCATTTTTAGACTCCAATACAGTACACAGATTTGTCCTCCCTAGCTAGCTAGAGTCCAAAGGACAAGCAAATGTACGGCACTAATAAAAGTACAAATGATTGTTCGAAAATACCTCGATTTTTTAATTAAAATTATACCTTGCTTACAAGGCCGGCACTGAGCCGGCCTTGTAAGCAAGGTCATTTACTGTAGTGCTACCCATCAACCACCTTTCGTTTTGTTAGTCCCCACCGTCCTCCCTATCTTACTGACCTCCCCAAGTTTTGTTTTCGCTCTTCTCGGCGCCCGCGCTGAATTCGGCGCGGGCGCCGGATCTATGTCCGCTCGCATGCCCTGGGGACGGAACAATCATGTCTCAAGATCTCTCGCTGCACCGTTGTTTCTGATGTTTATTTCCAATGTAGTGTCGTCCCGCGCCCCCAGCGCACGTGGGACGACCTGGGAAAGACGTCTTCCACTCGAACAGGGTTTTCAAAGCTCGCCGTTTCATATCGCTTTTCAACCTACAGTCTTTGTTACAGTCTCCGAAGGAACGTGGTCTGCGCAGCCCTGTCAGTCCGTCGGCAAGTTCGTTCGTCCGGAGTTTTCTTTGTCTTGGTTGTCGTCGTCTGTAAGTTTTCACGCTTACACTAGAAGTTTTTCAAGCTGTCTGGATCCCGTATTTAGATGGTGGAATTTTCTTCTAGTTCTCCCTTTTGTGCTTGTATTACAAGTTCAGAGGACTCCCAACCTTTCCATTACTCACAGTAAACCAACCCAATTACCCCCTTCTGTCCTTGTTGGAGTGGGTGATGGTTCAGCCGTCGCCTGGAGATGTTCGGTCTTCTAGTGTAACCACTATACCTTTACAGTTCAGGTTTTTGAACTCATTAAAAGATTCCTTTTCCCCCCCATCAGCGAGGACTTATCCCGCATAACGTATTAGCCTCTTGGATATAACCGACCACATCTTCTATGCATTAAAATAACCCTAAAATTCCCCCTGTGCTGAATCTGAAGAAACTGTACTTCATTGAGTATCTATCGTGTACACTGCAGGTCTAACTATACGGCTAAGAACTAAACGGATGTTCCACGTCAGGCACGTGCCTTGGGGCTCGCGATAGAATCGCCATTGCAACAGAAGACCACAGTGTGCAACTTATGCGCTGATAAATACGTCTGCGGGTCACTGCTGTGATTTTGTTAAACTTCTCTGGGATGCGCGGGATGAAGTATTCGAGGAACAGAACAGAAGAGGAGGATGGGGCACCCAGGGAATCGAAAGCCAGGGGCTGAAACTTGAAGTTCGGTTCCTGAAGGATGTTGTGCGAAGGGGGCGAGATCTGGCGTACCAGTTTGCAGTCCAAGTCTTCGACTTTATCTCGTTGGGAAATATCGGCGGCGCCGCCGGCCATTTTTATGGCCCTTGTGCGCAAGCCTTGTTTGAACGGAGAGACATCGGTAAGGTCGCAGGCTATGGGGCGGACCTGTTCGCCAGTGAGCAGGGGCGGGAGTTGTATGAGAATGTCCGCACGGCGGATTTTCGTTCCCGGGAAAAGAAGTGGGACCTCGTATTGGAAGTCCAGGCCCGCAGCGGGAGCAACTTTGTAGGCGAAACGTTGCGAAGCGAGTTTATGGTGATGCAGGCGACCTAAGCCGGCTGGGCAGAGGTCCGCCGAGTGATCACCGAGTGCGTCCATGGTTCTTTTGCACTGGGCGCAGGTGAGCGGCCGCGAGTCGTCATACAAGGGGAGGTCGAGGGGCCGGCGGATTATGGTCTGCCATTGGGCCGAGGACACCACCGTAGGGGTTGTGGGATGGGCGATGAGAAATGCGGCGGCGGGGCCCCAGGCCACAGATCCTATGTCGAACTTCTTTGGTGCCGTGCTGAGCCTGGTTGGGGTGTGTCGCCCACGAGTCGCCGCGCCAGTGGAACCTTGCCTGTGCCTCCTGCTGCACACAATTGAGGAATGTTTGGAGGTTGGATGGTTTGGCAGCAAGCAGGCATTGGTCAAAGGGGCCAAGGTCGACGGAGTACGGGCGCCCGGGGATACATTGCATGAATTCGCGGCAAGGCTTGCCGGACCAGGAACGCCCTGTCACCCCAGTATCGGTGACTGAAGAGGGCGGCGGAACGTTTTTGTGGTGTACGATGCCGATCTCTCACGGGCCGGAGCCGCGTCGATGATACTAGCGGGAACCGCGCCGTGTAAAAACGGGAAGATGGGGGTAAATCCCTGGCCTACCTAGCGGATAGTTATTCCTGAAGACTAACATCCTCTAACTATAAAAGAAGTAATTCCATCCCCATTCTCAACAACCGCAGTGGCCTAATGGGCCTCAAATATGGAATGGAAAATGAAATCGTGAGTCCAACTCGCTGCGCTCCACAGAAGAGCAAAAACTTCCTTCAGGAAGGTCGACACTTCTGCGACAGCTACTGCTTCAGTTTGGTTAGCGCGCCCACTTGAACATGAGCAGTGGGTTTAATTCACTGATCACTCATAAAGGATAATAACGCCAAGGGTACGTATGTAAATTCCGCAAGTCGAACGACGCGAATCAGAAATGTAGGCGGCTACAGTCAAGGACCCAATTTCTTTATTTTTGCGAAGTCAGCCTACGAAGAATGCAAGCATAGACAAGTACGCATCACTATAGAGTAGTATAAAGCATCATCTATTTATGACAGAAGTTGGCATCAAGTAAGTGGCTTTGAATGCAGTCCTGTCTCTGAATGGCATATTAAAACCTCCTTGTTCAGTTTCAGGCAATCAGAGCAGCGAAATTTGGACTTCTTGTTAGATTTGCAAATTTCGCATCTTTTTTGAATCGCCACTTTCGTTGTGGCCCCATTGGCTCCTTTGCGCCTTTTCACTGTGGGCACCAAGTAGATCCCAGTACCGCGGGCCAATGAGGGAATAGAATGCTCTGGAACGTCAATATCAGATATGCGGAGGCCAATAGCATCAAATGAATTTTCAATGAGTTGCTCCGCAAGTTTTGCATAAAAATATTTTTGCGACATGCAATTTCTCGCACCCATCAAACCCTTGTATAGCAGCCATAAGTCACCGATGCAAATTGCAAGCAAAGATGTATTAACCCTGGACGACCAATCATTGGCTTCGAATTTCGTCTCCATTTCAAAATCATCCTGTCTGCATCTGTTATGCCTGTCAATCTGGGAGAAAGTTTTATAGTATGTGCTGAAGAACTTTTATGACTGTAACTTCCATTTTCGCAAGCATTATTTCACTGTCAGCAGATCTCGAACGAGATCTTTTGATAGGATTTGACGGAAGTTTTGTACCGGAAGTACTGGCGAAATATCTTCCGTCTCTATCCATCCACATGACGCCTATCATAGAAGTATGGCTTTTTGTCCTCTAACTTACCATATAGATACGATCTCAACGTCTAAAAAGTTCCAGCCATGACAAAAATGACATGGGAAACTACCTTATCGCATTCTTGACGACTCCTGTTAACCTCAGTCCATATTCAAAGAGTGTATTTGTTGTAGCCGCAGAAACGAATGCGGGGTCTGCACAAAAGAGTCGATTTGAATGATACCAAAGCTCTGTAAGGCGAAGAACAATAGCATTAAAATGATAGAAATTCGACTCGCAGGGCCGATTACTGCTATCAAATTCTGACAAAACAATCTCTAAATTCAATACCATTCCACTGACACCACAGCAAGCAGTCTTGATTTCACATCCGTTTTCAGGCTCAGGGTCCATAGCAACATATTGCGGGAGCCCTTCTGACGTCCAATTTCACCTCATTCCGTACCAGCACGACATGCTTTCATCCACGCAAATTCTCTCCGATGGGGACAAACTTGACCTCCTATGCCATTTTATGGCCTCCACGAATCCCCTGACCAAGGACCATTTTCTTTCAGTGCTTTCAGTTTCCGTGTAGCAGCTTAACCTTTTATATAAGATCAGTGCTTCGAAACGGTGCACGAAATTATTTTTCCAAACATCGCCAATAGAATGTCTTTGGGTGTAGAATGTGTACTCCAAAGTGAATTTCTGCTTGTGAACTCGAATCTGTAAATCAATATGGGAATTCCGGAAACCTTTAGAATTTTACCAGCTGTTACATGCATGTGCTCACCAGTAGCGAGCCTCCGGTTTGCAAGTTCTGTACTTGTGGAAAGATTTTCGATGGGAAAAATGCGAAAGAAAAAATCGTACTGGGTCTTCTCATACTCGATATGGCCTTAAGTATACGTATTACCTGCTATACTAATTACTTTGATCCATTCAGAGATAATAATACCTCTTGATTGGTCCAAAAATTCCATGCACTTCTTTGCATACCCCTCCTACTCCGACCATCCCATTAGCTTCTTCTCTACGTTCTTCCTCTGAACTTTGACGATTCGGTACCTCAATCACGGCAGCAGATGCCTCTATTTCATTGGATGTTGCTGGGCTACCTTCAGGTGCTTCCCTTGGCTTGATGTTGACAAGTTTCAAGCTGATACGCTTTTTCCAGTCCTGAACGGACCATTCTGCGGTGACCGTTGTCTAACGTCTTGCGGTATGTGTTTTAATTTCGATGCTGACCACCACAGTTCCGTTGACGCTATTGCTTTTGCTTTTCCAAAGAGAACCGAACATTCGCTTACACTCAGCCGCTGACGTAACAAGGGTTGCTCGAGTGCTGACAAGGTTTCCAGGTTGTTGACAGGGGTCATTTGGATTCGTCATTTTTGGTTAAATTTTAGGGGATTTAAAATGGTTAAATTTTACGACGAACTTGTTGTGTGATCGGTTGAACAGTTGAGGCGTAAACTCCGAGGTTTTGCACGGTTGAATACCTAAGGGTGCTACTATATGCAGTATAGTGAAAAGCTAATGGTGTCATTCTGTGATTTATTTATATAAAATTTTTCTTTTAGAACCATGGACTTTATGAGTACATTTGGACTCATATGAGTACAATTGTCCTCTGGGCACTAGAATCGCCAGAAATGGCCGTCCTGCATCCCTGATCAGTAACGCACCCCAATTTCTCCCCCCTCGCTCCCCCGCCCCTGCCCATTGGGCAACAGGTCCGCCCCACAGCCTGCGACATTACCGATATCTCTCCGTTCAAAAAAGGCGTGCGCACAAGGGCCACACAAATGGCTGGCGGCGCCTCCTGTATTGCCCACCGCGACAAAGTCAAAGACTTGGACCGCAAACTGGTTCGCCGGATCCCGTCCCCTTCGCGCAACACCCCTCAGGAACCGAACTTCAAGTTTCAGCCCCTGGCTTTCGATTCCTTGGGTGCCCCATCCCCCGCTTCTGTTCTGTTCCTCGAAGACTCCATCCCGCGCATCGCAGAGAAGTTTAACAGGACCACAGCAGTTATCTGCAGACGTATTTATCAGCGCATTAGTTGCACTCTGTGGTCTTCTGTTGCAGTGGCGATTCTGTCGCGAGCCCCACGGCACATGCCTGACGTGGAGCTCGCGCACCTGCGTGATCACTGGGGCACACAAAGAGTCCAAACTCTTCGGAAGGAGGGTGTGCGAGCATCAAGCGGAGGATAATGAAGGGCAAAGGTGTGGAGGTTTGGAGCGATAGGGAAGGATATCAGCAACGCGGTTAGCGGTTTACTGAACAATTCCTCCTTGTCTCCTCGCGGAGTTGGACGGTAGGTCGGGGCTAAAGTACGGCGGCGCAAGTCGAGCGACAGCACAGCACTGCTGAAAGTAGGCTTACAGTGCCTGTACCTCAACAGTGGAACATCCGGTTAGTTCTTAGCCTTATAGTCAGACCTGCAGTGTACAGGATAGATACTGTACTGTACTCAATTAAGGGGGAAATTAGGTAAAGTGGGTTTACTTGAATGGGTTGATATACTTGATTTTATTTTAATTGATAAAATAAGGCAAATTGGGTTAAAATGGGTTTACTTGAATGGGTTGGTATACCGGATAGATTTTTCCCCTTTTGAGGGCCGCTAGCCCCCCCTTTTCTGCTTGGTAAAGTCTTCTTCTTCTTAATTTTCCTGCTAAGAGCAATCGCACACTAGGACTACTGTAAAAAGGGTAACCACTTACTGAACATACCCTCGGAACGAAGGCTCTCTTGAGTACTCTGTATACACATTTTCAAGTTGCGGCCTAAGTGTCGCTCAAAACTCCTTCCAACAAACAACTGGCGTTATTCTGGACGAGTCTCCCCGCGTGACGAGCGAGCATTGTTCGCTGCGCATCAGCAATCGGAATGGCTGCCCGTGCGGCAATGCCAGTCGCAACCCGGTTGGCGAAGTCCCGAGCGGAAGGGTGCCAGCCCCCCAACGTGGAGAGTGGAAGGGCAATGAAGCGATGCCCAGGACCCTTGGAACGTATCAACTCGGCAAAGCGAGTGTCCTTACCCAGGCGAGCATGGTTAAGGGGCTTGAGTGGGCATCGCGCTAGGGAGGGAAGACGGGCGGGGGTCAGGGGATGGATAACAGTTCCGTCATAGTAGTCTGTGCCCGCGTTCTCTCCAAGCGCCTTGATGTCCGGGCGAACTGAATAGCCGCGTTGTGGCGGCTCGAGGACAGGGTGTCGGGCAGCTTTGGAGAGATCTGCAGCAAACAAACGTGTCTGCGAGTCATGGCGCCACCCGCGTGTGGATCCATTGGCACAGCACAGCGCGTCGTCACCATACTGATCCATGAGGGTCGTGCATCCCCCTTTGTGGCATTTCGAAGCTGGAGGAAACAGTGGCACCCTGCAATAGAACTGCAACCACGTCTTGTAATTGCGGTCCAGGATGTAGGTACCCAACCCCGGAGCCGGTTGGCATGACAGCCAGTCCTTGCAACCCTCCACTGACAACGAGGCTCGGAATGCAACAGTCCTCTCATCTCCCTTCGGCATGGCATCAGAGGCCTTTTCCTCAACTGGGCGGACGAGTTGCCCCTGCCCAAACCTCTGCACTGAGTCGATAGCCGTGAAATGGACCACCTTCTCGGGTGCCACTTGTGTCTTTCAGTCGTGCGCCCGAACTGCGGATTTGTATGAATGAAGAGCAGTGTTCGGTAGCACAGCCAGAAGGGTAGAGCAAAGGGCACGCGTAAGGGACACGGAGGAAAGGAACGCCGCCGCCGCAGTGAGCGTCGCAGAGCGAAGCCCAATGCCAAAAGTTGGCTTGAGGGGGCAGAAGGGCGCCACAGGGAGTTGCAATTCCCGAAAAGTATTGCTGTCCAGAACCCCGGCCATCAACCCCCGCAGTGTAGCCTCAACAGCGGAATCGAATTCCGCAGCCCCTTTAGCAGTGGAATGAGGGGAACTACACGTAGGAGGTAGTTAATGCGACATACGCCGAAGCAGGTCCGTAGTAGATGGAGATCTACTTGAGTGTCCTCCAGTGTTACCAAAGCGCTGAGGAGAGGCTTCAGCGAAACGACATGCTTTGAGAACTCCCGCTCGACGAATAGGTCCGATCCGATTGGGGCGCGGAGCACTTGTGTCCCTTCACTATAGTCCTGCCGAAGGTCGGCTGGGAAGGACTGCTGAACAGACGGGGGGGAGCGGTTGGCCACGAGACGGCACACTTATCCATGCGGAGGTGCAAACCAAAAGCGCGCACCTCCACGGAAGAGAGGAACTCTAGGGCCGTTCGAATGGCTTCGTGGGTGCCCACTATGTACCCATCGTCCAAGTACCACAGCTGAAGGAGTGCAGAAGGCCTGCCTGTGGTGTCGCCCACATTTTCCAGGCGGGTTTTCAGTTCCCGCGTCACTTTTTGCAGCACAAGGGAGAATAAAAGTGGACCCAGAGGATCCCCTTGCTACACGCCTACCACGCTCCGGAGCATATCATCCCCACACCACAGATGACCCGGTTTTACCGCGTACGTGTAATTGACCCAAGGTAAGAGCTCTGGGAACCTCTGCTCGACCTCCTTCAAAAACGCACTTCGGCTGACCAGGCTGAATGCGTTTTGAAAGTCAACGGTTAACAGTGCAAACTCTGCCGATTCGCCATGCTCCTCGAAGTCGCCGTACAGCGTGGACAACTGCCTCAGATCCTCCTGACGTTGCTACTCCCAACTGTAGTGGCTGAAAGTATTGGGAAGCCTTCTCGGAAATGCGAGTCAGCAAACATCTTCCCACCAGGCGACGTAAGGTCTCGCCCACAGCGATCGGCCTGATTCCGCCGTCTGGTTTTAGGAGTGCCGTAAGCGGCGCACCTGCGATCCATGCCGATAAAGCCGCAGGGGCCTTCCCGTTGGCTAGCAAGTTGACCACACTAGTTAGAGCGGCTAGCAAGCTTCGTCCACCATTGACAACTGGTGGGACCTGTAAAAGCTCAACAAGGTGGTTCGGGCGGAGTCCAGATCCCCCTGCGGCGCTACCCCTTGGAAAGCCCCGAACGCACCGGAGAACAAGTTCTGGCGTTAAGTGGGGGCAGGACGGCAACGAGTCAGGGGAAGCGCGTTGGTACGACTCCGTAGTCGGAGAGCGCTGCTGGTGTTTCTCCCGATGAATGGAAACCACCTCTGCGGAGGGGCATGCGATCCCCGCAGTCTCCGGTGAGAGCCATAGAAGCGAGAGACTTGCCGCTCCCGGAGGACATTTTGGAGGAAACGGTTCTACGCGCGGTCCGCGCCTGAACCCTAACTCCGCACCTGGCCCCGACAGAATGTCACCGCGACTCCTGCACCTGCTGGCCAACACACGGGTGAGCCCTGAAGCTGGGGTGACGGGTATCTCGGTACTAACAGCTGTTGTGCCGAGACTAGCTCATGGAGACCTCCCAAATAAGACAATTCCCTTATCTCCTCTGCGACGCTGTTGCCGATCCAACCCCGGCCAGACAAGATCCGCCCCATTGCAATTGGGACGCCTTGCGGCGCCTGGTGACAAAAGTGCTCCTACCCCAGGCATTGGAAGACACGAGGGAATACCTCGCTCCACTGCAGGTGGGCAACGGAGTGCACTGCGGACTGGATTTTACCGTACACGAAGCCCGGAGACTGGTCGCCACCAAAGGTGAAGGTGAGGTGGTTTTGGTGGATGCGCATAATGCGTTCAACCGCTTCTCGAGACAGAAAATGATCGACCTCCTGCCGACCAAAGTGCCGTCGTTATGCCGCTTTCTGAACATGGTGTATGCTCGTCAAATGCTGTTGCTAATCTTGCCTGCGGCATCGACACACGACATCCCCAGCCAAGAAGGGATGCAACAAGGGGACCCAGCAAGTATCTTGATGTTCTCCCTTGACATACACCCAGTGGCAAGAGAAATTTCTGATCAGACCCAACTCAATCTACACAGATGGTATGCGGATGACTGCACCCTGGTAGGCAATCACACTGAGCTCGACAAGGCTGTCGAGATCCCGAGATGTAAGGGACCTGAACATGGCCTGTACTTAAACCCGGCGGAGACACGCCTATTCTGGCCGCGCCAACCTGCCACTGAGACACCCCTAATGCACCGCTTTCCAAATGAGAACTTCTCATATCACGGCATTGACCTCCCCGGCGCCCCGATCGGTTCGCCTCAATTCATGGAGAACTTTCTCAGTAAAATAAGTGTAGGATGCAAAACACGTTATCTTTGATCGATGGGATTGGGGATGCTCGCATCCGGTTCCACCTCCACCGTGTTTGTGCCTCGGCATACAAGCTACATCATGTGATGAAGCTAACACCGCCGAGTGCAACAAGCTTCCTGGCAATGAGATTTGACCAAGAACAGATGGAATATTACTCGCGGTCAAACAACGTGCCGATGGCAAGTGCGGTCCGCCAGCAAGTGGCTCTTCCGTTGCGCCTCGAAGGCCATGGATTCACACCCCTGGCAACGCTACATCTAGCGTCGTATGCGGCCAGCATCATCGACTCCGAACAAGTGACATGCCCCGATGATCCCAGCGAAGCCCAGCACCTTGCACAAAGCTATGCACATGCTGATACCCACCTTCTCAAGTTTGTCCGACGACTCCACCCAAGCTTCTCTGACGGACATGGTGGTCTCGCAGAAACGCTGACAGCGGCCAATCTTGCAAACAACCCCGATAATACACACAGTATTTTGCATCGAGCCTAGTGCAAGTCGGCAGCAAAGGTATTCTGGAAAGAAGACGAATAGGAGAGGTTCCCAAGCACTACGCTGCATACGGAAGCTGATATTCGGCGAAGGATCCGCCGCCAGGCATACTTAGAGACGCCTGCTGCAGACTTTCACACCGCACATCCGTCTGCGGTCAGCCGAACCTATGATAAGATGTGGTCAGTGATGCTACGCCGCCACCTGGGAGTTCACTTGTTTGACGACACTCTGCCGCTGCAATGCGCGGAATGCAACAGGCCCATGGACAAGCGAGGTGACCATGCAGCGGATTTTTGCAAAGAAGGCCTAGGATGGACTAACCGGCACAATGCCGTAGTGAAGGTATTCGGCCGACAAATGTTCAAAGCAGCAGCCGTCGGCGTCCAATATGAGGTGAAATACTTACTTCCCGGACTGAATGCACGGCCTGCCGACATCCTAGTGTACCCAAGGTCGGAAGAGATCAACAACTTGCCGCCCCTCCCGATGGCGTACGGTATCACAGTAACATCGCCATTCCAAGAGGGGTTCATGTCCATTTGAGCGCGCGAGGGGCGCGCCGTTGCCATTGCAGCGGAAAGACGGAAAAATAGGGAGCTTGCCGGCAAAGCAGCAGCCATCCCCGGTGAAGTCCTCCCAGGACGATCAAAACTGGGATGGAAGTTTGTGCCGCAAGCCTTCGACTCATTTGGATCACCGTCTGCGACGACGTCGAAGGTAATCGACGAATAGGCGGCCGCTGTCGCAACCCGCAGCGGATGCTCGACGGGAGGAGTGAACACTCGGCTTCATCAGCAGCTTAATTATGCGATTTGGTCCACGTGTGCCGCATCTGCAATATATCGCGCCCCGCAGCATGCAGAGTTTGGCCGCCCTACTCAAACCTAATTGTTTTAGGTTTGTTACGGTACAGTGGGGTATTCAGGACTTTGCATTGTTGCACTTGCCTATGTCTGTGGCAAACCCCGACTAATGCGCCGACAGATACTCGTGCGAATAGTTCAGACTGATTTGTCATACTTCTCCACCATGCGCGGAAGGAGGCCCTCCATGAGAAGGATAGTAGCGGGGGAAGGCAGTCCCAGGGAATCGAAGGCCAGCTGTTGGAACTCGAAATTGGGGACATATGTGAGATTGTCGAAAGGGGGCGGGAGTCAACGCGACAGTTTGCGTTCCTGGTGAGCGATTTTGCTGCTTTGCGCAAGTACAGCAGCACCGCCCACTTCCCGAGTAGCCTTTGATCGTACGTCGTCCTTGAATGGTGAGGCGACAGTGACTTCGCCGGCGATGGGGCGGTTCACAGTGCCGTCGGGAGCTGCTGGTGGATAGAAGAGGATGTCAGTGGGTCGTAGCTCGGTGCCGGGCACCAAGAGCTGGACCACGACCTGGCAGTCCTCGCCGGCTGCACGGGCAATACGGCCGGCAATGACGTTGCGGAGCGAGTCATGTCGGTGTTTGCGATCGAACCCGAAGGGCACAGGTCCACTGCGTGGTCTCCGAATCTGTCCATAAGGAATTCACAATGCTCGCAATTTCGATGAAGCGAGACATCGTAAACGGGCAGTCCAAGTTAGCCACGTAACATGCCCCTCCAGAGCACCGCGGATATTTCCGTGTAGGTGGTGGCATGCGCGAGGAGGAATGCGGCACCAGGGCCTTTGCGGATTGCGAGGCCGCGTATCCGGTGCCTTGTTGCAGTGGCGGTGTGATGGTCGGGATTCGGGAAAGAACCCAGGCTTCGTCGTCCCAGAGTGCCTTGGCCCGCGCTTCCCGCTGCACACCCTTTGGGTAGGTTTGACCGTAGGTGTGCACTGAAGAGAAGGGAAGTGGGTCGCAGTAGCCCAGCACAGAGCATGTCTACCAGATAAAATGTAGCTGGTAGTCCTGTCAACAAGCAAACCGCGTTGGAGGTGACCGTCAACGCGGGGTGTCTTTGAAGGAGAATGACCCTCACCCAGGAGTTTTGGTCCAGGGCTCGGCTGGCTACCAATCGTGACACTTCCTAGACTGTGGAGAACGCATCGGGGTGCCGCCCTCCGAGCGTGGAGATAGGAACGGGGAGGATATTGCTCCTCCCACGTACCCAGCGATCAACCCCTGGTATTTTCGTAGCTCGTCCGCGTGGGCTTCGTTCACGCTTGTGGCGGGGTTAAAGGATCTCAACTTGAGTTGAAAATGGGCCAGTGGGTTGACGAAAGTAACATCAAAGTAATTCGTGCTGCCAGCTGCACTGATGTCGGCCCTCATCCTGTGTTCCCCGTACGACCGGGGCTCGATGGCGGGATGCCTTACTCCGAGGCAGAGCTCTTTGCCCAGTAAAGCGACCTCGTCATCGTGGCGGTCGGTCCGCTGAAGGAAGTGTCTGCAGTGGATCAGGTGGTCGCTGTGGACGTCCAGGGTTTCCAGACATCTGGCCTGTGGGCACAGGGTTCCCGGTTCAAACAATGGGGCCTGACAGAGAAATATTTCAACCGTACCGCGAAATGTGGGGTGCTAATGGCAGTCTTCAAGCCTGTTGTATGGGGACTGTTGACCCATTCCTTGGCTCCCCAGAGGTTCATTGAGGCCTGGAAGGCTTGTATGCGGCAGTGACTCCAGGGAAGTTCGTCGCACGCGGCGGCATGGACTATGTGAGTCAGTTTCTTTTGCGATTGGCTTAGAGCAAAAAAATACTGAAAGGAAGCCTGTCGACAGGGCGGCAAGATGAGTTCCATAGGGTGAATGCCATTTCGGCCTTCTGGTAAGTTGCCAAGTTCCTAAGTTCGTCACTGCGGACGACAGGCATTGCCCACGTAGCTTGTTTGTTTGGGAGCTGTAATCGATGAAGGCGGCTACGGCGATGTCCCTGGCTGATGTAATTGCCGAATCCAAGTGTTGGCTTCTTGTCCTCGATTGTTGGGGCGGGAGTTGCAGCTCCCCAAACACTGCAGATTCCAGGATGGCTCTTTGCAGCGTTCTGATTGCTTGTTAGGTTACCTTGTCGAAGTACCCCGATCCTTGCGTTGTGCGGGATGGCGGCAGTGCCAAAGTGAATTAAAGAGGCGTTATCTAAGGTTTATCACTATGGGTGACATCAGCGAGAATGAGAATAAGTTTACGGCATGATTATCTGGCCTCAAACCAGCCCTATGAAGCCGTCCCTCCTGATTCTGCCTCATTTTCAAACTCTCTAATACACAGACCTAACCCCCTAGTCTTCGGAAAATAGTCGTCCTACATCTCTCATCAGTAAAGCACCCCAATAACCCCCTCTGATTATCAACGGTCCAGTGCAGGATCAACTATGCTGCTAGCTAACTGCTAACAAGGTGGACCACGTCGGCCACGTGCACTGGAGTACGGACGATGATTGCGTTCGCTCCAGACGACCATATCGTGTAACTAATGCGACGGTATGCGGGCGTCCAAATGACCGTGATCGACGTGTTCAACTTCTCGGCGATGCGGTGGAAGAGACCCTCCGGGAATAGGCCAGTATCAGGGGAAGGCGCCCGTAGGGAATTGAAAGCCAAGAGTTGGAACTCGAAGTTGGGGGCCGGTTTGGGGTTGTCAGAGGGGGAAGGAGGCAACGAGACAGTTTCCGTGCCAAATCGGTGTCCTTGTTGCGGTGCGCCACGGGAGCAGCACCGCCCACATCGCGAGTGGTCCTGATGTGGACGTCATCCCTGAAGGCCGAAGCCCGAGGCGACAGTGATGACACATGCCATTGGGTGGGGCGCGGTGCCGTCGGGCGCAGTAGGTTGATGTATCAAGATGTCGCCTGGGCGCAGCTCCGTGCCCGGTACCAGCAGCGGGGCCTCGATCCGGCGGCAGCACTTGCCCTCGACGTTGCTTCTAAATGGATGTTTGCCAAGAAGGCGGCGCAAGCGTAATGTCAGAGGTGGCTGGACAGGTCTACCGCCCATTTGGGTTGAGGGGATGAACAAGAATGTCTACAGGCTTCTGTTCAGTTCGTAGGACAAAGGTAGAGCGAAATACGATCTAACAAGGTGACCGAGGCGCCCGAAGCATATAGGTGGCCAGATGATCCCTGATTGAGTTTTATCATTGGATATTCCGTGATTTAGAGGCGCAATAGCCAGCGGCGTGGTTCCTGCGGCCATCCATCGTATAATACTGACAGTGAAGAATGGCTACTGGCGAAGATATGCAGTCCAAACTATCGTAGTAGCATATCTGTCCATTGGAAGGAAGAGACTCAGAGGACGTTTGTTGGGAGCGCCACTCGGACAGAGTGGACTAGACTCCGCCTGAATGCATTGCTTTGTATTGACAAACGCGTGTCACTGTCGCTTTGGTCAGCAGAATTAGGAATCTCTTCCCACTTGTCCTCCCAATTGATCTCTGCGATAACGTCCTTCTCCAACAGACCACGGTGCGGTAGGGTATTGACAGGTGCAGCACCGAGGATGAAAATGTCGAGGGGGCCTAGGCCGGAAGGGGAGAAGTGGCCAGGAATCTTATGGCGAAAGCGAGTTGGAATGTCCTTCCTTGTCCTAATGGAGCCATCGACAACCTGGGGACGCAAGTCTACGCATTTTCGGGGCTTTACGCGTGGAGTATCGGATTTGTTCCGTTGCCGGCTTGCACAGCGCTGATTTTTCTTGCTGCGACAACCTGTGAAACGAATGGTGCAATTTGAGGGAGACCGTGTCCAGTATGGTGTGCAGGAAACCATGTCTGTTCCCATTCAGGTCAGCGAGTATGACACCGTCTAGCAACACGTAGCACAGTGAATTTTGTTAAAGGCGGTTGCCTCGACAGCTAGAGGAAGCGAGATATACGAAGCAGGTTGGGGTGCGCAGCCGGTGCAGTTGGAAACGGACTCGAGGACCTCTATTGAGCTCTATTACATGAAGTGCGTTTGCACGCATGTTTCCCCAAGAAAACATTGGTGAATTCCTTGTTACCCATCGGAGCTCCGAGGAGTTCAAGAGATATTCCTACAGAAATAAATCAGCCAGAGGAGGGGATTCTGAGCGAGGGTATGTTCATGCTGCGTAGGTTGACCTAAAACCCGATGGCTGGTCCTTTTCGACGGAGTAACCTGAGATCCCAGCGGGGTTAGTCTAACATTTCCGACAAGGTCCCGTCATTAGTGCATTATTGCTACAGAATAGTATCTGCGCGCTCATCGAGTCTGGAAACTATCTGTCGGTTCGTGAGAAACGACAGTAGCATACTTGCAAGGTCTCTCTGTAGAGTTCCCCGTAGCGCTTGCAAGCACGGTAAAGTCACGGTTTGGAATATGTGAAGGAGTGGTTGCATGCACCTGCAATTCATGTTTATGACCCGTTCGAGGGCTAGCGGGTAGGTTGAGAGCAAGTCCAAGATTGACCAACGGTTCACGCGAGTGAGAAGGTAAACTTTCAACTATGGACATTGTGGCGATAGGGGCGCCTCTGAGACGCCCAAGAAAAGGGTGCGCGTCTCATGATCCATGGCGGGCATTCCTGTCTCTATGGGAATAGCAGTTTTTGGTGCCGGGGTAAGAAATCCAAACTATTGTTGATGGCAGTGGGCTGAAGAGTTTCATTCAAGAAATGGCGAAGCTGTGTGCTAATGCGGCGGGAAGTATTTTGCCTGGTGTTGTTCAATCAGGGGAGGGTTACTTGTTACTGTGTGCGTTTGGGCCCGCTGTTGTGTCGCGTGATACACCTCTGCTGGCTCATTCGACGCTCGCTTCAGTGATTCGAAGCGGCGGCGAGGCCGGACCCGCAGATGCGATTGCCGTGGAGTGTAGACGCGGGGTATCATTAGCGTAGGGCATGTACTATAACCGAATTTGTCAAAGCCTGGCAGTAGAGAGTTGCACAGGGTGCATAGTCTGTCCGTAGCTCGCATCGGGGCATTGCGGTTCAACCGGTCGTGTACGGTGGACAGCGAATACTCGATGACGTGCGATGCATTGGTGCAGAGCGTTGGCGGCGACAACGGTTGCTGAGTAGGGAGGACGCTGTTGCATTTCAATGCGGGCCAGGGGCATACAGTGGGTGAGCAGTGGGAGTTTGGGATTGCAGTGGGGCCATGGTTGGTCGCCCGCAGGTGAGGGAAAGGGTGCGGTGAGGGGCTTGTGGAGGTGTGGGGATGCGAAGGCATGTCGTGGCCCGGTGATGGTATGACTGGTTGGATACAGAGGAGCGTGTATGGTTTCTTGTGCAGACGTGGGATGTCGTCAGGGAGCTGCTCTTCACAATGTGAGGTCTGCAGGATGCGGGGCTGGCAAGGTAGCTAGGGAGAGTGTAGCAACTGGATGGTATATTTGCATTGAAGTGGTAGGTATGTACAACTAAGCTTGATGCTAGTACATTTGCCATCAAGTTGAAAGAGGATGGTGATCACTCCCAAATGGTCAACGGTAGGAATCATGCTTCCAAAGGAGGTTGATGTGTTAAGTGTCGTTGATTTGGATTTAGCTGTTGTGTGCATAAACGTGGGATTAGAGATCAACTTCCTTTACCCGTACGAGAACCTGTTACCGCCAGGCAAAGACTAGACACTTGTTGTCAACCTCAGCACAAATCTCCTGCGCCGTCATAAGTACTGCCCTACGACAACCCATACACCCTTCCAATCCGTTACACGGCGCCACTGATCTAACTCCGAGCTCCAGACACATCACGACACTCTGCAGAATCTCCGCCAATCTCGCCCAAGCGCGAGCATGCGCCGCATGCTCTCGCGCCAATTCCTCGGCCATTCCTTGCAAAGCTCGACTCAAGTCCTCATGCATTTCCGATCTCAACCTCCTCAACTCATCAGTCGTTGATAACGCCACGCTCTGGTAATGCCTTCTCACTTCCGCCAGCCTCGCGCTTGCCGCGCTTACATCATTCACCAGTTCCTCCAAACCCTCTCCCGAACTCGGCAACGTGTTACCACTGGGTCCCGTCTCCCACATACTCCCGGTGCGACTTTCCAATCGATCCCTCAACTTTGTATACACCGCCAATGCGTGTTCATATGCATCCTGCTCCTCTTTTCTAGCATTCATAATCCTCTGAGCCCCTTGCCCGCTCTTCATAGTCCCGAATACTTCCTCCATAGCTCGCACTACAGGCATCCCAGCTGCATACCCGTCGGTTTCCGGTCTGTCGTCTTCCGGCACTCCACCGATGTCCAGGACCACGCCTTCCAAGTATCCCCCAAACTTGCCACCCTCCCTCTGTCCAAACATTCTCAACGCCTGCTGCATGCCCACCACGGCCCTCATATCCCTCCCTCGGTTCGAAGCCACCCTCCCCGCCGCTTGCCTTACAGCCGCTAAACTCACGCCCAGTTCCTTGACATAAGTTTGCAGCCTATCCAACCTAGCTCTGCGCTATCTGCTCTGGCGCCTACAACGACGGAATCTCGCTCTAAAAACCAGACAAGACTCTTGTTGACCTTCCTGCCCGCCTGCCACAGGACCTTTTCCCCCATAGACCACCCTCTCCAAAGCGTTTGCACCCCTCCTTCCACCAAACAGGGCCGAGGTTATGCTATTCTCGTGGCTAATCACCTCCCTCCTCATCTTTGCCCACATATCCTCCCCAGTGGCCCCCAAAAAGGCCATAACCTCATCGCCAGTAGACAAGACGCATGGGTAGCAACCCTGCGCAAAAACCTCTCCAAACCTCTCAGCCTCTCGTGTTGATACATGTAACCATGTTTAATTCTGCCAGCCAATGCCATGGCAGGCAAGGGTGGGACAATGACTCCCTCGTACCTAGCGGTCAACCTCTGCTCCAACCAAACAAAATCGGCCAAGGAGCGTCGCACAAAATAATACTCCTCCCCCCGGACTAGCACCAGGTTGCCAAGTTGATGCAAAGCGCCAATTCTTGCGACTCTTGACTACATAAACGCCGGCCGCCGCCCCTCGTTCGGTATCAGCTTCAAACAAGGTAACATCCGAACGATCGACAATTCCCGCGGCGACATCTACATGATGATCCTTCAAGGCATCGTCAAGCGTTGCAACAAGTCGTCAATATCGGTGGCATAAGCGTTGCCCGCGGGTGGGGAGGCGGGGTGTTTTGCGCGGGCGACGACTTCACGAAGGAGAGGATCATCGCGACCGGAATTGAGCAATGCAGCGGCTTGGGTTTCAATGAGACGTTGCTCGGAGAGGGAGGGGGGAAAGGAAAGGGGTGTGGGATGGGAGGAGGAGGAGGAGGTAGTGGAACGGGGCGGGGGGGTGGAGGGCGGGGAGATACGGGGCCGCGGGCGACGCGGGACGGAGATGGCGTCCGGGAGGATGTTGAGGGGGTCGAGACGCAGCGGGTGGTCGGTTGACGTGGCGTCCATGGAGGATGGAGGGCAGAGGAGAGGGGCAACGTTGGGACGGGTGGCGGATGAGGGAAGCGGCGAGAGGGATAGGGCAATATCGCCTTGGATTCAGGCGCAGGGAAGGGTGTGGTTGCGGATTGGGGACACAAATTTCACTGTAATTACACATAGCATTACAGTAATCCACGTGGGTGGTGAATACTGTCATACTGTACCGTATTGTACCCTGTACCCTGTACAGGACGGTACGTACTGTACCATTTGTACGGTACTCAAGGTTGTATGGAAACAAATTACACTGTAATTGTGTTCTCAAGTACAGTGATTGGATACAGCACAGTACAGTACAGAAGGGCACTGTAGAGGGACGGGGACAGCGCTGCATCGCTAAGGACGTAGCTATTGAACTGCCGCCGTCGACCGCTTCCGTCCTTGCTTAAATTTCCTGTCATCCAACGGCGATCCTCGCGCGGCCAACGTCAGCCCCGGTACGCACTCCACCCCCAAAACTCCCATTGCCCCGATCCTTCTCTAGCCAGCATGGGTACCAGTCGTCGCGACGCCCTCCTCCGCATCCAGCACGACGCCCAGCGCAAGTGGCAATCGCTGCGCATATTCGAGCAAGATGCACCATCCGCCGGCGACGCCCCGGACCCCGAAAAGTTTCTCGTCACCTTTCCCTACCCGTATTGCAACGGCTTTCTGCATATCGGACATGCCTTTTCTTTATCCAAGGCAGAGTTTGCGGTCGGCTACAAGCGCATGAAAGAATATAAAGTGCTTGTATCCTTTCGGCTTTCATTGCACCGGAATGCCTATTCAGACTTGTGCTGTCAAGCTGGAAAAAGAGATTCGCCAGTATGGGGTTCCGCCGCAGTTTCCGCAGGATGAGGCTGAGACGTGTAACGGTGCGGGTGATGCCGATGTTGCCTTGATTGATAAGACAAAGGGGAAGAAGGGCAAGGCGGCGAGTAAGAAGAGTGTCCACAAGTACCAGTGGGACATTCTAAAGGAGAGTGGAATTTCCGAGGATATCATTCCGCGCTTTGCCGACCCGCTCGAATGGTTGCACTTCTTTCCCGGCCAAAACGTCCAGGATCTCACCACCTTTGGACTCAAGGTCGATTGGCGACGCTCCTTTATTACCACCGAGGTCAATCCGTATTATGATTCCTTCATCCGTTGGCAGTTCAACAAGCTCCGCGAGTTGAACAAGATCAAGTTCGGAAAGCGCAACGCCATTTATTCCCCGATTGATTCGCAGCCGTGTGCCGATCATGACCGCGCTTCAGGGGAGGGTGTGCAGCCGCAAGAGTACACTCTCATTCATATGAAGCTTCTAAAGCTTCCCGACATCCCCGGCTTTGCTGACATTGTAGCAGGTCGCCAAGTCATTCTCCCCGCCGCTACTCTGCGTCCGGAAACCATGTACGGCCAGACCAACTGTTGGGTCCTACCCACGGGTGATTATGTCGCGTATGAACTCGCCAACGGCCAAGTCTACATTGCCTCTGCTCATTCCGGCCGTAACATGGCCTACCAGGACTTTTTCCCACAAGTTGGCAAAGCCACGGAACTCTGCACTCTCAAGGGTTCCCACCTCATCGGTCTCCCTGTTAAGGCTCCCCTTGCTCAATACGACGAGATTTACGTGCTACCGCTGTTGACTGTCAGCATGACAAAGGGCACGGGAATTGTTACCTCTGTCCCTAGCGATGCACCGGATGACTACCGCGGACTCATGGATTTAAAGGAAAAGGAAGCCTTGCGGGCCAAGTTTGACCTCAAGGATGAGTGGGTGCTGCCATTTGAACCAATCCCAATCATTGATACCCCAGGCTTTGGAAATCTCGCCGCTGTCGAAGCTTGTGCCCGGCATAAGATCCGCAGCCAGAATGATAAGGATGCCCTGGCTCGAGCCAAGGAGGAGGTGTACAAGGCTGGCTTTTACAATGGCGTCATGCTAAAGGGTATCATGGCGGGAGAGCCGGTTATGCAGGCCAAGGCGAAGATTCGCGAGCAGCTGCTTGCAAGTGGGGAGGCTCGTGCGTACTCGGAGCCCGAGAAGAAGGTTGTCAGTCGCAGCGGGGACGAGTGCGTGGTTGCGCTTTGTGATCAATGGTACCTTGAGTATGGAGAGGAGAGTTGGAGAGCGCAAGTAGAACAGTGTCTTGCAAAAGCGCGGCTGTATGCGGATGAAACACGAAACGCGTTTGACGCAGTGCTCGGATGGTTAAAAGAATGGGCTTGTTCGAGGCAGTTTGGGCTTGGCACAAAGCTACCCTGGGATGAGAGTTGGCTGATTGAATCGTTGTCGGACTCTACCATCTACATGGCGTTCTACACCGTAGCACACATATTGCAAGGTGGCACGGAGAACCTTGATGGACACAAAACTGGCCCTGGGGGTATACTTCTTCAACGCTTACCGATGCTCTGTGGGATTATGTCATGCTTGGATTGGGTAATCCGGATGAGATAGAGAATGTGGATTCAGATATACTTCGGCGGATGAGAAGGGAGTTTACGTATTGGTACCCAGTAGATCTCCGAGTGTCGGGAAAGGATCTGATTGGAAACCACCTTACATTCTTCCTTTACAACCATTGCGCCATTTTTCCAGAGGAATATTGGCCACAGGGTGTCCGTGTCAATGGCCACGTGCTGCTGAATGCTGAAATGTCAAAGAGTACGGGGAACTTTTTGACCCTCCGCCAGGCTATGGGGAAGTACTCTGCTGACGGTGTACGGTTTGCCCTTGCGATGCCGCGGATACAGTAGAGGATGCGAATTTCTCCACAAAGACTGCCGATGATGCTGTTCTAAAGCTTTGGACTCTCGTAGATGTCATTGAGGAAGGAGTTGAGAACATTGATCGTATGCTCACGGGACCGCTCACTAGATTTGCTGATCGTGTTTTTTGCGTCACAGCTGGATCGCCAGTTACGGGCTACAGAGGCTGCGTATGAGGAGATGCTCTTCCGTGAGGCAGTGAAAAGCGGGTTCTTTGAGATGAGCATTGATCTCGGAAAGTACCGGGAAGCTGTTGGGGCGGACAAGTCTACGCGGGCAGCCTCAACTTTACCGAATATGCACCGGGATGTTTTCCTGCAATATGCGCTGTACCAGACGGCGTCTCTGGCCCCGATATGCCCGCACACTGCCGAGCACATCTGGGGCATGATCGGGCCGATCCTAGAGGAGCGTGACGGTGTATCCCTAGGGGAATCTGCCATGCATCTGCAGTGGCCAAATTCCGAGGCACCGAATGAATCACTACTTGCTGCAGCCGCGTACCTTAACGACACCGTGTCGCGTATTCGAGTTGCTGTCCTTAAGCCAGTGAAAAAGAAAAAGGGTAAGAATACGGAATCGGCTACCAAGTTTTCACAGGTTTCTATTTTTGTATGCAAGGAAATCCCAGAGTGGCAAAAATTATTCTTACGTTTTTGAAAGAAAACTTCAACGAGATAGAGTGGACAAAGTCGAGAAAGGCAAATCCTGGAGATGACAAGAAGTGGTGGAAGTACTCTGCCGACACACCCAAAAAGTTAGCAGCTGCCTTGCCGGCAGAACAAAAGAAGAACAAAAAAGTGATGCCATTCTTGGCTACGGTTCGAAAAGAGGTTGAGCTAAAAGGACCTCAAGCTCTTGACCGAAGTCTAAGGTTTGATGAGTCGGCCGTCTTAACGGAAAATATTTCCCTTCTTACCAACAGCTTAAGATCTTTGGAATTACCTCGATCATTGTTGATGAGGCACGTCCGGGTGATGGCGCTGGATCGGTAGAATCTGTCCCTGGAACTCCAACATTTCAACTTTCCTAAGTGCAGGTATTTAGCTCAGTAAAGAAACCCTAACTTTTAAAAGTTGATACTCACATCACTGCTGCATGGCTGTGGCAGGAAAACTTGCGCTTATGACAAGCGAGAGCCCAAACAAGGACTTTCTTACTTATCAACTGCTTGATACAGAATAAATATGAAAATGTCAAAATTGAAACTAAGATAAAGAGGAACTCCCACTGTTGCCGTACATTAGTGCAAGCGGCGAATGCGGCAATGCAGTGAATTACGATTGAGACCTGCACTAAATCACGCAACCCATTGGAATGCAAAAGAATTAGTAGAATGATATTTATGAGACCGTGCTCAAAACAGCGAGCCTTGTCTTGTGCTCCACCATAAGTGAGCACCAAGTTTACTCAATGTCGACGGAGTTTTCGTCGCCTTCTGCCACTACTGGCTATACCGGGGCATCTCTTCCCGTGGGCAAAAGGCGTGAATCTTGTTGCCAAAAGTATTTGCAGTCACTGCATTTGACGCAATGAAATCGACGGATAATTAAGAAGAGTGAACATTTGCTTTACTACAGAAAAAGGAAAAAAGGCTCAACCGCCGTTCGCAGGCCCAGCAATGAAAGCAGTTTAAAGATAAGTTGTCGAGTTATGATTCTGTTCAAAACACATCGCGGACACGAGTGATATGCCCTGAGCGATGAGTGGGCGCGTATTCGGCATTCCAATGTTTTCATGTACGTATTTTTGGGCTATGCTCTGGAATCTGCTCGCCATCTTACTGCCCATCTTCGGAGATCCCGGGTCGAGGGTCAAAAGAGGCGCTGTCCTGAACAACGCCCCACAAGTGGTTGCTATCAAGTGGCGTCCCACTCCAAGTACTCGGCACATCCGCCTGCTCGGAGAGATTACCACTGTTAGACAGGTACATGGTTAAGCTCGTCCGGAAATGTTCGCTAAAACCCTTCAAACGTGTTGCAACAATGCGCATCATATTGCTGAGGGCGCGACTGGTTATGGAGTCTGGTTCGACGTTGCACGACTCCATGGCCTTTAGAACTACGATCATTCTGTCCATATCCTTGTTTTTCGCACAGGCGTGTATCAGGACGTTGAAAACCGCTGTGTCCGCATCTTCCACTTCCGGTAATATGGCGATGGCATCATCGAGACGTCCCGCGTTACAAAGCGCCTTCATCCGGATGCAGTGATGCACTGGGCTAGTTTTGATACAGAAGAACTTCCTTCACGTGACAACATCTCGCGGAGCGTCGCTTCCACTCTATCAAAGTCTCCTCTCGCCGCGTAAGCGTCAGCAACCGCAGTGTACCCTGTGCGACCAAGCTCGAGCCCACGTGCCATCATTTCATCTCGCAACAAAAGCACCGAATCCACTCCATCTTTTGCATTGGAAGTAAGGAATGCCTCATCAAGGCGATGTATGCTGCCGGGTGGGGTAGCAGCATCCAGTCGGCAGACCCGGCTCGCCGCTTTGCGTGAAGTTTCTGTTGTCAGAGATGTGAGGAGAGCTCATATTCCCAGGGTTGTATCGCGAACCTATGGCAGGGGCGGTGCGAGACTTTGGGATCGGAGCTAAATGGTTTCTCAGGAAACTTGGGGGCTGCGTTGCGTTTGGGTTCAGATTGGGAGAAACTGACTCTGCCACCGGTGTTGACCCTCTTCGCCCGCTCCTCTTCTACTTTGCGGAAAAACTCGAGGGCCCGAGGTGCGTCCCCTGCTGCCCGCGCATGCACTGACCATGCTTTGATACGTAAACTCATCGGCTTGAGGCCTCTTGACTCGAGTTCGTTCAACCACCTGTACGCCGAGATCAGTGCAGCACCCGCATCAGACTTGTTTCCCCTATTTCTAGCTACTCCTTTGATTAATGTGTTGAAGGTTAGCAAGTCTGGACGCACTCCATTGCGGGGCATGTCGATGCGGACCAGGTCCTCCGCTAACTGGGTACCGTTCTCTTCGGCACTCAAAAAGTCAATAATGGTGTTGTACGTCACGACATCAGGTCGTAACCCAACTGATTTCATTCTCTCAAGAATGATAAGGCAGCTTGAAATCCATTCCCCCTGTTTGCCTTTAGAAAAGCGTTATAGGCGACTACATTGGCCCGCCCTGCGGCTTCCATCTCTTGAATGATGATTTCGGCGCCAGAAGCATCACTGACCCTTGCAAATCCATCGACCAACATAGTGTATGTTACCGAGTCGGCTGCGTACCATGAAAAGCCATACTTTTGAACATACCTTCTCATGTCCACATATAAAGCAACAGCCGCCTCGACATTCGGAGGGTCCAAGGAGGAGTACCCACGAATCAGGGCATTGAAGAGGGCGGCATTTGCTTTTGCATTTTTTGGCTGGTTGCGTTTCGCCGGCTACCATTGTTATGAGAGGGCATCGGATTGGTTGGGCCTCTCCCGACGACGTGTCCGTTCATGTTTCCATGCGGCCCAGACCTCCATTAGCGTTGATATTCACATTGCAGAGGTTTTTCCATTCCGAAGTCCCCTTTTCGTACTCAGCGACATCAGCCTGAGTGGCAGCACGAAGAACACCCTCGGCGTGGGACATCTCCCACGACGGCAGCAGAGATCCGCCAGTGTAAGCAAAGTGATATGATCCGCCTCCAATCCTACGGCCCCCATTTCTTCCAAAGTTGCAAATGCATCATTGGAAGAGGCACCAGATTCTCGTAAAGCCTTCAATCTGACATTGAACGTTTGGACATCTGGCGAAACTGGAATTATGTTTGCCGGGTCATCAGCACGGATGACGGTAGGTCTCTCGCCTTTTTGGTGCTTCCTCATCCTCTCCAGAAGACTTATAGCTCTGGCGGGGTATCCGCACCGAATGTACGCATCCGCAATAGTGTTGTACGCAACTGGCGAGATCTGCATCGAAGAGTCTGTAGTGTCTTCCTTGGTACCTCCCGCAACGTTCCTTTCAATCCTCTGTCGTAGTATAGTATGATGATGCAACTGATGCAACAGCAACGCGTCCAACATGGACACATCACACTGATGCCGAGCCTGTTTCGCAGGGTGCAGAACGTATAGGCGTCAGGCTCAATATTCAACCTGCGCATCTGCTCATACACGCCATGGGCATCCTGCACCTTGCCCGCTGACACACAGGCGTTAATCAAGGAGTTCAAGGTGACACGGTCGGCACTGATTCCCCTCTCTTCCATCTCCTTGAGCAAACGAAATGCCCTCTCCACGTCCTCGTCCATGCCACCAAAGCAGCTCTTAAGCATAGTATTGAAGGTGACCAAATTGGGTTCAATACCGCCTCCTGCATCTCCCTCCAAAACTCATCCGCCTTTGCATACTGCGAGCACATGACCAATGCATTAATAACGCATTGTAGGTGAACAAGTTTCGACTAACTTTGGGGCGCGATCCAACTCGCCCAATGTACGAAGAGCGCCGTTCAAATCCCTCCTTCTGGCACAGGCACTTATCCTGCGATTATACTCCCTGACACTGCCACTGCCCCTACCAGCAGCCTTTCCCTTCCTATCTGGCGAAAGTTGACATCAGGGGCAGGGACAGGAGGGTGGTCAGCAGTCATATCAGCGTCACGGGCGCCACGTCGCCTCCTCTGCCATTTACAGGATCGGCAGGGGCATTACGCCAAACGCCGGCAGCAGCCCATGGATCACGAATGGGGGACGATAACCGAAATGGCGACACGATGGGAAGCTGCTGCGGGGAAGTCAAGACGTTTGCATCGGGCGTGGCCCATGCTCTGGCACCGGCAGGGACGAAGGTTAAGACGGGCCGTCATCTTCGGGTTGGCCGGGAGTGGTGAGAACTGAGGGGCCTTGGGCATTGGGTGGGTACATGAGTTGCACTGGGTTGACAACTTGGTTTGGGTACGGGGTGGTTCGACGGCGGAGGCATCGATGGGGATGGGGTAAGAAACGAGAGGACGATGGGAATCAGCGGGATTGAGGGTAGGGGAGAGGGATGGGATGGGCGGCGGGTGAGGGATGGAGTGTGGAGGAAACAAGAGAGACCGGATCGGAGGACAGGGAAGATTAGCTAAGAGCGGGGTGAGGGCATTCTGGGGAGGGTCGCGCATGGCGCGGAAGGGAGAAGAGGGACAGTTGTGACAGGGGCTTGGGGCATGGATGGAGGAAGGAGGGGTGGTTGATGTTGAGGCGGATATGGTTGGGGGTGGATGTACGGGGGGGGGGAGGGTGGTAAATAGGGCTTGTAGAGAGATTGGTAGACGTTTCGAGAAGGACGGACGGTTGCAACGGTTTGTTGAACAGGGATAAAGTGAACCCGAAGGAATCAAGCTTGAGTGAACCGAAACGAAATAAGCTTGAAGTGAACGAGACAAATAAGTTTGAACCAAAACCAAAAAAAAAAGCTTGAAGTGAAGCGAAACGGAAAAAGGCGAGGCGAAACGAGGCGGAATGAAGCGATTCGAAACGAAATAGTTGGGATATGATGGCAAAAAATAGATGTTTTCGGGTTTGTTTTGATAAAGTAGAAATATCGGACAGCGCAACGGGATGGGGGGAATAAAATGAACGACGTAGAAAGGAGGAGGGAAGGGGATTTGGTGCCAGTTTTCATGTTGATAATGTACAAAGAGGATAATTTTTCGCAGGCAAACGGGAGGCGGGTGAGTCACGGACGGTGAAACAAATTTTGGTGAGTTGCTGATTAAATTGATTAGAATAAAAAAATAAAAATAAAAAAAAAAAATAAATCCCAAGAGGAATGAACAAAAAAATCTCAAGATGATCTTTGGCAATGTGGTGGTATGATTGGAAGGAAAAGTATTGGCAGGGGGCGGCCGTTGGTGGGGAATGTGGTGGACACGTGGGGTGACACTTGGAATATTAAACGGACTTTTCTTGCCGCTGGGCAGACTAGTTGGGGGTCGAATGGAGGCGCTTTCTACCTTGGGTGGCTTGTTGCCTGTTTCTTTTCCGGATATTTTCACCGTCAACAATGTCAACAACGGCTGCGGCGCCCTGTCAAACACCCAATTTCTGTTCAACAAACACCGTTTCACATTTCCCCGCCGTCGTACCGTCAATTCCCTGCCACCTGTTTTTCCATCCCAAATCCTCTTATCCAAAAAAAATCCTTTTCAATATCCTATACTTTTATTACATATTTTTTTGGAGTGTACGGTACACTTATCTGTACCCATACCGTACAATGCGGAGTACTACTGTACTGTACTGTCCGTGCTGTACACTCTATATTAAATACTGTATACCGTGTGTACGTGTGTACGTGTGTACGTGGCTACGTGGATATCAACCACACATTTCCAATTCTCCAGCTTGGCCCCTTTCGTGAGCAGCGACTCGAATCCTTTCTGGTCCTGTTGGCACCTCAGACACTGCGGCTGATCCCCGTCTGCAACTGCGCCGTTCTCCACAACATGTCTGCCTCGGACCCCGACCTCGACGCCGACTTTGCCTCTTTGAGCAGACCATAGCCAATGTCACCGCGCCTGCACCCACCCCGAATTCTCCATCTCCACCTCTACTGCCGCTGCCAACGCTACTGGCGACGACCCTGCCAACGGCCCTGCCAACGGCCCTGGCGACGCCCTGGCGACGGCCCTGCAGCGCCAACGCCACCGTCGCCACCAGCGCAACCAGCGCAGGCACCACAGGCACCACAGGCACCGTCTCTGCGAACCAACGGAAACACTCGGTCCCCTCCTCTTCGGCTGCCCACCGCCGGCAAATGGAAATGGACCGGTACCTCATGGAAGTGGGTCACCATTCCCATCACCCCTTCCCCGTCCACTCCAACACCCCTCCCGTCTCCCCTCTCCCGCTCCACCACCACCGGTCCTGTCCTCCCGCCCCCCCCGCATCCCCTCCAAAGCCTGCCTCACACCCAGGCCCATCAAACCAATTTAACGCACCGCCGCAGGTACAACATGGACAGATCCTACCCTCGCTGAATTTCCGCCTAATGATTATCGACTTTTCGTCGGAGATCTCGCCCCTGATGCCCATGAGGCTCATTTGAATCACGCTTTTGCCAAGTACAAGTCGTTCAATATGTCACGCCTTGTCCGCGATAAACGAACCGGACTTTGTCGTGGATATGGCTTTCTCAGCTTTTCTCACGCGCGAGATATGGTCGCCGCCCTTCGCGAGATGAACGGAAAGTACGTCGGCAATCGCCCTCTCAAACTACGCAAAAGTAACTGGCAACGACGTAATCTCTCCAAGGAAAAAGCCCAAGAGCTTAAACTCATGCGCCAAATCGCAAAACGCTGACCCTTCCTTCCGACTACTTTATACATACCCCTCTCTCGCCTCTTATCCCAACGACGGAACTAGAAACTCTACCTTTGCCCCTACAGTCTCAGCAACCGTTCACACTTTTCAACAGGCATGCCATGTTCGTCACCCCCAAACAAACTTACTACACTCCATGACCACTGTTTCACACATGTGCTAGCCGTAAACACGCAATCCTAATTCCAATATTGTCACGTGCACGTTCTATTACGACGATCTTGTTGCCATCCTTTTGGCCCTGCCTTTGCCACTCTTGCCAGTCGCCATAGAGGATGTCGCACTTTCGCCACTCTTTTGACGTGCTAGACGCTCCAACTTCGATTTGGAAGATTCTACGTGTCACAAATTTGTCTGGAATGTCATTGAGAAGCGCGACGGCCCGGACGTCTTGCGCACTTTGAATTCTCCGCGGGATGCAGTTACTTTGTTGGAACGCGATGTAACCGTCAGGTGCTCCTTTGCTCGCGTCATTCCGACATAAAGAAGCCGTCTTTCCTCGTTGATGTCCCGATCTCTTTACTGATCGGAATGATGCTATCTTCCGCCCCGATGATGAAGAAGGCTTCAAACTCTAGCCCTTTGCCACCGTGAAGGGTCATCAGCGAGATTGAGTCTTTCGGCTGCGTCTTTGTGTTGCTGCCGTCACTTTCCGTTGTGCTTCGCTCCATCAAAGTCGCGCTTTCCAAGTATCTGGTAAGAGATGTGTGCAGAGATGCCGCTGAAATAAGCTCATTCACGTTCGCCTGACGCTCTTGCGTTTTTTCGCTGGACCGTTGTCATGCCCGAGCTGTCCCGTTTGGTCAAGTAGTCCCGGTATTTTGTTAGCCTCAGAATATCAGTTAATAAAGAGCTAACGACCTTTGGACTTTCGAATCCTCGGCGTCATCTGCCGGTTCTTGATCGTCAACATCCTCGCAGTAAAGCTCTGTCGCGCGTTTCATTTTTGATAACAAGTCTTGAAACTCACATAGCTTTTCCATCGCATTCTGCTTCAGTGCCACATTGCAATCCTCACGAGATCCGCTCCTATATGTAGTAGTCAACATCCTCAACCCATCTTGGTATCGAACATTCCTTTCAGTGGAATACTTCTCCTGCTCCTCCATTGTTCGCTGACCGATGCCTCGGGGAGGGACATTCACGACTCTGCGAAAGGAGTCGTTGTCGTTGGGGTTTGCCAAAATTTTCAGGTAAGCTACCAGATCCCGAATCTCTTGACGATTGTAGAACTTTGTCCTGAGAGTAGTCGGTATGGAATGCCGAGCTTCACACAGGCTTCCTCAATGAGTCTGACTGGGCATTAGTCCTGTACAAAATTGCGATTTCTGAATACGATTTGACGGTCCCTTCCTCGAGCATTTGAGTCATTCTGGATACGTCAAACTCTGCCTCACGCCTATCAGTGTGTCTCCCGAATGACAACTTTGTTCCCAAAGGAGTTCAATGTTGTCATTTTCTTATCGGGTCTCACTGCATCCCCTTCAATCACTGCTTGGGCTGCTCCGACTATAGCGGCTGAGGAACGATAGTTCAGTTCCAATGCTACCTTTTTTGCCTTTGGAAATGTTGTTCGGAATCTATCCAGGTTTCCACTATCAGCCCCTCGGAACTTGTAAATGGATTGGTCTGCGTCCCTACGACAAACAAGTTCTGATTTTTTCCAGAGAATAATGTGACAAGGTCAAATTGAACATGATTCGTATCCTGCCACTCGTCAACAAGAACATGCTCAAACTTATCCTGCAATTCCCGGCGAACTGCTGGAATCTCGTTCAATAGTCTTCTGGTTTCTACTAACATATCATCAAAGTCCAGCTTGTTCTGCGATCGCAGCTCTTTATCGTAGGCGTTGCGAAACTCCACCATGTGATTGTAATAGTATTCAGTCCACTTATTCCGTACTGAATCCTCGCTCCCTGCGATCGTTTTTGAGCTTTGACACAGCAGAAGCAGTCATGGCTATAGTTCTTGAGTCCTGAGTGCCTCCCTTCATGTTGCGCAATATTCTTGACACCACCTGCCTCGAATCGGAGGCATCGCAAATGTCAAAATTGGTATCAACGGCAATATGTGAGCCGTGTCTTCGCAAAATTCTGGCACAGATGGAATGGAATGTCCCGACAGAGAGACGGGCCCAGTGTCAGCCCAGTCAGGTGAAAAGACATACCAAGAAGCTTTGATACACGGTCCCTCATCCCCTGCTGCCTTGTTCGTAAACGTTACGACGAGAATTCGAGAGGGAGAAACGCCGTGCTTGCGTACCAAATAGGCAATACGATATGTCAATACGCAGGTCTTGCCCGACCCTGGCCCCGCCAAAACAAGACAGGCCGTCATCGGATCCGCCAAAACAGCTTCTCGCTGAAGGTCGTTCAACCCATCCAGAATTGAGGCGCAGTATGGAGGAATGCACCGTTATCCCTGTGATACTCTTTCCGATATTGCGACATCGTCTTGATAATTGGCCTCGACTTGCTCCGACATGAGAACCTCCGATCGCGCCCATGGCAATCCACCATCTTCCCTAGACAAGCCATCATCGCATATAAACGACTGCAACAAAGGCACCAAAAACTCACCCTGACTCGAATTGGGCACTCGTGGTCCTTTCCCACGATTCCCTCCCTCCACGGCAACGCCCATCCCCCGCGTATGCGCATGCGGACAAACTCTTTACCGACGTCCCGATCTAAAACAAGTTCATCGCCAGATGTAGTCATCTTTTGTACGGATAAGTCTGCCAGCCCTGTTTCACCTTGCACCTGATCGACATCCCCAAACTCGTCCCCCTCTCTTAAATCGTGCGTATTCGACCGCGGACGTTTGGATATATCCATCCGCTTGGCATTTGCCCAGAATTCATCGCCAAATTGCGCATCCGGCTTACATTTTGTTCAACGTTTGTAGCACGCGGGCTTCTTCGGCGCTCTCGCAGTCCAACCGGGCCATCAATTTCAAAGAATTTGGCCAATTGTACTCTGTCAACTTCCCTGGCACCCGAATGGGAACTCCCTGTGACAAAAGTACGGTCGCTATCGTCACCTTCGCTAGTATCGGTATGGGAATTTGCATCCTCTGTACCACCGTCTGTGTTTTCCTGCGTGTCTTTTTCATCCGGTCTGTTAAACAACACCCTGGCTAAATCACTGGCAGTGTCTCTTTCTGGGACGTTAGTAGAGTCGGAGGAAAAACGGGAGCGGCGGTTGAGTACTGTGCGTTGGTAGTGGCGCAAGCGTGACAATGCGGAGTCTGTGTGTGGGTCTATTGACATGCGAAGAGGTCGAAGGGGGAGACGCCAGCGAGGGCTCATGGAGATAAAAGTGGTGTATGGAGGGGTCATTATCGGAAGTGAGTCAATACGCGAAATGGCTTGAGATCGTCTTAACCGGGAGTCGTGGAGGGGCATGTGGTGCTGTAATGGGGCTTGGCGTGGTATTGGTAATTGGTACCAGTCCATCGATGCTTTTCGTTGCGGCGCAAAAGAATTTTTTTTTCGGTTCAGGTGACCCAATGATTCGCACTTTACAAGGATCAAGTGAGATCCAGCATCAAGTGTGAAATTTTTTTCAAGTGCTTGAATAATAAAAGAAAAACTAGAAAAAAATTCACACCAATAGAATCAGTACAGTAATTGTTCCTTCTTAGCCGTATAGTCAGTCCTGCAGTGTACACGATAGATACTCAATGAAGTAAAGTTTCTCTTTCTTGTGACAGAATTACACAACGGGCCTTTACAGTACAGTAAGCAGATAAGATTTAAATATCCAGCGAGAATTTGAGAAACTTTACTTCATTGAGTATTGGATCAGTGACATTGACTCACATTACAGAGTACAGTATTACGGGACAGTAACAAATCATGGTTTTCCCGCGAAAAAAAATGCGAAATATTATAAGACATACTGAAGGCTATATCAATCATCTTACAACTACACATTGTTGATTAGTATATAAAACAGTTTATACGTTGAAATGAAATACTTTACTCGTTTTACTTTAATACTCAAAGCGTTAAGTCCTTCATTTAAAGATGCTTCCTTGGTCTAACTCCACTACATCAGAAATCAACTCTCACATTAGCGCAAATTCTCGTGAAAACTCTCTCATCTAGCATTAAACCAATTCAGCAGCACCCATTTATGTAAGGAAAGGAAAGTAACAAGTAAAAAAAAAAATAAAATATCTTTCTTTCCACCGAAAAGAAATGAGGACATTCGAAAAGAGCCTTGAATGAGAATGTAAGATTCTTTTCGATCATCTGCCAAACCTAAGGTTTCAATATCACAACACCACATCGATCGCTTGCTCGTCGAGCACAATGAAATTTATGTTACTAAATGCGCGTGCAATTTTAATGTATTTAATATGTACTCAAAGTGTCAGAAGTTTCGTATGATTTCATATGTACAAGAAATTATTTGACCTAATAGTGATCATTAATAATGGAAGTGTTGTACCAGGAATATTTACATTTATTTATCATCAGTGAATCTGATCAAAGAAGAGCCAATATAATCAAATGAACAAAAGGTATATAACTTGAGTAAATGAAAACTTTGACACTTTCATGTTATTTCTATCAAAGAAAATATATTGTTTTCAAGTATTTCCGTCACTCTCTGACCTTAAGAATTTTAAGAATTTTACAGTTGTATATTGCTTTCAGAGACTAGCTGCACTTTCTAGAACGAATTCTATGAACTGCTTTAGAAACTTTCATCTGTGTGTAAAGTAGAACCTTTCTCGCAATGTTTAATTGGCCATTATCCATATTGGTTTGATTTTGAGGCGCAAACAAACCAGTGCTTGTTGTACTGTGACTGAAATTGTAAGCCATCCTTTGTTTTAGATTTTATGTTATGATTGTTTTGGTTTTATCATGAAGATGTAACGATTCAAGTGTCACGCAAATTCAGCAACCAATGGAAGTGTTGATTTGGTTCTGGTCAGAAGATCAACGCGTTTATTGGTCACGGGCGTATGAACGCGCTACTCTCCTTACAACTCTTGCGACTTGAACACACCAAATCAAAAGAGTTTACCCAAGCGTACGCATGATGAAATTTCGAGGTACTTTTTTAACAAAGCCCGAAACCACATATTACGGTAATGTCATTGCATTTATGTTCTTGTCGTAATACAATTTCCATTTCTACTTTTGTTACACCGGAAGAACTAGTTTTACAAATTCTGGAAAAGTCAGACGACTGCTAATAAATTGTACGTTGAGGGCATTGTTTTCAACTATTCGCTCAAGAACTTATTTCTGCTCTGCCACCAAGTTCTCTTAACTGGAGTTGTCAGCTATTCGTTGCAGGGTACTTATCGTGAAAGAGGGGTAGCAAAATCCTTTTAGGACTCAGTTTCGGCGAGTTTGCTTTTCATTGCCCAAAGGGACTTCGTAGCCAGAAAAGAAGACCTGCCAAACTTGTATTTTACTTTCCTTTTTTGGATTGGCCCATCTCAAAACTGGACCATCGAATTCGTTATGGTTCCCTGCTCACCCGCCTTATTTACACTCGAACGCACGACATTCGCCCTTATCGGCACCGTATTTGAGTAACCTCCCCGATTCCTCGAGTCTTTCCCGGCCATATGCGATGTGACCGTTTGCAACAAAGATGACTTGGCGCCGCTCCAAAAGGGCATCAGCGGCGTGCTTCCATCCGCGTCTCTAAAGTTACATCGGGATATAGTCGTTCCAATGTGAGCTGCGACTGGGTAGTGCCAATGGCGAAAAGCCCTCAAACTGGGTGAAATACTCGTCTAGACGGATGAGGAAGGTTGCGATGTAACGAGTATTTGTCTGCTTTGAGGAAACTCTTGGAAAGCAAAAACAAGGTGTTTGCGACTTTTTTGAGGTGGGAGGCACCGACGGCGCATAGCACAGTGCGTACAAGGTGATGTTGATGTGGACAATGTTGGAAATGAGGTGTCAGAAAGAGCGTAGCGGTAGAGGTGAGTACAAGGTAAACGGCAAGGGTGATAAACCCTTCTAAGAGGGGTTGACGCGTCGTAGCGGATTGGAGAAAGAGATTGTGCGTTTGTTGCGTACAATATTGGTCGGCAGTGTGTATCAAAAGCGACGTGAGATGATGCGTGGGACGTGCGGTAAGAGTGGCGCATGTGTTAGCTCACAACAGAATACGGGGCGGTTGTCAGTGTGACGACATGTGCCGTAACTAGTGCGCATGATGTGTTTCCAAGTGATAATGATGAGTAGCGCCGTGGTGAATCGTGTGTGACGTGAGAAAGGGTACAACCTTGTAACACAGATAGATGAGTCGTTGTTTCCAATATGTCGATAGGGTGCGTGACGGTTACGGAAGACGGTGTCGGCAGTAGATGGGGCACTAAATCGTGCACGTACTGAAAGGGCTATAGTAGCGTGCGGTGTGGCGGGGACAATTTGATAAGCGTCGGTACAGAGTGGATAAAAAACACGGCATGGACAAAAGGGCGCGTTTCCATAATTTTGAGGCCAGAATATGGATTTTGACCTGTTATTTTGGCGCTAGAGCTATTTTACCAAGTCACAACTCCCTTGGAAGTCGTGAATTTATGCAACTTTTTTAAAGTGCAGGAATAGAGTAACTTGAAATGCATCGGCGCCTATTAGATTGCACTGTACCTTTTGTCGAGAGTGGAAGCTGTAAACATTTGGAAACCACTTTTGCAATCGACATCGTCGCTGTCACGTGATTACGTTCCGTGGCTCGTTTCAACAGTTGAGTCCTCTCTGAGAGAGAGTATGACCCCGAAATGCAACCAAGGGCATATCGCTAATTGCAAGATGATCCGCAGCGATTGCGAGGTTGAGCGAGATGTCGCTCTTGCTGACTTTCGAGGGACTCCATTTCCGAACCTTGACATGACCGTATGAGGGTAAGTGAAGAGATGCGGGCATTGTCCTCCCAGTTGACCTGATAGAATTGGCTCCCTCCAAAGCCAGAGCTCCCCGGCAGTCTGTCTCTATAAAGATATATCGAAGGCCATTGTTGGTTGCTCAGTTCAAATTACGGACTGGATGTTAAGTAATTGCATTTACACCAGACCGGAGCTGACGACTTTTCACATGGGGATCTCCAGTATATCTTAATTAAAAGGTTGAGGAAATAATTAAAAGGACACTTATTTCCGGAGCACGGCCAGAAATGTGTATTCGAAACCTGCATCAACTTGGCCATGTCTTGACAGGTACGGTTTTATTTTCGCTTGGTAGAAAAATTTGGCGCATGTCTGATCCGTTTCTCAAGGGACTGCCGTTCTTGACCGAATCGTTGATCCTACTGAACACCAATTGCACATCGGATGGTAGAATAAAATACGACCATGCAGTAACGTTATATCGCGCAAAAGGAAAGTACAGTAGTGTCACTAGCGAAAACTACCTACTGTACTGTACCGCTAGTGTACTGTACATTTTTTTTCCGGTGGTACAGTACTTTTTTCCGCCAGAGCAATTTTTTCCAAGCGGCAGAAGAATATCTTTCCGCACATTCCACTTTACCGTACCGTACAACATGTACATAGCGACCAGTAATTTTTTTCTAGCCCCGATGATGAATGCGTGTCAGCTTCTCAGCGCTTCTCGCAGATACAGTAGATTTTTCCCAACATTAGAGTACAAAAAAAAAGGTTTACCTACCACGAATGTCTAGGACGGTACTGTACAGTAATATTTTTTTGCGTGATACATTGTACAGAATACGAAATTTAAAAAATCCTACTGCAACAGTAGGATTAGTAGTATTATTGAAAATTCGTATTGTACTGTGCATACTGCATTGGTAGCGGGTATACCCCCAGTCTTGGTAATGACGCAGTCGTTTCCCTTCCACGGGCGTTAGTGCACTAACTGAACTGACCCTACAATAAGCAACGAACCGGATATACCGCACTAAAGACGAGAGTACGGTACTAAACTTGGTATATGTACGTTGTGCTCTTGAGCTCCACTGTGGACTCTGGACGCTGAAAATTCCCTGCTCAGGTCCCACAAGTACAAATAGGAGGTGCATTATCACATTCTAATCGACTACACATGCAGTATGCGTACATCCCTCGTGCTTTGCGAGGGATACATTTTTTTCCTGTTGAGGTAATGCATTCTACTCAGGATGGCTATAGCAAGCTACTGCCTTAACTGTCCTGAATAAACATGTAAAAGCGGCAGTGCAGTTCCAGGGTGCACTATATGCCAGAACCCTCTAATACGACACCCCGTGCCACATGTGTACAGTATATGACAGCACGGTGCTATACTGTACTGTACAGTGCGTTGATACACTGACAGGTGACCCTGTTCTAATTCAAATCGAATTCAGTTGATCGTGAAGCGGACTCGTATGGAAAGACTCACATCGATCAGTGTTTCCGTTCTGCTACAGCGTCTGAAATCCGGAAAAAAATTAGTCGTATTGTCTTCCCAGCAAGAGTACCATGTTATGATTGTTATGCTGACCTGTCAAATCTTGTTCCTTGTCCCCTTTCGAATTTTGTATCAAAAATTCAACGCTAAAAAACTTTATAAGCGGCGGCGGTTTTATGAATTTGACAGACGTCGGCTTTCAAAGAAAGCGTAGAAATAAAGGTAAGTCTCCACCGCACATTTTGTATGCAGTTTAGTTGCAGGTTCATAAAGTGTAACCTCGCCAATTTTTTTCGAGGCAAATAGCGGATCTAGAACACATTCGATGCTTTGCATGCTTTGGTACATGTCCTTCTACTGCGGGTTGAAATCCACTTTTCCATTAAAAATTAGGACACTATCCGGCTGCAATTTTAGATTAAAATAAAACTGAAACTAGCCTGGCCACAAGAAGAAGAAGAATAATAATAATAATAATACAAGAGGAAAAGTGCGGCGGCGGCGGCGGTGCGAGACATTGCCCTTTTCAAGTAGTAAATATGGTTGGAGGAACGAATAGAAGGGCAAACTAGGCGAAACTGTTGGGCCACGGCGCATGTGATCCAGCACACGCCTTACAGTACAAAAAAAATTTACTATACCTCTACTGTACAATACGGTAGTACTGTACACTACTTCCTAGATATTACTGAAAATCAAGGGGAAAAAAGTGATTGCTGTACAAACGGCGGCAAAATTGCGACGTTGGAAGAAAAAGTCGGCGGTTTCGAATGTGGGAATTTTTAACCGTAAAAGCAGGAAAAAAGTTGAGGCGAGCAGGAAGGGCTTCTCACTTTTCCTGCTTTTACGGTTAAAATTTGGAGGGTTTTCCAACGGCGTCAAACTAGGGCTTTACGGGGCAAATTTCGAGGATTTTCGGGCTGTGTATTCCTCGGCAAAAGGCAGCAAGCTTGAAATCGTGCCACACGCTAGTTTTTTGGGGGGTGGCGCTGAAATCTGCGTGCAGAGCGAAGAGCGAGATTTGGCAGCACGCCTAATACCTTTTTAAGGGCCGGGTGCAGGCCAAACCTCCCCGCATCCCTCCGCTCACACATCCTCCGCCGCCGCCATCAGCGCAACCAACCACCTCAACCCTTCCCCGTCAGCATCATCTTCCCCGTCCGCATCCTCTTCACCTCTCTTGCTCGTCCAGAGCTCTTCCGCTTTCCACTCCCCCTCTCTCCTGCCACCAACCTTTCTCTTCCGGGATCCCTCCCATCCCCATCCCTTCCACTTCCCCTCTCTCCTTCTCTAACCTTCCTTCCAAAGCCCCTTCCATATCCCTTCCACCCCCCTCTCTCCTGCCTCCAACCTTGGTCTTCCACAGCCCTCGCCGATCCTCATCGTCATCCACATCCTCCCATCCTCCCCATCTCACCTTCCGCCAACCTTCTTACACTTCCCCATCTCTTCTCAACCACCAATCATCGTAAGAATGAACCGTCCTCAGAACAAGCCCCGTTCCACCGGCAAGCGTGGTCGGCCAGAGTCAATTGTCCGCCAGTTTTGGGAGGACATCGACACGCCCAACATTGGGCCCAAATGCATCTACTGTAATCATCGCTCAATGACCCGTCAATTCCGGGCCCCCCAGCGACTCGTCATACTCTGATATGCAAAAACGCACCCGAGGCTGTCAAGGATCAGCTACGGCGTGCAACGAACAATAAGTACTCGCGCCGTCGTCCTCCCCCGGCCCTAGCGCAGCAAAAAGGCGGACACCGGCCACTACAGCCATGGTGGCGCCTCGGCCAACCATGCCATTGCAAACCCCGCGACGGGTCCAGCTCAAGGCCAGATGTTGCACACCACGCAACCTACACATGCTGGTATCGCTGTCACGCCCCCCCATACAACAGGGCAGCCCAACGGTGGACCGTCGCAGCCACCTTTCCCATTTGTGAAGCATGCCGCACCGCACACGATGGTGGTCCCCAGGAGGGCAACGGGACTATCGCAGCAACGTTGGCGCCATCGCCGCGCCATCTTGGAGCTCCGAGTACTGTGCACCTATGACCCCGACGGCGGGCATGAATGCAGGGAATGTGGAGATTGGAGTAGTCGGGGCTAATGTGCGATCTTCGCTGTTGACGGAGCATGCATGTGGAAATGCAGGGACTCCAAGGTCGATGGGAATCGCTGGGCCGAGTGGACAAAGTGGCCCCACCCTAAGTCCTGGGACGAACCTGTTGTACCCGAATGGCGGGGCGCAGCAACGGTTGTTGGCACCCACTGCCGAGTTGAATACGCACGTGGATATGCCCAAGCACGTTGCACTTACGGAGGCCGTGGTCGAGTCACTGTTTCAAGGTGCTGGACGTCCGAGGGTTGGGGCAGTGCCGACCCCTGCCGAGTTTCGAGCGGCACTGAAGGAGGCAAAGGAGTTTGCACGGATGAGGGTGAAGAGACAGAGGGACGGGCGAGGCTGGAGATATGCCGGCTGCAGGATGCAATCATCCTACTGGCCAGGCAAGAATGGACCGGGACAACAGGTTGGGGCCGCGAATGGGGCTCCAGGGCATGGTGCCGCGGATGTCGCGGAAACCGACGACAGCGAGGATGAGGTGCGGGGTGGGAGGAACGGTTGAGTAGGATATGATGGGAGGAAGTAAGGGGTAGGTGGGCGGCCGTGAGATCTTTTTTTCGAGACAAGAAGGGCAGGGCCGCCTGTTTGATTGTTTTGGCTTATCGAAGATTTTTGGCTTATCGAGATTTGGTGGGTGGATAGTGTTTCGCAGGGGGTTTGTGAGGGGATTGGATGAGCGCGGGACTGGTGGAATCGGTTGGAGGGGTGTGGTATGTGAATAGGCAGGGGTGGGCGTGGGACTGGCGGAATGGTTTGGAAGGGTGAGGTGTGTGAGCAGGGAGGGTGGGCGTGGGACTGGCGAATGGTTGGGCGGGGTGAGGTGGGTGGACAAGTTTTTTCGAGGGGGGTTTATATGTAGGGATGGTTGGGGGAGGGGCTGGGGGTGTGGTTGGGAGGATGGATCGGGAGGTGTACTGTACATGTGATATTGGCGCTTGGGTGCGGAGTGGGGATGGGGGAGGGAGATTGATGGGAGATGGTGCGCCAATATTGAGCAGTGGTGCCTTTAGGCAAATTTTGGATCAAGTTGGATGGATGACACGTTGGAAGGTGCTGAAAAGGATGAAAAAGGCGCAACTGGGGGGCGGCAACGGCTGTCTTTTTTCGTGGCAAGTCCGTCACGGCGTGGCGCCACGTCCCCATTTCGTCGTATTTATGTTGTTGTCTTTTCATCGTTTTATCTCTTAATACAGTAGACGCCCCCTATGGGGCCTCAACTGTATTCAAGCCGTAGGATGTCGTTGATTGTTTGTTATTGTGATAAAAGTACAGTGCGTGATGTGGCCTTTTTTGGCACGGCCCCCACAATGTACTAAACTCACTCGCCCGACTTTTCCACCGCAAAGTCCCGACCTTCCCTACCATCTCGCTTTCTCAATCATGCCACGCTGCAACTTGTGCAGCCCCACAAACCTCTGTCCATATCGCACTCTGTACGAGGGACTGCGCACGTCCTAACTATACGGCTGATCTAACCGGATGTACCTCGTCATCCATGCGCATCGGGGCTCGGGACAGGATAGCTTGAGCGTCGGATGACCAGAGGATATAACACGCCAAGTGTCGAGTGACACTTGGACGCGATCCGCGGAACTAACTCCTCGATAAATGCATTTGCACCAAGGGAAGGGGCACCCAGGGAATCAAACGCCAGAGGTCAAAACGTGAAGTTCGGCATGTAAGGCGCAAAAGATGGGCCAGTTGAGGAAGCGGGGAGGCGTCGGGCGAGGTTGCGTTCCAGAGTCGTAACCTTGTCGCGGCCGCCCACTTCTCTCATCCCCCTTCGCATGTTAGTTTCTCTGTAATCCCCTCAGCATGTTCTGCCACATGCTTTTTCCACATCCCGTAAAGATTACACACACACACGCCACTTCAGCAGCGCCACAACTTCCCTCTCCCTCCCTCCTCCATGCAAACTTTTCGCGGACGCCGTCCCTCCACTCCCACGACCCTTCGCTCCTCCAGACTCTCCTCGACGAATGTCAACGCTGGGCATCGGCCAGACAAATGACCTGGGCACCCAACAAGTGCATACTAATCTCCCAGCACCCGGCCCACCCAGCGCTACCACTCACAATCCATTCCACGGCGATTCGTCTCGCAGACAAGGCCCCATACCTAGGGATGACAATCACCCCCACGGAATACACCCTGACGCGACCATCATCAGGGCACAACGCACCCTACATGGCACCCGTCCCTGTTACACTCAACACCCCTCACTACTGACATGACCCCTGCCCGTCCTGGCCACCTCCTCCACACCTTCATACGCAGCACGTACCTCTACGGCGCAATCCTGCTGCGCGACCTCGAAGACCTCCATCGCACCGACCTCTCATCCAGCGGCAGCTCTTCGCATCCTACCTCCGCACAAGAGGCATATTCAACACCACCCACCTGTCCCGGTTACGGGCCATCCTCCAAATCCCGGACCTCACCAGCCTTCTCCAAACAAAGCCTCCAATTTCCTCGCCACTCTCCAAGCCACCACCAAAACGCACAGGCAAACACAAGTCAACGGCGGCCCGCACCCTACAAAATATCAGAACTGCTGGTACCAACTCGGTTCTCCACAAAACCCTCACCTCCGCATCCCAGACGCACCCATCCCACCTCTACACCACCGTTTGGAATACGCGTAACAACCCCCATCCCGCCGTCAACGTCGCTTCTCACCCCGCCACGCACCGCCGTAACACAAATGGAACATACCCATCCTTTCTCACCTCCCCATCCTCAAGGGGCACCCACGTCGCCTCGCCTTACGATGGTTCCTACACCGGTTCCCACATCACCCAGTACCTACGACAACGCCCCACAGAACTGCTACCAGGACCATGGAACTCCTCGGAACAACGCCATCACCGACAACCGACTTAAACGAATACGACACGCCATCAATGTACTATACACTCAGCGCTAGCGGCCACTTCATTGCATCTCTCTCCTGTCGCTGGCCCCAAACGGCGGCTAAGATACACACCAAAAGTCCATCCGAACAAGATTCTCCGCATGCATTACAGTATTTCTCTTGCAAGATTACCCTGACAACATAGCCCACTAGTCGGCTTTTATAGAAGAAGTTTCATGCGTTCAGTATCGTATTAGTCAGGAGTTTAATAAATGTTCACCACACCGACAACCTGGGTCGCCTTGGTGCAAAGTCACAGGGACTTGCACAATTTTACAAAGATACCTGTACATCTGTGCATCCTGCATAGCATACGTGCAGAGCTGCCATACTGTACCTTGCCCACCTTGCTAATTAGAAGATGAAACTTTACTTCATTGAGTACCTATCGCCGCACCCTCACCGTCCCGAAGCCACCCGTGGTCGGATACGCGGTCTAGCTTTTCGCTACTCCGAGGCCGCTGCGTTTCTACAAGCGCATCCGACCAATGCGACCAAAGTCTCTGATGCCCATTGAGCATCATGCTCCTCGCCACCTCGGTCTCCAGTACACACGGACTCGATTCCGCCGAAGTATCATCATTGCCAGCAGACGCTAGATCTGTATGGAGACCATGCGGCTGACCTCTGCCCCTCGGGGTTTGCCCCTACACCGGCATAACTCCATTCGTATTCGGTATAAGCAGCGGTGGCTGGGTGCGACCGTATATCATATTCACGAAGCGGGCCAGAGAAGGAGCGAGTGCTGCAAGTTGAGACAGCATTGACTGGTGATCAACGCGGTTGAAAGCGTTGTGCGCGTCAATGAGGACCGTGGCAACATGCGGAGCACCAGTGAAACGGCGAGCAGGGTGCGGCTGTCAGGGATGATCGCGTCCATCCTGGCCTTGATACAATTGGCCGTTGGAATTTCGCGAGGAAGTCTCGAGAGTCATCGATGGCGCTCGGCAGCAGCGTCTTGGTGACGTGGCGGAGGACTGATCCCACAGCGATGGGACGGAGTAGCGGGAGTAATGGTGCGGCAGCGAGCAGGGGCAGGACCGAGTCCGGCAGTTCCCACGCGCGATCCGCGTCACCAACTTCGAGAGCACACTTTTCCTGTCACCCCGGCCGCCGGGCTGACCGATGTTTTCAGTAGCAAGTGGAACCAGCGTGCCGGCGTGCAGTCCGGTCCCGCGTTCGCACAGCCTGCTCCATGGCGTCTGCCGTGATGTTGGTGGAGTTGGAAGGCTTTCTTCCGGAATGGGCGTGATCGGGCGCGGGGCGCGGGTGAAGATCACATAGCTTGTATGGTGTGCGGGTCATTCACATCGGCTAGCGGAGCGCTGTGCAGGGACCGCATGGCCTTGCCGTAGCGGGCGTCTGCACAGAGGGCTTCAGCGCGACGGGCGCGCCGTGCGTCGCTGCAGCCTGAGCCGTAAGCGGGGCGGTGCTGCTGGATCCATTCAGAGCGTGCTTCATGGGCGCGAAGGGCTTCGAGCCACAGCGCGTCCACTCAGCTCCAGTATGGGCGCGCCGGATTCGGGCACCTAGTGCGGCCCGTCGACGTTTGTTCTGCTGCCAGCCATCCTCCCCGCGCAAGCTGCGGCGGAGGACAGCGGTTGGCAGCATGTAGAGGTGCAGGAAGGCACGGCAGGTGGCCTCATCCCCCTTGCGTTGGCGGCGGCTTGTTCTAGCTTGATAAATAGGAGCGTGAACGGCTTGAGACATGGAATGGGATATCCTGGAAGATGTCCATTTCCCGGTATGGGGTGCGGTCTTCGGGGCTTGGTAAGGAAGAGGCAGCGGAGGGGGAGGAGGGGGTGGAGTGGAGATGTCCATGAGGAGGATGGTTAGGCGGAGAGCCATCACCCGACCGCACTCCTTCCACTGCGTACGCGCCGACAGCTGGAGGGAGGGGCAGCGGGGATCTTGAGGGGGTCCCTGGGCCGGAGGTGGGACATCTTGCATGCCTACGGACGACGGTGTCATGGCAGCGGTGTGGCGGACTCCCAGCCTGTGGTGCCGGGGAGGCGACAGTGGGGGAAAGAAGGCCGGGGGTGTCGGGGTTGCGGTGGGCACCATAAGGAACTCCGCCGCGGGGGCCTCTTTAGTTGCCGCGCAGCAGCGTTTGGTTGCCGAGGGGGAAGAGCCGGGGATTGCAGGGTGAGGTCGGGGGATAGTTGAGGGGCGGCCCGGGTGCGGGAGGGGCGGAGGAGAAGGACGGAAGCGCGTTGGGGCGCTTGATGCGAGCGGAGCCGGGAGAGGTGGGGCCGAGGTTGGACGCTGAGGCGTTGTACAGTACAGTACAGCACAGTTCACTGACCCTTTTTTTTTCTTTTGTTTCGTCAATCAGTCAATCGGATTCTTTTGCTTTCAGTCCGCATCCCCCCTGTCCCGCCGATCACTCCAGCATCCTTCCGTCCATCCATCTATCCATCCCGATCCCCGATCCCCGATCCCTTATCCCTTCCCCTCATCCCCCATCTCCCATCCCCACCAATACACAAAAATCCGCAAATGATGTTCTCCCTCCGCCTCCTCCGTCCCACCCATCGCCTCCTCCGCCACCTCTCCACCCTCCCCGAACACAAACAGGTTATCATGCCCAAAGTCAGCCCCACAATGACCGCCGGTCGTCTCATCACCTGGAAGAAGCAAGAGGGTGATTTCTTCGAGGAAGGTGAAGACATAGCAGAGGTAGAGTCCGACAAAGCCACCATGCCCATATCCGCTCGTGAGGATGGCTACATCGCCCGTATCCTCATAGCCGAAGATACCCCCGATATCCCCTTGGGTACCGTTCTAGCAGTCACTGTGGAGGAGCAACAGTGGGTCACCGAGTTTCGCGATTATAACCCACAGTCTCCGGATGCCCCGGCGAAACAGCAACACCTTGAGGGGGGGGAAAGCCGCCGCACGTGCAGCAGGAGCTGCCGGAGGTGGACCACCGCAATGCAGGTGAGTATCGGGGGCCCATCGGACCGGCCGTCATGCGTTTGGTCAGACAGTTTCCGCAGTTGGATTTGGGTAGGGTCAAGGCAACGGGGAAAAAGGGCAGGCTACTCAAGGGCGATGTATTGTTGGCAATTGAGCAGGGTACCGCGTTTCGGGAAGAGTCTGTGGAGAGTGAAGTTACACAGGTTGAGGAGCGGGAACCGCTAGATGGCGAGAACGAGTTTGACGATGTTGCGGTCAGTTTGATGAGACGGACTATCGCTAGCAGGTTGGTAGGTTCCAAGCAACAGATTCCTCACCGCTATATGATGAGAACGTATGCGTTGGATGCCGTGTCGGGTATGAGAAAGCGGTTGAATGCCATGGATTTGGGGGTTAAGATTAGCGTCAATGATGTTATGTTAAAGGCGATCGGCGCGGCACTGAGGCGTGTGCCGCAGATGAATGTGAGGTGGGTCGAGGGGAGGGGGTGGTGATGAATGACACCGTGGATGTGTCAATGGCGGTTGCGGTGGATGGCGGGTTGATTACGCCTATTGTCAAGGGGATCGATGGCCTGGGGTTGGCGGAGGTGGCCAAGGTGAGCAAGGAGCTTGTGCGAAAGGCTAGGCAGGGGGTCCTGGAGCCGGAGGAATATGAGGGGGCGGGTTTTGTTTAACCAATTTGGGCATGTTCGGAGTGCATCGGTTTGCGGCGATTGTGAATCCACCGCAGAGTGGAATTTTGGCGGTAGGAAGCGGAGGTAAGTTGCGTTCTACCGTGCAGGGTGGATTAGGGGTTTGTCACCGGGTTTTCATGGAGCTGTACTAACAGAAATTTCGTTTGCGCTTGTTTATGCGGTCTCGTTTGGACGCTGGTGTTGCTGGGCTGGTTGTGGTTGGGATCACACGCTGGGTGAGGGTTGACAGTTGCGAGAGCGGTGATGGGAGAGAATGGCAAGTTGAGCAAGGTGGTTGAGGGGACGGCTACTTTGTCGATGGACGCGAGGTCTGTGGATGATACGACAGCAGCCAAGTTTTTGGAGGAGTTTGCCAAGTGCATGTCGGATCCTGAGAGCATGCTGGTGTGAAACGACGCTGTAGGCGTTGCGAGTAGGACGCAGTGATGGGAGGAGGATTTATTGAGGATCTATAAAGCAGGCGGTAGCGACTGTACCACTAGGCTGTAGATGGTAGATGTTGTTACTGTAAGCTTGGTGCGGAGTTAGTTGGTGAAAATGGTGTCTCCGTCCAAGGCAGTTGGGACCGAGACGGCTAACTTGTAGAGGTCAGAAGATAAGTGTAACGTTTACATGGTAAAGTGGATTTGGGGTGTTCACGTGTTTTGTACCGGGTTTGGCTTTCCCGTTTTGTTGCCCTGCGTCTTGAAAAACTTTGACACATCCAAGAGTCCTGGTTGCGCCATGACGACTCTAAAGCGATCAGTTGAGACGATTTGACCTTCTTGATGCATTCGAGAATCCAATGCGGTTTGACAACGACCATGCGATCCTTTGCGCTTGCGCGGAGTTCCTTTTCGACTTTGGAGGCAGCAAGGTTATCCGCAACTACATGGGTGACTTGTCGTCGGAGAAAGTTGCGCATAACGGTACCTCCATTTCGCCAAATGATCTGCTCAAGTTTTCGCTGGCCATTTCGAACCCCTGTAAAGTAGACGGAGACGTTTTGAAATATGGTAGATTGTGGGGTGGGTGCTTGGCCCTTTAGACGAGATTGGCGGAGGGAAAAGTAGGAAGTGCGAGTCCAGTGGGCTGGTTTGCTGATTTTGGGATTGGGAGGAAAGGAGAAGGGGTTTGGTTTGGAAGGACAGGGTTGACGGGGGGAAGGACCCATGACTTGACATGGACACATGGGAAGGGAGAGGGTGAGAGGAGGTAGCAAAGCTGAGTGGCCTTGAAAAGGAACGAATGGCGTGGATTGAAAAAAATAAAAGTCATTCGTGTGGGGCCATGGACACGGTAGGGGTCTTTAGTTGGCGGTTTGAATTCTCTTTTGGGTAGTGTTCAAAAGTTCAAAAACTCCCAATTAAATGCTCTTGTATTTGTTTCAACCGAAAAAATGATTCTCACGTGGATTGGAATTTTATCATTATTGGAACGCCCATAATTTTTTTTTGTTCTGAATGTGCTTTATATTTGCATTTGTTGTCGTGTGGACAGTACAGTACGTACGTCACATCCGCTCTGATCCAAACAAAATAAATTTATAATATTATTGAATACTATGCAGTACCTCTTTTTTCTGCCGGATCAAAACATCACCTTGCTGTACAGTATCTGCTGTACACTTGTAGTATTTTGTCTTCAAGCAATAAAGCGTCATTCTTCCTTCTGTACAGTACATGTACCAGGTTTTCCCCGTTCTTGCGAGAATCCTACACTACGTGCACTCATCATTTGCTTCAAAAAAACTTGAAATATGATCCGCAATTCACACGTTTCAAAAAATATTATTGTATCTTCAACTCACTGAATCACATACAGTACGTACAGTATATTAGGTTTGTTCCAGTCACGTATTCATGAATATGCTGTTGCAATTGCATATTTTTGCAAAGTACAGGGATGATATGTACCTTGGGATCATCTTACCTCACTTCAGGAATCACCTTTCCAAAAACGAAACTATCCCAACTTTTCCCGCGCTTCACCACATAGCCCTCAAGGCGGCTTTTCGTCAGAAGATAAGTAAACATTCACACACACCACACTTTCGCAGCCTATTCCTCGCCAGCAACCCATGCCCCGCGGCTAATGCGTTATGCGGGATAAGTCGTCGCTGATGGGTAGGTAACACTACAGTACATGATATTCCTTACAGGGCCGGCTCAATGCCGGCGAGCAGGCATGCCGCGTTGCACATGACGGCCACAGCAGCGTGCCTTTGGGTAAGCACCGCTCTAACCAACCCATAGATCTCCGTCGCTCGAACGGCCACGTTCCGCGCGACATCGGTTAGCACCGCGTACGCGTCTGGGTGCCAGCCGCCAAGGGTGGATATTGGAATAGGCACAAGCCTTCCTCTAGTAGCCGTCGCGAGCAGTGGTTCATTCCTTCGACGTTTGGCGGAGATGGCTGAGTTGAGGGAGGCGAGTGGGTTGAAAGTACGCACTCTCCTATTGGAGGGCGCAAAAGGTTTGACGAACATGACGTCAAAAAACTCCGTTCCTTCGTTGCTACCCATTGCCTCGATATCCGGCCTTGTGCGGTGAAGCCCTGTCGCCCCTCGATGGCCGGATGACGGGCTGCCTTCTGCAGGTCTTGGGCGAGGAGGACGTCGTGTCGTCGGGTGCGGTGACCACCATACAAGCAGTGCATGAAGTGATCCCCGTGGCAGTCGAGGACCTCAGGGCAGTTTGTGCGTGGGCATGGTGTGTCTGGGGCGAAGAGCGGGACTTGGAGGTAGTACTGGAGCCACATTGAGAACTCACGGGCGTCAGTATTGGTCTTGAGGCCGGGATACGGAACACAATAGACCCATTCCTTTGCGCCGGGAAGGCCCATAGAAGCCCGGAAAGCTTGCCTTGGTTGGTCGCCGAGATGGGCCAAAATACACTACAAGGTAGGAGTCGTGAGGGCTGGCAGGAGATCGACCATATTCAGAGGGCGCGGACGGCATCATGTACGTGGTAAGATCCGTGATACGTGCCAGCAAGATTCCGATGCCCAGCCTACCAAAGTGTAGTTGTAGGAAAACGAATGGGTGTATAGGGTCGGAACGCTAATGGGCTACAAGTGAGTAAAGATGGGGCAGGGGGTCTATTACTTTTGCTGAATGAATAACGTAAAAGAATGTCTCATTACGTCAGAGGTTAACTTTCAGCTTGTCAACTATTTGGGTCTGCGCCTGAAGTCATATGCCAATTTCACGACCTCTCCTGGAAAAAGCGATTTATTCACTATATGCAGACTTTGCTCTCAGAAGAACATATGAAATAGCAGAAAAGGCAATTAAGGGGAATGTTGTGTACGAAAAAGACTAACAGAAGATATTCGTAGGATTAATATATACACATAAACCTCTAAATTTTCCTCCTCGAGGTCAAAGAAAAAAACTTCCAAAAATCCATACTGCTTTGCAGTCTCTACAAAATTTATCAATCGACCCATAGGGATTGATTGCTCTCTTGTAAATATCAATATCTTCCAATACCTCCTCGAACCCCTTAATCTGCACTACATTCGTAATAAAAAGAGTTCTAAATTACGATCAAAATTTCCAATCTACCCTCTATCTCCCAGAAGCACCCCACGGTTGCACACCAATGGATCCTAATCGTGCAACATGTCTTCCCCACCAACCTTCCTCATCTTTGGATCCCTCCACATCCACCACTGCCTCTCCTAGGCCCTCTTTGTCCCTTTTTTACTCTTATTTCTCAAAAAATTGACGGAAAACCCACTCCCGAACGCTATTCCGGCCCATTTTTGCGCTAGTCTTTGCATTAAGTTGGCCAATTGGCCATCAAGGTCACTATTTAATAGTAAGGAGAGCTCTACTGGATTTGCAATGGTAATGGATGGGCGGAGGCTAGTCGTGTTGATAGCAAAGTGAAGGATTGTGCGGGTGAGCCGATGCAGTGGTTCATTGCAGGATTGATTATTGCTTCAGCGATGTTAATATAAAACTTTAACGAGGGGGCTGTGGTGGATAAAGTTCACGGCCTTTGTCGAAATTAAAAATATGAGACTATGTGTCGGCTCTGAATTTGTATGAATTCGTACAAAAAAATATGATTGATAGGATATCGGAACTAAATTTGGAGGTAGAAGCTAGTAACGAGTAGAAAATTTTCTTTTCGAGAAAAGAGGACCAAATCTTAATAAAAAGAAAATGGAAATAGAGCCGTACAATAAAGTTGGATTCTTAACGGAAAAGGGCTTCAGGATGTTTGAAAGAAAAGGAAGGAAGATTTTTTTAAAGAAGATGAGGTCAAAGATGGATCGCGGGATGAACGAAAAAAGATTTTGCGGAAAGTAATGGTTTCGTATCAAAAGACCTAGAGAGTGGCTCATGGCCTATCGTACCACTATCATATCGCCTTTTGAACCAGCCTCCGTCAGAAAAGGGAAAAAATAATCCAAAGTATCCCTTGAGAATCCCACTGGCTGCGCGTACATTGCTTTCTGCCATTAGTTCTCGATTTTGCTGGTGTGGTATCACCCATCCACCATCTTGTTTTTGGGGAACTATACACGCGCATAGCATCCAGAAACCAAACGTAAGACGCCAATATTCACATGCCAACCTATATGCTGCAGCGCTCAACAAGGAAGCCGAGACCCTTTGCTCGACACGACCTGGCCATGCCCCGTATTTGAACTCCGCAAAATCGACCCTATTCGGACCGCGTCTTTTTTTAATTCAAATATAGTTATTATTATACAGCTTCCAAAGAGATATATTATCAACCGAAATTATTTACCCCACCGTGCCTCCCTGCAACATGCGGGCACGATACTGCCAACCTATTCAAAACCAAAATTTTAGAAGCTGGCTTTCCTGTTACTTTTGTGGTAAGGAGCCTGGTCCTCTACGGATCTCTAATTCCCGCACACGCTCGTCAGCGACATCTTTTTGAAGGAAATTGGTCCACTAAGGACCTTCATTTTGTACAATCCCAACCCCCGCTACATTCATTTAAAACGAACCAGTTCTTTCCTGTCCCTTTTGAAAACATAACCCTGAAATTAATCCTCTTTACTAACACCAGACTCACTGTGTACCCTTGCATTTTATTTTATATTTGAATGTTTTGGTTATCCATTTTGAGAAGAAACTTTCAATCCGTGATCTAATCATCATCTAAATTAACTTCCATCATGTTTTCGTTCAGATATCTACCTGATGACCACAAATTAGAGCAATATGTAGAGGACGATGACCGGGAGGACCCGCTCGAATCGTTATCGTATAAACGTGGAGATATTCTTGTGGTGCATGAAGAATAGACCGAAAGTGAGGATGTAGCCGTAATATCGGACTCCTCAGTTGCGGATAGAGGAGATTTTGAGGATCATGGGGAAATATTGGATGATAAAGATTTGTTTGAGTTGGCTACGTACGATTGAGAGCCGTCTGGGGAAATTTGTAGAGTTCGTTTTGGAGGTTTGCGTAGTTTTGAGTATTTGTTCTGTATTGAACTGGAAGATGATGATTGTGAGTATTTCGTCTAAACGTATACCCTGAAAGTATCAGTTACCATAATTTGTCGTCCAAAGATTCCCATGGATATATTTAATGGTATTCAATATGTGTGATTGAGATTTTAGGTTAAAAGTAAGCTATGTAATCCGAATCAGATAGGAGAGGAAAGTTGGTAGACGACTTCAAGAACAGACCTAAGTAGTTTCGGAAGTTGAAAATCAACTTCTTACCTAAGAAAAATTTCGTTAACGTAAGTCACTGAGCGCAAAAGGTAGTACCTACTCATGATATAATCAGAAGTAGCTCTTGACTTGCTTTCCTATCCAACTCTTCGTGTTACTAAAAACTGTACACTATTGCAGCACTTTCTTCGCATGCATACCTCGTTCCCGGACAGTTGGTTCTCAGAATCGACTACTGACCGAAAGAACCTGTTAACTCCATTAATAATTTCCATCATGTTGCATGCTCTACGTAAGGTGTTTTTGTACAACACATAAAAGTCCTCCAATTTGGTCGGCCAGTGATTCTACAGAGCCCCCAGAATATCATGATACGTACTCGATTACCATCTAGATTGAAAATCGACTGAATGGGGAAAGTTTCATGGGTGGGAAGTGTAGCTTTAGTACTTACCAGCACTATCGGCCGTATCCAGAGATAAAGGATGCATATTGGTGCAGTAAAGGAATTATGAAAGGAGAGGCTCCCCAAGGGAGGCAGTGCAGCCCCACTATGGTTTTAGAAAGCTCGATATCTAATAAATTCATGATGCCGTTATCCCGTTATCCAGCGTAAAATATTTTCCGCAGCTTGGTTCGTAGTCGTACCTGCCAGAGTTTCAACGCCTTCATCGGGTACGCTGTTTCTATACGATTAGTTGCTCTCACAAAATATCATGTAGCTGATGTCAACAATGACCACCGAGTTATCTTCCAAGTGTGCGCCCAGACCCTTCAGTACATATTACCGAATTATTTGAGACCAAATTTAGTTATTCATGTAGAGAAGATGATATTTGCTCAATTAACTGAGTAATACTCTTTGACTAGAATGTTTTTTCACAACTGCAATTTCCAGGCAGATTTTTCCATCTACATTTTAGAGTAAAAATTTTATCAAACCTTCGATGTACAAAAGATTTTTCAGTAGATGAATTAGCGTAGAGCCGAATTATTTTACTCACTGTAATACCGCATAAGATTGTATTTTCCACCGAAAATGTATAGCAATATCTTTCATAGTTTAGTAGAATTCTACTTAGTCCCAGTACTTTCACTGGGTCGAGAAAAGTGTCTCGAACAAAAAGTCATTTCAGCAGATAGACTTAAAGCAAAAAAAATCATGGCCCTATACCATCGGACATGTCCGGTGGGGTTTCCAATTTCGTCGAGTTGTTGAACTTTGGCAAACCCTTCTCGCACCTGCAACTCCAACAATAAGTATCGCCAAGGTGAAAAATTCCGACAGGTGGAAATATCTTTACAAAGTCAACATTATTCGCTCTGATTTCAGTCCCCTCGACGCTTTGAATAGCTCAAAAAGAGATTCCATTCTCAACCGAATCAATAGAGATGGTCGTAAAATTCATCCAATAGAACAATAGATTGACAACAATGGATTGACAGAGTAAATTATATTCCTTTTTAATCAAAAAGAACAGAAAAGATGGCAATTTAGGAACCCATATTCGCTCTCTTACTGATTATTTCAAAGCCTTTTTTTTGGGATTTCGTCTTCTTCTTGTAGTGCTCTATAGTCTTAGTTTAATTTTGATTGGTTCGCTGGTTTCGCTTGGAAGTAGGGTTAGGAATCGTCGGTCTATTTGCGTCCTTGCTTTGGATCATTGATCCAGTCTTCTGTTCTGGCTTTAGCCTATTAATGGAGACATAGTGCATTTCGCTATAGCCGCCAACTGTACCAAATCATGCTTTGAATTGAAAATAATTTGTAAAATTTTTTCTTGTAGACGCATTGTACAGTAAAATCTCTTTTTTGCATCACAAATGCACAGTAACAATTCTCCTCTGTTCGCACTGTACAGTGCCGTGAACATATTAAATGTTTACAGTATTCCAATTACCGCATTTGTAGAGCGGTATAGTGCATTTTGCTATTATCACACATTGTACCAAATCATATTTTGAATTGAAAATTTTTTTGTAAAATTTTTTCTTGTAAACGCAGTGTACAGTGAAATTGTTTTTGTATTAACAATGTACAGTATCAATTCTCCTTTGTTCGCACTGTACAGTAGATCTGAAAAACAATTAAAAGCAAACTGCTCAGTGATGCACCTTTTTTAATTGAAAATTTGATAAGGAAATCTCACAATACCGAACCAGTACTCATTGCTTGCTCTCAACGACAGAGTAATCTCCTAAAGAAATCAATTTTATAAAAAAAACTTACTGATTTTAATTTCACATTAAATTCAATGACAATACTGTACTCAGAACGTTTATGGTATCTCCCATTCAAATCAAACCTAGGTTGTCCCAGACCTACATATATAATGACCGGCAAACCCGGCGTCGAAAGTCCTTCGCTGTGCACTCCATCGCTACTACAACGAAATCGGCACCCACTACCCATATGTTGGCTCTCCGTCTCCACTGAGGCCAAGCGTTCCCGCCGTACGGAAGCCCTCTGTGCCGATGCGCGATATGGCAAGGCTATGCGATCCCTACACAACGCTCCCTGCGCAGATGTCAATGATGTTCAAATCGTCCAGCAGCTTCGGGACCTACACCCGACCCCACCATAGCCAGTCACCCACTCAACGAGGATAGCCTCCCCGCCCGCCCATAACGGAGGCCGCTGTTCCCTGGGCTGCTCGCCGCGTCCCGCGTGACACCACGTCACATGGATGCCATCGTCCATGATACACGCATGATGCTTCGTCAAGTCTCCCTGCATCCTCAAGTTGCCGCGATCTTCATTGATGCCCGCAATTCCTTCAACCGCTCTGATCGGCAGTCATTGCTTGACCTGCCGCCATCCCGTGTCCCTTCGCTAGCCCGGTTTGTCAATATGTTATACGGTCGGACCCAGTCACCGCTAATCCTTCCGAATCGGGATCGCACGATCATTGCTAGCGCCCAGGGCACCCAGCAGGGTGGCCCTGCTAGTATGCTGCTCTTCTCCCTGACAGCTCAGCCGCTTATCAGACAAATCGCAGAAGAAGATGATACACCTCTCACTCAGTGGTATGCGGATGACGGTACAATAATCGGAACAGTCGACGGCCTCCGCAGCGCACTTCGCTTGCTTAGTCTTGTAGCGATACGAACAAGGGCTAACCCTCCGCGCCCCACGGACAACACCCATAAGCTGCAGCGTGGCACAACAAAACATCTCTGTCCTGCAACGCGCAAACTCACATTTGTGCGGACGTCTGTGGGGCGAAGGCTAGGGATCCACAGAGGAGAGACCACCAGCAACAAGCTCAGATGAGAATTCAAGCTTTATTGTCAAAGCTACGTGCTGTTATGGGTGGGAGACAAAATTGAGGTACATATACGTTGCATACGGTGTCAAGGTGACCTCCTTTAAGCAGGTCTTGAAAGAGACGTTCCGCTTGGATGCCCTTTTTCTATATGCTGCAAGGACGAGGATGGGGATTCAATCCAGGTTAGTAAGGACGCCTGGTAACAAGCCTGTAACCCCTGCGCCTTGGTGGCCAAGGTTTCTCGCTGATACGCCCATTACTTCATGGCGCGGTTGCTGCGAGCCTCCTGTATGCCGCCCCTGCTCGCCACCGAACGTCTTCATACACCCCAGCTCGCTCCCTCGCAGTTCTTGGAAACCACTTCAGCGGGGACCGTGCTTTCTTTGTTATCCAGGCTCGCCCGTAATTGACTCTTTCGGAATTATCTCCGACCTGCTGACTCTGCCACGACCGCCACCTCGAAGAGATCCCTCGGTCTGCCGTCTCGCCCTTTTCCTTCCGTCACTCGCAGCTTTCTTCTTACTCACGCGTTCGTTGCCCCTGGAAGCCTACCCCAGTAGATCACTTTAATTACTTTTCGCACAACTTTTTTACCCCGATCAGGTAAAGATGCTGTTCCACTACATACAGCGCACTATAGAGAATCAAAAAGTTGCCCGTCGCGGTATTCAGAGGCACTAAATTGAATTTCGCTCAATCGCCTTCTTTTCTCACGATAGGCTACCTGTGCCGCACGTCGCTTATTGTGCGACTGCGATCCAATAAAGTAAAGCCGGTTTCGCACTGAGCTGTACATTTGAGCATCCTCGCCCCTGAGAGGATGGTAGCTAATATGCAAATTTGTGAGCGCAGCGCAAAGTCTAAAGACTGCATCATACCGACCTTCTTTCCACCTCCACGTACCCCCCATTATACCCCAAAGAATGCACAGCCTGCCAAACCAGTTTTCCACCAGGATACGATCTGACGAAATCTTTCTATTCCGCTCCACATCTTCAGCGCTTAAAAATCCATTCTTTGGTTTCTTCTTCGGAATTATTGCACGTACAAGCTCCCCAGCTCACTGATAGCCCTAGTCCATTAAAACTGCCCAACATTCAGGGTATTCTCCAGACATTTCTCCGAGATCTGCTTTGTTCTCATCACCCGACTTTTTCTTGAGGGCCTTTTTGTGAAACCTAACATTTCGCTGGAATTTTTCCAGGTCCGAAACGCTTCCCGGATAATGTGAGCTGCAATTTATAGCTTGCCCATTTCTTAAAACACTAATTTCTACTTTGTAACCGTAGAGCTTTTGTTTCCCAGAAAATATTCTTACCCTCTTGCATATTTCCCGATGGTCTGTTACTTTGTTGGAAAGTAACATCTGTTGCGTACCGTGCGCAAGGATTGTACTTGAATCGAACACGATTTTAGAGTAGCTCTCCAAACGGGTATGTGCGAGCAGTTTCTAAAACTAAACTGTTGTATGCAAACTGCCAAATTCCATGAATAAACTTGGTTATCATCTTCTCGAATGTAGGAGACTTCAAGTTGAAGACGCGAGCCGCTATGTCCCACTGCGCCCCACATTTGAGGACTACTAGAGTCATGAATAGTAGATCCATTCCATTATAGACGCTCTTGCGGCCGGGACCAACGTTGTGCGTCTCACGCACTGTGTCCGAAAAAGCGTTCCAGTGCTGCTTGAACTGAGCAGCATCAAAGTCACACATCTCGTGAATCCCTTTGCTACGCTAGACCCGTAGAATGCATCAAAGACGGGGGACGTGCTGGCATTTTCATCATCGCTATCGTTGGCCGGACTGATGTTCACATACCTACGCATTTCCTGCTCCCTGGCCACAGCAGTTGAAGCCAGCAGCTGAAGGGGTCTGCAGCTTCCGATGGGGAGGGCGCGTTGACGGTTGGTTCGCTTGGCTGAAACTGACTCATGTCAGTACAGAATATTTAGATGAAAATGGGCTGAGCAGGAGTGCTGAGCGGAGCAAGAATGCAGAAAGGATCAGGAGTGCTGCGCGGAGCAAGAAGGCTGCGCAGAGACACAGAGCTGACAGAAGCAGGAGTGCTGGGCTCTGCAATAGTGCTGACAGGAGCAGCAGTGATGGGCGGAGCAAGAGTGCTGGCAGGAGCAGCAGTTCTGGCAGGAGCAGCAATGCTGGGCGGAGTAAGAGTGCTGGGCGGAGCAAGATTGCTGGGCGGAGCAAGAGTGCTGGGCGGAGCGAGATTGCTGGGCGGAGCAAGATTGCTGGGCGAAGCACTAAGAAAGGGCCGTGACGAGGAGCAATGCGGGCAGAATGGCGACTTGTTGTGGACGGGTTTGGAGCTGAGGCACGGCAGGGGAGCAGTGTTAATTACGTTCTACAGGGATATATCAACGGCACAGTACAGTATTGTAACTGCACTGTATTTTTCATTTGGAAATGGCGCGCAAATTTTTCAAATATTTGGGGCGTTTGGAAATGGCAATCTTTCAATTTTTGATTCTTCACCTTTTGTAAATCAGAGGCTCATACCGTTGGTGAGCGGGAAATAATTGAACGAAGTTCCATTTTTAGAAATGTCGTAATTTTAGGTAAAATTATATATTTTTTGAATTACTCTGTACTATACAATTGCACCAACATGATATCGTATTTTCTACAAAATTTTAGCTTTTCTTTTATCTTTGATCGAGAGTACTAGTGTCATGGACAAATTAAATGCTTGCAGTACTCCGAATTCCGCATTTTTAATGCGTTACGTTGCATTTCGCTATTATAACCTACTGTACTAGATCCTGTTTTGAATTCAAAAATTTTGTAAACTTTTTTTCTTGTAGACGCAGTGTACAGTAAAATTGTTTTTGTATTAGCAATGCACAGTAACAATTCTCCTCTGTTCGCACTGTACAGTACCATGAACAAATTAAATGCTTACAGTACTCCGAATTCCGCATTTTTAATGCGTTACGTTGCATTTCGCTATTATAACCTACTAGGTCTCTCTATCATACATTAAACAAATGCTCAAATTCTGTACAAAAATCAATATCACGGTAGTGCAATAATATATTACCAACTGGTTTAGAAAACGAAGAATTTTAAACAAAGGTACAGTATTTCAATAAATAGTTCTTCACTCTATTATTTACTGAACACTAACGGCAAAACCGTGCCATTGCAAAAAGCACAGAATCAAAAAAAGAAACACCCCCATTTCCAAAAGCGCACAGTATTTGAAAATTTTGCGCACCATTTCCTAATGAAGAGCACAGTACTGATGCAGAGCCCGAAACGGCGATGGACAGTACCACCAAAGCCCTTCATTAGCAATATTTTCATGTGGATATAGCCGTCCCAGTCGCCCCTTACAACGATACCACTTCATTCATCGCTCCCACTCTCTCCTCCACTGCAGTCTATCCCCCCGCACTTTCGCCCCTGCCAGCCCAGCCCCCTCTGCTAGCCATTCCGGCCTCAGATACTGTTTCGCACCTCCGCTTCCCTGACCTCGGCTGTCCCTTCAATACCACCAGGCAGCCCAGCCATACACGGTTTTGAAAGAAAGAGTCTTATTTTCAACCAGCATGAGCTCCTCTCAACCCACCGCCACCGCTGTCAATGTGCCCTCCCATCGGCGGCTGCCGATGCCTTCACTTGTTAGCCTCAGCTGCAGTGGCTAGGGAGCAGGAGCTTCTCAAATACACAACATTAGGCTGTACCAGGACAATGATGACGAAAATGACAGTTTGTGTCCGGTGTTTGATGCCTTTTATGAGTCCGTCGGAAATAAAGTATTCACGAAATGTGCAACTTCGATGCTTCACAGTTCAAGCAGCTCTGGCTCTGGAACTACTTTTCAAGCACAGTTCGAGAGGTGCACAATGTAGGGCCTGGGCGCAAATGCGCCTACAATGGCATGGACTTGTTATTTATGACTCTAGTCGTATTGAAGTGCGGAACGCAGTGGGACATCGCAGCTCGTGTTTTCAATTTGAAAGGACCTACATTCGAGAAGATGATTTCAAAGTATATTGATGGTATATGGAAGTTCGCGTACGAAAGTTTAATAAAAGAAATGGATAGCGATATCCAGTGGTGAGTTACTGGAAAATCGCATTCGATTCAAGTACTTTCCTTGCACGTTATGCGACTGACGTTACATTTCAGCAAGGTAACAGGCCTTCGGGAAACATGCAGGAGGGTAAGAAGTATTTCAGGCAACACAAGCTCTACGGCTATAAAGTGGAAGTCAGCGTTTTAAAAAATGGACAAGCCATAACTGCAGCCGACACTACCCGGGAAGCGTGGCCGACTTGGAGATATTTCAGCGAAATGTGCAGTTTCATAAAAGTCTTTAAAAAGAAACAGTCTGAAGTTGACATAGCTGATGTCGGAGAAATGTCAGGAGTATCCTCAGCATTGGGCCGTTTTAATGGATAAGGGCTACCAGGGTGCTGGGGAGCTGGTTCGAGCAATCATTCCGAAAAAAAACCTAATAATGGATTTTACTCGCCGAAGACGTAGAAAGGAACAGAAAAATTTCATCCGATCGCATAATCGTGGAGAACTGGTTTGGTCGGCTGTGCACTCTTTGGGGAGTGATGGGAGGAAGTGGAGGTGGAGGGAGGCTCGCTACGATGCGGTGTTCAAGCTTTGCGCTGCACTGACTAATTTTCACATAAGCTACCACCCCTTGAGGGCCGAGGATGCCCAGATGTACAGTTCAGTGAGAAATCGTTTGTATTCAATCGGAACTGAGTCGCACAATAAGCGGCGTGCGGCACAGGCCGCCTACCGCAGAAAAGGAGGCGCTTGGGTGAGTTCAATTTTAGGTATCGGAATTCCAAATAGACATCCTTTTGACTCTCAGTAGCAGAAGCATTTATTTCATTAGGGTGAGGGTGGTCGAGTTACCGAAACATATGAGGGATTATGGGTTGGTCTTTGGGTTGGTCATGTAAACGAAAGACCCTCGCCGTGACACGGCATGCGAGCTAGTAGGGGAAGGAGACACTGGAACAGATAGAAAAACTTCCCATTGCGACAGTTGGGCCTTGATGACAGAGCATGACGGGGGGAGCGAAACGAGACGTCACAATCATAGTCGTCGCCTTCTAAAGAATAAAAGTGAGACCAATCCATCCTCCTAGTCGACATTAACAGGCGCTTAGTTCCATACGGGCCCTGCAGCGGCAAACCAGTGGGCGTCTTCGTGCTCGTAATAGCCTCGCCGGCGCGTCTACTGTACGCTTGCCTACAGGCGACTTCGGGGTTGATTGTGATAGGAGCGGCTTCCAAATAAGATAAGAGCTTCCCGTTGGCTTTTAATTTGTTTTCAGACCTACTGTAATATATCATGTTTTGAATTGAAAAACATTTTGTAAACCTTTTCTTGTAGACGCAGAGCACAGTAAAATTGTTTATGTATTAACAATGTACAGTAAGCGTTCTTCCCAGTTTGCAGTGTACAGTGCCATGAACATATTAAATGCTTACAGTACTCCGATTACCGCATTCTTAACGCGGTACAGCGCATTTTGCTATTATCACACTTTGTACCAAATCATGTTTTGAATTGAAAATAAATTGTAAACGTTTTTCTTGTAGACGCACTGTGGAGTAAGTTATTTTTTCCAGTCACAAATAAACAGTAACAATTATCCTCTGTTCGCACTGTACAGTGCCGTGAACATATTAAATGCTTACAGTACTCCGACTACCGCAATTGTAGTGCGGTACAGTGAATTTTGCTATTATCGCACATTGCACCATGTCATGTTTTGAATTGAATAAACTTTGTAAACTTTTTTCTTGTAGACGCATTGTGGAGTATGTTATTTTTTTCCAGTCACAAATAAACAGTAACAATTATCCTCTGTTCGCACTCTACAGTGCCATGAACATATTAAATGCTTACAGTACTTCGATTACGGGAATTGTAATGTCGTTCGTTGCATTTCGCTATTATTCCCTACTGTACTAAATCATGTTTTGAATTGAAAATAAATTTTGTAAACTTTTTTCTTGTAGACGCAGTGTACAGTATAATCTCTTTTTCCCAGCACAAATGCATAATAACAATTCTCCTCTGTTCGCACTGCACAGTGCCGTGAACATATTAAATGCTTACAGTACTCCAATTACCACATTTGTAGTGCGGTACAGTGCATTTTGCTATTATCGCACATTGTACCAAATCATGTTTTGAATTGAAAAAATTTTGTAAACGTTTTCCTTGTAGACGCATTGTGCATTAAATTACTTCTTTCATCACAAATAAACAGTAACAGTTTTCCTCTTTTCGTACTGTGCAGTGCCATGAACATATTAAATGCATACAATACTCCGACTACTGTAATTATAGTGCGGTACAGTGAATTTTGCTATTAATCGCACTTTGTACCAAATCATGTTTTGAATTGAAAAAGTTTACAACTTTTTTCTTGTAGACGCATTTTGCAGTAAAATTTTTTTTGTATTTTAGAATGTACAGTAAGTGTTCTTCGCTTTTTGTAGCGTACAGTGCCATGAACATATCTGTTGTACGGCACACGTTTCAAATTGTTTTTGCTGCCAATTACAGACTGCGACAGCAGGATTTGGCTGAAGACATGAATAGTGCCGTATATGACATGTGGCAGAAACTATTTTTAGTGCTATCGGTAATGTGGTACCCCTCGAGCTTTGCCCTGCTTCTACAATATATTTCCATCCGAATGGGTATATGAAGCAGCCCTAACTAACCGATCGGGCGATAGGAGGACAAGGACGTTGCGAGACCAATGCGTTACAGTCAGAATCGACTTTTCTACCGTCCTATCTCGCCCAGATGAAATGCCCACATACGGGACTGCAACAGCATCCCGCGGGAATTTTGTACCCATTCATTGTGGCTGCCATTTACCCGCTCACTTTGCCTGCCATTTCGCCGCCCTCCTTTACACCGTGCAAACCGCAGTTATATGTGCTCAGGGATAACCTTTGACAAATTTCCACGCACGATTTCCCCTTTGGTTTTCGATCCGGACGAGGACTTCATGTCGTCGAGAAGTAGTGTTACATTACAGATAGGAAAATCGAAGTACCGTGAGCTGTCGGTATCTTCATGGCACTGTACTCTGCGAATAGAGGGGAAATTTTGCTGTACATTTCTAGTAAAAGTAGATGTTACTGTACACTGCGTCTACAAGAAAAATGTTTACAACATTTTTTTAATTCAAATTATGATCTTGTACAGTTTGCGGTATTAGCAAAGTGCACGGTAACGCATTACAGACTTATACTGCTAACAGAGGAGGAATTCAATTGTACATTGATAAGACAAAATTACTGTACACTGTGTCTTTAAGAAAAAGTTTACAACACATTTTCAAATATAAAATATGATTTGGTACAGTGTGCGATAGTAGCGAAATGCACTGTACCGCATTACAGCTGCAAAAATCGAAGTACCGTAAGATGTTAAAAGGTTCGTACTACTGTACGTTGAGAATGGAAAACTTTTACAGTATATTTCGAACATTTACCTTAGCAACCTTCTCTGCAAATTAGAGTTACAACAATACCACCAAAAATCCGACAAAACTGTAAAACATTTTTGCAGTAAATTCTATATCAGTTTCATATAGATACTGCTGGGAGATGCGGGAACTTTCGAATTTTACTAAGATATTCTATTTCAGCCAACAACCTCGAAGGCCTGATTGTCGTTAAGTAGTCCATATGTATCCACTGAGGCCTTTAGCTCAACATAGAGGAGCTTGGTGTCATTTAGCCGCCAATTTAAGTTGAACTTACCCTGGACGTAAGTTTCAACTGCAAATGGCAGAGGTATCTTCCAAAGATAAAAATGATTCGTCCTTCCTCCCCCGCAACTTTTTTGCGCTTCAAACGCTAACATCTTCGGGTGGTAGTGCCTGATTTTGCCAATACCCGAAGACTACAGCCACTTAGAGTGAAGGACTTTTAGATCTGTAAAAGGCTGGCGCCATGTAAGTAACACTTCAAATGAAGTTCGATGAACACGATCGACACGATAACTAAATTCGCCAGACCGGACCCCGGAAGGCAACACAATAGCAAGAGACAACCGCTTTGCTGCAGGTTCAGGCTCAATCCATGAGGTATCAAATACATAGGATGCATAACAATCATCTCGAAACTGGAGACTGACCCTGTACTGATATCTGCGTAACTGTCACCAAAAATCACATCACCGCAGAACTTTTTCCCCCCACAGACTTTTTCTGTCGGAACAGTACACCGTGAAGTGAAAGAAACACCAATGCTCCATCCGCATCATCTGAGCAAAATTAAATGTTAGATACAGAATTAAAAACCATATGCGACGTAGATGGATCTTTAAAAACTTACTATCGGGACTGTTATGAACGAATTAGGATCTCATTCTGTTGTAAAAGGACTAAAATGCACGCAGAGGGTGCTCTTGAAACAGCTTAGAAAGGCTATACACAAATTTTGGTTTCTCGTGGCCGGTAATTTTTTTGTTTCAAATATTCGCCATAAGTGCAATGCTGCTTCGGAGTTCTTTGTTGGTTTTTTTCTGGGTTGAGTGTCATGGTGAGAAACACGGTTGGGTTGAGGAGGGGATGGGGTCAGCAAAAGAGTGGCTGCAAACGGAAAACGTCAACTACCAAGTCTGAAAATTTAGTACTACCAAGAAAAGGAATGTTCACATTGCGTTTTGTTTACATTAAATTTGGCCTTGTCCGTTGTTCGTTTTTGGTGCGAATGAAAAGCAAACAAGCCACAAAAACCCGTAAATGTTTGGGTAAGCGCGAGTTTTCCCGCAAACATGACTAGATCGGAACCCTTGTAGTATGATTGTAGTGCATTGATGTAATGCAATGTATTTAAAGCTTCTTAATAGAAAGATACAAAAAAGTGAATGTTCGCATTTATACCGAATATCAGGGATTATGAACGGTTTTTTAATCAAAACATTAGTTTTTTAGAACCATTTTACTCATAGTGCTTAAAGTGCCTCAAGGATTCAACATTTGCTGTAACAGTTGTTATTCGGCTAAGCAAGCAAAGTTTATTGAAAAATACGTTTTCCAAAAACAATATGTTCCCCAAATATTCAACGAATAATTGGCAACTATGTAATTTTCGTTTTCAAAATTAAACGCTTTTTTATTTTCGGGCCAGATTGGGGGTTGCCAATTCAGTATTTCTATCATGGTTCCCTTGTGCAAGGGTCATTTGGCGTCTTGACCAACGGGCCCTTGTACAGCATCGAGAGCACGACGTTTCCTGCTATCATCCCCGAAGGGATTATGGCAGCCACATTAGCTCTCAGACTCTGGGAAGAAACAGCTTCTAACGCGCTCGAAGTGAGGCGATTTCGTGGGACTTTTTGCGTCAGCCCTCAAGTGGCAGCGAAGGCATGGAACCTGTCTAGGGCGCACCTTCCTGCTTCGGCGGAAACGCGTGATCTACTGCGGGCACTGTTCTTTCTCAAAAGTTATAACAAGGAGCACATTAATGCCGCGCTTGCCGGCGTTGACGAAAAGACATTTCGACTTTGATGCTGGAGGTTTGTCAGACAATTGGCCTCTCTTGAAATTGTAAGTTAATTTTTGGATGGAGCAGTTTATGTTGTATTTACTAACTGAATACAGGTTAACTTTGCAAAACTTCTTGAAGGATTTGAACATTCTGCTTATAAGACGTCTGCTGATGGCAGGGATTTTCTTATATTCGCACCCAGACCATTTAGCACAAACTGGTTAGTCATAATTTCAGAGGTCCAGGAGTTCGCTATGAACTCGGGGTTAGTATCAAAGTGGGAGACATAGTTTGGGCACATGGGCCTTTTCCATGCGGTCTTTATTCTAACCTAAGCATTTTTCGTATTGGCTTAAAACGCCATTTGGAGCATACTGGAAAGTAGTGGCCGATAAGGAATATTCTGAAAATAAGTGCTCTCGACAGCAGACGTTTGATGGTAACACAATTTTTGGATTCATTCGAGCTAGGCACGAGGCCACCAACAAGAGGCTCAAGCAGGTCAAAGTTTTGGGGACTAGATTTAGGCATAGACTGGAGCTGCATTTTTTATGTTTCTTCTGCAGTTATGAAACTCGTACAGCTATCTATTGAGGCTGGAGAAAGGGCGTTTTTCGATGAATAGTGTTATTTATTAAATTGTGTCATAATTCGATATTTACCGCATCTCCCTGTATCTGTACCTTCCTGCTAATTTCGATAAGTGTTGGTCCTTTTCAAAATATATTGATCTGCTCGAAATCGTAGTTTGAAATGAAAATATGTGGTAAAAGTTTTTCTTGTAGATGCTGTATATGATACGGTAAGTTTTTTGTATTAGCAACAAGCATTAAAAATTTTCTTTTTATTTGCTATATACTGTACTATGAACCTATAAATCCCTACAAGATTACTCTTTTCTTATCTGTGATGAGGTAAAACACATTCCTATTCATCTGTTACTCCGTACAGAATCATATTTTGAATTTAAAATATGTGGAGATGTCTTCCTCGTAGATGCAGTTTTGACTTGAAATGTACGGTAAACTTTTTTCTGGTAGATGCAGTAAAGTTATTCTCAAAGCACCAATTTATTTTTAAAAAAGTTTTAATAAAACTCGTGTTCGAGAAGCCAGCTTGTGTTTGCAAAACCTCGTCCAGTTACATAGCAACTTTTTCTTCTTTCTTACACCCCTCAATTGAATGAAAGTTAAAAGGGTGCAGAAACCCCATTCAACCGCACTCCCTCTTGGCCCCTCACTGCATCCTTCCGCACCCCAAATTCCTAACTTGGTGGAGTTAAACTCGCTCATCCTCATCGCACACATAATTTCGGCGAGACGCGTCGCAGACATCTCCTTTGGCCTAATGACCACATCCAATGCGGAACTACACCTAAAAATTGGAATGGAAGGCCACAGCAACATTGAAAACTCTTTTGAAATAAACTGCGAGGAGGGCGATGATGTTCCGCGCTGTTCGGTTTTAATCGTTCAATAGAATTTACAACGTATAAGGCAGCAACATACTGTTGCCATCTTGGATAATTCTTCGACATGAACAACTCCAGCAGAATGAGGACTACTCAGTCAATCCGCTCTTGCCGAAAATTGATCGTTAACACCGTTAGGGACCGGTCATAATATCTCTCTTTCATAATGTAACCGGCTTCTACCGAGATTAGTTTGAGGCGTTCTGCCAGCTCCAATCTCCCCCATAACATCCGGGTCAAGCTCAACAGAAACCGAAAGAATGGCGATTGGTCACCCACGAAGTTAAGCGTATCAGAACGCCTGCTGGCGTCTGTTCTGTACATTAAGGGCGGCAATTCGGTACAGAGTGAATGCAATACTTGGAACTATAGCCGATCGTCGTTAAATGCATATTTGCTCTTTATTTGCTCTATTGTCAACAATGTTTTACACTATGGAGTTTCATAGTCGTTTGTAGAGAGTCGGGCTGATCATCGCCACCTTATTCCTCAGTTACCGGTATTTATAGGTTTCGTTGACGGAAAACTGTGCAGTATGAACCGCCCGAGCTGTGACGACCATCGCGCTTACTTCAACGGGAGAAAAAAAATATTGTTTTAACAATTGCATTGTTTACCATGATGGTCTGATCTATCTTGATAGGGGCTATGTGGGGTCCTTCCACGATGCTCCAGTCATAAGAGCTTCGCAGTTGGGAGCAAATTGGCAAAATTATTTCACCCTCGACATCAATCTGACTGATCGCATCGAGTATTTGGTCGGGGTTTTGGGCTATATTGGCCTGGATCAATTCATTACGTGGCGCATTGATTCAAGGTAAGTAGCAAATTTGGACTCAACTCGGTCCTAACTGCCATTAATAGGCTGCACGCGGGTTTTCGGGTAGCTGTTGAGTGGAAAATTGGGGGACTTTTCAGTTCAACTTTCAATGACACACTACACGGACAAAGGCCTACCTATTCCAGGAAGTTGCGCTCGCAGAAAAAAACAAGAGGACAAACGTACGAACGAAGAAATGAAGCTTTTTCAAGCTTATCTGGGCAACTCAACTGGATAGGACCCGCGGTTCTCCCTAGCGCCGTATACATTCCGAGTACGATGCAGCATTAGCCAGGAGACCTAAGGTTAAACACCTTATTAACGCCAATCGCGCGCTGTATCAGCTACGACAGCTCAGTCCATTCATCACATATATATACCAAGCAGAATCGATAATTTTATACGAACGCTGTGTATTCGGCATTTTCGGACAGTCACGGAAAAAATTCATTCAGACAAACTAGCTATGTGTCTGGCATCTTGTTCAGCAATCTTCATGCTTCTATTTCCTTGATTAGCACAGAGCTAATCAAGGTCGGATCGCATTTTCTTCCATTGGGGCGGAAACATTAGCTGCAACCAAATCCGCAGACCGCGCATCTTCGATGAGTTATTGTTTACATGTCATGTTCGGTTCCGACTTAGAACTCCCGTTTGTTCTCACAGTTGAATCCCGTGGCCTTTATGCAACGATAAGGACGATTTATCGTTGTGTATAACTGTGATCTCTGTACCCGGTATCGAAACAACTCGTTTCCATAGTCTGACCGTCGTCGAAAGCACCGCAAATCCAGAATCATGGCCGCCGGGTAATAAAACTATAAGAAATCGAAGTTAAGCGTTCGCACACCAGTGATTCGAACAATATAAAGGAAAGAGACGAGAGAATACCGCCGAAACGGAGTCGACCGGGGGTTTTCGGTTGCCCGCTCAGCTTTTTTCAGCCCTTCCCTCTGCGCTACGAAGCATAACACGATCGCACCATTTCACCAGATCAACCAAAGGGTTTTATTGTTAATTAGATTTGGAAGATAAACTCTTGTGTACAATTCAGTCAAGAGTACTATAGCCCCTGGGATATTTCTGGAATGGCACAGTATTCTCTGTCGAAATTCAGGATACATAACCTTTATATATGTGCTATTTACAGTCCGTTAGTGTAGCTATTTGCCCTTACTACTATTTCTATCCTATGTAGTTTATATTCTCTCTTTCCTATTGTACTGTTAGCGATGCCTGTTAGGACCGTTGTATTGTAGGGGTCAATACGACCGTTCGCAGGACTATCCTCTGAGGAATTTAGTTAGTAGTTACTATATGTGATAGAGATGGTCGACGTCATCTACTACCTATAACAGGCCTGGCCGTCTTGGGAATTGAAGTAAAAATAGCATCAACAATTTTATTTCAACCAACTCAACTTGTCTACCCTAAGCAAAAAACCTCTACAGTTTTTTCAGGCTCGCTGCTAACGCCGCTAGTCTGCTTTTTATCCTTCGAATTTTCGCGACATTCTCCCTGCAATAACAGTAGGGTACAAGTTTTATTTTGAATTTGTGTAGTGTGCACCACTGAAGGTAGAATTCGGTACAATATGGGCAGGAAGGGAAGGAAGAGATAGAACGTTTACCGCAGCGTACGGGCTAAGTTAGCGTCCAAATCGGTCTTTTTACTACTGATACATGGACCGGACCAAAACATTGCAAGTTTTCTGCGGACCGGTTCGAAAAAAAACATTTCGACGGACTGTGTTATTGTAGGAATGAACCTTGACCCCAACAAAGATGAAGGCGTCTTTGGGGGAGGGGCTTTCATATGCGAAGTAAAAACTGCTTACAGGTAGAGGCTGTAATGGAGTCTTTCCTCCTGATGACAAGTGAACGGTGATGCCTTCGACCTTTCCTGCTGATGCATAATATATACGCTCCTGATGACACGCCTCGTGCGGCAGCAGGGCGGGGGACAGGAGACGAGTTTGTCTCGAATGTGAGTGAATAATTGCTTTCGGAGGGTTTTGGTAAGTATGTCCGCGAGAATTATTCGAGTGGTGATGTGAGTGAGAGTTATACGTCCGCGTTTGATGTGTTCGCGGAGGTAGTGGTGCTTGACATCGATAAATTCGCGACGCTTGGTTGAGGCGGTTTTTAGCTACGAGAATAGCTGATAAATTGCCCATAAGTGCCGGGAGCGGTCGTTGCGGGAGGTGGATAAATTTGAGTACCCTTCGGAACCAGTATGTGTGTTGCACAGCGGCGGTACCGGCAATGTATGCCGCCTCGCGCGTGGATAATGCTTGAACGTGTTGATTGGTGGAGGCCCACGAGACTGGTGTGCCGTTGTAGAGGTGGACGTGGCCAGTGATTGATTTCCTGTTTTTTGTGCGCCCCAATAATCTGCGTCGGCTAATGAGTTGAATGGGTGTTTGGAGGTATGGGTGTGGAGGTTATAGACAAGGCCTAAGTCCTTTGCTTCTTGGAGGTATCTGAGGAGGTGCGTGAGGATAAGCCAATGGCGTTTGGTTGGGTTGTGGGCTGCACAGCTGAGGCGATTGACTTTGAGGTAATATCGGGCGTGTGCAGTCTGCTATGTAGCGTAGTTCGCCTAATTCTGATAGGTATTGTTTGAGCCCGTTAGGTATGCGTGTGTCGGTCGGTTTAGGGCCGTGGCATCGTGCTCCGTCAACATGGGGGATGCTCATCCGTTGCAGTATTACATCTTCATCATTCTGAGGGCTTTGATTATGTAGCTCGATTGGCTTACTTTGATAGCTCCTTTTGGTTATTGCCCAATCTGCCATCAAAGAAAGGCGGCGGAAAAGCCGACTCGTTTGACTTTGTCAGGGTACTTAACTGTGAGCGCTTCGTAAAGCCAATCGATTAGGCCTGTGTTAGAGGCGGAAACAAGGAAGTCGTCTATAGTGAGGGCGAGGATTGTTTGGGATTCTGGTGAATGATGAAGGTGGAATAGGTACGGATCGTCTGGGCTTTGGGAGAATCCAATGGGGGTGAGCCATTTTTCGGCCCCTCTTAAGTAGTAGTATCCGCCGGATTGCGTTCCGTATAGGTTTTTGATGAGTACGTCGGCGGGAAATTTTGGGTGTGCGAGGGTGCAGTCGAATCTGGGGTGTTGTCTGACGTAGACAGGTTGATTAAAGCCGTAATTTTCTTGGACGAATGCGGATTTGATGTCAAAGTGTTCGATTGGCATGTTTTCTGCAGCCGCGATGGCGCGGAGGAGCCTTACTGGTGCTTTGTCGGCTGTGTAAGCGGTGGTGTGGTGCGGGTTGAAATGTATATTGGCTACCATTTTGTCGCCCCGAAAGGCACATCTTGCTTTGCGTTGGAGTAGGGCTCCGTTGGGGTGCGTTTGTATCTGTAGGTCATTAGGAGATGAATGAGCTTGGTACGAGTGGGTAGTTGATGTTTGGGGATCCATTGAATGGTGTGATCTTTGTCTAGTTTGGAAAGTTCGGAGTTGTGGGCTCTGGGAACCTGGCCTTTTATTTTCGCGCGCGCATACTGTTCTCACTACAGTACGGACAGTCTGCCCTGTCCCGGGCACACGTTTCGTGCCACGTGTGATTGTCACGTTTTAGGGCCACGTGTAATGCCAAAGCAATTACATTTATTCCCTTAATTATCCCTTTATTTTGGTAATTACTGTAGGACTAATTAGCTGACAGTGCCACAGTAGGTGGAACTGTTTCTACTTAGGGCCGTCGGCCTTAGGATCCCTACCAGTAAACCACTGAACCAATGGACCAACCTCCATCCCCAAAATTCCCTGACCAGCACCACCGAGACCAGAGTACTCCGGTGTATTTTGTCTAGGTTTTGCGTAGTTGAGTGACCGGCAAGCCTAGCGCTGCACAGGATCACTACAGCTAGACCAACTAGCCTGCGTCTGGAGTAGGCGGCGCTACTCGTGTCCGTAGTAGACACAGTGACCGGAGTAATCACATTTTACTAACCCTTTCGGGCGTTTCCCGGAGTAGGATCGCCTACCCTAACTATCTATCTCCCTCCTCTTTTCTCCTTTTCTCCCCCTTTTTCCTTCTCAAATCCCCACTTCAGGCCCACCTGGAGGATCCTAGGGCGTCCTCCTAGTTCTTTTCGAGCACGACTTCGGCTGTCTACCCAGCTAGACTGGTCTCCCGAAGAAGCCTCGCTTCTAAAACCCCAACCTGGTGCGTGGACCTTCCAGTCCATTCTACTACATGGGCAGCTGTCCACTGTGCTGCATCAGGATACGATTGCGCTTGGCGATGTGATCGGGGAGGTGGGGTGGTAGGTGTGACTGTTTGGGGTGTACTGTGGGGTATGTGAGTCAAAAAGGCTGCAGAGGGTATGGAATACGGACGGCGAACGGTTCTTGGTCGGGATTTATGGTATGAAGGCAACTGTGCGTAACCGATGAGTGGTGCCGAAGGTGAGGTTCAATACAGTGACGTCCCTCATGTCATTTGCGTGCAGGTACCGCGCGGGGAATACGCAGGCATCCAGTTTCTTGATTTTGTTCTTATCGTTTGTGTGGTACACAGTGCCGAATCTGCGGAATGGGTACAGCTTGAGGAGATTGCAGGGTGACCGTTCCATGCGGTGTATGTAAGTGCTTTAGTGGGTTTGTGCCACGTAATGTTAAACTTGAATACGACATCTCGCATGGCGTGCTCCCAGTATGAATTAGGTAGCTGGTAGTGTTAAAATGATGTGCGTGTGGCGGCTGTGAGTGTGCCGAGGACTCGTTCCGCAATTGAGTTATGTTGCGGTGTAAATGGCACCGATGGTTTTGGTGTGATGCCATGTTGCGTGTAAATGAATTGGGCCGCATTTGAGAGTTTTTTTGCGTTGTATACTGTGAATAGCTGTGGTGACTTGCCGTGAGGTTTGTAGATGGTGTTGAGTGCATGGGTGAGTGCGGTGATGGCGTGTTGGCGAGAGGGTGCGAAGTATTCCATATGTATCGAGAGGCTATGTCAACAAACACAATAGCGTAGTTGTGTCCCTGGAGGGATCGCGGGTGAATAGGGCCGCATACATTAGACGCGAGGGCAACGCCGACGGCGTACGTGTGTGTGATAGCATGGTGAGGTTGGGGTCGGCGCTTGCCGTGGGCACAACTGGTGCATAAGATCTGGGTGGGGGTCTCTTGAGGAGTATAGCATGTTGAGTAGGTTTTCTATGGCCATTTGTTGTATTGTTGCTAGTTGCACATGGTTGAACGTGAGGTTCCAGGAGTGTAGCTCTTTGTGGAGGCGGTTCTCGGGCGGTAACTTGTGAAGGATTGATGCGAGGTGAAACGATTGGATTGAGTGGGTGTCATGGGGAGAAGAATGACGGGATCTCGTCTTGGTCGGACGGGAAGGTGTGTGATGTTCAGTCGGTACGATGGGGCTTTTTGTATTTTTGGTTCTAGAGTTCTAAATGTTGAAAGCTGTACGGGCTGCTTGGGCTACGGGTGGTGAGAGTTGAAGACGATAGCCGTTGCTTGTCCAAAATGAGATTCCTAGGCGTCTGGGTAGGTTCCATTTGTCTAAAATGGGGGCTTGTGAGGCATGATGATAACAAGGCCATACTTGCGAGCAATGTTATGGGCTGAGAGTAGGTTCTTATTAAATTTGGGGTTGTAAAACGCGAAGAACTTGATTTCGTTACCTTGACTCGTTTTCAGATGAAGCTGTGCCTCATAGGTTGTGTTGGAAGAGATGCCGTTAGCGGTCTGGTTTGTCAGAGGCTGGTCTATCTTGCGAATGCGGGGGACAGTGTAATGGATGTGGGTGGGTTGAGCAGGGGAATCCAGAAGGTACATACCATCGCTTGCGTTTTGATTTTGCTGGTGAAGGGTTGGATTGAGTGCTCTAGATAGGTAGCGGAGTTGGTCACCATTCAGTAGCAGGCTTTCGGTAGTAAAATCCACTGTCACGATCACAATCAACTCTACCAACCCCCACGTCGAGCGTTGCTCCGTTACTAGCGTTTGAGCCTTGCCCTGCCATCCACCACGGTGGGATAACACAGGAAACCCCGTGACACAAAAGCAACATTTCATCAACCACTCAGTCCCTTAACGATCGCTGTGGGGGCTAGTAGCGTTGATTGTTATCGTAGCAGTGGATGAGGCGAGGGCGCATAATCTGTTATCGTAGGAATGAACTTTGACCCCAACAACGATGACGGCGTCGTTCGGGGCGGCCTTTTATATTCGAAGTAAAAACTGCTTACAGGTAGAGGTTGAAATGGAGTCGTTCCTCCTGATGACAGACCGTAACGGGTTTGCCAAATTCCGCGGACCGGACTCCATGTGCTCGGTCCGATGTTCAGATTGGTCCACCGCGGACCGTGCCCATCCCTAATGATGCTTAATCTGTTTTAGAATAGTCTGTAATACTCTGCTTTATGCAGACAAGTGTCGCTGCGGTGTGCGAGCCGAAGCACTAAATTCGTACAGCAATACTGGTGAGATGGCTTATATTTATTTCCACTCCAGTACAGTACGTTCTGTTTACATGGGAGAAAGTTTGGAGGCTAAATGTGTTCCATTCGGAATGACGCGAGCGGATGTAAGCATGTGTATGCAGTAAGAGGTTGGCAGCGTGTCCACTGTTTACAGTGTAGTATTGGACAGGAGCGCACAGTGTAATATAGGAAATCTGGAATCCAGATTCCGGATAGTGAACCTGGATGACGTCAGAATGGAGCAGAAGAATAAAGAATTACAGCAGCAACAAACAACATAGTACTGCACAGTACATACTGTACAGTAGTAGTCCATTACCGCATCCCCGTAGGAAGGACCCTCTAGGTCCGGTCCGTTGCGGAGAGTAAGGAAAAGGTCCCAAGTTTATGCCCCCAACGGGCAACTGAAGTGATTACACGTACAAACGGTGCCTTGAGTAATCTCGCGCCACCCAATGGCGGTGTAGGAAATTAGAGGTCATCCGCCTCCAAAACTCAACCATTGGTTGAACAACTACCAATCATGTTTTGCCTTTCGCCGGCATGAAAAAACAATAGCAAAATGAGGCTGACAAATGTTGAAAACCCCATTTCCAAATTTGAATGAAGATCTGTATACGTAGGTTGGAACCTGCGGAAAATAGGACCCATTTTATCAATCTCCACCCCGTCGGAATGACAACCAGATCACATTTCCCCATGAAACTCCAACCTTGAGCGAGGCCGCCGCACGAACCGCCACCTCGACCTCGACCACTTTTTCATACTGTACGCCCCGCAATTTCTCAACTTTCCATTACAGTACTGTACTGTACAAAAATATTGAACGGAATCAAGTTTAGTGCAGCACTGCACTTTAATTCTACAAAATGCCTTTTTTTCCTACCGGCCGCTTCCCGCGAGATCAAAGATCCTGTACTGTACAGTAATTTTTCGCCCGAACTGATTCTGCCCAACTTCTCTCCCCGGTTGCCCTTGAAAACTCCTTTTCCTGTTGGCATCTGGCGTCATTCTTGCATTTGCCGCGAGCTCACCGATACGCCCCACCTCCCTTGCTCCTCTTCAACCTCCCGCTCCCCCACTCCAAGTTCTCACTACCTCTCTAATCGTGTAATCGTGACACACTCCACCTCACATGGCATTCCTAACCCCCACCCGATTAAGCCCTCCACCAATCCCACCCGCACCACGCGTGTTTCCCCCCAAATCCCGACCATGATCCGTGCACCACCGCAACGCCCTCGCACCCCGCCCCTCCACTAGCCCCTCCGCCCCTGCCTACAACTCCTCCGGCCCCGCTTGTCCCTCCGCCCACCATTCCCGACACCGCTCCGCCTCGTGATTCCACCGCCGCAACTGCGTCACTACTACGGACGCTGATACTCCACCGATGTGATCACCACACCCCCAGTTACCATGCCGATTGAAATTCCCTTGCATCCGCCTCCAAGCATAATATCGGCAGGCCGCGCGCTGGAGCAAAGTCTGCTCATGTTCAACCGGTCTCACCTTTGAATGCAGCAGTTCAGTCTTTTCCGGCTGTTAGGAATCGTGAGTATTACTATCGTGATTTCACCTCGGCGTCGGGTAAAAGGTCAGCGGTTGCTGCGAGGAAGACAAGAAGAAGAAGAAGAATTCGTCTGCTCGCTTGGATGATGCCGCTTTGAAGAAGGGGAGGCCTGCCGCCGGTGAGGACAGTGTGAAACGCTATTTGCAAGAGATTGGTGAGGTCAAGTTGTTGGATGCTGAAACAGAGTCAGTTTGGCAAAGGATATTGCAAAGTTGGTTCATTTAGAGAATGTCAGTGCTCACCTTAAATCCATGAACGGTACTGAACCGAGTGTTCCGATTGGGCACGCGCCGCGGGTATGGATGTGCCCACCTTTCGAGATATTTTGAGAAAGGGTTTGAGGGCAAAGGAGCATATGGTGGCAGCTAATTTAAGATTGGTGTCAGTATTGCGAAGAAGTACATGAATCGCGGGTTGATTTTCAGGATTTGATTCAGGAGGGCAGCATTGGCTTGATTCGCGGGGCAGAAAAGTTTGATGCGAATAAGGGCTTCAAGTTTTCTACGTATGCCACATGGTGGATTCGGCAGTCCATTACGAGGGCTATTGCGGATCATTCGAGGCCGATTCGGTTGCCTGTGCATGTGAATGACACATTGCTTTGGTCAAGAAGACGACCAAGCTGTTGGTGGGGAACTGAATCGCTCACCAACTGAAAAGGAGATTGCGGATCGCATGGAAATTCCGGTGGAGAAATTGAGGTTTTAACTCGAACTAGTCGGACGACGTTGAGCCTGGAAACGCCGTTTCTAAGGATGGTGGCGATTCGGCGGCGACGTTGGGGACGTTCATCATGTGGGAAGGGGATACGCCAGAGGAGACACAATGAAGAATTTGATGAGGGAGGACTTGGATAATGTGTTGAACACTTTGAGTGCGAGGGAACGAGATGGTGAGAATGAGGTATGGACTGGATGATGGCAAGATGAAGACTTTGGAGGAGATTGGAAGCATTTTTGCGGTGACGAGAGAGCGGATCCGACAGATTGAGGCAAAGGCGTTGAGAAAACTAAGACATCCGAATCGTAATGCGGTTTTGAGAGAGTATGTGTATGGCGAGTATTGATGGTCGGGGGCGTGAGGTGATGATGATTTGATGCGGGGCGGTGTGGAGAGGAGCATTGCCTCATTTTTGTGCCATCGCTGTTGATGTAGCCAAGTTGAATGAATTTTGTGCTTGTCGGATGTTGTGCGACATTTGTTGGTCATTTCCTGTGTGATGACGGAATTGGCGTTTTTGCCTTTGCCTGCTTTGTTGTTTTGGCAGGTTTGCTGAAGGGCGTAGGGGGAGTTGGCAATGGGAGGATTTGGAAGGATTGATGATTGGGGATATCGGGGTGGATGGTAGCAAGGAGAGAATGTTTTTTCTGTTTCTCCGGGGGAAAGTGGGTTTTGGGTTTCCGATTTGCCTGAATAGTTGCCAATGATATAAAGGTCACAGAGACGAGCAGTAAGATAGAAAGACGTGTGGTTGGTGTGCTTTTAGTCTAAAACTACGGGAGTGGCGGGAGGTAGGTGGTCAAAATTTAGCGATGCGTCTACAGCCACCATTTAACCTCCGCCTCTGCTTCCTTTTTCCTCTCTGCTTCGCGCTGGATGTGTTCCTCTCTTTCAAGCTCGCGGATGCGTTGAACATACTCGTCTCTCATTTCCCAGACGGGTGGTACCGGTGGGTTTTTGGATTGGTGTTGGAGTTCGTCTTGGGCGTACATTTGTTCTGAGGCTGTTTGAGGGCGAAAGCGGGAGAGAAGACAGAGACGGAATCGACGAAGACGACCGCGGCAGTCGTCCAATTCGCCGGAGATGTAATATTCGCGGGCTTGATGAACCGGAGAGTAGCAATAGTACACACTGTCGAAAGCTTGGGTGCAATTTAAGGGGACCGTTGTTTGGAAGCGGGGGTGTTTCTGGAGCATTGGGAGGGGGAGGGGGGAGGATGGGGCTGGGGGTCATTTGGAATGGCAACGGGGACGGGGTGATGGGAGATTGGGAGGGAGACGTGTGTGTGTTGGGCGAAAGTTATTTTTTTGGGATGAAGGGGGCTTCAGCGAGCGGGGGACGCGGAGGGTGGAAGAAGAGCTCGACGGGATCAAAAAAAAATGGGCGTAGATGACAATGGCAGTTGTGAGTGGAATATGAAAATGTCAGGGTGACAATGGTGAGAGATAATGTCGGTTTATACACGTGTAATTTAAGAATCGTTTTGTGAGTTTATCCTAGACTACAGTACAGTAGTACAGTACAGTACATTGGATACAGATCGCCGGCCGTGTCAATGGCTGTGTGAGCTGGTAGGTCCCGCAAGGAGGTAATTATACGTTGCAGATTTTGTATGATTCAGTAGATAGGGAATAGAAAATACGAGCCCATTCTTATGCTCTTTTTTATAATGGCTTTCATGCGACACGTCATTTGCATTGCATAGGCAAGAAAGAAAATGGAAAATATGAGAGGCTTTTCTATATTGCTTTGTCGACATCGACTGGAAAAACTCTACTGTACCGAAAAAAAAAAAGTTACAAAGGGTTCAAGCTGGCTGTGCGCCGCACGTTGGGATTCCTGGCTACTCAACCGAACTTGACAACATATCAGGGTTTATTGAAAAGATACCGTGCTGTACACAGTACTCCCCTAGGACAATCTGAATATTTTTCCAGTTTCTCCCCATGACTCAAGTGCGCACAGATTCGCATTATCCAGGTTCACCGCCCTGACATTGCAACCCACCCTTAAACCTGCTCATCCGCCCTAGCACCACACAGTGCAGTAAACTTCACGGGCTGCATGTCCTTCATAGTACAATGTCTATCGCCATTTGGTTGCATCGCTGCTGCTAGACTCCTGCTCTATTTGAGGTGTAAGATTGCTTGCCGCAGATTTCTTGTACACCATGTAACAATCCGAGAAATCTAACTTGAGATGACAATTGGGCGCAGTTAAAACGCCTCTTGAGAATGCCCCATCAGACGCACAACTTGCTGCAATAGATATTTTGAAAAGCCTCCTTTCTTCACGTTTTACCTTTTAACTGCATCTTTACAATGCTAATTGACCACTGTGTCCGAAAGGGCTATGACGCTACGTTGTTAGTACGGCCACTGCTGCTTGTGGTCGCTAATATTTTTTTCAAATTTGCATAGCCCCTTCACGTGAAGTTTGCAGCCCGATATTTCTCTGGTTGTGCCGGCATTCTCGAGATTCGTTAATCGTAGTTTTCTCGTCCACCGCAGGTCTCATCCAATACGCCAACTGTCAGCCGTTTTAAACAACAAACGGTTTCCTCAACGTCTCAAGATTCATTTGCTCGAGCAGGTATTTACAATCGGATGTCCCTTGGATTCTCTCGCCTGCCTTATTGACAGCTGCATCATCTCAGGAAATTAACACGGAACAAGTGCAAGCATTGCAAACAAAAAAAAACTATCAATTTCATTTATAAATTCGCTACCCAGACACGAACTGCCCCTTACCAGCAGTATTACTCTCTCCTTCCCGGAACCCTGGCCGGCTTCGCCCATTCCTCCAGGGCATCGCGAATTCCCTCAGCCTCGCGTGCAGCCTCGGGAGCAACCTGGTCAACTCATCCCTCCTCTTTTTATGTCGTTCGTACTTCGACGCAATCCTCCTGACCAGGCTTTCTCGCTCCCAAGAACTGCGCGCCTCGCGATATCGCCGCTCCATCCCTCGGAATGTGTCCCCCATCCCTTCCAACTCCTCAATCACCCCGTCGTAAAGCGGAAACCACGTTTTGAATTTCTTCCGTAGTCTTAACTCGTCCGCTTCACAACTCACCACCCCCACCTCCGATCTGTCCGCCTCGAATTCCCGAATGCCCGCATCTAAACTGGCATCCGACATTCCCTCCAAGCCCCTCACCTCCGCAGCTCCATTCACCTTCCCCCCGCCACATTCGAGCGCTCAACCCTTACCCGCGCCCTCTCCGCTTCCGAGTACCCCTCGTACTCCGCGCTCACCTCGTCCCACAGAGCCCTCTTCAACGTGTATAGCCCCATCACGTCCGTTCCCACCTCTTTTAACACCTCCATGAACCGATCCTTCAGCTCCATGCTGAGTCGGTTCCCGAGGGCCCTGCTCCTCACGGCTTGCATACTGCCGCACCCAGAGCCAGGACATGTATGACAGTCCGCCTCAGCCCAGCCGTATCCTGATTCCTCGCCCTCAAACCGCCTAGCCTGGGACTCTCTGGGCGGTTTCCATTTGCCCCCAGTGCCCCCATACCAGGCGACCCACCTTTTGGAACCACCTTGGACCCCAACGGCGACAGACCCGACCTCCCAGCCGTCATTGACCTCAGTGACGGCTTGACCACCCCACCCTTGGAACCATCCACCTTCATTGGTGACATTTTCCTTCCCCCCAACCCAGAGGCCAACGCGCTGGTGGTCGGGTGCCTCTCCTCCCATCACCAGCCTAGCCCCCACCTTGCCCGAGCCCAAACGACCCGGCGATACGACTGGCGACGGTAAAACCGGAGACACTGCCGCGCCGTTTCTCGCCCCAAACGTCGAACCAGGTGCGGTAGGACGAATTGGAGGAGTCGAAGCGAGGCGCGATGCACCGAGCGACGATGTGAGCCCCGACGAGGGAAAACTGTCCCTGGGCTTCAGCGGGTTCGGCCCATCTCTTGGTCTCGTGGCGGGCCTAGGGCGCTTCTCAGGCTTCACTGCACGACGTGGCCTCTTCGCCGGAGAGGGATTTGTGGGCGGTGCCACGTCGTGATCGAGCTGGATGAGGGTGCGACCCTTGTTGTTGCGATCGTCCTGGGTCCGCCTCTTCATGCGCTGAGACACCATTGGATCAACAAAGGGCGAATCCAGCTCGATATCGGCGGTGATGGGACCGACGTAGCGGGCAGTGGTGTCGCGACGGGAGTAGAGATAGGCCCTTGTCGAGTCGTCGAGGTTGGAGGTAAAGGGGCGGGTGACAAAGTTGATGGGCTTGTCGTCGGGCGATCATTTAGCCCCAACCTGATGGTACCGGTATTGTCCTTGTTGAACTGGATGGTTGCATCCTCGTACATTGCAAAAGCTTCTTCACCTGTGCCTCGTTGAGTTTGACGGCGTAGGCGACAGGCGGCGGGAAGGGGGTGGAGGAAAGATTAGTCTTTGAGGGTTGAGGGGGCGGAAGGATGACGGGGGTGTTGAGGGGAAGGGAAGTGTGGTTGCGAGGCGGCATCATTGTGATGGGCAAGGGTAACCACGGGGTGGATGGGATGTGGGGGAGAGGAGAGGGTGAAGAGGGATAAACGTCGAAAGACGGAAGGCGTTGTGGGGATAAGGGTAGGGTAGGGTAGGGTAGGGTTGTGGAGGGAAGTTTGAGAGTGGAAGGCGTGGAGGGGCAGCGAGTAGTGTGTGTGAGTGAGGGGAGGAGGAAGGGGCGGGTGTGTTGTTGGGGAACGAAAGATGGGTATTTATACCGAAACGTAGGAAAGAAAATTTGAAAAGCGCAAGTACAAAAAGATGTGCGTAATATTCGACAGTGTCGGTCGAGTGTCGGTCGGTGTCGGTCGGGAAAAATTGGAGGATTGAATGCGAAGTTCGAATGGAAGAGGGGGGTAGAGGTTGAGCAAGGAGAGGGGTAGTAGGGGAAGGGGAAAAATGGAGGTAATGAGAAGGGGGTTAAAGGGGGGGGGGGAGGGGGGATAAGGAAGTTTTGTCAAGTTTGAGTGTTTTTGCATGTGTAACAAGTGAAATTGTTAACCTTAAATTATAATCAAATTCTATGTTTGAAATAAATTGGTGTGGCCTCCTAGAATTTTTCTATTCTCTCATTGGATATAGCGACGGCTATGGCCAACCGTATCCTTTCACAGCATCACTGCAATCTTTGCACTTGGGCAAACCACATATTTTCTTCCTTTCATATTTTCATTATTATTATCTTGCTTTTAATGCCAATTCCACTGACAATTTCTTTAGTCCAGTGTATTTTTGTTCAACATGAAAACCTACCGAGGGGCACCCCATGAATGATTTTTCGCGTCATTTCAAGTGATCATGTTTGTCAGCATGTTTTTTCTGACTCAGCCCACCCAACTCGAGACCTCTACCTACGGCAGTAAACCAGTTTTTTCAATTAGAAATCATTAATTACAATTAATCAAACACAATTCCACGAAATCGTTTCCCACATACATATGGCCACTACACTGCGCCCACACCCGCCGCTTGTAATTTTTTCCCACCCTTCCCTGTGCAACCTGTTGCATCCATCAGGGCAAGTGCCATCCGAAATGCACATTTCCAATTACTTTACAAAAATCAAAAAAAATCAACCCACTTTAATAAAATCTTGCTGATACACCAAAAGTGCCACAACACATGCAACCCAGCAGACCCGTCTAAGAGGCACCGTGCATTCCGTGTAATGCACGATGCTGCTCCAAAATCACACATGTGGAATCTTCTCTAGTATCACCCATTTGGTTAACGGCGCCCGCCGAGGTGCACATTTTGGTTCGCCAACCAATTTCAACGTACATCATTCTTTACTCTTGGTGTCTTTGTGTCTCTGTAACCGACTAAAATACATGATCCACACAACCTCTCTTTACTTCCTCTCACCGCAAAATCTTCCTACGCTCATCCCACCACAAATGCAAATCCTCTCTTCCACCCTTTACCCCAACCCTAGCAAACCTTTCCCCCTCCGCTCCCTCCTCACACTGCTTCCCCTCTGCCTACCCCACTTGCAGCTACTGTACACACCATCCGAAAAACCTCACTCTACATTCGTCCCCGTCTTATCCATACGACAACAACATAACCGTCCCTTCTGATTATGATCCCATGCTGACGTGGGCCTCTAGAACAAAGCGCCACCACCGTAATAACCGTAATACCCCATCCATTCCAACCCAGTGCCTCTCTCTGCACCTCTCCATACCTTGCTTGAACCAATTGGATTTCAGACGCATTTGCTTACAGAAATTCCGACTACTGTACTTCTATTGCACTCCAGTCTACTGTACAGTACGTTGTGGACTGCTACAACCCAAGTACTGAATGAAAAATATCATCACCTCTTGGAAATTTTTTTTTCAGTACAACATAGTATGGTGTATTCTGTAAGCCGATGGGTACAGTATGTAAACAAGCCTCAATGTCCAAATTATCGCAGTATGGTATTGTAGCAAAGTCGTTCCTGCCGTTTGTTACTGTTGTTACTAGCTCACCTTTGGTAAAATATCGTGTATCTTACACACCACCGTACCTTTGCCATACACTTACACGTGACCTACTGCACAAGTTGGTCGAAAGTTGCTGGCACTTTGAGCAGATTCCTCCCGCAACCACCCTGCCCTGTTTCTGCTTCGTGCTCAAGTGCTGCGGTGATACGCTGTAGGCATTTAGTCCTTTATTTTGTTGCACCTCTGTGTTACTCCTGTTAGACCAAAATATTATCGCCGCGCTGTACTGGATGTACAGTACAGTACAGTAATTTTCAGTACAATGTGTATTCATGCTGAAGGTGAGGGCCAATGTGAACAGTTGAGTGGATCATTTGCTTTTGAATATCGTTTGGTTTTGTTCAATAATTAAGGGGTAGGCCTCTACAGTACTGGAACTGTTCAATTTCAGGTTTAGCTTTGGATTCACAAGTTGAAAAATATTTGGATTTGGTTATTGTGCAGGATAGCAACTAGTGTACGGTAAAGTACACGACATTTCTTTCCTAGGGGTCTGTGTCTATACTCCGGCAATTGTCGTGGCACAATGCCCTCAGATACAACAGGAATATTCCGTTTGTTGTGCCAATAAACCTGGTGACTTCAAAGATTCAAGTTCAAACTGTACAGACTATAGGACAGTTAAATAAAGTACAGTTCAATAAGTTGGAATTCATTTTATTTCGACGGGGTTCGCGGAAGTGTACAGGACAGTATTTGCTTCTATTAATTTTTTTTGGGGTGAGGTGATGCATTTATTTCTGCGCAACGTCGCTACGAGGGCAAGGGAGACCTACGCAAAGGTCAAAGAAATCTTATCACAGCGTCATGCCGCAGCAGCAGTAATGTCCAACGCAGCGTGCCTGTTGGCCGGCCTCCCGTCAGTTTTCTAGCGTTTTGACGTCTTCCTGCCATTTCTTTACATTGTAAGCCTTTACCATCACGACATCCCTCAGGGAACAGCTGACCATATTTTTCATGCATTAAAAACACCCCAAATTTCCCCCCTTTATTTCTGTAAACAGTTGAGCACTGTACTGTACTGTACTGTTCTCTTATCTTACAGTAGTCGGACCAGTCAGGGTACTGCACAGATACAGTTTAAACTACTGTAAAGATGTTACAATCATGCTTGCAGGACAGTTTCGCTAGGCAATGCTAGTTTCCCCGTAATTACAGCATTATTATATATGTAAAATGTAGTTATTTCCTGTGATTCATGTTGTAGGCCATGCAGGAAATACAAATTCATGTCAACAGGAGGATCGATTATTCCTGGGCCCCTGTATTTTATATTATTTCCTTTGATGATGAAAAAATATCTCGGTGACACTACCGTTTAATTTCACTTATTTGAATGGCATTAATGCGTATGCTGTAAGCATACTGTAAGTTATCACGGAAACTATTCACCTTGCAAAACTGCCCAGACAGTACAGTATCCGCCCTGTATGATCTGCCTGGCTCCATTCTGGTGTACAAGAATTTTTTTTGGTACAGATCTATGTACAGTACCGTATACAGCTGCTTAAGCAATGTTTATCATTACCGGAACAGTGAACGGTAGGAGTAACATTTAATTGTTATTGTACAGTTTTGTACTTCAATATAAATGTACACCATTGTACTCCAGCATGTGGGATGAGACCGTTTAATTGGTCAGTGAAGGGGTTGTTGTATTTTGGAAGTACAATACAGTTTCATAACTTGAGAAATTGGGTTTTAAAAATTGGGTTATAAAAAACCAATTTCTCAAGTTCTGAAACTGTGGTGTCCAGTTGACTTTTTGGCAAAGATTCGACTTACGTGTAATTAATTGGCAAGCTTCTGTGGCAAGCTCAAAGTCTGATCCTTTAATCCCCCGCTGATTGCAGTCATATGTCAGCAAATGAGAGAAACTGGGACCATTATTCAAGGATTAAGTGGGCTTGCTAGAGACAGACGAACGCCGTCAGAGGCTAAACCGATGCCTTCTATATCGTCATTAACTGAAGATACCGTCCTGATGAAAACAAACATCAGAAAAAACAAAAAAAACATGAAAAACGCAAAATTGCCAGGGTAGGTACAAATGGTACATTCCCTAAAAAACCAAACGAAAAACTAGGTAAAACCTGTACACAGCACAAAGAACATCATTTCGATGCCCTTTTCCTCACACCCCGCCCGTCCGCAATGTTTCTTGAGAGTTTTGAGCTACGCCTATCGCACTACTTGCATCGTAGACACCATAACATTAAAAAACAATAGAAATAGCTGTCAATAGATCAAAAAGGGGCACTGGTAGGATTTCTGGATGGGAGGCTTTACGAGTGCTATCCCCGAGCCAAAGTTACCAAGTGCACAAACCCTACTTTTATTTGCAGTTGTGCAAGCTATCAATGATGCGCTGCGTCGGATTTACTTGGACCCGTAAATCAGACTGATGGGATGACAGACTGTTGATGTCAGCAAAATCGTTCCTGATGGTATGGATGCTTGGTTTCAAATAAATTCGTGTGTGTTTCTGGGGACAACTCACAGGGTAAAATCACCGCAGGTCTGAAGTGACTTATGCAAGGCGGCAACAAAGTGTGGCATGTTGCAGTTTTAAAAAAAATGTCCTATTTCTTTATGTATTGAAATGAACAGCATTTATTGAGACTAAAAATGGAAAAAAGAAAGTACACGTGTAATACTACATAAATCTAGACCAAAAAAAGTCGTCGCCTTTTTTGCAAAAAAATTCGGTGTGTGATGATTTGAAGAAATAGGTTGCTTACTGTACCAATTATCTCAGCCACCGTTCGGGGGGTACAGTAATTTGTTCCAAGAACCGCTCCTCGCGCAAAAAAATCCGCAGCGATGAATTCAACATTTAATAAGCACATTACAGACGTCTGGTACGTGTGCACGTGTGTACAATGTGTTGCTTTGGGTTTTCAATAGTAACCAAACTTCAATATTTTGCATATGCCAACTTCCAAGTTGTCGCCGACACAATCGTCATCATATTTTGCACTGCTGCAACCAACTGTTGCTCCGAAACGTCGGCCTCCTCCGAGCCACGCTTTTCAACCTCACCGCTTTCTGCCACACATACCTGGTCTGTTTCTCTCCATACCTAATCCACCAAAAAAAAGGCTTTCGGTATCATTCCGGCGGCGGCCTGTTCCCTCCAATGTAATCAGCACAACGCATCGCAAGCGCCATGCGCCGCTCTTCATCCTTCCCGTCTATCGGAAGCTCTCACGAAGCCCGTCGGCGTCCACGTCCACGTCCCTTTTCCTTTGTTTCACAACTCCGTCGTGGTCGACGCCAATCACGCCCCGCGCCACCAGCTCATCATGAGTCTCCAAGTCCTACAGAATCGTTTGGAAACTATGTCCGTGATGAAATGAAGACAGACTTTGCCACCGAAATTGATTCCTTTCTCCTCTCCTCCTCGGCGAGTCAACTAGTTGCCACAGACGGTCCAATAATGGTTCCGTATACCAGACGCAATCTATGTTTACAGTTTCTCGAGATGCATATCGATGGAAACTGTGATCGACGCGCCGCCACAAAGCAAGAAATCCTCAGTGATGTCCGCCTCAACTGGGATCCAAACTATGGCACAGCACGACAGCGACTACCCCGAACACCTAGGATGGTCGTTGTAGAAGGCGACGACGTCCGTTTGCCGAGAGCGGGTAGAGGTTCCAGAACGAGTCGGGGAAGAAATGCACGAGACAGGAGGTCCGTAGAACCCACCTTTGTTCTTCCGCCCCGTCGTGTGGAACATCGTACCAGCGGCAATCGTCTTACAGCCAGGGATATGCGTCAGATTGACCCCGCCTTTACAGCAAAACCGGCCATTTGGGTCCGTGAGGATGCCATGGTTGTGTCGCTGGAAGGGGTCCGTGCGATCATTTTGCATAACAAGCTTTTTGTGTTTATGACCAATAATGAGGTATTCGATACTTCCGTGCGCATTATTCGAAAGAGTTTGGTGAATAACATGGAGGATGCGTTCATGCCTTTTGAATTTCGAGCGTTGGAGGGAATTCTAATTTACATCTGTGCCGTACTGGAGCGTGAGTTTTTGGGAATAGAGCCGGATTGAGGCAAACGCTAAAGTCATTACCCGAAAGAATTAGTTTTGAGAAGCTGGAGCAGTTGCGAGAGCTGGAGCAGCGGCTCAACCACTACTACTCCCGCGCAAGAAAAGTGCATAATGCACTGCAGTCGGTGCTTGATGGATGAAGATATGGCGGACATGTACCTGACAGAAAAGAGGCGAAACCGGGTGCTGGCCGTAATCCTGTAGATCACGACGAGGCGGAGATGTTGTTGGAAACGTATCTGCAACATGTGGACGACTTGACGAACAGAGCAGGTTTGCTCAATCAGGCCATTGACGACACGGAAAACTTGATCGAGATTCATCTGGATACGACGCAGAACCGACTGTTACTAGTGGACTTGATTATCACAGTGCTGTCGACGGTAACTTCATTTGGAACGATGGCCACTGCGATGTTGGGGATGAATTTTCCATTACCAGAAGCGATGACAGCTCTTCCTGGAAGCCAATACTATTTTTATGGATTCGTAGGATTGATGCTGACAGCCATGGGGGTAACTGTTCTGACGATGACACGATGGTGCAAAACCCATGGCATCTATCGACGTCGAGGACATGGAGGAAGCAGAAGGAATAGAAATGAAGCCAAGAACGGGGTAAAGGGAGGGCGAGAACGAGGGAGCGGACGTAGGGAAGACTTGGTAGCAAGAGGTCCGCTGAGGAGAGTAAGCGATGTGTTTGACTAGCAGGCAGTAAGGGTTATTGCTGGCATTCGTTGTTTGTATTGATTTTGTTTTAAGTTTTTAGAGGGATAGAACCTATTCGTAGATCCAAACAGAGGCAGTGGGAGTCCATGTGGTAAGTTCGGACTTGTCGAACCAGATGGCGATTTCGCGTTTGGCTGTGTCGACAGCATCGGAACCACTGTGTAGGAGAGAGGGAAAGAATGTACAAGTGGTTGGGATGGGTGTTAGTTTTTGGGGTGTATGTAGAGGGTGGTTGGAGGACGGAGAATCAATTGACTAATGTGGCCGGCAAGACGTACTGGATGACACTTTCAAGGTGGATACAAGCGGAGGGTAAACCAAAAATGAAACGCGATTGGAAAGCAGATAGAGTTAGGGAAAAAGTGATGAGGACGACGAGTATGGCAAAAAGAGAGATAAAGAAAGGTGGAACTTTTGAGCAGGTGGGGATGGAACTCACTTGCGACCAACGTCAATTCCGAAATCACCCCTGATAGTACCTGGAGGACTGTCGCTAGGTTTTGTCTCCCCTATCATCTTCCTCGCGGCGGCGACGACATCTGCGCCCTCCCAAACCATGGCACAGACTGGACCTGAAGTGATAAAGTCGACTAGCGGTCCAAAGAAGGGCTTGGAGCTTAATGCGGCATATGAGACTCTGCGAGGTACGGGAGGGAACGAGGGTCTTAATGGCGACTAGCTTGTATCCTTTTGCCTCGAATCGAGAGATGATGGAGCCGAGTAGACCGCGATTCATTCCGTCGGGTTTGACAGCAATGAAAGTTTGTTCGGATTGTGACATGCGGGGTGGAAAAATGGTTGGACGGGGAGGGATGGGATTGGGTGGGCATGGTTGTGATGGTGTGGACGGAGATGGAGAGGGAGAGGCGACGGGGGAAATGGAGGAGAGGTGGGAATGATGGTTGAGGACGCAAGGAGTGACGAAGGCCATGTTTCGGTTTGTTGGTGAGCGGAGATGGCGGAGAGGGTAACCTGTTGAGGTGTGGGAATTGGGGGTAGATGCGGAATTGGATTTATTTGGTTTCGCCGAGATCGGCGATGATTGCATACGGTAGTATGTACCAGATGTGGATTGCCATTGGGAATGTGGATCGAAATTTAACCGGAGAGCACCGCATACGTTAGTACTGTACTGTACTGTACTGTGCCTCGAGAAAGTGTACGTTTGGTTACTGTACAAATTTCTACGGTACAGTACTGTGCATAAAGCGCTTTTCAGGCTTTTGAAATCTGCAGAGGCTCGAAGCAGTGCTTCAGTCAACCCGCGGTGGATATTGGTTTCATACCGGAAAACAATCGTAAATACTGTTCTGTACTGTACTGTACAGGAGGGATTCACCAAGGATCACTCCCATTCCATCCCACTATAGGCTATTTCGGCACTTGGGCAAACACGTGTACAAGGCAACATCTTCACTTTGTGATCATATGCAACGTGGCGCTAACGGATCAACTACGTAACGGAACTTGACTTGCTTTTCTTTTCACCTTTATGTTTTGGGCTCAAAATATGCAAATACATAATTAGGAAATCTCGGGTAAACCAACTTTGCCCGCGAGACTGCACCTTTCGTTTCAAGCCAAACGCATCCCGCGTCCCTGCCAACCACCTCTTATTCCTTCCGTCCATCTATCCAACTAAACTCGCTACCCGACCTCCACCACCACTCACCATCCAATGCTCTCACGTCGACGCTCCTCGGAGCGAATTCCCTCCCCCACCCCCCCACCCTCCCCACCTCCCGTCCTCCCCACTCCCCATCCCCTCCACCTCCCACCATGCCAGACCGTCTCACCATCCACTTCGCGGAGCCTCTCTCTTATTCCATGTCCCCGTCGAACCTCAGACCCATCATCCCACTCCAAACACCACCTCCTCCATTCACTTCTCCACCGACACTCCCAAACGACGGCTCTTTCGTTCCAGTCGTCGCTCCGCCCTCGAAACAAAGGGCCATTATCTCGTCGTCTGTGCCCCCAAACCCTCTCTCATTCGTCTCCAACATCTCGTCGATTTGGGAAACCGTGTCGTCGTTCAGCGTGGCTGGGCCCTTGCAGATTTGCGAAAAATTGACGGCCTCGCCGATGCACCCCTTTGTGATCAAACCTTTTCGGCCTTTATTTTTCCACCACCGCTAGAATGACCGTGTGGAAGGCTCACACTGTTACGGATAGGGCCGTCTTTCTCTGGGCTTTGTTACAATGCTGCGTTTCCAATTTGAAGAGGGCTCCTCCGGTGGCTAATTTACTCTTGCTCGATTTGCAGACCATTGCAGAGGGTGGTGTCGTTCAAACACCTCCAACTGATGAACCGCAGCGTACGGAGCGTAGAGCAGTTGATGACACTTTGGGGCAAGCTGGCGATAAGCCATACGTCATTAGGGAAATGATCAAGGGCCAGAAAGTCACACGCACCCTGTCTGAGCCAAAGGCAAGTAAGGTTGTCGGCATGGTGCACAAGGAGGAGAAGAGGAGCTGATACCGTCGCTCCTTTGGGCACGGACGCTGTCATGAGGGGTTTGAATATGGATGAACGTGCTTTCATGGCAGCGGCAAAGAGAATGGGAGGGGAGGATAGTTGTGTTAGCGATCCCAAAGCTAGTTATTTCAAAATCGCTTGAAGATGGCTGACTCAATACTGCAAAGGTCGTCGCAGAGAGAAAGTTGCAACAAGAGAAAAAATTGTTAAATTGTCGCCAAAGGAACAGCAGGATTTGGCATTTGCAATGGACTTGTTTCAGGAGGAGGGTGGCAGTAAGCTGGACGAGTTTGGGGCATGGGCAGAGGCGCGTATTCAGTCATTGGAGGTGGAGAATATTGCTGATATTGTTAATGTTGAGAAGCAAGTTACGCCTGCGAAAGATGCGGAGGGTCACTGGCCGTACAAGAATCTTGTCGATATGATGGTAGTGGCAGAACCATGGTTACTCAAGTGTCAAACTCTCCTAGCCCCATATGCAGAGTTGGCAAACGATATAGACAATAGTGCTCAACTCCTGGAGACACAGATGAAGAATATGAACGCATTGGATCAAGTTTTGACTGAGCTGTTGGAGACGCTCACATTTGATCATCCGAGCAATCTATGGTGGACGATATTAAGAATGCTGACGCCTCGTCCAAACTAGAAGAGTTTGACTCGGAAGATTTCCAGACGGCAGTGCAAATAATTGCGTCAAAAGTTGAGGCATTGGATCGCCTCTCAGCATTGTCGGAAATGTCCGCTGTGAGGAGCGCCCAACGCTTGCTCTCTCAAAGACAAAACGACGCTTCGGTCATTCTCTTGCCGGCCTTAAAGTCATACCTAGACCACTTGTACTCAGCGCCGGAAAAGGACATTTGTGACGAATACTTCGAACGACTAGGGACGAATCGCCTATTTGGCAGAGACTCTGAGCAACATCAAAAGTTTCTCGTTGCTGTGAAAAGTATAGCGGTGTTTGGGAAGCGCGCATTTGCGCAACTCATTGAGCACTACATATCATTATCGTCGAAATGGATCCTCGACATGCTGCGCTCGATGGTGGCCAAACTGCCTAAGCCTAGTTCGGATATATCGTCCGTAGTCTCCAGGACGGAAGTGTCAGTGGAATGTATTTTCTTCGTGTGTATAGCTGAGGGTGCGCAAGCATTCCAGCTGTTTTTCAATGCAACTGAATCTGCCCTAACGGCGCAGACCTCTGCTTCTCTCGAATACTGAGGAGGCAGGTGCTGGATCGTGACATTGTGCGCGAATTTCTAAGTAGCGACGACTTAGGGGACTTAGTCAACCCCCACTGCGTACACTTACACGCGCACTACGCCTTTGATTTCTTTTCCGAGCAACTTGCAAATTGTAATGATGAAGACATTGACCTGATGTTGGCAAAGGTTGAGAGGCTAATGCGGGGAGAGGCGGACAATCGACAGAAAGGCGTCTCGAACAAACATGCTGGTGTTGGGCATACTGCATTCTCTGCTCCAAGTGGGGATGCACAGGAAGAAATTCACACCCTGTTTAGCGCCTCTCCAACGGCATCTCGGACGATTCAAACTTTAGCGGCCAGTCCATTATTTCAAGACTGTGCCAGAGCTTAGAGGATAAGGCTGTGTCAGAGAGTCCTTGTCAATCTTTTTTGATATCTGCCGTGATATGTCCTTGACCTGTCACTCGATAGCGGAAAGCCTAGTCGCCTCTACGATCGCATCTTTTTCCACACCAAGGGACATTAATTCTGTGTCTGGTCGAGCCGGGTTTTCGAATGCGTGAAGAAATCAATAAGTCTATGCTGTGATCTTGCCTCGCCAAGACTGCAATCGTTTGGGACTAATACGGCATGTGAACCATATGAAACCACAAAGACTCTTTGTGAGAGATTAGTCGCTGCAACAATGAGAAGTACTGAGATTGTAACGCACAGCTGCTCGGAGCCAGTTTCCGACATTATTAAGCTACAGAACTACGGTTACATTTCAGCGAGACTTGGCGAACCAAACCTTCCTGATATGTTCGCTCCTTTAGAACATCTCTCTACACGGGTGCGGAAACATGTGATGACGAGGTGGGCTCAACGGGAGATATTCTCTCCAATTCTGAACGACCTGAGGCTCAATGATAGTAGGGATCGGCCGATGCGCAAGGAAACTTTCGAAAAGCCGTGGATGTACTCGATGTAATTGGTATCGCAAACTGCATCGATGGGATCATATGTACTGCATTAGAGGATGCTGTCGATACCGCGGTTGCTGTGATTGTGTACTCTGACATTATTTTGTGGATCAAGGACAGCCTAGAAGGAATTCTTCGCGTTGCAAAGAAAGAAAAGGTACCATCAGAATCCAGGACAACCCTATTGTCATTTTCCAGAGAGCTCATTTCAGAGCTTCGAAGAATGGCGCAACGTTTCAATCCTTAACAGTAATGGGTGGGCAACTGTATCATTCTTCACGAGGTAATCGATCAATTCTAACTACGGCAATGGCGGCATTGTCGTGATAGTGCTGCATAAATATCTAACTGCCCAGCAGAGTTTTTACGAAATGTCCAAAATGGATGCTTCAGAAAGGTTTACGGAGCTTTAACCTGGCAATATCATATCTTCCTTCTCTTTTAGATCTGCTTTTCGACACTGCCTGCTCACTCTCCGATTCAAGTTTTCTCCTCCTTGATTCCAATTTGCTCCGCACAGCAGCCTTCGCGTCATCAGCTCGTTTCTGCTTCTTGAAAACCTTCATTTTCTTGCGACTGAGCATCAGCGTGGCCATTTCCTTTCCCTCTGTTTCCATTTTTGACTCCCTGTCTTTCACAATTCCTCTTCTTCGCCTTCCTCGTCTTCTTCGTCTTCCGGGTCCTCCGCTTCCCCGTCCTCATCAGATTACTGCCAACCCTTCCTTGCCCGTCACTGTCTGATTCAGTGTCGTTGTTTACTGCAATATCTTCCGAAGTTGCCGCATCGGTCCTTTCCACGTTTTCATCCTTTGACTTGTGGCCATCATCAGTCACCCTTAACTCACTCTCCTTCCATTTTACATGAATGTTCTTATTATTATTCTCACTTTCGTCAACATCTCGCTCGGAATGTCTCTCCGTATGCAATGTTGGCAATGAATCTTCCGCTTGGCCTCGATCCTTTCATGCTTCCTCGCTCCTTGCTTTCTTTGCTTTTGCGGCTCCTTCGGCATATACCACAGCCGCTGCCTCTTCAACAACTGAGGTGTCACCCGCTTTGATGCGATCCAAGACATCTCGAAACCACGGCTTATATCCGCCATCATCTTCCTCTGAAACGAATGGACTCAGGTGGGGAGGAAGGTTTGCACCTGGGGCGTATAAAGCTGTTGGCAGCAATATATCAGCATTGATTGAATCAAACACATACTGCGGCTGAATATATTCCAACGTCATGTCTCTCTCGCCGGCACTTTCGGACGATCGATAACCCAATGAGTATATTTTCCGAGGCGCTCCCCCTCTGGAAGGTCATCTTCCCGGGTGACACGAGTAGCACCACAAGCCATCAGCATGAACTCGAGTTCGACATAGGGCACCTCGCGACCAAGAACGAATGATTGACCAGCGAAGACTCCAAACGGAATTTTCTGAGTACTAACCTCCTCCTCATCCTCGTTACTGCCGTCATTGTCCTCTGACGGTTCTTCCGCAGCATCCGCTTCACTGGGTGAGGGATTAGGATCTTCATCCCCATCTTCTTCTTCTCCTCCTGAAGTGGTCAACGCGAATTTTTGGGCTTTCTCGATAACCTGCGGCGATATTTGGTCGTCTCTGAGATTAGCATCAATCGGCTCGCTGCCGTTTTTTCCTTCAGAAGGTTTGATGAGTTTCCTGCACTTGCACCGAAGCCAATTCCAGTCCCTTCGCATCTGCAAGTCGATAATTTTTGGGGGATAGGCCATATTTGCACTGGTGAATAGGCGAAAGTTGACAAAACTAAGGACACATTCGTAAAGTTCCAGAAAGGTAAGCATGACTGTATATCAACATCGGCAGGTAGTATCTGGAGAAACGGTGAGGTAAGACCCAAGTGACGACCTCTGTTGCAATTTTAGCCTGAAAATAGTAACCCTTGATGCTAACAAAGACCCTCTTCAAGGCGCGCTTCTCTGCGACGTAGAGATGGAATTCTTTGAGCAGTCGTTGACAGTTGGAGACACGGTGTGGGGCAATGCCGACATTGCGATCGGCCGGCAGGTTTGCAAACAGGGCAATGACGCATAGTGGATCGTCGAGTTCTCTGACAGCATCCTCGAAACGTGGATACCGCTCCAACACAAGATGATCGAGTCGAGCCTGTGGCTTGGAAAGTGCGAGGCTTTAGGACATCAATTCGGCGCTTCGCACGTGCTTTAACCTCCTTTTTACGTGTGCATTCTCTTGGCGAATGGTAGTGATCAGGCGCTCATGGGCCAAAAAGTCAATATCCTTTCGTAAGTAATATGTTTTGTCCAGCCCCTCCAGCTTCTTCTTAGGGTCGCGCGGGTAAATCCCCTTGAGAATGCATAAACGACGGAACTCTGGAAGAGATAGCTGGAGCTTCTTCAAAGCCTTTGCTCTGGTAATGAATGCTTTGGCATTACCAGAGGTGCCCTTCTTCTTCTCACGACTCATTGGAACGAGATTCAGCGGCACGTATAGCGGCCGTTCGGACGAGGTCGTTAAAGATGTAGTAGCCCGTGGAAATGCCGAGCAGGCGGTAAATATTATTGAGGAAGGTGGGATTGAGCGGAATGGGGAGTAGCGAATGAAGACTGAGCGGCGACGCGGCGCGCCAGACATGGAGCAGTGAATCGTGCCGAGGCCAAAGGGCTTTCGTAAACGACGGGGTGGCGAAATTGCCGTTCTTGCCAAAATGCAGTCAGAGCCGTACGCCACCGCCTTGGCAAAGAAGCTCGTCGTCGATGAGTACAGTACTGTAATTATATATTTACTTACAGCACACGGTTTCCCGCGAAACAAAAAGTCGACCCCATGCAAAGAAAGGCAAGGGCAAAACATCTACTGCCACCCCAAGCGCAGGGCATTATGATTGAGGTCTATATGTAAACACGACTTGCAGGATGCCTTCGAACGATTCCCTTCCCAACATCCCGTCTACCCCCTCCGCCCCCTCGCCCACCTCCCCGCTCGAGTCGTCCCCTTCGAAATGCACACCCTTCCCGCCCTCAAACGCGTCTCACCTACCCCTCCGGTCTTTCCCTACACCTCTCTCTCCGTCAACCTCCTTTCCGACCTCTCCCCCGACCCACCCCTCTCCTGGATAATCAACGAAAGTCTCCGACCTGCATCCAAACAGCGCCCATCCCCCCGCAACTCTCTCGCGTCCTCATTTCCATCCTGCTACGCGCCGCCTCACTTCTCGAAGCAGATGCCACCTACGAAGCCATCCTCGCTGTCCTCTCACTCCCAGAACCTTCCCCATGCGCATGTCTCGGCTTTTCTGCACCAGGCGTCCCCCATGAGAATCTGTCCGCCGTCTTGTGTGAACTGGTGACAAAGGCTGCACGGCAAGAACTTTTCTTGGTCAGTGGTGATGTGTTGACCTTTTATTCTGAAGCCGGGCACGGCTCTGCTGACGCTGACGAATATCATGATGCTACCCCCGATAGAAGAGATTTGACGATTCACGCAGAAGACTTGAAGGATGTCCGTATGGCGAATATGGCACGCGTTTTGATGTCGTGGCGCGTGCGTTTGATAGGGGTGGCGCAACAACGGAGAGACTTGTTCATGCTCTTAGGGCACGCCTCGTTTTTGACCCCTTTGGTGGTTACACTACCGCAAAAGGTTCATCTATTGAACGGCCTTTGTTAGGAGGGCTGAAGCGGCTGTACGCGGCGTATTTAGGCATTGGGAGACGCAGCTAGGGAGGAGGTGGTTACAAAGTTGGTCACTACGGTGATGGACCTGGCGAATGGGAATGTGATAACTTGGGCCTCTATTTGGATGTTATCGTCGACGCGGATATCAGGTTTCAGGTGTGTCGCATCTGCATGATTCAACGATTTAAGATCACGGATAAATTGAAACGCCCATTTAGTCTGCACGTCTTAGAAAGTACTTGAATGTGCAGCGCAAGGAAGGAAGGCCGAATAAGGCTGTGCCCGCATTGTTGGCCGCCTTGATCATGGGTTGGTTTAAGATTGCAAGAAAGGATGACTTTTGTGTTTCGGATCCTGTGACTTACTTAACAAGGATTCGTCCGAGGTGTGATAGGATTGCGCGTAGGTTTGGCGCTAGCAAGAGGGATGTCTCTTGCTTTCGGGTGGCAACCCTGGCGATAACGCATCGGATATCAAGCAATTGTGGAGCAGAGGGGATCGCTTGATTCGGTGACGATGACATCCCAATGCCCCCACCTGACCACATAGGTACTCAAAAGATTCGGCACGAGTGGAAAGGCAGACAATGGCTTTGTTGCCGCTGAAACAAGTCTCGCGTTGTTGTGCATGGGGGATCGGCGAATCTCAGTAGCTCAGGAATGAAGTATTCAGTTCCAGTGGTCCATGCATCACGAGGAATCATGAGGGATTCACTTCGTGGGTGCCTTAAAGCAACTGTTACACCCGTGTCCCATCCGTTTTATGCTGGAGAGTTTCGTTGCCGTTTCTGTAAATACATTGGCTGGAAACGTTTTGTTTCACTTCTGTGACGCCATACCTCTCCTAGATTTACTTTCATCGCTTCCAGAGGACAGTTGTATCCGTGCAAGAACTCAGGGTTATTTCGTCCGATGACATCGCTTCCAGCTTTGGTGTTGCTGAATGGGCCATTTCTACCCGATGTTGTTGAGCTGTACGGTATGCTATATTGAAAGAGTTTGAGATAGACGGCTACTGTAGGACTGTCTGACGGTATGTTGAATACTTGTATAAGCGCAAACGCTATAAACACTTTCATATAGAAACTATCCAAGTCTGCCGTTCCCGTTCACTAAAGCGTGCGCTCAACTTGGCCCTGGACTTGAGGCAAAGACGGCCCGTACTATACTATGAAATGATCAGTCTGCTGATACGGGATTTCGCTTACGGAGCCCTCTCCGCTCCTCTGAGGACGTTCCCTCTGTCTTTTACTAACCAATCTCTCCGAAGCAACGACATTTTCACCTCCGTTTTTTGACGTTGTCTTATCTCTTTTCTTGCCACGTGATGCGTTTGTATCTTCAGTTGTTTGCGGGGATGCACCTTTTCTCGATGAAACCGCGTGGGTTCGCAGTGCCAGCGAAATTAGGCTAGGACAAGACAGCCTAGCCCTGCTCCGAACTTTGCCTTGATTCGTGCATTCCTCTGGAGAGTATCTTCCATCTGCCGCACGGCCAATACACTGGTCGACAACTTGTGCAAGACGTGTATCAGAGCAATCATTTCATTTCGCTCCAGCTCCGGGACTTCATCGTCAAAAAGTATCCTTAAAGCGGTCCCCAATCCCAGGAATTGTAATTTCCCCCACAGGCGGCATTTTTCGCAACCGACACAATCCATGATCATACTAATGTTGCGGAAGGCATTCCGAAACTCGCCCAAAGAGTAGTCATTCTTCTCCAAAAACATATCCGACTCGTCAAACACCGGCTCTTTACCACACTCGTTGTCGAACACCGACAATCCTAGCAATTGCTCATCTGCGCCCTTGTAAACTGGTCATTAACCTCATTCCGGTGACATAACGATATTCATGTGGATGCAACAGTCGACCTGCCTTTGAGACAGCGCGCACGACCAACGCAAAGGCAGTGTTCAATTGTTAATTCGCTCGGGATGCCCTAAGCGCTCCTTGTAAATTTGGACATTCTGCCCCCACTCCCCCGGTTCAAATAACGCCGCGCAATGTGCATACTGATGGAGGCATGTAGCCCTGATATGACGGTGTACAGGGCACGCTCCTCCTTGCAAGTATCCGGTGTACAAATTGCCAGACCGACACTTTGCAGAGTAGGTAAAACAATTTCATCATAACGGCCTGCCAAACACGTCGCGCACTATCGCCCGAATACCCGGTGTACTGCTCCGGTTCTTCCGCAAATCGACGTATACGGTGTCCGGTTCCTCATCACGAATGATCCAGCATCTGAATCGGCGGTATTCCACAAGGATGTGCCACGAGGGCAGCAAGACCGGTGAGGGAACGGTCGACGTTGTTGAGCTTATCTCGCTTAGTACATGATTGGCCATCGCGACATTCGGCAGTGTCGGGGTTGCGATCGCGAAGCCAGGCGGGTGGAATTTCAGAGTCATCGCAATGACAAACTGAGCATTCTCGAATCACACATTGACCGGGGTCTTGCCAGAAGGGGCATGGTTTGTCTAAAGCTATAGAAAAGACGGAGAAGAATGTGGAGTTGGGGAGAAATGTCGAGAGGCGGGAGTGGATTTTTGCGGTAGTCTTGAGATCAACGGGGCTGAGGTGGGACATTGTGGGAACTCGCAGCGACGAGGAAGGGGAAGAGAGTGGGGAGGAGAAGAAAAAGGAGGGGAAGATGGAACAGGCACGGGTTATTGTTGGTGTGGTGGTCATGGTGAGATTGGTTCTAAGGTGAGCAGGTGTTCATCGGACAGGTGTTGTGACTTGTGGGCAGTGGGACAGGGAAGCGATTGAGGCATTTCCGACGGATGGTGGTGGCATAGACTGACTTTACCTCCACTTTGACAACATGATTGATGACGGCGAAGTAGGGCAAAGCGATTAGGAAGTGCAAATGTACCAAAGCCTTGCTGTTCACGTGAATTGGCTACAGCAATGGACGTCGTCAATCATTTGATACAGTACTGTACAGTACATAAAACAAAAAGATTTCGAGTCGGTATACCGTATGCAAACGATTGTACCTACATGTACTGTACTGTTTTCTTTACCGGCCACCTGGTGGATTTACGATAGTGTTTCTTTGTCAACACGGCACTGGGAAGCGATAACTTCTTGTGTCTGCAGGGGAATATGGATACAACAGCATCAGATTCACCTTCTTCATCCATCTGGACCAGATGATCTTGTCCTTGTTCTACATGTTCGATACTATTGAACTCTTACAAAAGAGATGAAGATGGATAGAGCCACATGTCATCTTTGCGGCTTTCTGCAGTTTCCCGTTTCCAAATTTGCTCTGATTGAGCTCCACGAAATGTTCATACGGGTTTTGGACGTATACAAACTTCCAACCCCCTTTTTGTTCGTTTCTCAAAGAAATAGACTGTAGCTACTTTTGGAAGAGGATGGAGCGGGATAGTACTGGGTGATCGAGATTCAAGCATCTTTGAGAGCATACGGCGTGTAACTTGCTCAGAATGTTCGTGAAATAACTCAGAATCCACTGGCACCTGTGGTAGACCACGAATCTATGTTGCGTATCCTCTAACAAGGTCGAAGCACTCACAGGATAAAGGATTGTAGCGATGACGCTCGTGAAACAATCTCCTGATCTGTGAACGGAGTACTTTTCGTATCTCTTTCGTATATTGAGTCCTTCATAATACGCAGAGACATCTGACCCAGAGTGAAGTTAGCACTATCGACCAAACATAATTTGCTATATCTCCTTTACAGGGCGAAGTTTCGGTTTGATGCCATGTTTTCGGAACATTTTGAAGAAATTATCGTTGTTAAATTGCCGGTCAAACGATATTGATGCAGTCGCTTCATTCATCGCGATGAAGTGGATTTCATGGAGTCTTGAACCTTCTTGCATATTTTCTGTCTATACAATAACAGCTTTGCAAAACGCGAAGCCAAATCTTTGATATGAAATATTGGGCACTTCGTTTATTCAACGTCGTGAATTAAATCAATTTGGACTTTCGTGTCAAAGGCTCGAAGTGGCCTACTCAAGGATACCTTGCGAAGATTGGATATCATTCCAGTCGTCTTGCAGCTAGAGTGCTTTTACACGAAAGCTTCCAAAGCTTGCTGCCAGACTTGAGAAAGAAATCCACCCCGTTTTCAGATATCTTTCGTGTTCGTCAGAGTTAGGTGCGAGTACAGGTGAATTTTTGAAGCAAATTGTGTGGCAGATTTTCCCATGTAGCGCGATTTATGTTTCTGTCTCTAGCGCAATGTGTGGTGCTCAGTTATTTTATTTGAGATACCAAATCCCGTCGAAAAATGAGAAAAACAGCACACAATCGCCAATACTCACAAGGTGTTTGTTGCCCTTCTTTCTCTTTAAGCACAATGAGATGCAGTAGACAGCGTGATGATGGTGAGGAGAAGTTGGGATGGTAGGGCGGGGTGATTCCTTAAACAGCTTGACGTTATACTTTTCCTGCGGGTTCCTCGGCCGGACAGTGATCCGTGGAATGCTAGAAACTTGATAAGAATCGATTCCAAAGAACCGTGTATTCAGAGGTGATATATTGGACAAAGAGTGTGTGAGTAAATATCACAAACAAACAAAACGAAAGAGTTGTTTGGGCAGTATAATATTGGATACCGAGGGTGGAAATACAAGGGGAACCCGGGCGGATAAAAGTGTCTAATGCTAAAGTTGCCGCTGGCAAGTTTGCTGCAAAGGCGGAAGTTAGGAGTCAAGTTTAGAGCCAATGCTGACGTAGCAGTTTATTCTGGGTCTCTAGTGGCCAGGTAGGTATAAATAATAGATAGCTAGGTTGACTTTATCTCCGACGGCGGGGTAGTTAAAGGCAATGTCAGCCAAGTGCTCGAGACCGAAGTTAGAGATGAGTATAGTCGACATTTTGTCTGCAAAAATATCAGGTCCAAGTTTTGGTCCGAGTGGTCCGTACTGCAAGCCATCAGACCCTCCGGGTGTTTATACAGTAACTAGAGTAGTGGTGGGCGACAAGCCAAATTTGCCTTACGTTATAGTACAGTGCCTGCTGGTAGCAGCAGTATAACCATTACAATGAATTAGATAAAAAAATCACCAAAATTAGCTCTGCCGGTGGCAGTACAGTGTGAGTGCCAATTATACTACACTTCCGTCATTATAGTCTCCTTGTGTTCCAAGCGAAGCCTGCTGTGTCGCAGGATAGCTTTGGAATTTGAAGATTTGACTCATTAAAGTATGGAGGTGAGCTCGAGTTTCTCTACCTATAGTAAGTTAGACTGGAAGCACTATTTTGTTATCTGCACTCTCGAAAACATCCGGTGGTATTACGAGAACAGGAGGTGTCTGAGAATTGTGCACATCTGATTTGCTTAAGATAAAAGTTACAAGTAGAAGAGGACCGTCGCCCTTCGTAACGCAGAACGTAATTAAGACTTCTAAATGTTCAAAAAGTAGTCCCCATATAACGAATGCAAGCTTCTCATCGCTGCATTTTTCATCATAACCGAGGTAGAATGACTCATAATCTAAAGGCTCTAACCTGAATTCGACGCCCATCGCTAATTAAAGCGCTACTGCCTACTTTATTCCCCGAATTGATTGGAACAGCCGCCGTCCAGGATAAGATTTAAGTCAATATGTATAGCAGTCAGATCAGACTTGGTAATGATTTCGCTTGCTAGTCTCCTTGGATCTTGGAATAGTTGTAGCCGAAATGGAAATAATCGTCGAAATTTTCGAGTATTTCGTTCGTTCGTTCGGATCGGTGACAATTGCTTGCTTCTCGTATCTTCAAAGCGGCAAAGCTAGGATGCTAGAAATTAAAATCACTGCGGGAGTAGCTCTTCTTTTCACAGTACATGCAGGATTTTTTCGACGAGTTTCGCTAGATAAGTTGACTTCTCTCTCTTTGGATCCCGATTAGGTATGTAAATGGTGCCGTCGTTAAGCAGATTTTTACGCTTCTTTCCGTTGAAGTTGCGATTCCTCTACAAATTTATGTTCCTTGCTTCTCTTCGGCGGCTCCGTGGCTACCGAGGAAATATTGACCGCCTTATAGTCAACTGCAGACCCAATTTGAGCCTTTGTTATTGGAGCATCGTATCTCTTGGCAGTTGAGGCAAGAAAAAGAATTCAATCTGGCGCGCCATCAAGAATTACGTTATAGCGATGAGGAGATAAAATAATAGATTTGCTCATATACTGAGTAAAGTTTAGCTTCTTGATATTGTCGAAGAGGGGCTTAGCGTCTCGGCACATACTATCAAACAGATCCTTAACCTTTCTGATAGAGAAATCTACGGTGAAAGAACTCACAGAGGCTCTTGGGATCGAAATTGGGAGCTTCCTGGAACTCTAATTTATCCTCTGTGCTTATTATAATTGCCAAGCTGAACATTTTCTCAGCATTTATCTTTCCCTTGATTCGTTTCTCTGCCAGTCCAATACATCAGAGCTTGGAATTGGTAAGTAACGCTCCAGGGAGAGAGAGCGCATTTATAAAGCAGGGTAATTAGCATTAATTATCCTATTTGAGATTGACTGGTAGATACTATTTTCATCGTATATTCCGCGGAGAGACCGCGAAACAATTGACAGATAAAAATAAATCATCATTTTGCAAAGAATCAATAAGGCGAGTAACCACGGATATGGTAGTATCTTTAGAGGTCAAGCCGGCGATTTCTCGCACAGACTTAACCTGGCCATCTTGCTTGTAATCAATCTCCCTTTGCTCTTGTGCTTCGTTAAATAGGCCCTGAAGAACTTCGCAAAGACCTAGATTACTCAACTGACGCCCAAATTTGTGGTATACCTTCTTGCAGAACTTTTCCCCTTCCTTCTCAGCAGCGGTTGCTATCACTTCAACCCAACTTGGAACTTTATTTCTCCACGACAGAACATCGTTGTCCAACTCAAAAAACAGAGAGTTTATCATGGTCAAACATTTCCCAAACTCCGTTCCTAGGCCTTTTACTATGGTAGACGTGGTATAAGCGAGGGGGAGCGAAAAAGGGCAGGCACAGCGAACGGGTGATTAAACGGGATACCGTTACGAAAAAATTGGACCACTAGAATGCCTATCACACTGTTTCAAATTTTTTTTAGCCCGTGAAATGTTTTGGAAACTGAGTATAGCAGAAACTGAGTCTTAACATGTGGGTGATGCAAGTGTACATATAGTGGTTATGCCGAACAAAAATTGGATGGCATTGCAGCCATCTAGGCAAGGACGAATAGTCGATTTTCAAGCCTTGTCTTCAAATTATTATTCTATGCTGCGGACCACGGCTACATCTAGTATAGGTTATGCGCAGTGCTCCACGGTTGCGGACATTAAATTGGAGCAGAAACTAGACACCGATTGCAGTATGGTTCAACGCAAAACAACTGAAGCGAGAATTTATCTGCAAGTGACGAGACGAACTCCAGTCTGCAAGAAGCAACCTCGGCATATAAAGGAGGTGAACGGACAAGACGATGATAGTGCGGAGAGGGGCTTATTTTGTGACTGTAAACGCAAAATCGTTCTAGGTTGATGCGATTATGTTCGGAAGCCCATTTTGGGCTGGCAAAAATAATTCGAGCAAGGTAAGTAAGTACTTTTCAACCAAGTCTTCTGTAGGAGACCCGTTCTCATATTTCTAAATTGATGTCACATCGTTGTCCTTGCCTCCTTGGAACAGAAGAAGGGTCCAATATACAACAAGGAGTTTCTATATGAAGCCTGGGAGGGTACTGGCTGAGCATTATATACCTAAGTCACAAAAGGAAGGTCAGGAAAGGGGGATATTGGGAAGCGACTTCTTGGAGATGTCAGATTTCCTTTAGAGCCATCAGGGGCTTGCAATATTTATGGAAGGGCCCGGATACAGAGATGCAAACTAAGGATGGGACCTTAACGTACTGAGTACGGTAGAAATTTGGAACAGGAGTCCACTTTTTGGACTGGATACCGGAATTACGAACACCGTATTTACGCATAGTAATGGAGTGTTAGTGATGCGAGGATTATTTGCGCCGATGGCAGTCAAGAAGAAATTAGAACTCATTTTGGTTAAGTCTGTATGGTCAGTATGGCGGCGCAAATATGACACGGTCACATTACATCGCCTAAACGAAAATCTTTGACATTGTGTCCGATTGTAGTATCAAAGGTGGATGAAAGTAGATGCTTGTATATAGGTTGTTCTTCCGCTTCAAAGCCGTCAGTAATGGAGAATTGGCCAGTAAGCGCAGGATTGATGGAATCCGGGGGAACCCGTGCATCGTCAGCCGGGGCTGTAGAAAAGTGATAATCAAACTCCTCAAGAAGCTTTGAGATATAATCATCCTGAGATTCATGGAAGTCGTGGTGCAAGACAGGTGAATCTTGCTGACTATTACTGAAGTCAGAGAGAACGTAAATAGGCTTTTCATATCTTAAATTCGAGAACAAACAGTCTTGGTGACCTGATGTCGAGCGCAGCCGTGGTTAATAGGCCACTAACGCTTGCATTTGACACAAACCACTGCTACTCAAGCCTTCTGGCATTCTTTATGGGTTTGGGCGGGGTTTCCGCTAGAGTTTTTTTAGAATGTGAGGTGGCTGTCACCATGTAGGAGGTGGGAGTTGCGATCCTATAGCACTCGACCTGTGTGGATAGGATCAATCTCTGCAAACAGAGTGCATAGATCCAAGCCTCCTTGTCATGATGTACAGCTCTTGAAGGTTTTTGATTGATTCGTGAAGCGACTTCATATATCTATTGAACGTACACCTATGAGTTATTATACTTGGGTCGGTATACATGAATATTCATGGAATTCCGCAACAGCCCTGAGGAGATAAACAATCTTGTTTGCATCGGATCTGAAGTTTTGTGGCACTGTGTAGCGAGAGCATTGATATGGTCCACAAGCTTTGCTAGGCCAGTAGAGATATATGATTTTTGTGTTCTGACGTGAACGATCGAAGATGAACCGTTTCCATTGTACCTGTAAGGGCTCAAGTCACCTTGATATAAGTAGAGGAATAAACAGTGTCCTCAATGTCCCTTTCTAATGTAGACTTCACGAAAAATTTCCATGGGATTAAGCCCGTAAATTTGAAGCAGTGATCAAAAGGAGTTAATTTGACCACTGACTAAGTCATATCATTTCTTCGAGATCATTTTTAATCATCGAATTCCAGTTTTCGTTTGCTATGTATTTAAGTTTAGTTTTCATATTACCGCGTTTATTCGCTAATACAACTTATCGCGGTTTTTAGCTCAGTAAAAATCTATAAATTTGTATTTACTTGGCGTTGATACTCCGTTTTCTTGGTCAAGGATAAGAATTAATTCGTGTTTAGTGGCTATACAGAGGTGCTCGGGTTCCATATCCTATCTCAGGATTAATTTTTGTGGGTCGCGTACTTCCTATATATATTGCGTAAAAAGAGCAAATGATTTTTTTGGGAGGAGCTGCAAATGTGGGAGGAAACAGGAAGAGAAAGAATTACACAGGATACTGCTTTGGTACTTTCTGACAAGGATGAATTTGTCCATAACTTTGCAGGATATGATTAATGATTTCGATGTAGAAGAAGTGTCAATTTCGTAGACGAAAAATGAGGATGAAAATTCATTACGAAATGATTTGTAGAAAACGATTTGCAGCCAAATGAGCATATACATCATTATTTGTTTCCAAGCTCAAGAATATAGCACATCAACATACTATGAAACTATCCTTCGTTATTTTATGTACCTGAAGGACCTCATATGCAGCAGGGGGTAACTATACTTGAAAAACGAATTCTGAACCTAAATTGACAGTCCGTAAAACAAATTACTGTTGAACGGAGAAAATTTGAACAGAAACTCTGCTACGTAGTGATTTTACATCAAATGAGCTCTTCTAAAGGAACTAAACAGAGAGATATGCTTTCTGCGACATGCTACTTCATTTTTCTTTTTCAATTATCATTACTTGACATTCCTTTCGTAATTATATCATATATATTTCATATGTTTCCCGATATGTATGATGTGGACTGTGAACTATCATTTTAGTGGAAATTTTAAAACTAAGCATTAATAAGTCTGCAGTTACACGCTTTGATACTAAATCATATTGTTTGGAATATTTAAGACCTCAATGAGCAATATTTTGTATCAATTGATCCCACTTGGTTTGCCTTCTATTAATTTTTGAATTCATTAAATTCCCGGAAAATTATATTGGGTCACTTTCTGCTCTTCTGAGTTGAACGTTTCATTATTTAACTGCATTATTAAAAGTAGTTAATATCTATTAAGACAAACATCTATCTAAGTTGAATCAATACCAGAGGTAGGACCTCCGAAAACTTCTAAAAATCTAAAAATACGCGCTCAGTGCAATTGATTTCGAGTTCCTCCTGAAATTTGGCATTCATTGAATCTATACGGAAAATGTTCCATTGATGGTGAGCCAATAGCAGCATCCATTAGATTTAGAATCTGATCCCTAGGTTCAAACTTCTCTGAAAAAATCAAACGATTGAGAAAACTAATTCGGGATATAACTTACGAAGCTTGTGAAAATATGAAAAAGCTTTTCGTAACGAAATTCATAGCAAATAAATTTTTATTTCGTGAATTTAATATAAAATGAAAAAATAAAGAGCGCAACGTGGGCCATCGAGTAGGCAAAGACGGGCTGAAACCATCTTATCTCCAAACAGAGGCCATAAGAAACCTGTCGAGCCCGCTTCAGGCGATGAGCTTATGAGCTTTCTTGGGTTGATGAACTTCTTCGCAGACTTCGTGGATCACTTTGCTGATATCGAAGCTCTTCTGTATGATTTGCTGAAAGTAACCGTGTTGTCCAAGAACAAAGGCACGGACAGCGACCGGTAATTCCAGATTGGAAGAACCGCTGAGGGAAGCGCAAAGAAATGCATGGAAAGAGCTGAAGGACCAGCTAAGTGACCCAGTCATACTAGCTCCACCATAAAGAGGGGCATAGAAAAGGATCACGACGGACGCAAGTTCATACCGCCTCGGAGGAGTGCACTTCAAAAGAATGAAGGCGGAACATGGCAACCAGTATCATTCTCCAGCCGCATACTCCGTGAGGCAGAAAAAGAATTACGCAACAACAGAAAGAGAGTGTCTGGATGTGGTTGATGCGCTTCTGAAGTGGAGGTATTATCTGTATGGGGAGAAGCTCATAATTTTCACGGACCACTTGTCTCTCATGTGTCAAATAAGCCTAAAAGACCCTAGTCAAGACCTGCCTAGATGGACAATAGAGATACAGGACTATGATATCATCTTTCAGCGCCGAAAAAGACCCGAATTGGTCGTTCCAGACACCCAGAGTAGGGATGCTGTCCACAAGCCGCTTTGTCAAAGATGTTATGGCGAAATGTCACAGGCCAGCTTAGAAATAGCCGAAGATATGGCGGACAAAGAACGGGTGGCAATAGTCCTCGAAAAATGAGGGGGTACTGTAATTTAGGTGCAGAAGGAGAAGAAAGCAGGTCTGGACAACCAATCACAACTTAAAAAGCCAAGTGGTGCAGATATTTGCCTCGAACAAAGAAGGGAGTTTGGAAACGTGTACCAATTCGCAGCAGAAAAGAAGGATCATCTCTTCGACGATGTAGGGTTACTCCGCTAGTGCGGTAGGGACGAGGTTCTAGTTCTAGCGCCAAGTTACGTGATGATCAGAGTGTTCTAATGGGTACACGGCTCAAAACTCACCGGGAACTATAGTTTAAAGAAGATTTTAGACAGATTGCGGCCCAAATACTGGTAGAAAGACATGGATAACGACGCCAAGACCCACATCAAAAAAATTTTCTATGTTCGGTAGAAGAAGACAGACAAAAAGGCAATAAGGCTCTTCTAGAGATCGTTCACCCGGAAAGAAGATTCCAGACTGTCGCATTCGAGGTCCAAACAATCATGTCTCGCTCGAAGAGAGGGAAGCTCAAAGTTCTGTCAATGGTGGATGTCTTCACTCGCTGGTACGAGCACGGACAATCCATGATGAGAAGACAGAAACTATCGCAAAAGTGCTGATCGAGGAATAGATCTCGATATTTGGAACGATGGAACATCTCTTGTCCGATGGAGGTACAAGCTTAACGGGTGAAGTGAGGAAAAATCTAACAGGGCAGCTAGCAATTGGACGTAGGCAGACCTGTCCCATGCATCCGCAAGCCGAAAGGACAGTGGAACGTCCGAATCGAACTTTGGTTAAAGATATTGACAACTTGGTCTCGCTTGTACATAGCGACTGAGGCACCCATTTCGCTCTGGTATGTCAATGATACAACACGAGGATTTGCGCGGTAACAGTCATGAATCCATGTAATGCCATGTTAGGAATAGAAACCCTTGAAGCTTTGGTAGAAATGGATACAGTGTTTCTTCAGGACGAACCAGAGGACTTGAGAGGAGACTATATCGGCTACACAAGAATCTACTCCAAAAGGTAAGAAGATCAAGGAAAAGAGCCAAGATAGAGTACGAAAAGCGCGTTAACCGGACGAATTTCAGTATTGGAGATCGCGTTCTATTGTGGTCGGTGGAGCTCAATAAAACCGAAGAGAAGAAAATAATTAAGCTCTGATTCGGTCCTCACGTCGTGAGAAAATACCTTGGGAGGGTTGGATATCTCCTGAAGTCCGAAATCGGAAGAAAAGAGGAAAGATTCCATGCAAATAGCTTACAGAAGATGGGTAATAATGTGCGGGAAAGCTGCAATTCAGAAAAATGAGTATTTACGGACACCCTAAGGCTAATAGACAAGATATTCAACGCGGAAATGAGAATAATTGACGACACCGGAGAAGTGATAAGGCACTTCAAGGTGAAATTATCGGATTAGCAGCCCACTGGATACCTGAGACCGATTAGCGGAGATGGTGATAATTCGATAAGACCTCTGCCGAAACCATGACAGGTCGGAGGGAGGAAATATATATCATGGAATCGCAAATTGAAACGGAAGATCTGGAAATATCGAGATCGGAGTCGGACTCCAGGCCGCTACGGACCCTGTAGGTAGGTCGCGATTTCATCTCCGACCTCAATCTTACGCTTACCAAGACAAGGGCAGATACTCTCACGTAACCGCAAGGGTCCCTAGATGTCAGACACCCGCCTCTGAGCATGACTCGCTGGGTGAGGCGTGATTTTAGCTGCCTGCCACATCACTGCACGCACGAGATGGGTGCAAGCAATCAATACGAAGCGTAAAAAGGAGGTTGCTGAAGGCAAGCCGTGTCCAACCACCCAAAAACAAAAACGACAATCTCAGATCAGGGATTCATACTCGATGGTAGATCCTTGATCGGCCGGTTTGCCGTCTTTGTTTTTGGGGTGGTTGGGATCCCTACACTGTGCATCAGTGTGCTTGGGATTGGCGAAGCCAAGTGCCACGTGGTTTTAGCAGCGATTGAACGGGCGGTCTCGCTGGAGACGTGAGCTTTGTCTGAGTGCTCGGACTTACTTGAGAAGTTCGGCTAGGGAGGCCGCGGTGGTATCCGAGATCGGTGAACCTGAGGATGATGCGGCTACTGTCGGAGTGGGAACATCTTGAGCTCATTGAAGCGATGAATAATTTTTTGGGATCGTTGGCTTGTTGTTGAGCATTTGCATGCCTATCGAGCCGTGGTGGGGCTATGGTGGAGTCCATTGATCATGAAGGTCACTGTTTTGGGGGGGTTTCCATTGTCTGGATAGTTGGCGGCGATCATTTGTGCACGATTAGATTCTTGATTGGCTAGGTGTCTGTGGATGTCTTGATTTTCTGTGAAGTGTGTGTTCTCTGCTACGGACTTGAGGTACTTGTTGTTGGCTGTGGACCCTGTGCTGTCACTGAAAACCAAAAGTGCAGGGGAGCATGGGCTGTTTTGGAGGGTGCCGTTTGGAAAGCGCATATGCGCCTCATCTCAAACTCAACGTGAAACGGGCTTCTGATTGGCTACTGCAAATGCTCATATGCAACGTGGTGCGTACAAGTGTCGTGACTCTAGTGGGTTGTTCTGGCGTACACGTGTGTAGCTAGTACATATGGCTATGCTGTACAGTACGGCTGTGCAGTACAGAGTGGACAGGTATGTACGTGGACATACAGTACAGGTTGATGGGTGTTGATGCACTATGGTGATGAGTCAAGTACAGTGGTGGCGGTTAAAGTAGTTGCGTGTATACATGTCGTTGCATGTGTAAGAGTTGTTTTGTGAATTTGGGGACGTGTATTGGTTGTGTGTTACGTGCAGTTGGTGAGTTAGTGCATCCACATGATGACGTGATGTAGTGTTGTGCACTGTTGTGCACTGTTAGTTGTAAGCTGGCATGAATTTGTGCCAGTGTTACTATGTCATGTCTTGTGATGATTGGTAGTATTGAGTGTCCCGCTCAGATGGCTAGGGTTTATTAGAGTAAGAGTTGAGTGCAAGTGTGGCGAAATAGTTCTATATAGTTGCGACTTGAGCACCTCCAAGTAAAATCTGGCCAGAGCTGGCGAACTTCCTTTCACTCCCCCCCACCTTCCTTATCCAACCTTCCCTTTCAGCTTCAACCTCTATCACTTGTGGTCACTTTCCCGACTGGTGTCAAGGTTGTTTTGTACTTGCTGGATAAGCTGGTGGGTGTGGGGTTGGAACCGGTTGGATTATGAGATTGGCAATTTCGGGTGGTATTATATCGATGAGGGCGTATAATAGTATGCCTCTTTATCTTCGAACTTGGCGAGCTGGGCTGAATCGGTCGGGGCGGCCGGCTCGGAATCGACGTAGTCCCTAGCTTGGATCGATGCGGCGACACCCGTTACAGATAAAAGCCAGGGCGCATAGTTTGATCTGTCAAGTTTGTGGATTTTGGGTATGTTGAGTGTGTTCATGGTGGGTTGGATAGATGAATGATATGGTGGGTCGCTGTCAGCCGCGGAGAGTTTGGCGAGGTGGAGGACTTCTCTCGTGAGATCGGTGAACTGGGCAGCTTGAGCCCTTCTGGTAGCGTGGTTGGCGTGACCGGTGAGATGGTGGGGAGTTGTTGGCAGTTTTTGTGCGTTTTTGCCGATAACCTGACGGAACGTAGACCGTCACCACTGTTTATTTTGTGACCTGTCAACGGCGGATCTCCTTTTGTACTCCTTCTTCTCAAGTACAGTCTGTCTTGGTCGCTTCGTCATGGATGTGCTGTAAAGTGCCCCTGACCTGGTAGGATATCCAAGACTAGCCAGGCATCAGTGAATGTGTGACAAGCGTCCTTATCCGTGTGTTGCAACTTCAAAGTACAGTACAGTGTACAGTAGAAATTGTAGCAGTACACCTTACTGTACCGTGTCGTGCGTGCGCAGAGAAGAAAAAGGAGGGTTCTGTTATTCAAAAGGGCTTGCGGTGGTGCCAGCGCAGCATCCGTGACAGCTCAGCAGTAATGCTTAGATAGTTTGGTGGTATGATTGGAAAATTATGGGTGAATATGATAAGGGGGGTTGGACGTGGCTTTGATCTCCAACTCTCAGCAAGTCACGCTGTCACGGCTGCATCCGCCTGCCGGACTGTAAGCACTCCAAGCGAAGGCAACGTGAACGACTTACCGTTGACCTACCCTTGCGCAAGGATGACTTGCAGTACGATCAAAACCGGTTCAACAGAGCTATATAACCTTCGACTTTGGTCTCATCGCTGCTGTCTCTGCTCCCCAAGTCGTCGCTTGTTCTTCTCACAATCACAAGCTCCGGACGAATCATCCGTCTAGGTCGACCTTCACACACAACCACATTCACCATGTCCCATGCATCTTCCGCTGATTCTTCGCAGTCCGACTCGTCACGCATCAACACCCTTGAGAACAAAGTCACAGGCCTTGAGACTCAGCTCTCTAAGATTGTTAGCCTGCTCGAGGCCGGACAAGGAACTGCTGCCGCACCCGCCGCTCAGCCCGCCGCGACCGATCAAGCCGCTCCGACACCTCGGACCAAGCTCCCGCCAACACCGGCGCCGCTGCACCGTACTACAGCGGACTACTACGAGTCACGTTGCCGACTCCATCCGCTGAAGCTGTCTCGGACGTTCTCCACTCGTCAGGCTTACTCCGAAACCGGGAAGCTTAACAAGTTCCAGCGTCCTTCGACCATCGCTCCGTTCCCTGCCACGCGCTTCATCCCCGAACCAGAAGGACTTTTCGGGCGCATTAAGTCGGCGGATCTTCGCGACGGTTGGGAAGCCGAGGTACTCTGGAATATTGGAAACAACGCAGAAAACGCTCTTTCTTCTGCTCATCGCGTCGCAGAAGCTCTCGCTGCCAAGGACTTCAACTCCGCCACCGAACACTTCGCCGTGCTACATCACTTTCTGGAAGCTTCTTACCATCGTGTTCTGGAAAGGGTGGACTTTTTCACCGACTCCATCGAGTCTGGAAAGTCTGAGGCGATCCTGTTGCAAAAATACCTCCGAGAAGACGACTACCCGTATTCTTCCGAGCTCTACCGGTCTACGAAGTCCAAGTTTGCTGAACTTCGCTCTCAGGCCTACGCCAAGGAGTTCAACAAACAAGCTGCCAAGGTAGTCGCGGAAGGGCTAGGAACAACCCTGGTAAGGGCAACCGAGACGCAAAGTCTAAGCAACTAAAGCAGTCGCTTTCGCGACTCTTTTCTTTATCCCGATGTCCCATATCCTTTGGCGCAACACCCAGCGCGCCGCTCCCTTTTGGTCCGAAACCTGAAAGCCCCGACTTCCTTCTCAGGGCTCTCAAGTTTGAGATCGACGAAAAAACAATCAACAATTCCCTTTCCGCTACGTAATTCTTTATTCCCCAAATCCCTATCGACCCGCAAGATCGCGATTTTTCGACTCAGCCATCACGGAACACTTCATCGCCGCACTTACGAAGAGGTGTCCTCAGAAACCGCTCGTTCGCTATCCAGACAGGGCTATCCTATCTCCAACGCCTTTGTAGCTACGACTGCCGAGAAACAACGCCTAGTTGTGAACTTGTCAAGACAGTCCAAAACTGTTCAGAGATATGCCAGTTCGCATGGAGACGCTAGAAGGTTTCGCTTTGGAGCTCGCCAAGAACGATCTCATGTTTTCGTTCGACATCGCGCAAAGGCTACCACCATTTCCCGCCTTCACCCCGACATCCGAAATTGGTTCCTATTCAATGTGGAAGACCGGTATTTTCGGTGCATTGCACTCCGTTTGGTTGGAACTTTCGCCGGCTTACTTTATCAAGTTCATGAGACCGTTCGTCTAATACGTCAGAGAGACTCTCCGTCTCAGGATTCATCCTTACATGGACGATTTTTTCATCGCCATCCGACGATCATCCCGCCTCCGCAAAGCTCAGAAGCAAATCGATTCACTCCTTCGCGCCTGTGGTCTGCTGCGCAAGAAGACAAAGGGCACTGGGAAGGCTCGCGCGGATCGAACACCTCGGCTTCGTAATCGATACGTCCAAACTCGTCTCTCGGAATTTCTGCTCGCCGCATGGAAAAATTCGTGGCATTGCCAGGCAGTTGTTACGCCAGGCGCGTCGGAACCGTCGCCTAGTCGACGCCGAGTTACTACGCCACTTCGCAGGGGTGGCAATTTCGTGTTCGCTCGCAATGCCTCTCGCTCGCTTCTACACCCGGTCAATCTACGACTCACTCAAGACCATGAAGGACAATCACAAGAAACGGGTCCGTTTACTTCACGCCGCGCTACGGGATCTACGCTACTGGAGGACCTCACTTCGCACCCGCCAGAGCGTCCAGTTTCCGCCTCTACTCCGACTCTCGCTCTACACTCGGATGCGTCCACCTCGATAGGACAGGGGGGGACTCTCGGGGCGGATCTACGCCCAGGGGCCTCAGGAACTTGGGAGGCACGCGGATCTGGGATCCAGTCCTCCGCGTCAAACGATCACGTTTCTGGAGCTACGCGCAGTGACCGACAACATCCGCGCGTTCGCTTCGCTCCTGAAGTCGGGAACCATCTCAAGATCTGGGAGGACAACCAGGCCGTCGTCTCGATTCTGAACGCCATGACTACTCGCTCGCGACCGCTCATGAAAGAACTACGCTCTCTCCACAGGTTACTCCTCAAGCTCGGCATTACAATCGAATCCGAGTATCTCCCTTCCGCAGTCAACAAATTCGCCGACAGACTCTCTCGTCTCCAGACCTTAGACGACTGGCGAATCAACACTCTTCCCCTCTCTCCTCTCCTCTCCTCCTTCCCTCCAACCATCGACAGGTTCGCGGACAATACCAACCGCATTTGCAAGGAGTTCAACAGCGAATTTGCATCCCCTGGCTCCCAAGGCATCAAGCTCTGTCTCAGGATTGGCGTCACGATATCAATTTCTGGAATCCTCCGCTCAAGTTGATACCGCTCGTAGTGGAGAAAATACTCAAAGAGCGCGCGTCAGGGATTCTGGTCACGCCTCACTGGCCCGCACAATCGTGGTTCTCTCGCCTGCTCCCGTTGGCTCGACCGCGCGTGTTCGACGCCAGTCAGCTCTACCTACCGCCTCTCTGGGCTCCTCCGCAAATGCCCGCTCCCCCGTGGAAAATCAGCGTTTGGAAGATCTGGCACAGCAAGCCGCCACTCTTCCGTTAGCAGTCACGCTACAGCAGTCAGTCCTCGCGGCCGCTGGGTTTGGTAACACTGCAGGTGGTACCACTATCGCTCGTCTCATGCCAAAAGCACGTGCGCCGAACACTTGGCGTTCAAATGAAGTTTTATGGAAGAAATGGGCGAAATTCTGCGCTGAAGATGGAATTGATCCCTTCGACGGATCAGAAAGCTGCCTTTTACGCTACATTGGATGGCTCTTCGATGAGGCTCGAGTCAGTGCTGGTTCGCTGCGCAATTACCTGTCCGCGGTAACAACGGCTCACACGCGCATCGGTCGCGCGCTGTCTATTACCCCATTGGTCCAACTCGCTATTGATGCTTTCCAGCAAAGCGATTTGCGCAAGATTCTCGCTGATCCGGACCGCGCTACGGAACGTAGAGCCCTACCCAGCTCGGTTGCTAGGTTAATTTTCACCGCAGGAATGGCTGCCGCAGCCTCCGACTTGGAATTTCTACGGAACTCTTTCGCAATTCTGGTCAGCTACGTGTTCTTCGAAAGGGGTGAAGCGGGGTATCTCTCAAGGTGGCCAACATTGCTGTCTCGCCGAACGCTATCGATCTCGCAATCTCTTCGGAAAAATCGCCAAAGGGTGGCACATACGCTCTCTTACCGTCGCAACCCTACGTATTCGATAGCGTTATTGATTTGGTTTGCAAGTATGATCGCCTTCGCCGCAATAATGGTTCACGCTCGCAGTATTACTGGGCCTTCCTGGAACTCGCTTGTCTACTAGCGCGCGCACCATGACTGTTTGGATTCGCTCGGTTCTCGCACGCATCAACGTAACGCCGCCGCCGCAGGTCTCGTGGTCGTCTCACTCGCTTCGGATGGTGGGGGTTTGAAGGCGCAGAAATTGGGGTGCAGACTCCCCGAAAGAAGCCGGTACTTCAGACACTCTGACAACTCGTGGCCAATGACGAAACCTCATCAAAGTATGCGGGTGTTACCCGCTCAACCAACACATGAATGTCGTCTGTTTCCTAATAAGAACCCTCCTGGATTCGCCACTCAACCAGTTACCTGGGAATAGCTACTGACGGTGTACGCGACGGGAACGCGGGGTACTATTAGTACATCATGTAGAATAGACAGATTCTGGTGCTCGATAGATATTTTAGTTGATTAAAGTGTTTGTGTTTCTCAATGTTTAATTCATAGTATTAATCTAGTTCAAAATGCCACTGTAGCCACTAGATTTAATTTTTATGGTGTACCAGTGCTATACTGCACTGCACTGTACTTTAAAACGCTACAAAAGCTCTATATCCCTAATGCCAGAATTTTCTGATCGGTTATCGCTCGGTAAATATGACCGTTCACTAGTTAGGCGCTCGTCGCCATTTCACATTTCTGCTTTGATGGACCACATGTCCACGTTGTATACGCGCTTCCCACGAAGTTTGGGCGCGTGAGAAGGGTTATTACAGCAGCACGAAAGGATTCAATTTGGGTTCTAGAGTGGGTTGAAGGGACTCAAAAAATTACCTCTCGATCGATATATCGATCCATAGGGCCACTTTACTCCACATACTAAGCCTTTCAACAATGCTACTGTTCTAAGTCTACTTCCCCCTCCTGCCCTTCTTTCGAAGCTTAGGACCTTGGTTGTAATTAGCAGCAGACCTGCGGCGTTTAGATTCCGCGTAGGCCTACATTGTCGTACCTCTTCCGGTGCATTCGCAGTTATTTGTCCGTTCTCTTCCGTTGCATTGGCAGCAATTGTTCCTTCATCTCCTCCGCCCCATTCTCACTTCATTAGTACTACCACTCCCAGCCTCATCATTTCCACACTACATTTGCTTGGGCATAGCTGTCGCTGTCGCGGCCAGTAAAGCAGTTCTTGAAGCGCGACTGCTACCAGCAGTGAGAGAACTTTCCGTGCTTCTCCTACTTCCTCTACTGGCATTTTCGGGCGTTGAGCGCAAATTATTTTTGTGACCATGCCAAATACTCCAACAAGAGACCCTTAGACCTGCATGAACCCTAATACATAAGTTCGTAGCACACAAGGAGCAGTGGTACGAAGAGCGATGCCCTCGATTCGGAGGAGGGTTCTGACCACACAAAGCACAATAAAGAGACTTGCCTTGCCTAGGCTCATGACCTTGAACAACAGTTCTTAGCATGAACCCATCTGCGCTGTTAAAGAAAACGATGCGCTTGTTCTTCCGATCATGGCAAGTCTTACTAGCCTCTTAATTTCCTCCTTCGAAAGGCTACAAGATTGAGCGTTAGTACAGTCCTCCTCCACTGGACGAACTGATTCACCTCCAACAAGTAGGTTGATGCATAACCAAGCAGCTCTTGTGACACATCCAACATAAAATTGTTAGTCGCTTGCACTTTGTTGAGCAAGTTGCGATAGCCATCCAAAGACCGAAAAGTGTCTGCAGATTCCAATAAGTCCCGCCTCTCAAACATGCGCCATCCTATAAAGGCATTGATTTCCAAAGTCTTTATAGTTTGCGAGACAACTTCTGCTCCAATGAAATGCGACGACTGTGACCTTAGGTTGGCTCGCATTTGACTAGCTCCATCGACGCCTCCCTTCGTCTTCGAGTAAAAGCTCTGCGATGCATGCTTAAATAGTTTCAGCGGAACAAAGGCCCTTTTCCTTACATGCTGATCAACATTACACCAAAAAGGAAGCCTCGTCTTAACCGTTTCAGCTTGTTCTGGCGTGAGGTAGGCTGGGGCTGAAGGATCAGCCAAGTGAGCCCATTTGACTATACCACCTACAGTTGTAACCAAGGCGTGATGTGAGGCCTGCAATACAGACATGGCACCGAAACAAAACAATGTAAAGTATTCCGGTCTCCGCTGCACAAACATAAAGTCCTAAACCAATTCCGAGAATGAGCAATTGATGCAGTACTTGACCCATGTGTTCCCTGGGATATACTTACGAAAGTCCGCACCCCAATCGCAACAAATGAGATCAGTGGTCGATAGAGTGCAGAAGTCCCAAGTGTTGACGCAGCTACCCGTGTCTTAATTTCTACAGAGGCAAGGACATAGTTCTCTCCCCTGTTTCAAGCGTCCCTTCCAATACTACATCCCAATTGGGAAACGCTCTTCTCCAAAAGTGCTATACCGTCCGGAGAGCAAGCAAGAAAACGGTATCCTTTTTCGCAACCATTCTAACGTCAAAAACCCTTCAAAACTCCTTCGATCGCAATGCACATAAAACTGGTTCCTCATTGATACTGCCTCGCATCATTGCTTCCGAAGAGACTGTCGAGCTAAACAACCATTAAAAAAAAAGCAGAACCACTGTTGACAGTCACGATCTGCACCATTAGCTGCTCCACCCAAACCAGCTTCGTCCTTACCTCACCATTTCCAACAGCACAGTACAGCATTTGTTCCAGTTATTCTAAATTGTCGCAAGACGAACCAGTCAGCGCAGCGTTGCCAATTGTTTTGCATCACAAACAGTCAGTACGGCATCTTCACAACCTTCTTCAGAGTCTGATAAGCTTCGGACGTTCCTTGAGCGGTAGAAGACGAACTGTTCAAGTCGACACCAGTCTTAGCAACTGCAATCCAAGTGTTGAGTGAATTTTGCACAGTGGGTGGAACTGTGTACATAAACCTTAATACCTTTGCAAACTTTTGGTACCCTTTCCCTCACAGCGACAGCTGCCGTTTTGTTTTGCCCAACCCGACGCCCATTAGTCGGACATTACGAAGGCCGATGCAACTCCAAACTCTGACAAGAGATGCACAAAAGACTCCTTCCCATAACCACGGTCTGCGGTTACAGTACAACTGCTCAAGGACTCCTCCGATCGCCATCAAATACCTGTGAGAAGAGGTTTCTAACAGAATCAACTTGAACTTCACCACGCCGCCTGTATCGCATAGCAAAAACTATCCTGAACAATGAGCCAGCCAGCAAATTGGCTGAATGTACTCCTGTCGGCCTTTCTATTGCTGAGTGTATTAACCTTATTATCAGATACTGTCGTTCCAAATAATCATAATCAAGTGTCATTAGAAGCTGAAGCGGGGAATAAAAAACCTCCCTTGTCTCTTGGAAAGCCAAGTTCTCAAACTCAGACAATCGACGTGTTTGATCCCTTTGCGACATCCATCTCACCGCTCCATCATCTCTCCTTCCTGTTGGCGAATAAGCCTTCACATTCTATGAAATGGAGCGCACCCTTTTTAATGAGGGTGTTACGTTTCCAAGACGCGCAAGCAAATTAATAGTGCTTTCAAATCCCAAATTGAAGGCATGGGGCAACAAAAGGACGGCAACGTAGCTGTACATGTCCGACATAGTAATTTTCTGTCGCACAAGATCCTTGTGGCTAATAAACTCATTCAACCATTGCATCAGCTGCATAAGAAGACCATCTACCAGCAAAACAATTACTCCAGCTCTTTTTGTTGAGATCCCACGAACACGGCTCTCTACTTCCAAGTTCCTAACTGCGTTTGTACAATACGTCCTAGCTCTGTCTGAAACGAATATTCCCGTAAAGTCCGTCTCCATTTGAAATCTTTTACAAGCATCGGAGCTCAACGTCCATCCTTTGCTAGGATCTTCATATCTTCTACCCCCCGACGCACATTAGACAGTCCCCTCCCTCTTCTTCTCCCTGCATTGCTGCCATCTGATGCAGCTGATGACCTTCCACCTCTTCCCTTGATCCGCTTGCTGAAGTGGCTCTTCCCCTGCTTGCCGCTGCACTACCTCGCCCTCTACCGCTATCACCACGCCCACCTCTTGTCAAAACACGACCACGACCTTTCAATTCAGCGATACTTCCAAGGCCACCACCTTCCGATCCATCCTGCTCAGCATTTTCAGATGCCGATCCCCTTCCTCCACTGCCAGTTACGTTCCTCTCACCTCTCCTTGGTGCGCGCGGGACTCACAGAGTCTGTAACACGAGCGCCTGAGGGGTCCTGACGACTTGAAGGCTGATTTATTTGCTGCGAGTGTGCAGCGGATGTGCTTTGATTTAGTCCCCCTTCCTGGTGTTGTTGGTTTTGTAGCTGCCGGTTGGGTTGTTGCGGATTGTTGGGAGGAGTTTGGGAGGAGTGGGGTTCTCAAATTAATCGATTGGAGGGACGTTGGTGGCCATAACAGGAAGAGCGACTATGCAAAAGTGGACGGCATGGTGCGAAGAACATCTTCGGAACCACTCATCGGATTTTGTTGATTGAAGATCCGTTATGACCGGAGGGAGCTCCGCATTACAGTAGAACAAATATCCTAGATCTTATCCATTCTGGAGGATGCAGAGCCACTCATAAATGGCTTACTTTACATGCAGAGTGATCGAAATATAGATCAAAACGGCTTGAAGCGTCAAAAGCCAAAAATTGGTTCTGATCTAGATATCGAACAATAGCGGCATTAGGAATATAAGAGCTTGCGTGCCGAGTAGCGGAGCAAGTACAAGGCAAGAATCATCAGCCATCGGACAAAAGAAGTAAACACTTGTTCTTGCCGTAATAAGGGGAAGCCAACCCGTCGAGCACAACGATCAGTAGTGTCATACATTGTAAGCTCGGCTCGTAGGGCTTACAGTAGACTTCCACCAGGAATCTTGCTGCGTGCTACACGTGTCATACCTTTTGGGCTGCGATACTACATTCACGAATTATCCTCACAGTGTCCTCAGTTTTATTTATTCCACACTTTGCTCTTACAATTACATACTGCTCTACTGAAAAAAAAAGCCTGAATATCCTTCCGCCAACCGTGGACCAGAGCATTGTTACTTAAATACTCACCTTTTGTTGAAAACAAGTCAGAACCCATCCTAGTTTCTAGGTCAGTGATCAACACTGATCAGGGAGGCACTGCCAATGAATCGTACCTGTTTCTGTCTAAGATAGCACTGGAAAATGTCTCTCAAGAGGTTTCAGTATTCATCAACCCAATTCGAATACTTGAGAATCGTGTCTCTGCTCGGTCTATGACTGGACGTCAAGTGGTCGATGAGGTTGCCGAGCTTTTTCAACCGGCTGTATTGTTCTATCCTGCTATACAATCTCTTCCCATTGCTTATAAAGCACTTCGTGACTAATTAAATGACCGTGGAGTAAATATGCCGCCGCATAGTTCCCGTCGTGTCATCCGACAGCTAGCCGCTATTCTCTATACGGAAGACGAAGAAAATTTAGCTGGAGAATAAATATCGAAGGACATACTGAAATCAGGTCGTCGTACAACCCGAAGGGGCCAGGAACAATCAGCCCCCGAAGATAAAGAATCTCGTGATACATCCTTCCGTACGCATCAGGACAAATTGGCGTACTACTTCGGCTCTAGATTAAGTAACAAGGACCAAAAATCTCCAGAGATCTTTGTGATTCATAGATGGAATATATTGTCGAGTTCCAACAAGTTACTCGTGACTATGGTCTCATCACTGCGCAGAAGAAGCAATACCTTCATAACCTTCTACGTGGTAATGCTAAGAGATTTTACCTGGATCGGATCGATAACGAAGTTAATTCGTTTACCGAGGCGATAAACCTCATTTTTAATGAATACAACTCCGTGGTTCGTCAAAATCGAGTGAAAAGTATCTCTATGGACTGAGGTTATCTAATTGTACTTCTGAAGGCGGTGATGGGCTTGCAGAACTTGAAAAACTGTACAAGCTGATGACAAAGATTTCATCGCAAGTGCCTGTTTCGCACAGGAAAGAGGCACACAAGATTGAATTTCTTCGTAATGCTACCGTTGGTTATGCATTGGCAACAGAGCCGTTAAGTCGCGTCTTTATCCATGGTCTCTCATTTCAGCAACTCTATGGAAAACTTTAAGCAGCCTTGCATCTCTTTATTGAAGCCAAATTGGAAAATATGAGAGATGAAGTTTCAATTAGGTCACGTACTACTCCAGATTAGGACGAAAAGATACCTGTGATACTTTATAAGGGACCTGGTCGCTATGCAAACAGACATAGTGTTGTCGGTGGTACACGTAGTTACGGCCAAAGGAAGGATTCATCTGGACCACTTTCGGTCATGGGATGTTTCAATTGTGATTCCCCTGATCATTTGCTAAGTTCATGTTCGCATAAGATTGACCTTGCTAAAGCCGCTCGTCAAAAAATGGAGTACATTTCGAAGAAAACTGGAAAAATCCGAAATGCTCAGGTTGTATTATTTTAATTATGTCAACAGCTCTACTTTGTAAATGAAGCAAAAGAGGAAATGAGTCAAGAAGTAACAGATGAAATAGATGTACATGTTAACGATGAAGTTGAAGAAGAAAAACTTACTTTGATCTCTTCGATGCACTTGTTAATTATGTCGGAGACACGAATGATGAAAAATATGTAGCTGAAGCTACAATAAACCTTACTTCTCCTTCGGCCCCAAAAGGCATTAAAAAGTTCAATGGAGCCTGTGTGGATACTAGAGCTCAGAGAGATGTAGTAGGGAAGAGTCAAACTGAGGCATACTACCGCCTAACGGAAATCCCTCTAGCTCTCATTCCGTCAACAGGAAAGGTCTATAAATTTGGAGAAAATAGGTATACAAGCATTGGAAAAGCAATGTTTCGAATCCCATATGGCGACAACCGTCACATGAAGATCGTTCTGGATCCTGTAGATATTGGAATACTGCTTCTTTTAGGACTCGACGTACTTGATAAGTACACGCTTCTAGTAGACACCGTAGACAATCGTATCTGATCCAAAGATACTGTCTGGAGCTCACCTCTCACTCGAAAGCTAGGCCATGCCTATTATGAATGGAACTACGAAGTTATGTATAAAGAGCCAGAATTGAAAAGGATTCACCGAAAATTTTATCACCTGCATCCGCTGAGAATATGCAAAATAATGAAGCAGGCCAAGGATACTCAAGCGACACCAGAGACACTTAAGGTACTCGAAAAAGTTACTGAATCTTGTGACTTTTGAAAGGATTTCGAACCAAACTGGTCGTTTCCGCGTCGCACTTCCAAGCGAAGACGTAGTCTTTAACCGAACTGTGCTTATGTATCTTATGTACTTGAAAAGCATGCCCGTACTACACATGGTTTGCAAGGATACGTTTTTCAGTGCTGCAGTATTCCTCGACGGAGAGTCGGCAAACAACGTATGGACAGCTTACGTCCGTCAATTGGTTACAAATTACGTCGGTTACTCGAAAGAAATTCACACTGATCGTGGACCTCAGTTCGATAGTGATCGGTGGTGTCAATTGCGGCAAGCGAGTGGGATAAAACGCTTGGACTAAGGTATCGAAATCCATAATGGTATTAGCATCGGTGAAAAGTACTATGACTTCCTCCGACGAATTTATCGTAAGGTACGAATGGAGCACCAAAAGATTTCGAAAGATGACTGTCTTTCTCTTTCTTTTCATGCCATGAACAACACTGCCGGACCAGATGGGCTGTCTCCCACTCTTCTCGTGTTTGGAATCGTTCCATATTTTCCGCTAGGGTTCTCAGATCTTCCCGAGCAGCCTGAGCGAATGAAAGCATTACAAAATTCTCGCTATGATATTTCTAAGGTTGTTGCTTCTGCTCGCATCCGCCCTGCTCTTAATATTAACTTCCCTATTGCATCAGACCGCAAGATTAGGATTAGATACTACAATTTCCGCCAGGGCTCTCAGACCTTCCCGAGCAGCGTGAGCGAATGAAAGCATTACAAAATGCTCGCTATGAGATTTCTAAGGCTGTTCTTTCTGCCCGCATCCGCTCTGCTCTTAATATTAACTTCCCTATTGCATCGGACTACAAGATTAGGATTAGATCTCAAGTACTCTTCTATCGCGAAAAGGTGAAAGCATGGGAAGGCCCATACAGGGTTGTTGCAGGAGATGGAGAAAATCTTTGGATCATTATCAATAACGAACTTAAAAGGGTTTCGATTGACAGAGTCCGTGAGTATATAACGGATCTGGATCACCAGGAAGGACAGGAAAATTGTCTGATAATGAGCGTGATGAAATAGATAACGTCTTTGACCGGGTGTTCTCCGGCAAAACATTTCTTGCAACCGCTCAAGAACGAATGAATGAAGTTCGGGTCAAAACCAGGGGAACAACTGATGTCTTAGAGACACCAAGCCTAACGTATATCATGGAGAAATTTTTCGCCGCTGACCAAAGATCCAACTCCACAGCATTTTAAATAGCCAAACGCAATGAAATTCAGGGTCTTTCTGATCGCAAAATCTGGGAAGTCGTCAATATTTCCTCTCTTCCCCCGAAGGCAAACATTATCTGTGGAAGATTTGAACTTACGCTAAAGAATCCAGGTACAGACCGTTAGAAGGTCAAAGCACGTTTCGTTGGAGAAGGCTAAAAAGACGATATGGAAGAGTTTATAGTGCATAGCTACCCAACGCTACGCCAAGGCTCTACCAAAATAATCCTTTCATCATCTTCCATTCTTAATTACCGCCTCGCAATGATTGATTTCGTTCAAGCTTACCTCCAAGCGAAAGAAAAGCTGAGTCGTAATAATATATACATCTTAGGATCCGTGAGGCCGATCGAAAATTTTCAACATTGGGGAGATCAAGTACTTTAGCTAAAAAGCGTCTTTTATGGTATCTGTGATTCTGGTGACTACTGGGGCACTACTCTCGAATTCTTTATCAAAAACGATCTAAGAATACTACCACTTGACGGAGATCCGTCTCTTTACGGGAAAAAAGGTACAGAGGGTACCGATAAACTTCTTGGAGCCTATGTCGATGATAATTTGTTTGCTGAAAATAAAAATTTTGATAAGCTCATTTAACTCACAGCTCGTTCGTTTGAGTCAAAATCGGTCTAGTATGACAATCTTGAGTTCGTTGCCATTCATACTGAAACCGAAAAATAGATTGATGGTCAGCGAGCGTTCTACGCCCATTAGCCAGACTTTCTTTCCAAGCTCGGAACAATACCAAAGTATTCTACCTTTGAACTGTTTCACTCCGTCCGAGCCACATTCAGTTGGCCATCGCACACTCGTCCGGACATATGCTGTACAGTCAATCGCGCAGCACAAGTACCTGTTGAAAGTTTCGTAAAGAAGACCATGGACGAGCCTAATACTTCTATAGGCTATGTGAAAGATATAAAAGGCATCCGTCTCAAGTATTCCCCGCTCAATTTCAACACCCTGCATATTCTTACTTATGCAGATGCATCGTTTGCGACATAAAGGATATCACTTCGCAGTTAGGATTTTTTTTGCTTTGTGATGACGCAGACCGCTGCTATGTTTTGAACTATACCAGCCGCAAGTCTCGTCGATTCGTACGATCTACCGTGGCTGGAGAAGTGTATGCATTCTCTGCGGCCGCATTTGATGACGCTTACATATTGAAACATGATTTGGAGCTCATCTTACGCCATTAGATACCTCTGAAAATTTTCACAGACTCGAAGCAAATTTTCTTTTTCATTACCCGTGATTCGCATACAACTGAGAAACTTTTAATGATAGACATTTCTGCTGCTCGCGAAGCCTACAACAAGTTCGAAATATCAAATGTAGGACTTATCTCTACTACTGCAAATCCTGCTGATGGCCTAACGAAGCCGAATGTTTGCAAGCCCCTGTTAGAAATTCTACGGACTGGTATTGGCAAAATATTCATCGAGCAATGGATTGTCCGTAAGAAGTAAGGTATACCAGCCTCTTTTTTTGAAAGGGTGGAAATTTTATTCAGAAGGGATCGCGATGGTGCCAGCGCAGCATCCGTGACAGCTCAGCAGGAATGCTTAGATATTTTTTAATATTAATCTAGTTCAAAATGCCACTGTAGCCACTAGATTTGATTTTTATGGTGGAATAGTTCTACAATGCACTAGACTGACACCGCATATAACCAAGGGGTGGCGAAATAGCCAATACAATTCGATTCCCGATTTACGCAAAAGTATTAAACTAAATAAAGTACTGCTTACTAAGTTTATGCCAAGTTCACTGTAATTTCTCCAATTAGGAGGTCAAACTGCACATATCAGGTAACAAGGGGAGAATACAGTAATCGCTCAATCTTTTGTAAATTTCTCAGGCGCGCGGTCATTTCAAAATTGACTCACGAAATATGTAATTGAGTGCATGCAGTCTTTTAATACAACAGTAACCACAATAAACACACAATATTGCCCCAAATAAAGCCATAAAGGTTTTCCGAGCAAATAGTCTGCCTTTCTATTCGAAAACCACATTTAACTGCGATAGCTGACAACACTCTTTCAGATTCCGTACACAGCAATCTTTTGCCCACGCACACATACATCAATGGCGCTCGCCTCCCCAGCATCCCCAAACACTCCCTCATTCGATGGCGTCCAGAATGCACTGGCGGGAAATGCAATTGAAAGCGTTGCGAGCGCTTATCTGGACCAAGGCGTGGTCGTGGAACTCGCTCGTATCTCTGGCAAAGAAGACTCACAGAATGAATTATTGCATCGGTCCAGTTCTTGACACCTACTCCGACCTGATGTGGCAGAAGGTAGGAGCGAAGGACGGGGTAGCTTTTTGTGCCGCGAGTCTAGAAATAAGGTTTCGGTAGAGACGCCCAATCGCGATCAAAGTCGGGCGCAACTCGGTTGCTCGTTTTGGCTTGAAACTGTAAGAACTGCGCAAATATTGATGAACTACGTAAATATCGGTTAAAATCGCAAATATTGATTAAAATCACAAATATTGATGAATTTTAACTTTATGACATCAGTAGAACGGGTGTCCGCTGCAGGATCCGACTAACTGCTAGCTAAGTGCTAACCGGATGGTCTACGTCGGCCACGTGCAGCGACAATATTGATAACGCGAGAATTAAGTATTAAACCTTTCGTTGTTTCGTGAATCTAAGTAAGTACAAACTCAGGCACTGGGGATAGAGGATAGTGAGTTATTCTGTATTTCGATGCGTAATACCTAAGTTAACGGGATAAAACTTTCAAATTTCTGTATTTTTCTCATCTACACTAATTTTTAATATTGGCGGTGCTGTTTCTGCAAAAGGGCTGGACCTTCGAAATTACTTACTATTTAAGTTTGTGACGCACTGTACTGTACTTTCAAATGCAGTGCAAGTGGGCTGTAAAAAGCTCTATATAAGGGCTTGCGGGCCGAGTAGCGGAGCAGATCCAAGACAAGAATCATCAGCCATCAGACAGAAGAAGTAAACACTGCTCTTGCCGCAATAAGGGGAACCCAATCCGTCGGGCACAACGGTCAGTGGTTGTGTCAAACATTGTAAGCTCGGCTTGTAGGGCTTATAGTAGACTTCCATCAGCAACCTTGCTGCGTGGTACACGTGTCATACCTTTTGGGCTCTGATACTACAGGTTCCGCATGGCCCCCCATGGAAAAAACACAAAAGATCTTTCACAACCATTACAGTTGAACACCCAAGGAACGTTCAGTGCAGTATACTGTACGTGCGGTAATTTCCGTAACTAAACAAGAACAGTACCGCAAAATTGCCTCGAACCGACTCCCGATAACGCAAAGTCCGATCACTCCGAAACCCGGTCCGTACATTCCTTACTCAGAGGCAAGCTGCCGCTGCCGTAATGTCCAACGCAGCCTGTCTGCCGGGGGCCTCGAGCTGGATTTTTAGGGTAATTTCAGAGGTATTACTAGGCAACCTGTAGGATATTCCGGGCCACAATCGACCATATTTTTCAAATATCAAATCACCCCACATTTTCCCCCTCCGAAACCCGACAGATTATTTCTGTATTTCATTCGCGCTAGTTTTCGCTTGTCGTAAAGCACGGAACAGTTTCTGATGCACGATTTGCGACACTCCACGTGTCCATGTCCCGCTCGAGAAGCCTGAACTCTACCTCTACCTTAGTCCCAGTTGTCCTTTACAATTCCTTGCAGCTGTTGAGTTGATGCAGAAACTGGCAAGGAAATTAGAGGAACAGTTTTTCTTTGCAAAGCTTGCGATTCCCTTGACTAATTCGTGACTGCATTCTAAATCCACAAAGTTCTGAGACTGAGCTCATCACAAACTCATCCATGTTATGCGGGATAACATCACATGCAAACGTCATAACCGCTCCTACCATAAGCCGTACCGACAAACGCAGCAAGCCCAATTCTATTTCACTCGTGATTCTCACGGCACACCGGCGAGGATACTCAAACCCAACGAGCAATGATGCATCTTGTTCATCGCAAGGTGCCGGGCTCCTTCCCCCTTAAGTTCCATCTAATTCTAATTCTCGCCAGGGTTATCTTGGCGCCGCAAAACCCATCGGCGCAGTCAAAAATTCCTAGATGTCTCATGCTCACTTCTGACGACTCCGCATCCACTGACAACAGCCATCTCCGAAAACTCGTGCACCGCAATATCCCCTCTTCGACCAAGAAACCGCGATGGTAGCCGCCAGATGCGCATACCCAGTTTTGCAACTTCAACGACTTTCTCTCTTTTCTCTCCCTGCACTCCTCCAGTGGATTGGATGTTGAATCATGGCCTAGCGCCTCTTTGACCAAATGAAATGCAGCATCCAGGGCATTGTCGTACCTACTTGATAGAAGGCTGATTATCACATTGATGGCCACCCATATTATCAGAATAATGGTCATTGGGGCAATGTTCACAATAGGGCGTGTTACGATAATTGGCACCACACAAAATGAACGAGGGAAAAACGATGTAGTATCCCCACTTTGAGCTACCTTCAGAACTTCTCTCCTTTCCACAATTTCAGGGGTTCGTTCAAAAGAGATAGCATCTCTTAGCCGTGACTCAAGACGAGCGATAGTGCTCTCGACATTCTCGACCGTGCATAAGAAATTTCTTGAAAATGTTATCTTCGGAGACTTCCTCGCCATTTGGCTCACAGTCCGGATGATCATCCATGAACCAATCGGCCACCACATCCGAAAGATTTTCGGACTGACAATCTCGCTGATTCTCGACCTGTAAGTGAAGTCAGGCCGATCCTCAGGCCTCCATTCCACATAAAACTGAAAGCCTAGTCCCGCCCCCGGAATGCTCACGACAATATTTATTACCTCGAATATGGGTCAATCCTTGTAAGTAGAAAAACAAAGCCTGTTCCAGTAATACCGGGAAATTCGAATGTAATTGGGCATACGCAACTACCAGCGCTTGCACTGGGGGAGCCAAGATTAGAACGCAAAGGGATGTCGGAGCAAATTGGTTGACGGGGAAGGTTTGGGTTGGCATTGGTGGATCAAAAACTGGGCGATAGTCTCCATTCTGGCAGCCATCCAAAATCTTATCTGTCTGTATGGTGACGGCGATAGACGCCACAGACACGATCAGGATAAAACGCGAGACAGCAAGGGTAAGACGAGGCGCTTTAAACGAAGGCGGTTGGGATAGCGAAGATACTTTTGGTCACGATAAATGTATTTCCTTATCATCCAGGCTAGTATGCGCAGAGGATCGTCGGAGTTTGCAAATATGAAGCCGCGGAGCCATGAGCTGTATCGCACGCGGTTTGGTTGGGTTATGTAGACCAACTTGGATACTGCACTCCCAATATTGATAAGGACGAGTGCAATCAACACGGAGTTGATGATGACGTTGGCGACCTCGCTCGAAGTCTGCAGGGTGGACATGGTAAAGTTTGGAGTAAAGTCCAGGGGTCATCGACGACCATTTTCGGGGTTTGTGGTTGCGGCCTTTTGCTTTTTTCTTGGTGTGGTTGAATTTGAGTGGGCTTTCTTGGAAGCGCGGTTGTAGACTGGTTTGTGACGTTCCTGGTCTCACTTTTCGTCCTTCTGTCCGACGTGGGGTTGATAGAGGCGGTACTCAAAGAATGCTTGATGGGTACGAGGTCACCTGGCTGCGGAAAGAGCTAAATTGCCTTGGGGCGTGAAGGAGGTAAAGGCATGGCTAAAGGTATCGCACGAAGTGTACCGCACAGTACAGCAAGGAGACCCAAAGCGCCTTGTTTATAGGAGGTGCTAGTGGTGCCCGGCGCCGGTGCCACTAGCAGTGTCACCATCAATGTGACGTAAAGCAGAAGAGGAAAATCTCCGAATGTCAGTAATACTTTAGATTGGTGGTGAGGTAAATCTTTTCTAGCTCTACAGCAAGGCATAAACGTGTTGGGAGAGTATTAGACTTAACTGTCGGTACTGTAATGCAAAGTGCAAAGTGTAGTACCGTACTGGACGGTTCAGGTTATATCCTTTTTTTTTATTGAAGCTTATTTGAAACACTCGTGACGGTACGTGCTACAACTGCACACCTTGCAACAGACAGTACTGTACGCCAACGAGTACGTACCTGCCTATTCTCTGAGACAAACCCCAACACTAAAATGCATTTATATTTCTGTGAGGGGTGGTCGTCATCAATGTCATACAACGGATTATGGGTTACTCAGGCTTCAGGAATACTGTAATCCGGCCTTGACAAGGCATGCTAGCAACCAGAGCAGTAGCAACACTCGATCCTGATGGCATATTTGGCCCTTTGCACAATTGAATTGGCGCAAGGCCGAAACGTGATATGATTGGCACAGCTGTCGATACCTCGTGGCGAAATGGTTGACGGGGCACCAACGGCAAGTAAAATATCTCGTACCTTGTAACAGCACGTATATCGATATTAGTGCTGTAAAGTTTAGATTATATGCTTGCACCTTCCATTAAGTTTAAAAAACTCTGTCTGTGTAGTAATCTGACAAGTCCAAATATAGAATGAGAGCTAATAATATGCCCCAAGTCTGCCACTTGCACAGGTTTCGGGATAGAAAATTTATATACTGTACATGTACAGGACAGTGCTGCAAAATGCGATGATGTCACGAAAAACACCCGATAGTGAATGTACTGTACTGTACTGTTAAAGATTTTATGGAATAGGACACGTGTGAATTACTGGGTCTGGAAAGTTAAGAGGGATGAGACTCACTCGGCTTCGCGGTCGATGTAGGCAAACAGATTCGGCACCAGGTACTGGCTTACCCCCATCCCTATTGGAGGAGGTCCGCATCAACATCACTTTATATATCTCTCATTGTGGATTCTCGCTTAGTCCTACATCCTCGCCAACGTACTCTTTCTACGTGCATTCAGCTTATCTGAGTACCTAGGCTACATTTCAGGCTTGCATTCATGCACAAGGTATTCAACCCATATAGACATCAAGTTTGATGACAGCATTCCATCTCTTTGATCCGGTCATCAGTAATATGCATTTGCGCTCTCTATTCCACCAGGACACAAGTAATCCGTGTCCGTAGAAATTTTCACTCCCCATAGTCGAGTGGATTCCAATCCACCTCGACTCAACATGTCTTAAAGAGATGCAACCCTCTCGCGGTCATCTCGTGATGCTGGAATGCTTATCTTTCTCAACGTTACTCATCTCACGACTGCAAACTCATGCTGTTACAACCTCACCAGCAAATCTCTCTCCAGTATGACTAGAGGCATCACCATTCATTCTCATAATCACCACCGGTCCTTGTCGACTTCACATCCTGATTTCAAGTCAACATTAATCAGTCCTAACGCGAATAGCTCATTCAGTTTCTTCCGCATGGAAATATTTCGTTTAGTGAGCGCATCTGCAAGGTTGTCGCGCCCTGGGATCCATCTTATCACATTTAGCTCCTTTCGTTAAAAGCTTATTCTGATTTGTTGCACTGTGGACGTAGTCGGTATTATCTGCCTTCATTTAAGGTTTTGATCGTGTCCCACAGCGTTTTGTTGTCAATATTCATCTCAAGCTTAACTAGAGTAGTAGAAAATAGTGTAATGATTGCCGTTTTGAGATACACACCGCGATCATCTCCACTTTCAGCAGTCCTCATCACTAATCCCATTCCTCGCCAGGAGACCGCTGAAGATGCCAGTTTAACCATAATGCCGATCGTTAGGGTGCGCTGCATCCAAACATGTACACAACGTGACTTCTGTTGCGTTTTGGACTCTACGGAACATGATCGATGGGGTGAGTCGTCGCAGATCTGCGACCATCTGATTGGCGTCCATAAGTCACCCACGCGCAAATTACCACCTCTCTGCTGCATCAACGATACGACGAGGGACGCTTGAGGAAATACCCCGTTACCTAAGTACAAGAGCGTACCAGCCAGGCTTCTAAAACTGCATTATCTCGTTAGCTCCGACTCTTTTCTTAACCATCTTGCGTCGCGTTCGAGACATTTCAATGGGTTTAACCCTCTTCCAATACGTTTCCATAGACAGCTGGATATCGCCATTTAGGTTGACAACAATTTCGCATCCCCCAAAGTGGTGTGTCGGGCCATTGGTGATCTTCCCAAGATCGAAACGTGGGTGTAGCTCGCTCAAGAATTGTTCTACTTCATTGAGCCTTCCTGCTACTAGAAAATCGTCGCTCAACTTGGCGACGGGCAGCACAATCGATCCAGATGCATTTCTTCGGATAAAAAGTTTATTGACACCGAATACTCTGCAGAGTCCGCCATTGGCTAACATCCAGTTCTCAATGGTTATCATCCATTTTTTTCCGCTTCAGCAATTCCGTATGGAAGCTTTGTGAGCCTCCCTAGTATGCCACGGACGTAATTTCGTCCATAGTGCCACTCCCTTGGTGATCTGACGTAGATCTCTCTTTCTATTGGGCCACTTTGCAGATATTCTCCTTTAATATCTGCAGTTTTGATTATAAACTCGAGCAATGTCACTATCGACAACATGAGTCTTTTGACTGCGAGTTGGGCGTTTGTCAAGTCCTTTCGAATGTCAACCTTTTGGCTTTCCTCGTTACCATGGGGACAGATCCGCGCTTTTATCTTCCGGGAACCGCCTTTATCCGTCTTGACCTTATAAAAGACGTGGGATCCTACTTCATTGGCGTCGGTAGGTACGTCAGATTCGGAGACTGGTTCGTATGCGTCCGCTTAATTCGAATCATGCTTCGCGTCAAAAGCCTCATCAAGAATCCACGGGAGTGCGAACTCTAGTTTTTGTCTGCTGACCTGCTGTGATCCAATTGTCGCGTATTTCTCCTCCATCACCCGTGGCTTGTCGGATTCAAGCGCTGTAATATCATTCGGGCCGGCCGATACGCTTTCAAGTTTACGATATATATCTTTTTTTTGCTTTTCTGTTATCCGTATCCAGATGACTAAGGGCTCTGCTGCGATTTGTGCCCGTATTTCATTCATTGATTTCGCTCATATTACCGTCAGATGGGATATCTTTCGGGACCTTGTCTGATTCCGGTATTACTGCGTATGTGGTGTTGGGTCCTGAAGCAGTGTGAGTCCCGATATCAGCTTCTTCTTTAGGAATCGATGAGGGAATTCTGCTTGATAACAGCGAATTTATGTTTGACGGATGTTCTGTTGCGTCATTCTTACTATTCTGCCCCCATCCGTCAACATACCCAGTTCCTCCTCGAGGGAGCAAGCCATCAATTCTTGTGTGACTGCGGATGGTGCTAAACGGACGTCTTCGTATGCAGGCCGCATGGTTGCCCTTTGTTCTCTGTATCACCATTGGTTCGGCGAACCTCCAAGTAATGTGGGTGTGCAGCGACGACCTTTGCTGTGATCCATCTATTCTTTTCGTTCTTTTCCGAGGTTACATACCAACACGTAGACATCAACCCAGGGCGATATGCAGCCTGGAGTGCGAATCGGGTGGCATTTGAGTGCAGTGCACGCTGGAGGGCTCTGGTATCCGTTTGTTCAACATGAGCTTCAAGGAGCTCTTAGGGACTATATTGGATGGTATGCCCAGGATCGAGGGCTGATACCCACGCACGAGCTGGAATGAACTGACGACCCTGTTACTGGAGAAAAAAGTTCGATATGAACACTGCTCGGGATAATATGGTGGCAGTACTGGATGTTGTTCTCTCTTGATCAATCTTTCTAATAACGCTCTTAATTGTGCGTATCTTGCGTTCTACTATCCCGGTCTTATTATGTCGTCGTGTCGGGCGTGTTTGAGGATTATCTCATGTGTGTCGAGTATACGCAACAGTGATGGCTTGTGGAACTCGTCGTCGGCCGAAAGTGCCGTTGGGGCGCTATGTTTCAAGATCCAAGAGGATTCTAAATGGTTGGCGATTGACTCCGTTGACCTTGATTGGACTAGAGTAGCCTCTGTATATCTGGTCCCGGTGTCTGTGAGTACCAAGATGGTGCATTTGGAATTTTGCATCTCTTCGAACGCAAAGTCAGACTGAAGTTCTATATTGAAACCCTGGTTAACATGTGTAAGGGATATCTTTCTAGAAGGGCCGGATTGCCACTGCCGACACATATAACACATGCGTTGTGTACTCGTTGAATTGCGCCCTCCAACTCTAGTGTAAGTATGCCAGCTTGTTCGCATATAGATTTCAACTGTTCGACGGGTGTCTGCGTAAGCCTGTGCAGCCGCTTAGCGAAGACTTTAGTGGATATACTGGAATGCCTCAATAGAGTGGATGAGATAAGAGCGATGACGATTCTGCTCGGTTCGGGGAGGATAGCAACTCGGATCCGTAATGATGCCTCGTTCCCTTCGTCGTGGGCAATATACGTGGAGAACGTTCTTGGTTCCATGTCAAACAGCCTCTTCAAGCATATGAAAGTCTTATCCGCCATGTTGTTCTGAATCGCGAATCGGCCGACATCTAAACCAATTATAACTAAGGAGTCTCCAGGAATTATGTCAAAGGTAAATGAGCCAGGAGAGTCCCCGTTGTCGCAAGTGTTCATTTATCACATCGCGATTACCGGAGCTGGGTCGAGGCCCTGCTCGCCCCAACCATGCATACGATCGTCCGGTTTTTTGTACGTTTGGAAGGCAATTTGAAGCATATCACATAGTTTAATGGCGCTGTTGTTCCCAGCCGTAGAAAAAGGCGAGCCAGGATCGTATATAGGGTTAGTTTCCATGGCACTAGTCGCACTAGTTGGAGAAGAAAACAAGTCGGTTGTTGTTCTTGTTCTCTCCACCGTCAGAGTCCGAGTCAGGTTGGTTAACGTTGAACTTCTTGGGTTGCGGGTGGTCTCGACTCTGGTGATGCTTCTTGATGCCTTTCCGTCCTTTATCGACATTACCGAAGAGCGGACACTGACGGCCGCGAGCTCAATGCCCCTTCTGGCCGCAAGCTCCACAATATGAATTGAAACGTCCCCTCATTCGCTTCTGAGAGCTACACTTTACACCATTCTCAAATGAACGGTCGTATCCTGTGTTTCCATATTCCATCAGATTCCCCGTGACCTTTGGCGGGTCTACATCTTTCACTGGAACCAGTTTAGAGCGGGAAGGAAATTGCCGTGGTCAGCAGAAGTCCTGATGTTCTTGATTGCTTCAATGGTGTCTTCAAAGCTGAAGTTTAGCTTAACGCTTTCCTCGCGACTGTTTTTGTTAGCCCTTTCGATCATAGCTATGACTTTCACCCTTGCGTCTATGATCTCTTGGTGCACTTTTTTCAGCGCCTCTTTGGACGGATTTTGATCGGCCCTAGAAATGACGTTTGTAAACCATCGTCGAGAATCCTTCGAATGGTAATAAGCTCTTGCTTGTCCACGATAGTGTTCGCTGGTCCAAGTTTGGTTGGATCTGTGGCCTTGTTAATAAGAATTGTGAGCAGTTTGTTGTATATGGAGTCATCTCATCCGGCGTTCTCAAGGAGTATCAGTGCCGTTTGCTGTTTATCGTGTTCCGTGGTAACAAAGCCAAATGAGTTGAGGTGACTCTGTGCGACTCCTCTAAACCTCTCTGCAAAAGCGGCATACGATTCTCCGTTCTGCCTTTTGCAGTTGAACACTTGCCTGCCAAAGTTAATAATCCTCCTGTCTGCGTCTGTCGTGGAGTCTTTCGCAACGATCTTCAGGATCTTCTCGATAAGCGTATTGTGGTCTTCAAACAATCTAGGTGTGTCATCGTCCTGCGGTTCCAGGGAGATTGTGTTGTAAAACATCTCGGCGTCCAAAACCTTCTGGTACGCTTCATCCATCGCAGCGTAGAGTTCGTGAGCGGATCCGTTTGATATGCCTTTTGCCCTCGTGTCGCCGCCATTGGCGAGCACTCTGACTGTGCTCATCCACATGTGCACCTTTCTCCTATATTCGAACTTGTTCTTTGTTGATGTCAGCCGAGGTGCTTCAGTTAGTTTGCCTTCCGAGGCCTCAGAGCCCTCTGGGCCCATAACTAAAGCTTTAGTGGAATAGGACACGTGTGAATGACTGGTTTGGAGGGTTAAGAGGGATGAGACTCATTCGGCTTGGCGGTCGATGTAGGCAAACAGATTCGGCACCAGGTACTGGCTTACCCCCATCCCTATTGGAGGAGGTCCGCATGAACATCACTTTATATATCTCTCACTGTGGGATTCTCGCTTGGCCCTACATCCTCGCCAACGTACTCTTTCTACTTGCATTCAGCTTTTCTTAGTACTTAGACTACATTCTCAGGCTTGCATTCATGCACACAGGTATTCAATCCATATAGACATCAGGTTTGATGGTAGCATTCCATCTCTTTGATCCGGTCATCAGTAATATGCATTTGCGCTCTCAATTCCACCTGGACACGAGTGACCGAGTCCGTAGAAATCTACAACTTTACACAGCTTCCTTTAGACCCCATACATGTACTGTACTGTAGTTTTGGGTCTATTGCAAGAATCATGAAGTCCCTTTACTCAACACTGTACGGTACTGTACAGTGCTGTATAGTGTACTAAAGTACTGTAAAGTACTATACAGAGAAAGCTGCACAATACAGTGCTGTACGGTACTGTACAGTATAGCGAACGCCCTCAGGCTCCCCAAGCAGAATCGAATCATCCACTGCGCAATTTCAAGACCACTGATTCTGAAAACTATGCGCATCTTCCCCAACCCGGTCCCTGCAAAGAGAAGCAGGGGTGAAACTGGCAGTATCCGTTCCTGCCGAACTCATATAGTCTGCCTCGTCTTCCACACACGCGCATGCGCACACAATCAAGTCGTCGGTAAAATCATCCACAGGAATGTCACCTCTCCTACCCCAGAATCCCACATGAGCTCCAGCAGCCCACAGCGCCAATGTCTCAATTCTAGCTCCTGCACTTCGTCCCGCTCCGCATTCTCCTCTAGTGGGTTGGATGTCGTGTCATGTCCAAACACTTCCTTCACCAGATGAAAACCAGCATCAAACGCGTTTCCCATGTTTAGACACAAGCCAACTCACGAGAACATTCACTGCCACTAGAACCACCAGCGCAATAAGTAGAGGAATAATATTCACCACCGGTCGAAACACATCTATATTCACAGGACAATCCCGGACTATCGCAGGTCCCTCGTCTGCCGTTCGTATCGCAACGCGCAGCTGCGCCTCCTCTGTCTGTCTCCACTGCATCGCGTGACGAACTCGCGACTCTATCGCTGCTATCAATGACACCGTGCCCGAGCCGCCCGTGGGAAACTCACAGTCTTCTAACGATGCCTCAAACACATTCCTAGTACTATCCAACGGCACTGGGCTCCTTGCACAACCCGCTTGAAGCGAATCTTCAACCACTGACAATGCCAAATTCATGTGCTGCTCCGCTGCAATCGACGAGGGCAACTGCGACCGAAACAACGTTTCCGACCCATCACTCTTCCACTCCACATACGCCCGTTGCCCAAATGTACCCTCCCCATCGGACAAAATCACCTCAATACTTCCGTCCGCGGTGGAATGATTCACCAGAATGCCAGCCTGCCCCGTATTGTCTCGGAAAAAAGGGCATGTGCAATATGACACCTTCCCCGTGGTCTGCCACGATCAGACTCAAGAGGCACGTCCAGACATGCTGCCCTTAAAGTCGTTATTTGCCGGCGCAGATGTATTCAATTCTAGACGATAGTCGCCGCGAGAACAGGCACTCAACACTTTGGTACTCGGCACTGTGATACCTATCGACACGATGGACACTATGAAAATCACACCCGCGCTAGCAATGGCACAACGAGCCGTCCCAGCTTCAGTTTGTTTGGGTTGCGGTGCCAGCGGCGTTTTCGGTAGACGTAATTGCGAGAAATCCAGGCCAGAATACGCAGTGGATCGTCGCTGTTTGCAAAGATGAAGGCGCGAAGCCACGAGTCGTAGTGGAAGTCTAAGCGCGGGAAAAGTAGACGAGCTTGGATATGGCGGAGCCGATTTGGCGATGATGAAAATGGTGAGAAGGGATGTTGTAATGCCGTTGAGAGCATCATTTGCGAATTGTATGGTGGTTACGGTGAACTCGGTGTGACGTCGAGGGGGTCTGTGACTGCCATATTGTCGAAGCGTTGGGTAAATGGAGGCGAGGAATCGGGAGAGAAGGCGTTGGGGTGGGCCTGGACGAGACGATGAGCCAGTTTGCCAGAGCTTGGTGTTGATTCGAGATAAAGTCTCTACATGAAACCTTCATACGTTCCACAGAGCCCGTTGTGCATGGTTGCTGGCCGACCCACCACATCGGTCATGTGTAATCGCGCGACTGAGTCCATGTGTTTGTCAGGGGGAAACGGAGTTTGAAGAGTTTGGCTGTACAGCATTTCACTTTATTTCATGCCAACAATGAACAGGTTACATTGTTGCCTTAGCTCATTGCCAGTGCTACACATGCAACGACATTCCCAAAACATGTACTGTACTGTACTGTACTGTACTACTGTAGTGATTCCTTAGTTTTTTTGCAATTCTTCTTCTGGTACACTGGTGCCGGAGATACTGTACTGTACCGCATCGATGCGGTATCAAAAAAAGGTATCACGACTAGGGCGGGAGAGATTTAGGAGCATTTGGTAAACAGATGCTTGTACCTAATCTTCGGAAACTAGCCACTGACCTTAACACAAGTGGAAATAGGGGATGTGTTTATAGCGCGACTTTGGATGATGTGAACCAGAGTGGGTTTAGAAGTAGGCTATGAGTGCAGAAAAGGAAGGCAGATGTCTTCATTCTCTTTAGAAACCTTTTAAACCAATGAAAAATACGATTTTCCATCTGTAGGAACAAATAATATCTTCCTGTTTAGGACTTTATCATATAGCTCATTCCATTATTGCAGCTTTAGTTATGAAAAAGGGAGAGACATGGGGGTTGTTCAGTTACTGTAACAGGTACGCTGTCTGATACCTAGTCAACTTTAATGGTAGTGTGGATGTACGCCAAATGTTGCTGCAGGCGCAAATGGCTTTCCACTCTACAAGCATATGGAGGGGGGCCAGCCAGCCAGCAAGCCGCATTGGAGGTGACGGCCAATGCGGAGTGTCACTGTAAGAGAATGTCTTGCTCCTTCGAAATCGGTTCCATTGCGCGGCTGGCGACGGTTCTCTCGAGCTTCTTAACGTTGACGTTCTTTGAAAGTGAAAATGATTTCAAAGTAGTAATGAAAAATGAAAACGTTTCCTCAAGTGGTTCAGCGGTGACGGAGCACCCAAGACAGGCTGTCACTTCAGAAACCAGTATAAAGGAGCGACCGTCGTTGCTGTCTCATAGAAATAAAATGGGAACACTGCGATCGCACTGGTTATGGGCATCATCGCTACCATTGCATCAACGATCCTACACATCCATTACTAGGCCGCCTGCATACAACCAAACATCGCCATCACGACGTCATCAGCACGCGCCACCCGCGCAGCCAACAGGGCACGCAACGCCCCTTCAACGATCTCACGATCGAACTCCTGAGACTCACACGGCTAACCGCCACAGACACTCAACCACCGTACCACCCGCAACAACGCCGCACCATCACCATACAACAATGAACTACATCATCCCAAATTCCTAAATTGGACCGCTCCAACTATGCCCCGTGGCTTCTATCGCTCACTGGGCTTTCGCAGCTATCGATGCCGACGACCATGTCGAGACAGAACCAACCCCACCTACCGACCGGCGGCCCACTCAAAACCTTTAACACCAAGCGCAAGATCCTCACATGCGCCGTAATCGGTTCAATACCGAATGACATCTTCAATCTACTCATCCAACCAGGCCATACCATCGCACCATACCAACTCACCTCCTGCGTTCAAGAACATTTCGATGTTTCGATGCAATTAAGACCAGCGATCACTGCTCTCTGAAGTCCATCGCCGAACACCCAGTCGTTTCATGAGAAAATGACATCAACTCGTACCTAGCAAGCCGCGAAATCACCAGAGCTCGCATGTTAGCTGAGAGCTGAACCAGCCTTTTAAAAAAAAATAAACTATTGATCCAAACTTCGCTCCGGACAGTTTGGCTCTTGATACAGACCAAAACCACCTTGAAAAATGCTATTTGAAAGCAATAAATTGCCTGAGTTTTTACCCGTAATTATAATTTTTCATAAAAACCAGTCTGCACAGCGCTGACAGATTATCCAAGCGTCGCAGTAAACTTCAGTTGACCTTTGAAACATCTCCTTAAGCGCTTTATGACAGCAACTAAAGCTTCACAGGGGGCAAATAGACCAGCGATATAATTTCTTAGTTTAACTCTTTACGACCTTGCAGAGGTGATTTTGCTCGCTCTACTTATAGTAATCCTAAGCTCACGAATGCACATATCAATCATCTAGGGGTAACAATAGTACTAATAGGATCATTTCTCAACGTCGTAGCAATTCTCTGTATGATTGCGTAGTTCCATGACCATAAGACATTTTCTCCTCGTCCCGAAGGATCACTGAAAACTTGGAGTGGAACAATAGCACGTTTCACAGGGAAAATCTCAAGACCAGCAATGTCAATTTGTAGTTCCGCATATGTGTACCATGATCTCGCGTTGTAATTGGTTGACCAAAATCTCAAAAAAAACAATACGAAGCCCCCTTCGATATTATACATCAGAGCTATCAATGCTACGAATCATCAGTTTTGAACAATTTATAATAATCAACGACATCGCTTAACGTGTAGAACAGTGATATTTTAAGGTATAATCCACGCTTCGGAACAGCAATCCAGGTGTTGATCGTGTTTTAAAGATTGATTGGGACTGGGTAAATGCACCGCAATACCTTCGCAAAATATTTAGTACCACTCTCTCTCTGACAGAAACGGCTACTATTCGACTTTTTCCCATACGGCGACCGATATCATCAAGAAAATTTGTGGGAAAGAACATGCAGGACCGAGATTTGGTCTGTCATCAATTAAGAACTCGCGCCTTTTGTAACGGTCATAAACCACTTCAGCCGGAGTAGATCGTGGTAACGTTTGCAGCTGAATCATTTTCTGCTACAATAGCAATGCGTCCTGAATCAATATCACTAGATCTGAAAACCAATTGAAAGCAAACTGCTCAGTGATGCAACATTTTTAAATTGAAAATTTGATAAGGAAATCTCACAATACCGGACCAGTACTCTTTGCTTGCTCTCAACAACAGAGGAAGTTCCTAAATAAATCAAATTTATAAAAAAACAAACATACTGATTTTTTTCACATTAAACTCAATGACAATACTGTACTCAGAACGTTTGTGGTCTCTCCCAATCAAATCAAACCTAATTGTCCCAGACCTACAAGTACGATGACCGGCAAACCCGGCGTCGAAAGTCCTTCGCAATGCACTCCATCGCTACTAAAACCAAATCGGTATCAGTGCGCTCGTTGAACTGACACCCGCCCCGTCCACCCCCCACACTCCTCGCCTTCTTTTGGCATGGAACTGTACATACTTACCGCCTACGGTATAGGCGCCATGCATATCGAACTGGATGTTGCTGCGGCCCACCTTGACGTCCACCAGCCCCTTTCGCACAGCGCCTCGTTTTCTGGGAAGGTGCGTTTCTCGTCTAGCATGCCAAGGTTCCGCGCTACAGAGACTTCAGTGATGCCAATGATATCTTACTTGTGCCGGTCGGATTCTATGCTTATGGCGAGTTAGGGGAGATTGCACTGCCGGATCGGCCTGGCTCCAGAAAAATCCTTCCATTCCCAGAATCGCCTTCAGACTGACCATTGACTCCAACATTATCAGCTCTTAACTCAATTTATTCCTCTTCACCTTTTTGATCCTCATCTGCCCTTGCAGGGTTTAAGTGTGAGGAGCATACGACAGAATCAACCTTTAATAGATTTTCATCAACTATGAACACAGACCGAACCCCAAAATCCAAAGCAGTTTCATGAAAGCTTCTTTCCCATAGCCCCTGCCTGCAGTTACAATTATGTCCGATCCCATTTCACTACGCAAACTATCTTATACATCCATCCTTACTCCTTTCTGTCAGCGAATAAGGGTTGATATTCTTCGATATAAACCTAATCGTCTCCAATGAAGGCCTAATGTGTCTTTGATGTCCAAACAAATGAATTTTAGCCTCAAAATTTAACAGAAAAGCATATGAAAACAATAGAAAAACACATAAGTGTAAATGAGACAGCATTCGCAACATGCCATTGCATCAATACCCCCGCACATTTCTTTTGGTCACTACTACCACCAGCTACATGACGACATATACTGGACGCAGCCACTCGCATGTTTCAAATATTAAAGAACCCAACCTAGCACAATTTGCGTTAGTGTTTTTTGCTATCTTTGGTATGCTGTGTGTTTTTGACTATGCATATGAGTAATTTTAGTACCATAAATACAGAAAGATAAGCTGCTTTTTTACGTTATCTCGAGACCATCTTTATCTTGTGATATTTCAATCTTTTTTAGGCACAAACGTGGGCTTCCCACATCTGATTGTCGGGTACATACAACTGAAAAACGCAAGCGACCAGACCCTGTATTAAATAGGAATGTTTTCATTCCACCTCTCCAGAGGCACCATCCGCTTTCTAGCCCTTCCCACAGCCTTCCATAGCCTTTTATACTCCTATTTGATATCCTTTTTCATAGTACTACAGTATTTGAATGAGTTTTTATGCGCCTCTTGCTCGGTAGTTTAGCCATTTCCAGGAACTTAATTCGCACGCTGTTGCGTGGTTAACAAGGACTCCGTATTTTATCACAAATTCTCCTCCAGATATAGGCTAACAAAGGACAGAAAAGGGAAAATAAAAGAAACCGTGAAAGGCAAAACCGAAAATAAAAGGAAAAAAACGGGAAAGGGAAAGTAAAAATGAGATAAAAATGGAAAAAAGAAAAATAAGGAAAGGGAAAAGGAAAAGAAAGATTTGGAACTCCAAATAGGTTCCGGCCAATCTATATATCCCAATAAAGACAAACCCCTTTTCTCCCATAAGGGAAGGGAAAAAAGAACACAAAAAGGATGAAAGGCCCTTTAGTACTAGAGAAACCAGTAATTTTACGCTTTAAAATCAATTGAAAGAAAGGGTAAAATTTTTGCACCCTAAATGCACACTACAATAGAAGTTGACTGGGTAACAGCAAGCTTTTCTGTTACAGTAGATAAACCCCTGTGTTACCTTGTCTCACTACCGATTTCAGGTCCAATGCGATCTGCTTGACGGCTAGACTTCAGGTGGTCTTGTAGGAGTTGTATTTTCTCCCCCGTAACTGTACCGGTATGCAATTTTGAGTCGATTGTGGTAGTCCGGAGTACTTCAGGATAGATTGAGTATATATTTCAACAGTAATACACCCAAAACTTCCGTCTTCGTACTAAGGATTCTGAAAGGAAAATTAAATCTCTTGGCGCCGGAATCTATGAAAACTGCCGTCTAACTTGTCTACGGCCTCCTGCTCTCCACACTCATTTCTTCCCTTTTCTTCGCGACCTTCTTTAGCCCTATTCAGTCAGCATTGTTTTGTTGTGATTTTACGCGGATAATGAATTAACCGAAGACGATTAGACAATATGCAGATATCTTTGCACAACAATCAATCCGAATGCGTTTATGATTCCTTGAACAATAGTTCTGGTAATTTGGTAGTAGACTGCAGTGGTGCTTGATGGGCAGATTTCCATGTACTACACGAACGAGACTCGAAAAAAGAGGCGCTCGGGTGGCTCTGTGCCAAGGGATCTCAAGTCGAAAACGCTTACTACTAGCCCTGGTGGCGCTGGGAAAAAGAGAATTTGCAGGAACCATCAACTGCGATTCTTCTGTTGATTTTATTCCAGGCTCACAGAATCTAGGGCTTGACCTTTTTGCGATAACTATATCGACGGCCCCATTGGTACCCAAAGGACTCTTGTCATTTACCATTCAAACGAAACTCAGAGAGGAGGGCACGAAAAGCACTCAGGACCTCTTGACAAATCGACTCAACAGTTCCATTTCCTTTGGGGCAGTTCGGAGTTGTAAAGTGATAATGTGAGTACAGAGCACGGTTGAAAATACCAAACAACTGATTCTTGAAGTGTGAACCCTGTCGGAGACCCATATTTGGCTTAACTCGAACAAAAAAGCCAATTAATTAACCAAAAAGCGGAAATAAGGAGCATTGTGGAAGAAAACTGATCATTTTTGATGATCAAAATGTACTCCGGGCACTGATAACTCGGGCCTAAATACAAGAAGTTGAAATTGATAAGCTCATTAGGTTACTCAGAATGTAGAGCATGGTCAATAGGTCTAGGGACGTGGTAGCCACCAAAGGTACTCAGAAAATGGGAACATGTGTTACAGAACATAGAAATATCTGTCTTCGTGGACACCCAAAAGAAATCGTCCCTGATATTTTTGAAAGAAGCATCCGGCCCACGGTATCCTCCACTACAGCAATTTCCAATGATACACATGCGCTACTGTAAGTCTGTAGCCTCTCTAGGAATCCAGATAGCACCCTTCTCAGTAGTATGAAGGCCGTGGGCATTGACAGCGGACGGAGGGGTATCAGTCGACGTTGGAGAATGAGAGGCCAGAGACGCTGTTTGTGCAACCAGAAGATCCAGCGGGAATCGGCTCTAGGTCTAGATCAAAAGGGGCTACAATCAAAACGGAAAGGCGTGGTGGGGCTCTTTGAAAATCGGAAGCTCCCAGTGGGAAAGTAAGAGTGTCAAGACATTATAATCGCCAGCAATATGGAAAACAGTGTAGCGGAGGGTAGCAAGCCTCATGGCCCAACGCTGGATACAGTTTGCGTAATGCTTCGCCTGATTAGGTCGAGTAGCCGTACAAAGAATATATAGGAGAGATTCTTGTGATCAGTGAAAATCGAAAATCCGGCCGGTGCACGAAGCATGTAGTCAAGTCTTGTGGTCGGTTCAAAGATAGAAAATACCTCCTGTTCAGCTGTCGATCAGCGAAGAGAGCTGCGCCTGAAAGATTTAGATAGAAAGGACAAAGGTTCGTGCCTTTGATCGGCAAACGGAAAGTCTTTGTCTGACGGTGGGATCTGTGTCAAAACCCCCCACTAATGATTCTTAGAGGCATCCGTGAATAGAAACTGTAGCTTGTTTGGGTGGAATGCCAAAAAGTGGCCGCATCAGGGAGCCACGCTTCATGTTGTGAAAGGCACTTCTGTGCACTTATGACCAGAAAGATGAGTATAGGCTAACTCGAGCTGGAGCAGCCTTAGTAAGCTGCCTAAAATTCCTCTAGAGCATCGGAAGGAAAAGTTATTTTTGTTTAAAACTACATAATAGCTGCCCGCATCCAGTTCGTGGCGCACACAAATTGCTAGAACTTGGCGCCATTGATTGGTTACTGTATTGCGAGGATGAATGAAAGACTTTTAGGTTCAAGGCGAATCTCTTCAAACTAAATAAGCCTCCCACACCAGTTAAATTGAATCAAGAATAGATGGAATTTATTGGAATGCAACTTGAAGCTATACTCTTGATAGAGTCTAAAGAATTGACGAACGATGGAGAAAAGATACGGTGGGTCCGTATCATGAACAAAGACATTGTCAAGCTAACGAAGAAGAGAATTCAATATCATGTCGTCGCAGACGGTGGACAGAGTGCTGTGAAGATTTGCACCTGCATTGCATTGCGCATGAACAACGCGAGTAGGTGTGTACACAACATCAGGGCAAATAAAACTCTGGAATTATTAAGATTCCTGTGACAAGGGAAGCTGCCAATTTCCGTGGCACGAGCCAATTGAAGAAAAGCAAGTATCCCAGCAATCTCGTGTATGAAAGTTTCGAGATTAGGCAGTGGCCAAATATTCGGGAAATTATTCACATTGAAAGCCCGTAAGTCGACGTTGAAACGGAACTGCTCAGGTCCTGCCTTGGGATGATGAGTGGAGCGGAGGCCCATTCACTTCGCAGGTTGCGATAAAGAAGGCCAAGAACCTTCATGTCGGCAACTTAATTCCTCATGGAAATTAACTGCGGGGGTGAGTAGCGACGAATTTTAGCGCGAACTGGCTTAAAATTCCGCTCGAGATATATGATCATGGGGGGTCTTGCGGCTAGTAGATCGCTACCCATCATGTTTCGAAAGATGTACGAGTACTCATGCACTAGAAATCTTAGTACATCGTACTGTAAAGGTGGTAGACCAGCAATAATTTCTCTTTGAACCATCTGGGACGGTTTTCCTGTACATCTCCCTCTATATGTTGGCTGGTAGACTTTTTCCATGTCCGACTCAGAATATGGATTCTCTCCAAAGAAAAAATCATCCGGTGCTTGAGATTCATTAAGCTCGGAATCATGCGAGCTACCCATTAAAAGCCGAGATACACTTCCTGGCCTCAGTGCGCTCTCTGATTCATTGTTATAGATGGATGAGTAAATCCTATGTGGGAGAGGTCAGCATCATGGAAAGTTGCAGGAACAGACGATAGGTGCTTGTCAATGTCAAACCCAAGCTCCGTAGGATATTTCGAGACAGAAATACCTCATCAATGTGTTAATCAAACACGAGTTACTCGACTTTTCCAAGACGCAAAGGCCCCGCCGGAGTCTGTAGCGTAATACAGATGCGGGCATTGCGATTTGATTGCAAGGCTCGTGACTCCGCGCTGGTCGATGTTCCCAAAGGCAGCTCCATTTTGAAAGGGTTTTGAGTGGAAATATCTGCGCAAACAGTTCCTTTTCAGCACAAATATCCGAGTGTTGGGGGCTAAGTGCGGCGTGATCAGCGCCACAATCGCCTTTCACCACCAAAATAATGCAATCAGCTAATGTACATTTGGTGCGCCCATTGCTAGAGCAGCAATTGTTAGGCAAATGCTTCAGATTTCCATCAGACGAGAGCTTGGACTTGAAATGTGCCTGCAACAGTTCCCGCGCTTTGAAACTGTCTGTCCTTGGGGAATCCCTCATAAGATTATATCTATCACACGTCTCTGAGTTAAGATAACGGGACAGATCTGTGTTCTGACTGCCTTTTTGTGGCGTCTTTATGCGTGGTGTGAATGGATTAAAACAGAGTTTTTCCCCAGGCGGATAGGTCTCGGATGACGTACCCCTTTCAGAGCTTCCATGACAGCTTGCACTTCGCGCCTTAGTGACCCTCGTTAATCTACCTTGTCGAGGCGATACGCGTGAAGTTGCGTTATCGGACGTGCGAGAACTAGGATCCAAACATTTTCCCTAACCAAGACTCTGTTATGGTCGAGCTAGAAGAAACGATTCACAAGCAACCGCTTGTTTGAGTACATAATTGTAAAATACACGACAATCCTTCTTGAAAGAGACCTCAGACAGTTCCAGATCATTCTCAACCTTTTCATTCAACGGCTCCGGCTTCAAAATATCCACCATGTGTATTATGGAAACTTTTGAATTGTTCTCGATCAGCTGTTACTATTTATTGGTGCTAAAAAGGGTGCGGTAGTCAACAAAAAGTATCATCAAACGAAGCTTCGGGTTGAATACGTACATGTTTATATGAACAGAAGGCTTCAAAGTGCTCTCTAATTTTTCCAGTGTGAGAGTGTACACAGACTCACCTTGATTGGCCTCGAGAAACTTGCGTAGCTTCTTGTCGGTTAGCTTAGAGATACTGTCAATATCTGTCCGGAACTCCTCGAGATCAATGAGAGATTGGAGTAAATCGACATCGACTGCAGCAGTTAGCCGAATGATGCTTATGACAACCTCTTCAACTGTTCAGCATGCATCTTGGATACGGAGTAGGTACCTGTCCCACTCTCGCATAAACGTTTGAATGTGCTTCTATCGAGGTTGGCGAAGCACCGGATGAGCTACTGGGGCAAACATGGGCTGCACAGCTTCCGGCTCGTCCTGCGGTGAGGTCATGTGCAGCATGATACCAGACGTTTTTGGCTGAGATAATCACTTTTGCTACGTCTGCGGAGAGCTGAGTGGTTCAATGACTCTGGCCTAAGGAGTCTGTCTGACTTTACTCTTTGATCCATGGTTATATCCTCTTAAAATGAACGATCACCGTACTACTGATATTATAAGAACCACAGCGGATTTCTGACCCGAGTTCCTGATTGGACAGGGATGATACACAGATCCGAGGCCGAGAAGCCACAATACTGTGCTATCCACAGTCTAGTCCAAAAAATCTCAAAGAAAAACTAAAGTGATACCAAAAAGAGTAACAGTACTGATAATCAAATTCAAATATTCACATATCAACCGAACCTCAGTCTTACCCCACGCTGCTTACCTCGGTGAGTGGTTGCCATACCATCCACACACTCTTTTACAAAAAAGGTTGTTTGCATACGTGTCTTCCTCCCATGGGCGGCGACCATGGGTGAGAGATTTCGTACAGTACTCAAACGCACGAGAGACTTTTTTTTGGCGCTAAAAAGTCACGATAACCCCACGCTTTCCTCTATCTTACTGCACCCAAACATTTGTCACATCCAAAACAGAATCGACATCTAGCCAAGACACAGACTGACGAGAGGAAGAACGACACAGATTGGGATGCCGAGAAGTACCACCTTGGAACAAATTACGGAAGGTGTCGCTGCTTCAAGCGCCTTTTTTGAGCCGATTTCGCACCCAGTGCTGCGCAGTTTCGACCTTGAGGAAGAATCCAAGTTTCGAAGGAGTACCAGAGGTACAAGTCGAAGTAGAGGAACTTCCAGAGTGAGGTTTCTTTGAGGACCGCCGTGTAGTGTCATGACCCTTTGGGTCTAAGTTGGGGATCAATGATCAATTTTACTAACCGAATTTCGGTTACATTTTATTTAGCTATTTACTTTATAATTTACAGTCCTGTAGGACGCTTGACGTGACCCAGTAGGGGCGCGTTATGGCCCGGTTCGGGCCTTGATTTATTAGGTTGCTAACCTACTAACTAACTGACAAGTGTCTAACTGTCTAACAGCCTGTCAGGCTAGCTACTAACCTAGTACTTATTTGTCGCCGGCCTTAGTGCCGCCCCAAGTAAAGCCACCAAAGTTTTGCTCAGAAGTTGCTCCCGTCCTTCGCGCCCTGCGTCTTTTCGTCGCGGCTCCCGCGTTTACGGCTATAGCCCTTCATCCCTTTTGTACCCGCTCGTTGCCTTCGGACTGATCATGCGCGAGGATTCCCCTTTTCCCTTTTCCCCGCGCGTGTGCGCTTCTATTTTTCCCCTTCGCTCCCCGGCGGAGGACTGTATTCGCTACCTTCAGGCTTGCGCCGTCTCAGTAGGAGGATCGAATCCCCTAGAGAGCCTCGCTCGCAACCGCTGACGCGCTACGAGCGGCACACGTGCGGCCTCCCCATTCTTCCTGATACTCACCGGTTTCGGCCGTGTACCCCACTTTCCCTTTCATTTATTTTCCTTTTTTTGGTCCGGCGGACTACCTTCCCCCCTTTGGCGTTGCCGTTGTTACCGTCCATCGGACATCTTCTAGACGCTCTTGCGTCGCTCACCGACTTGTCAAGTCTCCAACCATTTTACTGTCAGGCATTGCGCTACTTCACTTCACGGGGCTTAGAGAGAAAGCGAGTCCCACGGACATCCGGTAGTTGCACAGTCGACGACTGTTTCTGAATTTATTGTAGTAGGCATTCTGGTTCGTCAAACTTTCAGTGATTTGACTGTGCGCTAAACTACACACCGCTTCATACAAGGAATGACTTGAACCCTCACGTATAGAGAAAATGCACTTTATACGAAAGTTTGAAGGCATCGCGCCAGGAAATCAGTGGAGCAGTTGACCTCGGTGATATAGAGAAGTTCATCAAAGGTGTCTTTACGCATAAAGTTGCAGAAGTGAACCCAGATGTCATAGAGGCAGCAAATAAGGAAACCAGAATGCCAATGTCCATCAGCGACCCCGAAGCGAGAGTCATGGAATTCGTTAGTGATTTCTTTGATCGACTCGAATCGGTGGGGTACGGAGATTTCAAGAAGAAGAATCAAGAAGAAAACCGTAAAGTTGATACAGGAGCACGGTATCCTATTTATACAAAGAAAGCGATGGCTCAACACATCGGGTACCAGTCCTGGGTCAAGAAGGATCTGAAGGGCTATGTAAAGCTGTTGTGCAAAGAGGTTGTCATCCGGACCGCATTTAGACTGCTCCCGCAGAGGTACAGTCGATAAGGAAAAACAGGATAAAAGCAGTTCGAATGAAAGAATGAAGCATGACAGAAGTCCGAGGAAGCCAGTATAGGCAACGGTAAGAAAACATCAGGTAGCAAAGGGAACAAGAAACCACCGGTTTTCCTTTACAGCAGATGCGCTTCTGACAACAAGCGAAACTGCCTACGCGACTGTAAGTAATGTACCGAGGAAGAGACAGAATAGATGATTCAGGAGCGCAGAAAGAGATTAAAGAATGGAGCTAGAGTAATTAAACAGAAGGAAAGCAATCAAGAACTCATGAAGAGCAATATGATGCAGGCTATTTTTGCGGAAATCCCCAGACGTTTTCTGCGCCTATGGAGGTTCAAACGTTAACCTGATTCCACCAGACTTGTCAGATGAGCTTTGCGAAAAGCAAGCAGACATGCAAGTTACCCGAACAGCGATCCCACGGCAACTAGCCTTTGGCTGTCTCGCGAATGAAGGACGGTGAAGAGCTTTCAGTAGAGTGCTACTGGAGAGTCAAACGCACAATAGAGTTGATAACACGTCACGACAAATCATTGACTACTAGAAACATGAAGAGGTTAATATCCGTTCAAGTCGTGCAGGACCCACTCATGGGAAGACCATTGCTGGATTAATTGGGTCTAAGCACGAAGCAGATGCCGAAGGCTGGTGCAGACAAGCATCAAAGTGCAGTAGACTGTGACACATTAACATAAAAATCAGAAGACCAACTGGATGTTTAGCTCGAATTCTCTCTAGCGGTATCTTTCACTCTGACAGAGGGGAGTCAGAAGACGATGGGCTTGAAGAGGAGTACACCGTTACAGATCTCGATATAGACACGGAAGTGGAGATCATTGATGCATTTGATCGTATAGTGCAGGAAGGGGTGACTGAAGGTGTCTCTGGGGAGGGAGCCGGAGAGCTTAGATCACTCCTGGGGGACTTCAGGGAAGTTTTCAGGATCAACTAGGGAAAGAACTTCCAGCCGATTTGAACTGATGAGACTGAAACTCAAACCAGGCGCTGTCCAACATGTCGCCAAGACCAAATGCTGCACTCCCGATCAGCGTAAGTTCTTCAAAGGGTATATTAGCAAGCTTGAGGAATATAGCTTCATCAGGCCCAAAAAAAAGCAACATGGGTTTCAGCGCAATTTTGAGCACCGAAACCACAGCCGGTAAATTACAGGCTAGCATTTAACCTCAGAAGGGTGAACCAGAACACAGAGGCGGTCACCTGGACCATGCCGTACATTAAGTTTGAGCTCACTGAGCTTTAAATCAGCAACCGATAGCAGCAATTTAATTCTGCAGCGCCTATTGGCAAATGCCAGTGGACCAGGCTACCGCAAAAACTACAAAGTATCTGGACACCAACGGGGATATTTAAGTCGCTACGCTACATGGGTTGCATAATTCAGCGCCAACTTCCAGACCAAAGTAGAGCCTAGCTTTCATATTATCATAGACAAAGTTAAGTTCTGGGTGGATGTCGCATTGCTACATGCCAAATCGGAGAGAGCGCTTCTGAAGATATTGAAGCATTTATTCGAAGTTTATCGTGAGCGTCGCCTGAAGATATCAGTTAAAAAGAGTGAACCATTAGAGATGAGGTCAAATGTTATGGCTAGATCATCTCTAAAGATGGAATTCGCTGCGATCCTAAGCGCATAAGTATAATGTATGACTTCATGCTCCCCAGACACGGCAGAGCTATCTCAATTCATCCATTGTATACAGTGGATGTCAAAATTCATACCTGATTTTGCTGGGCGAGTATCAAGAGTTTGAGAAGCGCTTGAACAAGCATATGCCAAAGTAAGGAAGCGTATATCCCGATCTGTGAAGAACATCAACTCATACAGCTGTCTTGGGACCCTGAACACGACGATTCATTCAACAAAATTCAAGAACAGCTGCCTAACGCGGTTAAGCTGGCACATAGGGATGGAATGAAGCATATATATATGCTTACCTGGACGCCTCAGATGAGCGCTGGGCATCGATATTAACCCACATAGATTAAATGGATATGAGAAAGCCTATAGGCGAGCGAAAGCAAGATCTATTGGCTCTCTACCTATCCCATTTCTTATATACCATCGAACACATTCCAAGTGAGTCTAATGTCCTGGCGGCCATAATGAATAGGTAAATGTCAGGGCACAGGGGAGCCCCAAAGACAGCACGTAAAATGTCAGAGGCCCTGATAGGAATGGGTATGATACCGGAGGCGGAAGATGCCGACTGGGAGTGGCCAACAGAGGAAAGCGTTAAATGTGCACAAGAAAGATACAATAGGTCGAAGCCCGTTTACGCGGAGGAAATACACGAAGTATCGGTAACAAAGAAAACCATATGGATCCTGGAAAGTGCTTCCGAGCTACAGCTGCGTGTAATCACTTAAGCGCACTGCGGCACAGCTAGAAACCGGGGAGAGGATGCGACAGACAGCCTTATATCGGAGAAGTACTGGTGGAAGGGCATCGAAAAGGATTGAACTGAGTTTACCGAGCAGTGTCTGCATTGAATTGTGTCAAAAGAGGGACAGAGAGTGCCTTACTCACTCTCTAGTAATCTACAGGCGGATTTACCAAATGAGGTTGCACACTTTGATTTCTTGTACATGGGTCCGGGGACAGGGAACTCCCGCCAAATACTGGTTGGCGGAGTGGCGGAGTGGCGGGGAGTGCATAAATTTGTGATAGAGGTATCATAAGTAGTAAAGCGGGGGAGTCGCATTTAATGGATGCACCAACTACATAACCCGATTACTTCGCGACGGCGCGCATATTCATAACGGAAAGACAATAAAAGGAATTAATAGTAACATAAACGTTTTTTGCCCGTTTCATTCCACTGGTGTGTACTACATTAGCTACTTATCTACTTATACTCTTTATAAAATTTCCTCAACCCCGTCTTATATGAGTCATCAAATTAAAGAATGGTTATTCCTAAAATGCCAAATTTATCCCTTTTGTACAAAAAGCGTGGGTCCCGCATGTTTGCCTCATTCCAAGCTCAAACTTGTGGTGGGTAAGGTAAGTGAGGAATCAGTGAATTTCGCTCTCCGGGTCACCAAGTAACGGCTCGAGAACCAACATCAGCTTGTTTTAGGAAAGACATAACTCGGCGGATGGCGAAGATAAATGCGGCGATCCAGCTTGGTTGTAGAAGGAATGTATGCGTAGGGTACATCACATAGATATAGCTTGTTTTCAGAGTGTAATGAAGCTGAATATAACGGCCCACGCTGCTCGAATAACGTTCACAGGGGGCAAGAGTGAAGACGTTGAGGAGTTTCTCTATTCATATGTTAATATGTATATTGAATGCACAAGAAGTAATAAGCCCACTAAGGGGGAAAAATCAATGCTAACGAAATGACCACTCTTTTAGCCGTTGAAAAGACATACTATGACTTACGCAGTCTCCTATCTGTTGGAGGTAAATTTTGCAGCCATCTGCAACACATATACCTCGTGAAGAAGTGATTGTTTTTCCTGAAACGCGATTTTAAATTTCTCAATCTGTTATTGAGTAGGCATTATCTCTCTCGCCTCTTCATCTCTCGACAGAATGCGATAAAAAAAGACGACCAAACCAAATATATGACGATGCCCTCTTCAAGGTCCTCTGAAACTTAAACAATGGGTCATCATTGATCTCTTTATAGGGTGATAAGTTAGAAGCATGCCAAGGCATTTTCAAGCTGAAAGGAGCTGCAGTCGATCTCCTGCTAAGTTACAAGTCTGTTGCAATCGAACTAGCCGCCAGCAGTGTATGGATGTGAATTTTGTACTTGGCAGTGAATACAGAGAGAATGTACTCAAACGCCTTTGATCAAGTCCAGTGAGAGTGATTAGCGACTGATCACAGCCCTTGCCAAAACGATAGTTGAATGGAAGCATTTTTGGACCTTTTATAGCCCTTCCGACACGTCTGTCCATTTGATCACGATATTTCTTAGACCACAGGAATTTAAAGGGAATTTCGGTGTCACTCGTATGCAGGAAGGGAATAAGAAGCCGATTTTTGAAGGATGATCATAGCGTTATGGACTTAGTTTTGAGGTTATGGGAATTGGCGGGAAGTGATGCTAATTTCGTTTTTGCTGCCGAGTATGAGGGTCGCCCTCATACTCGGCAGTATGAAATCTGTGATGGACAGAACGAGAGAGAGGGAGCGAGGTAGCGAGGCAGGAGTGAAGGAGAGTGGGAGAGGGAGAGAGAAAAGAGAGAAGGGTAGAAATTGAGAGGCCGAGAAAGAGAGATAAGAGAGGAAAGGTGGCGAGTAACTTTACTCAGGTAGAAGATGGAAGAGATACCGGGGCTTATATAGACTTCAAGGCGAGTCGATTGATGCTTTCTGTTGATCGAAGGAAGTTTCAGAAGACATGTAGACGACGGTGAGTGTCTAACCCTAAACTTGCTTGAGCTGATCTAAAGTAGATCAGCTCAAGCTTACAGCATTGTACAGTGCATAAACATAAAGGTCAATTTCTAGGTTGAACGGTAAAGTACATTAATAACTTTAAGCCTCTTTGCGAGTTTTCAGCTGTCAGAGAAAGGCAAGAATTGAAATTACATAACAAGCCCCCTCAAACTAAACTGACCTCAGCACGCCCCCCGATCTGAAATCAATAAAAGACTACCTTGAAATGCCAGAGGAAATGCCCAACTCACTTCGAAACTTCACAAACTTGACTCGCAGCAAAGGTTTTCGTTAGAAGGTCAGAGACTTGGTCTGGTTCGTTCGAGGAAGTAACAGAGATATTTTGGACGACACAGCTTCACGAACCAAATGGTACCGAATATCAATGTGCTTGTCCGTTCATTGATTGATTCGTTCTGGGACGAGCTAATTGCGCTGAGTTGTCAACTGATATCCGGATAGGAAAGGGCATTTCTCATTCATCAAACTGCAGAGAAGGTTGACAACCAAATAGCTTCTTTAGAGGCAGTGCACAAGAAATTACTCTGCTTCGCACGACAGCGCCACACCTCCTTGCTTCTTGGAGCGCAATGAAATAGGTCCACCAGACATCATGAACACGAAGCTTTCGGTAGACTTGCGAGTAGAGTGGCAGCCAGCCCAGTCAGAGTCACTGAATCCAGTGATACTGTGAGATGAAGACGGACCGTAACGAATTACAATAGTTTTAGATCCGTTAAGTAGCGATACACACGTTTGACAACCCTCCAGTGAGTGACCATCGGCTTTTCGCAGAACTGCGACAGCTTGCATACAGCGAATCCAATGTCTGGACGAGCAGATCATCAAGTACATGGAATGCCTATTGCAAAGCATATGGTACTGATGAAGAAGTTTCTTGATCATTAGTTCCGTCCGGTTGGAATTGCTTTGCACCATTGGAGTATTGACAGGTTTTGAGTCCGCCATTTGGAACCTTTCCAAGATCTTGTCTGTGTACATATATTGCGAAGATGCAGCGTTCTCTCAGAGTGGTTTCGCTGTACTTGAATACCAAGGAATTCCTGGACAGGACCTAAGTATTTCATCTTGAATATCTTCTTCAGTTCTGCCTTGATATTGTTGAGCATATGTCGACTGCTGCATGAAATGAGGAGATCATCAACATATACTATTATCATGCAGAACATAATCTCCTTCAAAAAGACATATAGAAATGGCTCGTGCAGGTGCTGACAAAGTTGAGTTGCAAAGTCAGAAATGCATCTATTTTTGCATACCATTGGTTTGGAGCCTGCTTCAATCCATACAGGGCCTTTAGAAGTAGACAGACGAGGTTGGACTTGTTTGGATCTCGAAACCAGCTGGAGTCTCCATGAATATTTATTCTTCAAGTAACCGTTTAGAAACGCTGTTACTACGTCCATCTGATCGCATTCCAGATCCAACAGATTTTTCAAGCAGAGGAACATTCGTACAAAAGAAATAGAAACGACAGGAGCATACGTGTCCTGTGAACTCTAGTCCGGGAACTTGTCTGAACCCTTTAGCGACGATACGAACCCTAAGATCGACGTCGGGTTTGATACGAAAAAAAGTAGCGACATGGAATAACGTGCATTCCTGATTTCCTTGGAACGAGATCAAATTTTCTATTCTCACGGATAGACTATTCTTCCTATTTGATCCCTGGCATCCAAAAATGAATGTTTTCTGCATAAGTAGCCTCTTCGTATGTCTCGGGAACACCTGTTGAGATCAGTGCATTTTCTGCGATAAGTGTCACATTTGAGGAAGAGCTAGAAGGGCACCAGCGGGTGGACTTCTTTAGACAGAGAGGAAACGACGAGGAGCTACTTAATGGGCTTCTCAGATGAGAGGGATTTTCTTCACCGCAGCGACTCTTCAGAATCTTCTTCTTCGTCGGCGGAACTCTGTACTTTAAAAAACTCTTCAGAAGGAGATTTATCTTCACCGGAGGAAATGTTCTGGCCGTGATCTCCATTCAGTAGCTCACAGTGACTTGAGGCTATGTATAGAGTCGCGGTTTCATTGAAAAATACGTCTCCGGATATTACATTCTTTCTGATCCAATATCACACAGCTTATATTCCTTGCTCTGAGAAGAGTACCCTATCATAAGGGCTTCACGAGACCTGGGATCCAACTTCTTGAGTTTGTTCTTTGGCACGACATACCAGCACTGTGCACCAAATACCCGCATGTGAGATATATCAGGGGCAATGCGTTCCAGCGGTGGTAAGGAGTGGTGTCTTCGGCAAAGAACTTGAAGTAACGTGATTTAGAACATAGACAGCCGTGGAAAGTGCTTCAGCCCAGAAAGATTTGGAAACCCATGTGGTGTAACATCGGACGGACCAGATTGAGAAGTGTTCGATTCATCCGCTCTTCAGTCCGTTTGCTGGGGGGTTGAACCACGGTGAGCTGATGTTGTATGCAGTTCTAACGTTCCCTTTAGGAAGTTCTTGAACTCGGTTGAGAGGTACTCTACGCCATTGTCAGACCGTAAAGACTTAATGAGAAGCTTCTTCATCCAATGGAGTTTTTATTTCAGGAAACCCATGGCTTGGAGATATTTCAGAGACTGGCTGGTGTTTCCCCGCAAAGGCTTTGTAGTTTTCAAAGCAATCTATCACCTTTGACTTGTGGCTATAGGATACACAACCGTCCACTTGGAGTAGTCGTCGATGAAATGATACAAAATAACTAGCCCTCCCAGAGAAGGAGTTTCAACCGGCCCTAAGACATCAGAGTGAACCAGTTCTAGAGGTTTGCCAAACGGCTTTGTCTTTTCTTCGGGGCACGGTGCGATTTACCAAGTATGCAGCCAACGTAAAAAGCATCTTCGTCGTTTCCTTGTGAAAGTTTACACCTTTCACGACACCGCTTCCGATCACCGATTTGATTCCGGGAGCATGAACTTGCACCAATCTCTGATACCAGATTGAAATTGGGCACATCAAATAAACTTGAGATCCCGTCGGATTCTTTAGTGCAGGCTTAGTGACATCCAAGGAGTATAGGCCATTAGTGAGGGTACCCGTCGCCACAAGAGTAGAGTCCGAATGACGAACAAGGGTGACTGTATCGTTATTAAAGCGCGTCTTAATTCCAAGATTTGCCATGACAGATACGGAGAGCAGTTGGTAGTGAAGGTCTGGAACGTGTAATACGTTTTTCATTACACACTTGACAGTTTTTCCCTTCCTTCGTAACGTGAGAGCAACGTCACCGGAGCCAATAATCATAGCCGTAGAATCTTCCCCAAGGTCGAGAGTTGAAGGGGATGCGAGAATATGGTAACTTGTGAAAGATGAGCGGTCGTAAGTGACATGCGAGGTACATCCTGAGTCGATGATCCATTGCGTAGATGAGAGAGGAGGGCATCCGCCAGATTTAAATGCTACTTGTTGTGCAGGGGAAGTCGACGAATAGAGACAAACGATATCTGGGTGTTCAGAAGTTTCAGCAACCTCCATAGGATTCAGGGATTTCCCTCCATTTCCTCTAGCCTTATCAAGATGAGCTCTAGCTGGATGACCTTTGGGAGCGAGATGAGGGAACATCTTGTAGCATCGATTGCTATCCCGATGCCTGCCGCAGTGTATGCACATTTCTGCGGAACTTCCTGTTCGAGGCTTGAAAGACTGGGTTCCAGGAGTGCAGCCATCTCAGCGACTTTTAGTACGTCTTGGTCTCGCTGAGCATGGCGCTGCTCTTCTTCGAGACATCTACTCTGTACAAATTCGAACGAAAGCTTGCCATCTTCGATACTGGCAGCATCAAGGGCTGATATAGGATGTCAAAGCGATCGAGCAAGCCATTGAGGAAGACCATGTACATTTCGCTGTCCTCTACATATACAGACATGGGTTTTAGAGTGGCAGCAAGTTGGTGAATATGGGCAGCAAATAGTAGAACTTTCGCATTTGGCTGCATCTGTGCGGTATAGAAGCGACGTCTTGCGGCGGCTTTTTTAGCAGAGTATGTTATTCAAACGTATCACAAATGAGTTCTCTCATTTTCCTGGCTGTGGTGGCATGTTGAATCTGCTCAAGGTGAGCGTCCGAAAGTGTGATCCAATGATGGCTCTTGCCTTGGCATCTGCCTTTTGCCATACGGATGAGTTGACGAAGATGCTTCCGGTGGATCAAGTGTAAGATGATGTCGACCTCCCTGAGAGATAGGATGAGTTGAATTAGGGCTTTCCAAATGTGAAAGTTATCATCACGGAGCTTCTCGAGATTATCAATACGAGGCCCGGCAGAGGAGTCCATGATGACTATGATGGAACCAAGTGAATCAAAATTTAATTTTCGTGTTTGTGGTCAATGTGTTTTTTGCGGTCATGTCTAGTTTCGAAGACGCGGTTACAGTGACCACAAGGAGTAATAGCAGACTTCCGCTCAGATCTGTTGCGGCACTTCCTACCACCTCTGTGCTGAGCAAGTTGCTTTGGACCCGATACTTTGAGTTGCCAGAGATCACAAGTGAGGAAAAAGACATGGGTTCCGAAACAGAAGGTATTATAGGTGCCAAAGAAGGTGGAAGAAGGTAAGTGGACGAAAGAAGTGGACCCGGAGAGAGGGTTCGACAGTAAGCGGAGTCGGGATTCTTAGCGCTGGAGGGTCAACAGGAAGAGACGGCACCATAGACGATAAAGGAGACTGGGTGAGAGTGACTGCAGCAGGAGCTGGAGGTGTCGGAGGTGCTGGAGTAGGAGAGATCAAGTCAATAACTTGAACTGGGCCAGCTACGTTTGTAACAGGTTTCGTCTGACCCTTTGCTTTCGACACAAGGCTTGCAGAGACGGATAGAGGCTTTGAGCGGAGCTTGACTGGATTATTGGAGTTGTTTCCGATTGCGGGCCTTTTCTTTGTACCCTGCCAAGATATGTTGGAGGAAGTCCTTCTTCTTGGGAAAGATAATCTTTTTTTGAGAGTGACAAGGGAGTGAAAAGACGTCCGGAGTGGTTGCAGTGGAGGTTATATCACCGCCTTCACCGTCAGACTCAATAGCGGAGTCGTCGATGAAACGACACTTTGGGCGAAGCTGCGGTTTCTCGGATCGAGACGGGGCTTGAACAGGGCTAATGAGTCGTCGTCGGAAGTGAAATTGATACGGCGGACAGGATCGTCTGGAGAGATCTGATTCCTAAGGAAGACGGAGCGGCAGATGAACACTGGAGGCAGGACGTTGCGAGGTTAGGAGAAGGCTGAGGAAGAAGCGCAAAAATACAAGGAAGCAAGAGGTTTCGAGGAGATTTGGACTTACTGTTGAAACTAGACACGGGCTGTGAGACAAACCGAGGTATGTGACACAGAGACGAGGCGAGTAGCAACGAGGAGTCGGGCCGCAAAATGGACTTTGTTCTGTGGTGAAGGGACGAAGAATGGCGACGGGCCGCAAAACCAACCAAGGTAAGTAGTGCAGAGACGACGGGCGTTGGACATGCCACAAGATAGAAGGTAAGTAGATAGTGCAAAGACGACAAAGAAGGCATATCAAACCTTAGGTGCTCTTTTTATTCTCCCTACACGGAAAGTAGGGTAGCTTCGAGGTGGTTAGCGTCGAACAGGGAGCGCAAAAGAGATAAATCGGTGTGAAGCGCCAGGGGCCTGGGCACATAACTTGATGGACAGAACGAGGGAGAGGGAGCGAGGTAGCGAGGCAGGAGTGAAGGAGAGAGTGGGAGAGCAGAAGAGAGAGAAAGAGAGAAGGGTAGAAAGAGTGAGGGACCGAGAAGAGAGAGGAGAGAGGAGAAGGTGGCGAGTAACTTTACTCAGGTAGAAGATGGAAGAGATACCGGGGCTTATATAGCCTTCAAGACGAGTCGACTGATACTTTCTGTTCATCGAAGGAAGTTTCCAGAAGACATGTAGACGCCGGTGAGTGTCTAACCCTAAACTTGCTTGAGCTGATCTAAAGTAGATCAGCTCAAGCTTACAGCATTGTACAGTGCATAAACATAAAGGTCAATTTCTAGGTTGAACGGCAAAGTACAGTAATAACTTTAAGCCTCTTCGAGTTGTCAGCTGTCAGAGAAAGGCAAAGAATTGAAGTTACACTAACAATCTGTACCTACACAATTTGCGTAATTATTATTTACGGGGGCTCGACTGTTATCAAATAACCTTTTGATTAAAATTTGTGCAAAATGTTGGACACCCTTTTTGTGATTTCAGGAACGCTGTAGTATGTAAAGCTATCTGACCTACCTAGATTAAATTTCGCTGCAGGTGGCCGACGTGGACTTCCTGGTCAGCTCTGAGCTAGCAATATAGTTGGATCCTGCAGCGGACACCCGTAATACTGATGCTATAAAGTTACTCTCTTCATTTCATCTGAAAGATTATTTTTTAGAGTCATTAACAGGTGTTTGACTATTTAACTGGCAAATTCTATTCTCGAAGCCTCATGCGAATCTGTGCTAACCGACGTCGCGCGGAACGTGGCCATTAGGGAGATTGAGGCATATGGTAAGATCCGTGCGGTACTTACTCAGAGGCACGCTGCTTGGGACGTAATTTCCAACTCGGCCTGTCATGGACGACCCTGATCCGGCTTCTTAAGCTAATTTAAGAGACATAACTGGTCACTCTTTAGGATGTTCTGAGCCAAAAACGACCATATCTTTCAAACATTAAAACTCCACATTGGCCCATATGCGAATCTGTAAGGCACATGATCATCTTGAGTTTTCAGTACAGTACTCAAACTTTACATTTTTTTCGCAGAATCTGCTGTATCTTTTTCTTATTCGGTAAATCCAACGACATGCACAGGTGTGCAGCTAAGATTTCATTTCTAGGTGCCTCTCTCATCAAACGCCTCATGTCCCTCGACTCCATCTTTGGGAATTGACCACTTCGTCAGAATTTCTAATACTTGCGGGATTCTGGGTAAATGTACAAACCGTTTCTTAGGTCCTCTTTACTTAGGAAAGAATGCCATCAATTCCTGTGGTTTCGCACCTTATCGTCATTAATCCCCTCTTCACGTCATTGTTCTGAGCTTTTGCCGCGAGGCATATTGCTAACTATAGTAGAAGTCTATTATTTCTAAAAATAAAAAGCGTAAGGAAGTAGTGCACATGGTAATCTTTTGGAGTTCGAATTGAGCTTTGTATGGTCTTTTAGGTCGGATTTGTTTAAATTTTCTACAGTGATTTCCTTCCATTCTTTAACGAAATATTGGCGGTGTACTCACGTATTCCTCTCTTCTCACTAGTCTGTACAGTCCCCGAAATTCGAACTTTAACCCCCCATTTTCCGCCAATTCTGTACAAAAAAGTATCCCTATGACCGCCAATTTGTAGCATAATGTATCGAGATTAAAACTAGAGACCTTCTGCCTCCTAGGATCTAAATATAAAAGGAATCGCTTTGCGTCACACTAAAAATGTAGAATCCGCCCTATAAATTGAACGAAAAATCAAATCGTACAAGAACAATTTAGGGCGAAAAAAAGAATATTCTAGCAACAAACGAGTGGTCAATGACCATTAAAGATACATGTCGACACATAGATTTGACTTACAGTCCCGTTGAACGCCACAGCCCACTTTAACATTCCCAGAAAATGCCGAAAGGCAAATATCTGAGCGACTTCGAAAAGGCAAATATCTGAGCAACTTCGAAAAGGGGAATATTGTAGCAATGTATAGAGAGCTGATTGTAATCCATGCCATTGCAATGGAATTAAACTGAAGCCCAGGCACAATTCAGAACTTCATCGCAAGGAAAAACATCGCAACAGTACAGAGAAGACACAAAATGCTCAGAAAATTTCAGAGTATGAGCGACGGAGGATCTTCCAAATAGTATTCAAAGGAGATCGCAGTGCCGCGGATATCAAATTGACTCTACATTTTCCAATCACTGTTCTTAAAGTTCAGCGAATACTTTCTGCATCTCTGTGGTTTCGCTATTGACGGATCAACAAGCAACATTTGATGAATAAGGTGCACAATAAAAACATATTGCAGTGGTAACGTAAATTTGTTTCCAAAGGTAACGATTTTTGGATGAATGTTGTTTTTTTAGATGAGGAAAAGTTTTACCTGGATGGAACGGATGGACTTTTGATGTATTGGCATGATTTACGAAAAAACCGCATCGTTTTCAGCGTCTTCAGTATGGCAGGGGTTCAGTAATGATTTGGGCCACAATCATCTTTCACGGGATATCTCTGCTAGTGTTTTTAACGGGTAGGCAGGTCTCTGCAAAGTATTGAAAGACTCTGCAGAGCACGTTTCTACTTTAGGCCACAGAAACATTTGGGGAGACTACCACATGGACGTTTCAACAGGATGGTGCTAGCATCTACCGGTCCAGCAGACCATTTTTTTGTCTCAGTGTGTTGTGCAGGTCCTACCGTGGCCAACAAAGTCCTCAGACCTTAATATTATCGAAAACGTCTGGGGTTTGCTGGTCCGTCGTGTCTACTGTAGGGAAAGGCATTTTAGTAACGTAGACGAGTTGAAGTCATATATCCAGGATGTGTGGGCCACAACTGAGAGTTGTTACATATGGATACTGTACCAAAGCTTGCCGGAACGTATGCTAGCAGTTTTCGACCCCAAAGGGGACCCCACTGAGTATTGAGACTTTCGCACAGAGTTACTTTTTTTCTTGTGTCATTTGAAATTTCGTTAGTTGCGGCTCCATTTTTATTGTTTACCTCTATTGCTTGGTCTAGTGTTACTTCTTTCTACTTTGTGATGCTACTACTAGAACTGGCTTGAGAAATAATGGCCTTTTCCAAGATTTCAAACAGTGCTACCTTACTCGGGCGGAGATAGCGCACCATAGGGGTATAAACAAGTTCGTTTTTCGCTCACTGTAGCTAAGGGGTACGGTAGTTGGGGATTCATCCTTTTGGCGACGGTAGCATCACTGTGGATATTTTGTTGCACGCCGACACTTGTCGAATTTCTGTATTTATGAAGGGCATTGTAAGGGTATGTTTTCAAAAAATTTGCCTGTCTTCAAAATTTCGAGCGGTAGTGTAGCTATTGGTATACAGTACAGTACAGCCGATTCTGCACTCATCCCTTCAGGTATCCACTGTGCTTTGGTGGAATGATTGGAAAATTATGGTGAATATGATAGGGGGGCTTCGACGTGGCTGTGATCCACAACTGGAAGCAAGTCACGCTGTCACGTCTGCATCTCGGTTGCATTTGCATCCGCCGGACTGTAAGCCACTCGAGATAAGGCCACGTTGGCAGCGTACCGTTGCTCAAGGACTTGATGTGCGATCAGAACCCGTCGGACAGGTCTATATAACCGACAACTTGGAAACCTTTGGCACAACTTCTGGTCCCTCAAGTCGTCGCTTGTTCTCATCCTTCGAACCAGCTCCAGACGAATCACCGTCTAGGCCGACATTCACACAACACAACACCCTTACCATGTCTAATGCTGAATCCTCCTCTGCTGCATCAACCGGTTCCCGTATCGACGCCCTCGAAAACAAGTTTTCAACCCTCGAGAATCAACTCTCTGAAGTCGTCAATTTGCTCAAGGGTGGTGCCGGTCCTTCCGCCCAAGCCGCTCCCGCCGCTGGGCCCTCCGCTGCCGCAGATCCGCCGTCGGATCCCGCCGATCAAGCCACGGCCGCCGCCGAGGCCTTCAAGGTTGGGCAACTGCAGTTTTCACTGCCGCCCCCAAGTGCCGAGCAGGTGGGCGAAACCTTCGCCACTCGGCGAGCTTACGCCGCTACCGGTAAGCTCAACAAGTTCGAGAAACCTCTTACCGTCGCTCCCTTTCCCGCAAAAAGGTTCATTCCGGAACCTGAAGGCCTGTTTGGACGCATCAAGACAGCCGATCAGAGGGACGGGTGGGAAGCTGAAGTCCTCTGGAACGTGGGCAACAACTGTGAAAACGCCCTCGCCAGTGCCCATCGAGTCACCGAGGCCCTGGCTGCGAAGGACGTCCAAGCCGCTACCGAGGCCTTCGCAGTTCTACATCACTTTCTTGAAGCTTCCTATTCCAGGGTATTGGAACGAGTTGATTTCTTCACCGACTCCTTGGAATCCGGTAAATCAGAGGCTATTCTTCTCCAGAAGTACCTCAGAGAAGACGACTTCCCCTACGCATCCGATTTGTATCGAACTACCAAACACAAGTTCGCCGAGCTCCGTTCGCAAGCTTACGCAAAGGAGTTCAACAAGCAACAAGCCGCCGGGAATCGCCGCCCTCCGAAGGGACCTGGAAGGAACCAGCCTGGTCCGGCCGAAAAGCCTAGTCGCAAGTAAAGCGGTCATCTCCGCCGTCGTTTTGTCCTATGTCTCAAGTCCTGTGGCGCAACACCCAACGCGCCGCTCCCTTTTGGTCCCAGACCCTTCAGGCCTCCGAATTCCTTCTTCGGGCGCTCCGTTTTGGAATTTACGAGCGCCCGGTGAAAACATCCCTTTCAGACACTCAATTCCGCCTCTCTCAAATCCCTATCGATCCGTCCGACCGGGAATTCTTCGACGACGCAATCAAAGACGCTCTTCACCGTCGAACGTACGAAGAAATCTCAGCTGCCGAAGCTCTTCGTCTGCACAAGGATGGCTACCCGATTTCCAACGCATTCGTCGCAGTTACCGGGGAAAAACAGCGGTTGGTTGTAAACCTTTCCCGCCAGTCTACATTATTTCGAGACATGCCTGTCAAAATGGAAACCCTGGAAGGGTTCTCTCTGGATCTCAAGCGTTCAGACTACCTTTTCTCGTTCGATATCGCGAAGGGCTACCACCATTTTCGATTGCATCCCGATATTCGCAACTGGTTTATTTTCAAGGTGGACAACCGATATTTCCGCTGTATCGCCCTCCCTTTTGGATGGAAGCTTTCGCCGGCATATTTTATCAAGCTCATGAGACCCTTCGTCCGCTTCGTCCGAAATCGCCTTCGTCTGCGTATGCACCCGTACATGGACGACTTTCTGGTCGCGGTTCGCCGACGCTCTCGTCTTCACAAGGCTCGTGTGCAAATCGATCGTCTCTTGAAGGCTTGCGGACTACTTCGAAAGGAAGACAAGGGAAACTGGGCCGGAACGCAGTGTATCGAACATCTCGGTTTTACAATCGATACCACTCGTATGATGTTTGGAATAACCGCAAAGCGAATGGAAAAACTCAAGGGTATCTCGCAACAGTTGCTCCGCCAAGCACGTCGGAACCGCCGCCTGGTCGACGTCCAACTGTTACGCCACTTCGCAGGAGTGGCAATATCATGCTCCCTGGCCATGCCACTCGCACGGTTCTACACCCGATCCATCTACGATTCGCTCAAGCTGAACACATCCAACTCAGGGAAACGGGTGAAGCTGCTTCACTCAGCGATTCGGGACCTCAAACACTGGCGCGATCTAGCTCACAGTCCGCCAGAGAGGCCCGTGTCGACCCCATCCCCTACGTTGGCGCTCCACTCGGACGCATCGACGACCATTGGTCAAGGGGGAACCTTGGGCTCCAATTTGCAACCAGGAACCCAAGGAACGTGGGAAGCTCGTGGCTTATGGGATCCTCTTCTTCGCGTCAAGCCAATAACATTCTTGGAGCTCCGCGCCGTGACGGACAACATCCGGTCGTTCGCCAACATGCTCAAGTCAGGGACTCACCTCAGAGCATGGGAGGACAACCAAGCAGTCGTGGCAATTCTCAACGCTATGACAACCAAGTCCCGACCACTCATGCAAGAACTCCGCGTGTTACACCGCTTGTTACAGAAGCTGGGAATCTCCATAGAAGCACGTTACTCCCGTCAGCAGTCAATCGTTTCGCAGATCGGTTGTCACGACTACACACCCTCGACGACTGGAGAATCAATCAGGAGACACTCCAACCGCTGCTCGAATCATACCATCCGACTATCGACCGGTTCGCCGACAGCAGCAACAAGGTCTGCGCCAAGTTCAACAGCGAATTCGCGTGTCCTGGCTCCCTGGGGATCAACGCGCTACAACAAGACTGGCGTTCAGAGGCTCAATTTTTGGAATCCTCCTCTCAAGTTGATTCCACTCGTCGTCAACAAGATCTGCCACGAACAGGCAAAGGGAATACTGGTCACGCCTTGCTGGCCCGCTCAGCAATGGTACACGAAATTGCTCCGTTTGGCTCGTCCGCACGTTTTCGCCGCAGAAGATCTTTACCTCCCGCCAATTTGGGCCCCGCAAACAATGCCCACTCCTCCGTGGAAATTGGCCGTCTGGAAAATCTAGCAGAAGAAGCTCGTACTCTACCTCTTGCTGTTACGCTACAACAGTCGGTGCTTACAGTGGCCGGGGCTGGAGCGACTAATGGGGGTACCACGATCGCTCGTCTGATGCCGAAAGCGAGAGCACCGAACACGTGGAGATCAAATGAAATTTTGTGGAAGAAATGGCTGGTATTCTGTTCTCAAGATGGTATTGACCCGCTCTCTGGAAATGAAGGTGCTGTCCTTCGGTATCTGGGTTGGCTCTTCGAGGAAAACAAGATTAGTGCGGGCTCAGTACGCAACTACCTCTCGGCTGTCACTACGGCGCATACTCGTATTGGGCGGTCTCTGGCACTCACACCACTCATTCAATTGGCTGTGGATGCCTTTCAACAAGGGGACAGGGACCGAAAGTTGCTCTCAGACCCGCTTACAGAGCGGCGTGCTCTGCCAAGCTCAGTTGCTCGTCGAATCTTCGCTCTCGCACTCGCGTCTCCGGACACTGATCTCGAATTCTACGCACGCCTGTGCCGTACTCGTCAGCTACATTTTCTTTGAACGTGGCGAAGCTGGGGTGTCTCTGTTGCTGACCAACATCACTGTCACTCCGGATTCAATCAAATCGCCATCGCACTACGCAAGAATCGTAACCGGGTTGCTCATACTCTTGCTTACCGCCGAAATCCTCGCTTCGATACCAGCGTGATCGACCTGGTCTGTCGTTATGATACCCTACGCCGCTCGAACCGATCCGGGAGCAAGTACTATTGGGCTTTACCTGGGACTCGTCTTTCTACGAGCGCAAGAACCATTACTCTTTGGCTACAGTCTTGTCTCGCTCGTGCTCAAGTCACACCTCCGCCTCAAGTCTCTTGGTCTTCGCACTCGCTGCGCATGGGTGCCGCATCAGAATGTGCAGCGATTGGGGTTCAGGAATATCGGATATTGATATGGGGGATTGGTCGGCTGGACGCACATTCCGCGAGTCTTATCTGGATGCTAGGGTGATGCAATGTGATGATTCGTTCTTTTTCTTCGGTCACTTGCTGTGACCTCACTCTCGTTATCACGTACCTCCGGTACATTTGGTTTTCTCTATTGTTTTAATTCGGTGGAATGATTGGAAAATTATGGGTGAATATGATAGGGGGTTCGACGTGGCTGTGATCCACAACTGGAAGCAAGTCACGCTGTCACGTCTGCATCTCGGTTGCATTTGCATCCGCCGGACTGTAAGCCACTCGAGATAAGGCCACGTTGGCAGCGTACCGTTGCTCAAGGACTTGATGTGCGATCAGAACCCGTCGGACAGGTCTATATAACCGACAACTTGGAAACCTTTGGCACAACTTCTGGTCCCTCAAGTCGTCGCTTGTTCTCCCGCCTCCCTCCCTCCATCATCCTTCATGGCCCAATCACAAGCCGTCTTTTGTTCTTGATTTATGTTATGCTTTATTTATGATTCGTTATTTATGGAATTCTGATTACGCAAACGCAGCAACTGGTGGAAGTTTGATTTGGTTCTGGTCAGAGGATCATCACGCATAATGGTCACGGGCGTATGACCGCGCTACTCTCCTTACAACTCTTGCGACGCGAACACACCAAATCTAAAGAGTTTACCCAAGCGTACGCATGATGGAACGAATGGAACCGGACAAGGATCTCAGCGTCTGGGGAGACACGCCGATCAACTCATCCAATTCCACCAATCCATTACTCCCGGTCATATGTCTCGGTCCACAGCTCACCTGCCCTCTCGCTGGAACATCTTCTCCCCTACGTGTGCCTCCCCAGGCCGGCCATTGCTGGCAGCGTACGTGCACTCAAGACAAGTAAGGTTGGCACCAAACGGAAGCTGTCACACTACACCCCTTTGAGGTACCATCCCCGGAAGAAGCGCCCCGCGCCCATAGCCGCTGTACAGCAGCATCCGGAGATTCGAGTGATCAAGCATTTTTAACCCTGCCTTCACCAGTTCTGTCTCGAGCAAACGTTCAACACGAAGGTTCAAATCAATCCCAACTACTGGAGCAAGTAAGCTGCATAAGTTATCCCTGTTTGCTGTAATGCGTACTTATTTAGTTATCCCTGTTGCTGTTAGCTATTTGCTTTGATAAAGTGTTATGTGTTTCTCTATTGTTTTAATTCACTACGGTACAGCGGCCAGATATTCGTTGAATACGGTACCTCAGATGTACTCGTAGACGGTGAAACAAGGAGTCGCAAGCTACGTACTCATGCAAACTTTTACCCTTACTTCGATCGTCCTGGCAGAGCTTCGCTGGAGGAATGGCTGCCTCCTTCGTGGCCAGGTCCCTACGCTTTACTGCTGTCATGGCAAACGGTTCGCGCTTCCCCAGCTACTGAAAACTGTGTACAGTACTGTGTAGCACAGTAGCTCTTCTACAGTATTTTTTTTTAAATGGGGGTTAATTTGCTGTGGTGGATATGTGGGTTGGTATCCAGTAAATTTGTACCGAGGCGTAGGTAGATATCGTATCATTGTCAAGCCAATTGCGAAACCGTACGATGCGTCGAAAGCTGTGGATGGCACTCCAATCTACCAGAAGGTGGAAGGGAGGCCAGCCAGCAAACAAGCGGCATTGGAGGTTACTGTCAAAGCGGAGTGCCGCTGTAAAAGAATGGCTCTAACCTTCGAAAACCGTTCCATTGCGCGGGCAACGGTTCTCGCGAGTTCCTTGACGACGGAGAACGCCGCCGGATGCCATCCTCCAAGCGTTGAGATGGGGACAGGAACCAGCCTGTTTCTCCCAGGCAGCTCAGCAAGGAACCCTTGGTATTTCCGCTGCTTCTCTGCGTGAGCTGCGTTGAGGCTTGTGAGTGGGTTGAAAGCCCTGGCTCTTGCGTGGGAGGAGCGAGCGGGTTGACAAAGGTTACGTCGAAGTAATCCGTGCCACCGGCGGCTCCCATCGCCCTGATATCCGGCCTCGTCCTGTTTTGGTAGTGTAGACGAGGTTCGATGAATGGACGTCGGGCGGCTCTTGCAAGGTCGTTCCCCAGTAAAGTCACCTGGTTGTTATGGCGAGTATTCCGCTCGCAGCCAAAGCGACAATGTAGCAAGTGGTCCCCGTAGATATCCAGCATTTCATGGCATCCTGCTTTGGGGCAAGGGGTACCTGGGGCGAATAAGGGGGTTTGGCAAAAGTACTGGAACCACACGGAAAAGTCTTTGCTCTTGATGTGCGTCCTCATTCCAGGGCAAGGTGCACAGTAGACCCAGCCTTTGGCACCGGGGAGGGACATGCTAGCGCGGAAGGCGCGGGTGCGGATGTTTCCGAGCGGCAAGGCCTCTTGCACAGCCATATGAATTGCATCTGTTAGCTTCTTCTGCGATGGTGGGTTGGATGAGCAGAAATTGCTAAACGGAATTCGTTCTGAGGGTCGACAAGAGGCGCTCCATGCGGTAAAGGCGGCTGTAGCATCCTCGTACTGCGTCAGGTCTTGAGCACAGGACGGCAAAGACTTCTCGCATAACTGCTGCGTCGCGGCGCTGGACGCAAGAAACGAAGCGGCGGCGACATCTCGCGCGGAGGAGAGGCCGATTCCCAAGGTCGGCTTCTTCTCCTGTAGTGCCTAATGGGCAGTTGCAGCTCCTTGAATATACAGTTGTCTAGCATTCCACCCGCTAAAGTACGGCAGCACCTCTCGATAAGCTGTCGAAGTATTCGGCCCCTTTCCGCGTAGGAGGGCGGCACAACTCGCAAGAGGTATCCCACTTTGCAAACCCCAAAGCAGTTGCGCAGTAGTTGGAATGAAGCGTGCGCGTCCTCGATTTCCATGACAGCGTTAAGTAAAGGCTCAAGGGAGTACACATGGTCCAGGAAGTATTGTTCCATGAACGTTTGGGAGCCGATTGGCGCGTTCAAAACCGAAGTACCAGTACTGTATTCCTGCCGCATATCACAGGGGTATGCGACTGAACCGACGCGGAGGGGGCGGTGGGCCACCATACTTTGCATTTCGAGACTGCCAGATGGAGACCACGACGTTTGGCCTCGGGAGAAGACAGAACCTGATTACCTTGAGTATATCCTCGTGTTTGGCTACAATGTAGCCATCGTCGTGATACCAAAGCTCCAAAAGCAGTGTGTCTAACCCTGTGTCCTCGTCGGGGGATCCCGACAATAGCTCTTTGATCTTTAGGGCGATGGGGTGGAGTACGAGAGCGAAAAGCAATCCGCTGAGCGGGTCTCCTTGCTGAGTACCCACAACACTCCGTATAGTCTCGAATCCCGTCCAGAGGAACGCTGGATCGTTGTTGTAGCAATACAGTACCCAAGGGAGCAACTGGGAAAGAGGTTCCGGACTGTGTTAAAAAAGGAAGCACGGCTGCACAGGTTGAACGCATTCTTCAGGTCGACCGACAAGAGCGCATATTCAGAGCGTGTACCGAACTTGTTCACGATGCGTCGAACACCGTGAACTACTGCATCTGTTCCTGACTTTGTGGCGATACCAACCTGAAGAGGCTGGAAGTAGGTGGAGGCCTTTTCATTGACCCGAGTAGCAAGGCAGCTACTAACTAACCGTCGCAAAGTCTCTCCCACTGCAATGGGGCGCGGAGTCATGTCTTTCTTCGCAAGTGGTGTGAGTGGGGCTCCAGCAATCCACGGGGCGAGGGCAGTAGGAGCTTTTCCGGAAGCCAGGACGTTCAGAAGTTCTGTTAATGAATCCAAGAATTTCCCCTGCGAGGAAGATGTGGGTGTCCGTAGAAGCTCTTCGACGTGAGAGGGGCGAAGTCCGGATCCCCCCGGGGCTGAACCGGGTTTGAAAGAGCGAACTGCCCGCAAAACCTCATCCTTTGTGATCGCTGAGATATCGGGGGGTGCGGAAGGCGGTTCAAAGTGTTCCTCATCCTCCCGGGAGGATTGAGGATGTTTAGCTCGGAGGGCGTCAGACACCGATTTAGTGGCCGGTAACACCCCTAGAGATCCTAATGCCTGTGCAGCTTTCCCATATGCTCCTTCGCGGGCGAGTCTCATGGCACGACGAATGTTGGCCTGTTTCTGTTCCTGGGGCGTTAAAGTTCGTTTTGTTCGGGAGGTCGCTTGTTGAAGTGCGTTCTGCCATAAGGTTTGGAACTGTCCTGCATTCCACAATTCGAGCCGTTCTCTGATTAAGTCACTGGTTGATTGGACTTGCGTTTCGACGTTCGAACCGGTAGTACCTGAGGAAGGTGAAGTATTGGAAAGCATCACTGAAGGGAAAAGAAAAACTTTAGAGAGCTTCTCTTCCGCATCATTATGTCCGTGTGCACAAGCCCACGCTGCGTCATGCATGGCGACCGACAGGGAGTCACTCAGTGCTGATCGGAATCGTGTAGGGATATGACAACAAAGGAATGTGGGTCGTAAAGATGTCCTCATGGCGGGGCAGGGGTTGTGCGTGGAGCGGAGCATGCCCTGGTGAGGGTTGCTGATCTGACGCGTGTCCAGTCGTGTGTGCGGGTCGCGGCGGTTGATCGTCGGCGATCGGGCGTGGGACCGGGACCGAAGACTGGCGAGGTTCATCCGCCTGCAACTGCGACTTGTGCAACGGAGCGTACTGCCTTGGCCTTGTGTCTACGGTACACTGAGGGCAGCGGACGTACGAGAAGGAGTACAGTCCTTGCGGATCCGGACCGTTTACTTTGGAGCCGAGGTATTTGTGATGACAGGCACAGTACCAGTATCCGATTTGAGCTAGACTTTTCTGCAGTTTGTGGATCTCATGGCAGCGGGGCGGACCGTGTCGGGATTGTGGCGTGTGCGTCGTGCGCAGATGGGCCAGCAAGTTTGCGACAGTCTGGAGTTGCGGCTGGGGCCTGCTGCAGAGGATACAATGACCGGGAGTAGGTAGTTCCCGGGTGGGTTGGGGCCTTTTCAAGTTGCGTGTTGAGAGCCAGCAAATGCCGTTGTCACTCGAAGGCCGATGTTCGAGAGTAAAAGTATTCTTCTTGCCTACGGCCTGTGCCATGATGCTGTAAGCGCGAACAGTCCACTAGTGACAATTTTCCAATCCCCTGAGGTCCTAGAACAGTGCACCCTACTAAGCGATTGGACTTACTACTGTACACTACTGTACAGTGTGCCAATCCTCGGGACTTCCTGTCCTGTACGGTCGGTATGCACTTGAGACCTCCTTGTTCAAAACTGTAATTGTCACCCGTGCTTCACTGTCAGTTGGTGCAGCAATGCAATCAATGCGGTGCTGCGGAAATTGACCGTTCAGAAATTTGAAATTTTGTCCTCGTCAGCGGAGGACACGGGAGCCTGCGGGATAGTCGATGGTCGTTGCGATGAAGAAAGGACTGTGGATGATACGAAAAGAAGTAAAACGAAGGTGAGAGTATTGTGATACGTACCCAGATGAACGTGGCGGGCAGGAAGAGAATTGTTGCAAGTTCTACAGTATGACCACGTTGCAATCTGGCACAGTACCGTATTTACAGCTATTTACAGTAATTGTGCGGTATAGAATTGTACAGCAGTGCACCAAAAATGGCACTGGAATGTGATGTTTGTACACTACCTTTTTGCATCGAAATGCAGCAATAGACAAAGTTGGATTGTCATTGAATTACCCACACTCCTTTCTCCCTCCTCACCATGGACACTCCATTCGCTCCTCCCGAAGGCGAACAACCCACTTTTTCCATTGGCACTTTCACCACACCCCTCCCTCTACCCTTATTTCTGCCTGTGCCACATCCTCCAAGTTCATCCTCCTGGGCCTCTCCAACGGTACACTCTCCCTTTACGATGTCTTCGGCAACCTACTTGATTCACATCCAAACCTTCACGTCGGTCCAATTTCTGCTGTTGCCCTCGGCTCCTCCGCTTCCTCAGACCAAGTTATCGCATCAGTAGGTCGCGCCCGTCATGATATCAGGGCCGCTCGGTTGTATGTCGACGGGGTAGACAACAGCTCTGCAAAAGATGGTCCCGTCTTGAACAAAATGCTCACAGGTGCCACAGTAGCTTTATCGAAGCATGCTGAACATGATGTCACACATCTTGCCATTGATCCAAACTTTGGAAGGCCACGCTTTGGTGACCGAGTTGCTTACGTTGAGGAAGCGCACCGGGTTGTCATTCAAACAGCGGGCTGGTTTGGGGGGACGGACGTAGTTGTGGCCGATAATGTCGTCGTTACCGACTTGAAATGGGTCCATTTCTTGCTAGCCTATGCCTGTCAGGACGGTGTCAAGGTCCACGACACGCGGTCCAATCGTCCGGTTTGTATGGTTGCCCCGCCCGGGAGCACTGCCCCAACTTCGCCAATCGCATCCCTAGAAGAATTCCCGACAGCTTCAGAGAGGTTTCGGATGAGGCCGAGAGTGCAGCCCGTGCTCGTCGAGAACTCGAGGACAGCGTAGAGCCGCGAAACGACGAGGACAAACTCTGGCAGAATGAAGACCAGAATCGGGAAGAGAAGGACAATGCGCAAGGCATAGCTGCGGAGAGCTTGCCCAGTGTATGGGCTATGAAGACAAAGATTTTCATGCAAGTCGATGAATCTGTGTCCCTGTCCCACACGGGGAGCCCACCATCTTACTATACGTGACTTGGCCGACAGGAGCTCGAATTATTAAGATTGGAGCCCTGCAAGACACAGAGTTAAAGGACCAAACCCCACAGAGAGACATTGAGGTCATTTTCAAGCTGGAACGATCTCATGTCTTTTTGCGAGACACTGACACCTCTCTAACCTCAGGAGTGGATGGCCAAATCGACGACATATTTAGACCAGAGGAAGCTCCACTACTCTCACTGGTCCCTTTCGGCGAGGAGGATACTGTAGTCTTAGTTGGCACCCCTTCAAAAGGCCTAGCCATTCATTTGATTAGCTCGTCGACGGGTCGCAGTGAGAAGAGCATGACAATGCCGCACAGCGGTGTGTGTGATGCTGAACTGCTAACAGTTCCTGGAGGTGACCCGCTTGTTTTGATTGCTGGACACTGGGTATGTTCTCCAATATCAAGTCGCGGAAAGGGGAAAGATGACGTGAAATCACGTGGTGGTCAGGAACTTATTTATGTGAGGTCCCTGACTACAGCAGAGCGTGTAAAGTGGCTTCTCGGACAGAGCCGCTTTTCAGATGCTCTGCATATTGCCCAGTCGGCTCCAGGAGCTAGCTTGCGTAGAGCGGAGGTCTCTTTGGAAGATATTGGAGAGCAATTTTTGGAGTCGCTACAAGATGCAAGCAATTATTCGAAGCTTGCATCTGTCCTACCAGAAACAATTACCGCAACAACACCATACTTTGGCAACAAGGCGAGGGACAAAGTTATGATGAAACGAATTAAGCGATGGGAAAAATGGATTCGAGTGTTTCGTGAAACGGGTAATGTCGCCACGCTTGCACCAGTCATTCCAACATATGAGCCTTGTTTACCGGAACAATCCTATAACAGCATTCTAGTGGAGCTAGCCACTATTAATCCTGCCGTTATGCTTGAGGTACTTAAAACGTGGCCAGCCGATGTCTTCGGTGTTTCCACTGTGACTAAGGCCATTGAGGAGCAACTTGCTACAAAAGATGGGGCACAGTTGATGAGTATGATGAAAGGGAGCCGTTAAGGGAGGGCTTGCTCATGATGTATGGTTTGTCAGGGAGACACGACGAAACGCTTAATCTCCTCCTCCGTCAGGAATCAAAGAGAGTTTATGATTACATCCGCTCTCATCACCTTTACGAGGCCATTCGTTCGCAAGAAACCATTTCAGGTCTCTACAATATAGATCCCAGCGCAGCAACAGATATTTTTCGCACGCCCCAGAAACTGTGCTTCCACCCGAGGCGGTAGTCCCGATTCTCTCAAAAGTTAATTAAGCCGGAGTGGACGTTCATGTATCTTCATGCGGTTTTCCGGATGGATGTTGAGCAAGCAACGAAATACCACAACATGCTGTTGAAGTTGTATATTGATCACGGAAGTCCTGGTATGCTTTTCAACTTTCTACGAACCAGTTCGCACTACTCGCTCGATCGCGCGCTTAGGGAGATGGGGGGTCCGAAAGGGTTCAAGCGGGGTGACCTTGCCGATGAGCGAGTGTACGTGCTTTCCGCTATGGGGGACTTGAACTCCGCCATGGACATTCTCCTCGAGGAGCAGGCGGACACATTTGCAGCTATTGAGTTTGCGTCTGATCACGGAGACGCGTCTTGTGGGAAAGACTCATCGAGCATGCAAGGACACATGCCGATACCCTGGCTGCGCTGCTGGACAGTCCAGCGGGTGGAAAAGTGGATCCCGTTCGGCTGGTACCTCTGCTGACTTCTGAAATGCGCATTCCGCATCTGCGAGATCGACTTCATCGCATCCTCGTTGATGCCGCTCTTGAGAGGTCACTGCGTGAGGACGCTGCCGCTGCCCTTCATCACGACGCGAGCGAATTGCTTGAAAGCCTGGACGAAAGCGTATCGACGATGCCGGCGTAAGAAACGGTTATGACGCAATGATGGATTGGATTTCATGAGGGTGGGAAGGTTACCGCAATACGAATGTTTTTTTTTTTCGAATGACCAGTAACAATTTAACATTAAACACCAGCTAACTCAATGTCCCATGGCCAGCGCTTGTGCTCTTTGCAGTTGCTCTGGGGTAACATCCTCTGCGCGAAAGAAGGTATAAGATAGCATGATATCCTTGACATCAGCCATTGCCTCATCTTGGGCAAACTCTGGATCAATGAAGAAGAAGACGGGCATGTCGAGCGCCTCTCCAGGCTTCAGACGTTGCTCATCAAAGCAAAAACACTGTACCTTGTTAAAATAGACACCAGCCTTCGCCGGAGCCACATTGTAAGTTGCAATGCCAGTAATCGGTTCAGAAGATACATTTCTCGCTACGTAAAACGCCAAAGCAGTCTCGCCTGGCAAAACCACAACTTCGGATTGGGACGGAGTGAAACGCCACGGCATCTTCGCTGATACATCCGCATTGAAGCGTATTCGGATTGGCCTATCTTGTACCACCTTTGCTTCATCAATGGCGGTAATAAACCCATCACCTTCTTCACTCTCCCTGCGTACCGTGCCTCCGAACCCTGTTACTTGACAAAAGACACGATAGAGAGGAACTGAGGCGTAGGAAAGACCCATAGTCCCAAACGCAATAGCCAACATCCATGCGGCAAAACTCTTGTTCCGCTCGCGAATCTCCGCCTCTCGTTGTGGAGAGCGTTTAGCGCCTAGTTTCTGCCTTCCAGATGTGGTTGCGTTTGAGAAAGGACGCCATTGCCCTTGGAGTCGATGGTAGTAACCCAACCGGTGGCCTTTCAGGAGCGCTGTTCTTGATAATGATGAGTAAGCAGTTGGTTGTGACAGATGATCCAGGCGCAGTGCGGTAGCAGGACAACGCCGGAGTGCGCTCCGAAGCACGCTGCCTTGCATGGTGCCTCTTCCGCCGCAACACCGTTATCGAAGCGTGGATGGATATGATTGACAAATTAAATTAGGCTCACGTTGCTCAGTGCAAAGGTTTTTTGATTTCTGTAAACATCATTTGTACACCATGAACTGTACTGAAAGTACTGTACTGTTATTGAACTCTGGCTTACAGAACACGTGTTGGAGTCTGTTGGCTCACTTGGCTGATGGATGATGCACGAGCAAACAGATTCGGCACCAGGTACCGGCTTACCTCTCTCTGCAGACAGGAGAGGGTCCGCGAACTAAAACTTTACATCTCTGCGTTCATCACTTCGCATCACCGCCCTCCATCCTCACCGCATCGCTCGTCCTCAACTTGCATTCGTCTATTACGGCTACATCTATCTCAGGCTCTGCATTAGTTCGAATGCTAATAACCATGTACTCGTATCTTTCGGCCTTCGTTCTACAACCATAGCAATTGGAACAGCTGTCAATCTGTCCACGGTCAACACTTGTGTACAGATCCACAATGCACACTGTACTGTACAAGAACTGTACGGTACTACCGTATTCCTAATAGTTTACTTAAAATCAGAATGCTGCAAAAACTCAGAAATATTACTAAACAGTATTTCTGAAATTTAGGCTACGTCACCGCAACGAGGGGGAAATTTTTGGTAATTTATTTTTTGGAAAGGACTGTAATGTCATTTCTTGAAGTGTGGCCACACCGCAAAGAAGAAGAATGACGCTTTATTGTTTGAAGACAAGTCCGCACTACACAGGACCTCGGGGTCTGCTAGACGGACGACTCCGGGCAATGGCTGAACCAATTGCCCACTCAAGCGAGAAAGGGACCGGAAGAAACTCCACCACCTGAACCGAGGGTTCAGGAGGCTTAAAAAACTCCCGCTGTAAGCACAAAGGCTACAGATAGAGACGGCGACGACAACAGCGAGAACTTCGGACGAGCGAGCTTGACGACAAGCCCGCAAGGCTGTGAAGACCAAAACCCCTTGCAGTCCGTCAAAATGACGAAAGATTTGAGCGCAAAGAGTGATTCCCTTCATGGAGCTTCCAATTTTTTTAATTATGTAAATTATGTAAAGCAATCCCGTTGCATTTCAGGAGAAGTTTCCTGTACATCTCGGGAAAAGTGAGACATTTGTCATTGTGAGCACGTATGGGTATCGGGGTCTAATCAGGCCTCGGGAAAAGTGACACATTCGTTATTGTGAGCGCGTATGGGTGTCAGGGTCTAATCAGCGACTGGGTCGTACGACGCAGGCAGTTCCGTAAAAATCTGTGGCAACAGAGGGCAAAACAGTTAGGCAGAGGCAGTATACAATAATTCGCGCAATGGGACGAACTAGCAGAACAGACTTCTTCGATGTCACCTTCGTCAACCCCTAGCGCCCTCGAACAGGAGAGTGAGGACATTCAACCCACTCACCTCGCTTAACGCGGCAAGAACGGCGAAACCCAGAAGATACGAGTCCTTTATCGCGTCTCCCGCCGGAAGTAGGCTAGTGTCTGTCCCTATCTCTACCCTCGGGGGATGGCACCCGGAAGCCCACGCGTTGCTAGCCGACGTCGCACGCAACGTCGATACGAGGGCAAGGGAGACCTACGCAAAGGTCAAAGAAAACTTAACACAGCGTCATCCGCAGCAGCAGTAATGTCCAATGCAGCGTGCCTGTTGGCCGGCCTCCCGTCAGTTTTCTAGCGTTTTGACAACTTCCCGCCAACCCTTTACATTGTAAGCCTTTACCATCACGACATCCCTCAGGGAACAGCAGAACATATTTTTCATGCATTAAAAACACCCCAAATTTCCCCCGTATACGATAAATTAACCTAAAATATAGTGTGCTGTAAGTATTGTTCCTGGAGCCAGTTTTATGTGAGTCCCGATGTGAGTCTCGTCGGTGCAGACTAGTCCGGGCTTGTACATTAACAATATACAGTAAGAATGTACAGTACCTAAGAAAAATTGCTACAATTTCGTGGGTCCCGCAAAAAAGAGCACTGCAAATTCCGGAGTCCGGCAAAAAAGTGCTGCGAAATCAGGACTTGCCATTTCCTTCCCATACTAAGGGGTGTGCCCGATAACCTTACCAAATCATTCCAATCCTATAGTGTAACTACCTTTCAACCGTACAGTAAAAATGATTTTTAATTGAATTGAGATATTACGGGATTGCATTCAAACACCAAATAGAGGGTGGCCGTTTTCAAGAGCCACTTGCAAAATGTTCATAGCAGCGTGGAAACGGATGCCGTGCAATTCCCTCCGGTGATGAAAACAAGAGCGCAGCACAAAAATTGCTTTAAACAGCGGTTGAAATGTTTATTTCGGCCTATTATTCTTTTATGCCGGCTTGCATATTGATCGTTGTAGGTTTTACATTGATCACTCATATACTTGTTTCATGTCCCGGCCATTTAGTGTCTTCCCATAACATACTTAAGCCGAAAATAACAATCTCTTTGGACTAGTCCCAGACCTGCAGGAAAGGTCCATGGATCCACACAATACTGTTCGAATAAATAGATATCGTAACTTCGTATCTCAATCTTGGTGCTTTGAATTTTTGACTATACCTTTTCGAATTGAACTTTTTTTGCTCATATGTCAGGCAATCATTGCCATCTACAGATATAAAGCAGTTCTAAAAACTCCGTGCATTGAATCGATTTTCAAATTCTATCCTTCTAGATGTTAGTTAACAATGATATTGAAAGCAAAATTTAAGTTGCAACGCACCTTCAACTTGTATATGAGCCAATAAAGAAATGTACATTCATGACCATTTTGGAAAGTTATTCTCATCGACTACTGCAATGCTACAGCATTATCGATCGGTTGCACATTTTTTCAGTCTGAACAACGTCCCCAGTACATAAAAGGGACTTGCAACAACAAAATGAGCCTCCCTGAAGGCAATCCAAGGTAACGAGCAAATATTTAGAGACACCCCAAATAATGCAGGGAGTCGCAATTTAAAAACGTTGTTTTGAAGACCAACAGCGCGATTCATGAGTTCAGTTCCAATTTCTCTGCAACCTGGAGCTGAGACGGTAGCAATGGCTCGCCAGCATGTAGCTGAAAACCTCTCCGAAAGCTGAATACCGTAAGACTTTTTGCAGTGATTGCATATTTTATTCGAACTATATGGTCAACTTTTGTTATTATAACTGTGATGTGGACCTTTGTCGTTTTTAAAATTCCATTGCATAGTGTAACATATTCATAAAAATAAATATTCTATCTTTCCAGAAAATATACAGTTCTAATTTGCTGGAGGTGTTGCCAATAAAATTATTAAAAAAGTTGGCTGCAAATCAAGATCGCAATACGTGAATATGCAGAGGTCGGCACAACTATGACACATTTGGTCGGAAAATTTTTGCACGGTCAACCCGCTTTGCAATAACGTCGGCACATTCGATTCTTCAAATTTGATATTCAGATCGGCCTGACACAATTTTAGGCCTGGGAAAAGCACATAATCGCGCCAAATGTTTTCGGAAGAACAACAACGTCTCACAGAGTTTTCGCATCTCTAAAACGGTAATTTGTGCTAAATATGGGCTTTTTGTACTAGCTCCGAAGCAGTACGAATAAAATTGAGAGACAGCTTTTTCTTCCGTCCTCAATGTTGCAATAGCCAATGTATGGATTTTTTTTGTGTCCAAGATGTCTCTACTGAAAATAAAAATCCACTACTTAGATATTCTCATTTACTTTGTTGCGGCGAGTGCGACAGATTATTGTTGCCGTTCCTCATTGTGATGACTGTTTCGGTACATAAAATAATATTTTTCGCAAAAAATTATATTCTGATATAAAATTGAACTTTTATTCATCGCTCTTTTTTACGATTGCAAAATCCAATTTCTTTTAATTCAACAGATTACTCGGTCTCAATTTTCAGAATCAAGTTTGAGAATGTCTCCGAAGAAGGACATAGACCCTCTCCAAAGTTCTCCAATCAAACCCTGATGTTAAATTGCTCTCGCGTTTGATTGAAAGCGGTGAGGTCAGGGCCGAAAATGACGCACAAAGCGTTAAATCCGCTTATAGTAAGTTCTCGAATTACCACCCGAAAATTTTCCGCACTTGCTTAAATCTACTGCTTAGGTCGATACTTACAGACACAAATACTGGCCATCATAAGTGTTTTACAATTCAATTTTTCAAACGGTTATGATCTAGTAAACTACCTCTCTATGTAGGTAATTAAAGCTCATTTGATGATGATGGCATTTCTCCAAGGTGCTCAGAAGATTTAGGGGCTAAACTAAAGCGAAATTTTTCTGATGTGAGGAAGATTGTGATGAATCAGAATGTAGGGCTGAAATGAGAGAACGAGAAGAATTAATGCTTGGGCCTCGATCATTCAAGCCTTTTCATTTAATTTCAACTTGGAAAGGAACATTTCCTACCAGTTCATGCTTATTTTTGGGTATTTACTTCTGTCCGGTGTTCCGTCATACTACAATTTATAAACTGCTAACAATGAGAAGACGTTTCAATTTAAAATAGTTTGATAGCATGAACTAAATGATGTAAGAAACTTTCATTATAAATGGCTGTTGGCCGAAAGGGAAGGTGGTAATGATCATTCAAAGCTTAGTGTTTTTGAAAATTCTTTTGCGGTCACTAAGGTCTTCGTCGAAGAACCTGTTTTTTATGTGGCAAACATAGCATTACCAATCAGGGTCGAATCACATGTAGAACAGGATCCTCGGATCTGGTCAACCACTAGGACATGTATAGTCTATTGTGACTCGAAATTAGCATGGATACTTATGCTGGATTCAAGGCAAGAAAGAGTTTCGAGATATATGTCTGATCCAGTTTGTGGCTGTTCGCCTACTGTAACAGAAAAGTGTGAAATTTAGTTCATTCGAATTTTCATCTAAAAATGCAAAATTTTTAATGAATTTAAAAGTAATAAATTCGAATTTTATCTAAAAAATGCAGCATTTGAATGATTTTAAAAAGTAATAAAATACAGTATTTTGATATAATGTTCAGAATCAACTAATTATTGTTTATAAACTGTTAATACCGGGGGGAATTTGGACCTTTATTTAAAGATTTAATTCGGTATGCTAAACATACAAAATCCGGCAAGGCCTTGACCAATGCCTGCTCCAGCAAAGGGTACGGAAAAAAATTGCCCGTACCTTCGAACCTAGTTGCACTCTACGATTGAAGTGAATAGTAAGGTTTTCGGGTGCAACCCTTAGTATGGGAAGGAAATAACAAGTCCTGATTTCGTAGCCCTATTATCCGGACTCCCAAAATCGCAGCAATTTTCTTGCGTACTATACATTCTTACTGTATATTCTTACTGTAAAAGCTCGGACTAGTTCGCACCTACGGGACTCACATCGGGACTCACATAAAACCGGCTCCAGGAACAATACTTACACCGCACTATATTTTAGGTTAATTATTTTTTATACTACCTCTGCCTAACTGTTTTGCCCTCTGTTGCCACAGATTTTTACGGAACTGCCTGCACCGTCGATCCAGTCGCTGATTAGACCCCGAAACCCATACGTGCTCATAATGACTAATATGTCATTTTTTCCGACGTGTCCTGAACCTAAACGTTTATGCCGAACTTAATACTTTACAGTACTTCTTAACTAGCTCACATAAACCAGAAAGTGACGGTAAAACTAGGTTCCATTGGAGGAAAGATCTAAACGTTTTTGTGTTGGAGTATGATAGGTCACAGTACAGTACGTATTGTACGATATACTGTAGATTACCGTACTGCGGAGAACTGCACAACTCTGGATAAGTTGCTCTAGAGCTGTGTAACGCAGGGGGGTCAGCGTTCAGCACGAGGTGAAGTACGTATTGCCGGTGTCTAATGAAGCAATTACATGTCTCGTGAAACTTAATCAATTTCCTTTCAGTACAACAATATCAGTTTTACCAACATCTCTTTTACATGCTCAAGTCAAGTCGTGGATTGCGCTACCCACGATTCCGTGGTAATCGCTTGTGCTCAGGACAGTTACCCACGATTCTGCGGTCACCGCTTGTGCTCGGACAGTCTCACTTTAACTTTGATGTATCACACGCTGTATCGCATTTGTAGCCATCGGTTCCCGGATTTTCCTCTCTTGAGTCGCTGTTTCCTGGTTTTAGAGTCCTTGAGTAATGTGTAATGTTTTTCTATAGTTGGCGATTGTTTTCACTTAGTTTTGGAAGAGCTTGTAAACCGATGAGGGGCTATAAGTACCCTGCAGAGAAAGGTGGGGATGGGAAAAGGGCAAGACAAGTAAAACAAAACTCATCAACAACAATCCCGGACATCCCTCGACTTGTGGATCCACAATTCGGCCACTTCCAACTGGAGTGCCAAATAACGCGACAGCCAGTTTCACCAGATCCCTCAGGAAACAACTGAACTCACTTATCAGGAATATAATACCATAACTTCCCCTCCTGCCAGAATTGGATGCGCCACCAGTAGACGTACTGGTGCACTCGCAACACGACGAAATGCCCTCCTCCCGGTTGCGCATGACATCACCGTCATCTCACCACTACAGGAGAGTACACTTTGCACGGAAGCAGAAGATGCGCAAGCAAGAACTAATCCAGTAGAGAAAGTGAAGGTTAAGTATCGGCTCGACAAAGTGGCAGCCAGCCTGGCGAGCGATAGCACTGCTTGGACGTTAGAGACTAGGATGAAACTTTGTGCCTCTAGCATTCGACTCGTTGGGATCACCATCCGAGAAGATATCCGAAGTCATTGCTGAGTACGATGCAGTCATTGCGACGCCTATCAATTGATATACAGTGGGATTCATACTGGAGTACATTTGACGGCGAATGCTCTCGCATCGCACCATTTAGGACTCAAATTACTGAAAGTATTGGAGAGGGCAGTATGGATATGGGCATTGCCCAAAAAAACGCTGAGATTACCTCCGTTGCATAAAAAACGAAGATGGTAATAAGGGGATCAAAACAACGGGGCGAGCGACACCACCTGGTCGTTGAAGCGGAATTGATGGCGAGGGCAGCGGGGCATGGGGGTAAGAACTCGCAACTTATCAATGCGTTAATGAGGATAATATATTTAAACTTGGTTTATTTCTTCAGTTACAGTTCAGCAGCGGGTCTATAGACTGACCAGAGATGGAGCACAGAGAGTTACTATATCATCAACCACTAAACCAGGTAGGAATGCACGACCCGTGAAACTTGTAAACGCATCTCAACGTTTGCACTCTGTTTCCCTCATACACCTTCGCCGCGACAGCGACCAAAATACTATCCCAGGCAATTGGAATCATTGTCCAAAGTCGACTACCATTTTCGTTTATAGTAAAGGGGCCGCGCTCGGCATCCTTGCAAGATTCAACCGAAATGGAAAAGGCAATTGTGGAGGCGTGGGAGGTTCGCTGCTGGTTCGCGTCGGTTTGCAAAGGCTGAACGTTCTTAGGACAGTTCGTGCATCTGGTGACCAGATACTGACGTTTTATAGCGAGTTGCCGATCTCTGTCATTTCTTGCAGTCTAACCTATCCCCTCTAATACCTCTTTCGATATATTATGGCTGCTGAAGAGTTCACGGCTGCAACAGCGCCGACGACTGTGAGTACGGCGATGATTCCAAACTACTATTATAAATGGCAATGCTGGTGTGGGAGAAATGTGGCGTGAATTAGGTACTGGAGTTTGGAGGTGAATTCGTAGTTCTGTATTTTTTGTTTTTGGTAGTTCTTTCTCTATCTGATGTTAATCATGGTCATTGATATGGGCTACTTTTACAATATGACTGTCGCCGACTAAAGAACCACAGGCTTTGTCTGCTTTCTACCAAAGCCAACCTCACGCGTGCAAAAAGAGCTCTAGTTGACCTTTCTAGTTCATGTTCCACAGTTGTAGAGTGCCCACATGTGAATATCCAACAACTCATACTCGTTCAAAGGCAAGGATTGGTCTATCAAAAAACCAAAAAATAGTCAGGAGTTCACAGAAGTATTACTGCAGAGATGACGAAACGTTCTAGAATAGAGCAACAGCAGCGACTGGAGAAATCATTATTCTAGTTGGAACAAGAATCACATCACAACACAAACCACTCGGAGCTCCACCTCAGCCTCTATGAGGCAGAGGCGTGGTCAGCTCTAGATCTGTCCCAATAAGTTCTTTTCAAGAAACTGTAGTTATCTTTTGCCAGCGAAATGAACTCATCATCTCCAGTCTATCTTGCTTCCATGAGTTGCATATGGGATTTCCTAATATTTTCAATTAATGCTGTTTACTGGGGATTCTTCCTCGTGCAGTTAGTAGCTTCCTGATCGCTGAGTTATTTACTGAGGAGAGCTGAGACCTTCAGCCATCCATCATCATCGGTCGTAGATTTGCGCTTTCCCAGTGAGCTACCGCGACCAGGGATACAGTAGGTATATCACCCAAAGCGGCGTCAAGTTCATTGGGTCACTCATCTAGTTCATGTAGAATCTTCGGATCATCGCAGATAGTTTTATTGAAAAAGAAAAGTACACCTACATCCATTTTATCATTTCTTCCACCAATCACGAGAAAAAGCTAAAGCATACGCTGAGAAAGTGCAATCAAGGCATTTTTGGGTCTCTTTTTGCTCAAAAAATCAGGAAACATCTCTTGGTTGCCTTGTCCAGATGCCGTCCAATTTTAAACACTTTTGATATGGATTAAGGTACCCTTCCACTTTTCTTTCAGAAACGATACTGGTATATGAACACATATGGAAGCATATATATGTCGATATCGTCCAGAACCACACTGAAGTTTTTGCGGTTTTTCCTTCGGGTCTTCTGGTGCTTCAAAGCTACAAAAAGACGCTCATACTCAGCCAAAGATAAAAAAAACCACCTAAAACCGTCTCTGTCCCATGTGAGAAGCTAAAGTTCAAATAGTCTCTGAGTTTGTTCCAGGCTGTCTTCCACCATTTTGGCTGGAGTTATTCTAGTACTTCACATAGAATCCACTCGCACAACCTTCTCTAGTTCGGGAACTGTATTTCATGCCACCTGTGAAGTATTTTCCTTACATTTTTGGTAGGAAATGGCCTGAGAAATAGATCCCATAACTTCACATACCCCCGTACAGCTTTGACTTGCTCAATTCTTGATAGTGCTTATCTAGACACCAATACATGCTTATGCAGTTTTGGCAGGATCAGAAATTCTTTTAAGAACCGGAAATGTATTAACCTTGAATTAGTAGTAACTAAAGGGCAGATTCATTGAGATAATCTTACTTTCTTGTCTTCCTGTGTTAATAATGTTTCCTTCATTTGTTTATTTGCGTTATATCCCTTTTATTAGAGAGTTCATCGCAAAGAGCAGTAAGCAAGAGATAGTATGAAATTTTATGGCATAAATATATCGGGTGTTCGCTGAAGTATCCATCTATAATTCTAACTAGGAGCTAACCGGGTGGTATACGACAGTTGTAAAAATAGGAAAAACTTAGCAATAAATAGTTCGGGTGGTTCTCGTCGTTTTCGTCGTGTTTCAGTGAAGTTTTGTATGGTAGTATAGCCTGGTGTTAAGAAAGATATGATGATATATAGAAAGTGATTAGGAGAATTTTTTGGGGACCGAAGTTGCAGGTCGTGAAAGGATCCGAGGATTTTGATTCCTACTGTATTATGTAGGATATATATTGCTTTTTTACTGTATATTGTTTCAAATACCTCCCTACTCTTGTTCGCCCCAGCCAAAGGGGACCAGTTTTTTCACTGTACCTTCAAACTTTTCAAAAATTCTACCTTCTCACTTTTGTAGTCGATAATACTTATGTTACCTACTTAATCCATTAAATTATGTTCGATTCGATATTTGCAGCCAGTAATAAGCGCGGAGAGAAAACTGCCGCTGAATCTCCGTATCTGGAATAGAAAAATAGTAGGTTTAACAGCCTACCGCAGTTTGTGCTAGGAAGGACAGCCTGAAACATCCATATTTCTGGTTACGTGAATATTAATTCAGTAGGCAACAAAAAAATCAGAAACTGCCAGAAATCACGCTCCTCTATACAGAAGTCAGCAAACAGCCTTATTCCTTAACTTTTAAGGTAGTTTATGAACAAAGTCGATGTTTGTCTTGAAAATTCAACGCTAAAAAAAGAATGGCAATCTTAACAGCAGGCTGAGAATGTGGCTGTCAATTTTGGCATTCTGTCACCCTAATCCTCAAAAAAATTCCTTTCTGCATCTGTAATCAGCAAATAACCCATTTTTTTCTCTTTTTGGTAGTATACTGTAGAACGATTGAGTGCTTTGAAATATAATTGTTGTTCGTGTCTTTTACTTCGATGCCTGAAGTGGCGACGCCTTTTACAACCAAGTAGATGCCATAATCTTGCCCACTCAAAAACTATTTACTAGCGGTAATCCCTGGCGGATATCCTAGAGCCCTTTACTTTAAAACAAACACCATCAGTATGTCAAACGTAGTAGAAATCGGTGACCAGGGTAGAGATAATATATAGTACGTAGACTTTAATAGTGGAAAGGGTAAATGGCTATTCTATAGAACTGTAAATAATGTATAAATGAAAATTATTTACCTATTGGTTAGGCACTGTAAAATATTTTCTACACCCCTTTCTTCCTCATATATCATTGTATCCATTCTCATTTTCGGGGCACCCACTGCTGAACCGTTGGTATTTATTCTTGATTAAAACATAATTGGCGGGTAACTATTTTAAATATTTGCGGAAGTTTCAAAGCTGTTTTCTGAAGATCTTGAAAACTTCATTAACGTATATTTCTTCTTTCGTACATTCATCTCTCTTAAAGAACTCATATAAGTCATAAATATTTCCCCCAAAGTGTAGGAAAACAGTTTCTAATACCAAATACACTTAATCCCGTAAACAATGAGATTTTGATTTCAAACAAGGAGTCGAGGTCATGCTAAATCATGTAGACAATATTGAAGGCATTAGAGAAAGAATTAAGTTCAGAGCCTAGTATACAGATATAGTACTCTGAGTCTTTTGTGGCTAGAATAACTCAGCATATTTCAAGTCTCTGTCTTGTCAGTGAGCAGAACAATGTATCCCAGTAGGGAATAAATTTCGCCGTTGTTTGCGAATGACGAGTCTGAATATACTTTTAACTTTATAGAGTTTTTTTCCAACTCAAAAAATTCAGCGAGGAACTATTGTTGTTCTACACATGCTTAACAACTTTTTTTTAGCTGTTTTATTGCTTCCACAGAGAATTTGGTTTCAGTCACTTCCGCGTCCATAATCAAGGCACAACATATTTCAAGGAATGTATGTGTTAGCCAACTTATACCTTCTACATCTGAATACAGAAAAACAGGATCACATCGGCAGAATGCGTAATTTCTTAACAAACTGTTCCTGACATAAAACTCAAATCCATAACCGGTTTCTTTACTCTGACTCCTGTACCTGCTGTTTCCTCGAGCTCCTACTCTCCCGATCCAAGTTGTCAGGAGTCTTTTGGGGCAAATTAATGAATTTCTCGTTTCTAAAAAGATCAGAATCGCCCACATGTGTTCCAACTAATCCCTGAAGGTCTCTGTCTCCATGCTTTGCGAAGAGTGCGAGATGTCCTTCGATTGGCATCATACAGAGATCTTTCTTCAGGTGTGAATTCTTATTGTGATTTCAATAGTCTCCTGAATCGTATATTGCGTAAAGAGGAGTCAGAAACTCTATTAACTGGTTCTTGGTTCTCCAAAGTCTTTAGATGGTCTAAGGAAAACTTCACGAATCAGAATTTGAGCTGACTTTAAGTACGTCTGTTTGACATCTTGAGGCCAAATACTGAATTCTAGTGTTACAGCGATAGCAACTAACAAGCATGTGGAACGCTAGCATATGGTCGTGTATTATGTGCGAGATAGGTCTTCTCTTTGTCACAATGAACTTGTACTACGAACCGTTCTTTATATACCTTTTTGCCTTTGTTCTTATTTTTGATTGACAGAACGATTCTTTCAGAGAGAATATTAGCATTCTTTGGTACATCGTTTCTAGCCACCATTTTCCACGCACATCTATCAACAAGTCCTTCAATTTCTTTCTTATTCGCTTTCAGAAACTCAGTAGAATTGTATATGGGGTCTCGTAGATGTAAATATGCATTGCGTTTGACGCTAATGAGTTGAAGATTTTTAGATTAAACGCATTTAAGTGATGAATACAACGCTTCAACCAATGTTTGAATTAGATCATCGAACCACTGCTTTACTTGGAAGCGCAAATGCTGCACCTCTCATCACTTCTATCAATGAAGACTTTTCTGTTATCGCTTTTCGTGATTTTGTCGGATCCTGTCCACTCAGGTTTGAAACTTTCGCGATAGCCTATCACTTTACTTCTTTTGCTGATTTCATGGTGAGCTACATTTGGAAGGTTCAATTTCAGAGCAGTTCTAAGTCTGCGTTCTGAATTGGTAGTTTAAATCCCATCTCTTGCCATTTGGATCGCTCTCATTCGTTATATTTAGACCTGAAGCTCACAATTCATGATTGTAAATCTTCCAAATACTCCAAAGACGAGGACGGATGGAATTAGTCCTTCTGGATTAATAGTATCGTTCATAGCCTTAAGAGCGTAACGTTGAGCGACATCTATTTAAACTTGAGGCTCCTAAAGTCCAATGTTCTGTTAGAAACGGCGAAAGTAAAGATGTTAACGTTTATAGGAGCCAATATAATTATGAACTTCAACTCTGTGTAGGCTAAGTTTGATTCCATTCGATTTTGTCATATCTTTCCATTTTTCGCAAAAGAATTGACTGCCTTGGTAAACTTTCATTCACTTTCATTCTGTAGGGAAACCCGTAGTAAACTGTTGTTAGCACTCAAGAAAATTGAATCAAACAGATTCCATACTTTAACTGTGTAAGAATAAAGCATTATCGAAATTTGTTTGTGTATCCACGATATGAAGTACAGAATTTTTTTCAAGAAAAATAGAATCAATGGCTAACTATTGACTGAATATTATTCCAGTGAATACTCACCTTGAAAAATCTGCGTTTCGGTTCAAAGTGCTGACATGTATTGCATTTTTTGGATATTTTCGTAATCAAATCAATTTTCTGAAGCGTTGCGTCCTATTATATAGCTTCGTTAATTCTATTTTATAGCTCTAAGGTAAAGAAATGTAAAAATTTAAGTGAAGGCGCTTTGATTGAGGCTTTGTGAACAGGGTCTCAGAAAAATTCCAAACAACGTGAATATTACCGTGTTTTCGTGTGATCGGCATATTTTACCCATGTCTTTTAGATACAATTATTTTATCAACGTTGTCGGAAACAAGGACCAAAGCTTTCTAAAACGTCTTGGTCGATCAAAAATGGAATATTGGCATCAGCTACATCGAAATATAGCGGGATCCAAAGACCATAAGGCGGTAATATGATTTGGAATCTGGGACACACTTCTAACAATTCCATCAGCTAACTTTCAAGTAGTTTTCAAGTGCATAACTTTGTTTCTAATTGCAGCTAGGTAGAAATATGCCTTTGCTCGTGATTTTACAATGACTGAGTTTTTAGAACAAGTGCCGAGATCCATTCCGTCGAGTTTCTCGAAATAGGTATGCTTTGGACTTTTTCTGCTCTTGATAGCCAAAATCTCATGGATACTTACGTGTTCATTATCCATTTTCTCCGCTTTTGTGTAAAATGGACGAGTTTCACGTTATGTATGGGAGATATGTCTCGTTGCCTTACGGTTTGCCTTTGGTTAGGAACACTTGGACTTTTCTAAGTACCTTTGGTTAAAAATACTCTTCATCCAAAAAAAGATTGGCCATTAACTTTAGTTTGTGAACGGTTAAGGTACGTACGTTGAGTAACCTTCATCCATTGTTCCATTATCAGAGTCCTCAATTTTGTCATCACTGTTAACGTACCCGAAGAAATCTTGAGCAGGCAGTATTTCTTCTTCAAATAATTGATCATTATGATTTATTTCCTGACAGAGCTAAAAAATTACACGTTTCATAGCCTTGGCCGGATCTTTAAATGAGTTTTTGTAACAGTATTGAACCTTCCGAGCAACCATCCCAGCCATTGGCGGGCGATGTTGAGAAATAATGTGGCTCTTTTCACCACAACCCCAACAAACTCTGCCATCACGAGGTTTGTTTCTCGGCATGGTGTAAGTAGCGTCGTTACGTGGGTTACAATCTCGGCGATTAACTGTGTTAGAATGCGGGTCACGGCGGTATTGATTGACGGCGGTATTGATTTTGTCCAGTATAAAATGTATCAACAAAGCAGCTACGGAGTGTAGGGTCTATATCTGAGAACTATGTCATATGTAGGTTCCTCTGAGCCCTCAATCGTTCTATTTTCTCCGCTTGCTAGAATTGAGTGGCACAAATGAGCTGATTGTAAAATGATTGATACCTTAGTCGCCGAATTTTGTTCTTCTAAGAGCATCACGAGCCAAGAAGAATCTGATAACGGCGGACTGAGGGTACCAAATTTTGTTCCTTTATGAACGGCAATGAGGTAGCCACAACTTGGGAGTGAACTTAGATATTTCCTAGTGAACTTTCTCGATGGCATCATTTACATTACACGTAGCGGATATATACTGGCTCACTTGAATGTTCCGAAAATATGCGTTAATTCCATTTTGCCTTGAGACTGAGTTATATTAACTTTCCAGTTCTTTCAGAGCTTGGGAATAATGCTCATAGACAGCTTCCACATTCGTTATGTCTAACCTTTGGCATTTCCTGTAAGGAGATCGTGGAGGTACTTGAGATTTTGCTCACCATTGATCATTTAGTCCTGGCAGGCGTAGTTGTTTTCGTCTATGAACTCGTTCCATCATTCAGCCAGGCTACCAGAAAATTTCTTCTTTTCTCCCCTGAAGCGCATGAACACGTAGTGTGAAACATTTTCTTCCGAGGATGCCGAGGGTTGGGTGGACAAGGAAGTGGAACGTATGGGGTTTGGGGCGAGATTAACCAGTGATCCGGGTATCGATACAAGAGAGTAAAATATGCATCAATTTTGTTAAATGATTTGAGGTCATCATTGCGGTGTAAAGTTGACGCGAATGTCTTTGAAAGTAAAGCAGATTCATGGCGGACAGTTGAAACATTTTGTTCCTCGAGAAATATGATCAATTTGCTAATAATCGACAGACTGCTCAGAGTCTGTCCGTAGAAAAGCATGGGATAGGGAAGTCTTCAAAGTAACATAGCCATTAATTAATTACCAGGGAGGGCCTTTCTCAGCATAACCTTTGACGCCGTGCTCCAGAGACTGTTTCAATTCTTTTTTCTGTCTAAAAACATTGACCGAAATTCATATTAATATACCGTTTTGCAAGTGCAAACTAATGGTGATTAAATGCTTTTGGAAATTGTGGGCTTTCAGTTTTTTTTTTTGTGCTAGTCCACATTCATTTTTTTTATGGGATGGCTCAATATTTTCTCGCTCTTTATTGTTTTAATCCACGGTAAACTCTTTTTTCAATTTGTTCTTTTGTCAATTTTTTCAAATTTCAAGCAGGAGTTACAATTAATTTGATAATTCAACTTTCAATTTACTCAGAACAAGATCGAATATCCAGGTTGGATTTAACTGAATGATTATTTCCAACCTTGCGGGCTGTGAATGTCAATGGCTCTCGAAACTTCGTGTGCAGTCCTGATAGTACGGCGGATTTTCTTATTCTGTAAGCGGTCCTTGTGTGGTTGTGCCTCTGTAAATGGTCTAAATAGGTTTCAGACCCGTCGCAAGTAAACTTGCAAAGCTTCTAAATCCTCTTCTTTACAGCCACATGTGTAGATGTAGACTTAAATATCCCAGCGCGATTAGCCAATCGACAGTCAGCTTTGCGGCGTAGGCGTACCGGAGCCCTATAGGAAGTTCTGTAAGCTTTTTCAGCCATAGGAGGATCTGAAAGCTCAATTATTAAAATTTGGCGACGTGGAACACGTGGAATATCTGAAATCTACACTTATCCTGAACCTGAACTCCACGTGCAGCGGCGGAATCTGAACCTGAAAATAGAGGGACACCTGTCGTTCCTTGATGGGCCGAATATGAAGGCCTTTGATTGGTCTGGGATGGCATTTTTGGAAAACCACGTGGAGGCCCCTGATTGGTCGGCGAAAACTGCGATACTTGGCGAAATTGGAGAACCGTTCGTGTTTGAGGTGCTTACAGTCGGTATGGGGAGGGGGCTAGCAGTTGTTGACAGCTTTCAAAAGGTCGATTGAGATTCCGATCTTGTTGCTGATTCGGTCCGGACAAATGGGCCACGTGGGCGCCACGATCGAATCGTTGCCCTTATTGGCCATTGGATAGTGTTCAAAAAGAACAAAAAAATAAATGAATTTTCAATATTTGCTGGTTTATCTGGGGCTGTAAACATCGCGGAAATAGGGCAAATAGGTATACTTCCATTATCGAATAGCGGATAGACTTTCTTCTTAAATTCTCTAAAACAATAAATCCCGATTTCGCGAAATTTAAAAGAGTTACAGTAGAAAAAATCAGACGGGCGGCGTGAGAGGTGAGTCTGGAAAAACGCAGCGGTTTTTGCTTAGATTAGACTAGTTGAGTAGGTCGAAAATAAAGTTGTTGATGCTTTTTTAGTTCAGTTTCCAAGGCAGCGAGGCATTTTATGGCCAGTAGATGCCGTTGACTATTTCTAGCGCATCTACTTACTACTAGCTAAACTCCCTCGCGGATAGTCCTGCTGATGGTCTTGATGACACTTACATTATAGCGATCCTAGCAGGCATCGCTAAAAGTACAATGGGATAGACAAATATAAACTAAGTAGGACATAAATAGTAGTAAGGGCAAAATAGTTATAAAACCCTATCCATTGCTAACAGAGGAGTCCTATATTACGATGACATCTTCATTATCACTTTATCCTCCGTATCCAGCTGAAATCTACTTACGTTTGTACGAAAACGGATCCAACTAGATCCATCCGGTCCTTTTTCTGTTCAAGCCTTCTTTACTCACTCTATTCTCCTCGGTCTTATCGAAAAATAGGATACGAATACCTTTCCATATGCGTTCCTGACTTAATCTTCTGAGGTTCTCTTCGTATTCCGTAGGAGCATTAGCCACCAAAGCTAACCGGTGACACGACCCGGAAACAAGGTTTACTTTTTGATGGTGTAGGACGGGCGAATGTTGATCATCTTTTTTGGAAAATCAAGGGGGTGCGTGGATTAGCTGATGGAGTGGATGATGGCCGGACACATGCTCCAAAACGCTGGTATAGAGTCTTAATTGTGGGAATTCCATCGATAGTTTTCAAGCCCTTATCGCCTAAAAAATGTGAGGCCGTATTGTGGTTTTGAACTTGCTCAAATTTGTGGTCGTTAGAGAAATATCTGAATGAAAATATGAAGGAAGTGAATTAAGGAGATAATAGAATCAATGGTGAAGTGATCTTTTTCAAAAATAATGACGAAAACCTTCAAACAAAAATAAATACAGAAACAGATATTGAATCTAGTTATCGTAAAGAAGAGGATTTTCGATCAAGTTTTCGTAAATGGATAGGAAATAACCGGTTCATTTTAAATGCATGTCGCGGACACATTTTCAAGTGTAGAAAAAAAAGGCCCGTAAGGGACCAAATTACTTGAAACAGATGTCGCTGGCGGATTCGAGAGTACAAGAAGTAGAGGTACGTAGAGGGTCAGTTTCCTTACAACAGAAGTAACAGAAAAGCAGCCCTTTAAAAATTTTAGTTTTAAATGGGGTGGCAGTACCGTATTCTGCATGTTGCGGGGCTTTATATGTTATACTGTAGATGCCGTGGAGGTGGACCAAATAGCGTAACTCCGCTGCTGATGAAGCCTAGTCTTAACTTCCCTTCTCAATTAACCACTTCTAGTTGCGACAGCGGCCGGTGAAACTAGTACGTCTACAGCAAATAGCATGAACGTTCATCATAATGTGAATAGTCCTGGCAGGCCTTCGCCAGGTGCGGCTGCCATTTTGACGGGAAGCTATCTATTCCTAAGCCCTACTGCTGCATTTGCAACAGCTCGCGCCTCGCGCTCTCCAATGCATATAGATCTTTCTTGCAATATCGATACGTATTTGACTGTGTTCGCACGCCACCGGGAGAGACAGAGAGTTTCACTACGGAACTGGTCCTTCATCAAATTACTCTTCCCTATATCCCAACATCCATTATTGACCCCGCATTTTTTAAACCAAGCGTCCTACCCTTTCTTTCAACAAGAAAATCATACCATCCATTCTCCTTTAAAAATACAGAATCGCTGTAAGACTCCATTTCTTATTTTATGTTTGAAGATTTGGTCCTCCTTAAGAAACAAGTATTTCGACTTGTGATCTGCTCTGTTCTCCGAATTCATTTCCGATATTTTATGTAGCAAATTTTTTGTTATTGCCCTGAATGCATTCAAATTCAAAGCCGTGACATTGCGTCTCAATTTCTTTTGCCCAAGGCCGTGCGCACAGGCCCAAGGCAGTGAAATATTTCGAAGAAATCGCCCTATTTTAAGATCAATATCAACGTCGTTGAATCAACTCCAGTGCCATCAACCACCCCAATGGCTTACACCACTTTTGCCCTCTATATGACGGACCTCCGCTCTTCCTTCACCATCCAAGTCATCTAAAGCCCGCCTTACCCTCAACATCTTAGAGTTGATATCTAATGAGTCAGCTCACCGCGAAGACTACTATGGGAGGATGGACCGCTAACGAGTTCAAGAAGTGGGTCCGCCATCACTGCTCCCAGAAGACATAGGAGTAGGTAGAAGAAGTAGAGGCAGAGGAGTAAGTGGGGGAGGAGACTGCGGCGGGTGTAGAGGGCTCAGAAGGGGAGGAGGATTGGGTGGGCCCATGAGAGACACTAGTTTACAACCGTAGGGGAGCTGCTGTAGAGCACGGAGGGGAGAATGAGGGATTAATATTTATTTCGAACTCATCTGCGGGGATGAGGCGAAGGATGGCGGTTGTAAGGAGAATTTGTAGTATCTTGATATCTTCGAGGTAGTTATCTATTATTCTGGGCCGTTCAAAGGAATTTGTAAAGAATTCCGTGGGGTTTTGGATATTTTAGAGGTAATTTTTAGCTCTGATCTCCAAGAATAATATTGTGAGGAAGAAATTTAGATATTTATCGTGATAATATCTACTGTTCTTCGTTTTCGTTCACACAATTCACTTTAATGCATTTTATGGCACTTAGCATGTGTGTTTGAGACTTTAGGGCTAGCCAAAAGGTTTATAAAAGCTGACTAAAGCGATTAATTTATAAGGGATCAAGCAAGTTGGGAGATTAATTCAGTGCTTATCCAAGTACTCTAAAGGCTGAAAGTCAACTTCTGCCGTAAAGAACACTTCTGGTCACCAGTTCCTGAGCATAGATGGTATACGCTGCCCCTCATATGTGTACGAACTTGTGGCACCTTGGCCTCTCGTCCTTATTCTCTCTTTTCATCCCAACAAAAAAACATTCCGGCAGCACTCTTGTCGCTTGCAACGCCTACGTCTTTAAACGATTGGATCTGAAAATATCACCTTCTAAATATTTATCCCTCATAGAGAGGTTTTGGCTACGTCATATCTCAGATGCTCCGGAGTATCAGCAATACGCGCGTTCAGCCCAAGGAGTAGTACTACACCTCATATTGAACGCCAACCTCTGCTGCCTTGAACAATAATCGACCAAATACCTTCAACACAACTCTGTGCCAGTGGACCTATCCTGTGCCTTTTGCATAATTAAGATAGCTAGGTGGAATATTGGCCTATTACACTCTGCGCACTACAGCGGCACAATGTCATCAAACACGCAAACTATCTCGTGGCGACGCAGCATCAATGTCCGTATATTGTCGTATGTTGGCCTACCTACAGATGTATTTTGCGTTCAGGAAAGCTACGACCGGGTTTTTCGTGAATCCTGAGCCGCATATCCTTCGCCTAAGTTCATGTTCTGATCGCGACTTAGGGCTTCAAAACCACGCGAAGAGCATTTGTTGGACACCTCACAACTTTGCAAGACTTGCATGGTCCATACAAAGGACGTACTTGGCGAAATAAGAGCCATTGACATGTTTCCAGGTCTGAGAATAAGGGTAGGAGGGTACTTTACAGTAGACGTCAACTTATAAGCGGTGGTTTGTATTCCAGTCCTGCTCTGGATTCCTTCGGGCCAGGTTGGCTACGTGGCACGGCGAGGATATCGCTGTTCTTATTGGCCACCGGATAATGTTCAAAAAGGAATAGTCAAATACGTGTTATTACTATTCACCGATTTACATGCAGTCCTAAACAACTCAGAAATAGAACAATTAGTTTTTTTAACTATCGAATAGCGAAAATAAATGCTTCTAAAATTCCCCGAAAACGCGAAATCCTAATTGTCGCAAAAATCCAAGATTTATGGTAGAAAAACAGCCGGCCGGTGTCAGCGGCGAGTCTGGAAAAACGCCACGGTTTTTACGTAGGGTCGACGAGTTGAGTAAGTTGAATATAGAGTTTTTCATGATTTTTTACTTCGGTTTCCAGTGTGGTGGGGCCTTCTGTAGGCAGTAGATGCTGTTGACTATCTCTATCGCATCTACAAACTACTACCTAAACTCCCTAGCAGAACTCATGCGGATTGTCCTAGTGACCCTTGCACTACAACGATCTCAACAGGCATCGCTAAAAGTAAATAGGAAAAAATGTGAACTACGTAGGATAGAATTAGCAGCAAGGACAAAAAAGCCACGCTACTGTACTGGACTGTAAAGAGTTACTAAATAAGTTTTACGTATCCTATATTTTTGACAGAGAAGGTTTTCACTTACTGTAATGTACTGTAGACGTTGGAACTGTACAATGATTGTTCTGTCCTGTACAGACTAACCTGCAATTTTGTTGCGAACTCATTCTTTCGAAATTCATTGTCAACTACATCTCAGTGACCCTAATTTTTCGAGCTCCCATTCGCTCCATTCAAACCTAATATTCTTAAGTTTGGTGCGAGTGATTTAATTGAGGACTTGCGCCAGGCAAATTTCGATAGAAAGGGTGTGTTATCTCATGCCACGTAGGGCAACTGGAAAATGTATCACAGACGAAATAAATCTTGATTTTCTTAGAAATAAAGCTGGATACCACGGGCAGTTCGAGCCTGCCAGCGCCAAAACTACTGCTCCTTGCATATGTTACGCGCCAAAACTACTGCTCTTAGCACATGTTACGTGTTGCGCAGCCCTCATACACATGACACCTTGAAGTTAGCCTCGAAATAATACGCCATACCTAACCCACCCCGACACCTCCTGAACCATCTGTGCACCCTTTCCACTCATATTTATGAAATTTCAGGATTCCGAACGTTCTACAGACCCTGTCACGCTGTCTGCCAATGCGCATAAAACGATCTCTACAAATCCTGTCTTGCCATCTGTGTCGCCGCCCTTTGTGCCTTCCGCTGTGGTAGCCGCTATGCCGACTACAATGCTGTCCCCCATGGCTTCTCATGGCTCGCCGGATTCGTCATCCACGGCAACCCCAGCTTCTGTATATAATACTCCGAGCGTCGGCTTGATTGGAGCGCCAAGCACCGCAAACGAATCAAATAACAACTCGATTTACGAGATTGGTAACTAGCCTCAGGTTATTGAAGGGGAGGGTGAAGGTGAATGCAGAAATTGGCGAGTGGCGGCTAAGACGTTAAATCGCTTTAACTACGCACCTTATTACACGATACTACTTTAGTTTGTTCTACTATTGGACGCACATAGGGTGTAGCACGGTTCTAAGATGAAAGTATTCGAGAAGGTACAGGAGATATTTCTTACTGCGATTCTGGGTATCTTGTTTAATCTCTAGGCGAAACCGAGTGCGAAATCCCTGCGGGACCGGTTCAATCATCTTGTTGACCTTGGCCACAAGCAGGAGAAGATCAACTTGACCGCGTCGGGGATATCGTGGCCACTGACGGAGAAGGATCGCTTGCTGGATGATATGATACTCTAGATGGGTAGTCAAGAATAGTTGGTACGCAAAGAGATAAAGGAGCAGAGGGATGTGGAGAAGTTTTTAGGGCAGTCCGGGGAGACGATTAGAAGTGAGGCGGCGCAATGCTACGGAGATGAACTAAGCGACGAGTACATGGATAAAGAGCGAGCCACCCGGCAACATAAGAGAAAAAATTCCGGCGACCTAGATGGTGTGAACGACGCGGTGATTGAATCTGTCAAGCGTTGAAAAGATATTGGCGAGAATAATTTCGAAATGGCAAAGAACGGTCGTCATTTGAGATGTAGAGGGCGGTGAAGGAGAAAAAAAGACTCCAGAAAAGCCAGAAAGCTGTGCTACGTAGATTTAAGTTAGATGGGGCGCGCCTAGAAATAGAGCGCGAGGAAAGACAGGAAGGGAGTAGAGAAAGGAACCAAGGTGCTTGAACTCATGGGCGAGATGTTGGATAGATTTAGCAGTAAACCGAAACGCCACCATTCGCACCCCGGGCTTGCCTCTGCGGAACCAGGAGATGAATCGGAATTTGATGTTTCTACAACAAGTGCTCGCTTACTCTCAGATAGCTAAAACAGGCATGTTACTCGCTTTCTAGATACTCCCTAAAGAATGGTGCTAGGCATTTGAACTACGCTGTAATTTGGCCTTTCTTAAAAAAACATGTCCAAAAGTTCTTCAAGATCACAAATACTTTTTAAATTAATTTCATAGGAGCCCCTCTCACTTTTAAGCAGCGTGCAGAGTCATTTTTCCCCACAAGTGTATCAATTCCTTGTGGTTCCACTCCAAATTAACCATAAGAGCACTCATCTGCATATTGTAAATTTATTTGCCGTTTCTCCGACCATATCAAATGGAAGCTGCATGTAAAGTCTTAAAAAATACGCGGAATCACCTAATGTATAAAACTGGCGCCTATTTATCAATAAACTCTCGCTTAGTGCTTCCTCCAGACCGCTTGCGCGCAGTAGTGTAAGATCGTGTTGCCGCTCTTCTTCTGGCCATTACAAACAAAATATCAGTCCATCCAGAGTCGACACCGTTTGGTAATTGAGATATTACCTTCTCTTCTGCCCTAAGTAGCAGCTTCTTTGCAAGCTCCCATGGCCGCTAGGGTGGAAGATTCTAATTATTGAGCAATCTATAAATACAATGCAACTATGCAGGGGTGATTCCATGTGTAACATCAAAAAGGCGTAAAATTCTGCCCGCCGGCGCATGATCTGTTGTCGAAATTCAAGGAGGTGCTGCGTACTATCGAAGAATTTCTCAACTGTGTCCCAGAAAACGTCGTTTATCTTAGATGCATGCATCCCGAACTTTTCTTCTATATCTTTTAAACGCATTGGATATACCAGACGTTTCAGTACTAGGTAGCAAGCAGATACTTGGTCGCAAAAATACCTGTTCCACCTCGCAACTGCTATTGTAATCGCACCAGTTCGGAGAGTCGTTCAATATCCGCTCTGCGAGAGCGAAACTTGCTTTGGCATTCGCTGTCGGACGATGCGTTGAGGTTAAAAAATTTTTGTGAGATTCGGTTGGACCTGGCCGAGAGCATGTTGATTCTTGTCTGACACATAGGCAAATGCTTCATGGCGAGTAGTTCCAACTCCTCCGATGTGTCTGAGACTAGAGCGAGCTGGGTTCTCCTAATCCATGCGCTGCGGCGATTGATCCGTTTCTGATTTCTTAGTGCTTCTATTGCATGCTAAAACTGAATAAGAGATGCAGGGTTGCGTCGGTTGTGAGATTGTGTAATGATATCATCCGACAACCCCAGATGGAATATGGGGATTCAGTCGGCATGCCAAAACTGTACAGAACTAAACTCGAAGGCACATACGGATTTCGTGTGGCGTAATCTCGCAATTCAATATGTGATCAGATTTTGATGCAGTGGTTTTTTCGAAAAAATCCAAACGAATTTCGTCTGGCGTAAGTCCTCCAATACTTGAAAGATATGCGTGGTCGGATGTGGCCCGGAGTATCCTAGAGGGTGACCAGTTGAAAAGTTTTAATGTACATGTATGTAGTATCTACTGGGCACTGTGCCACGTCCTAGTACAGAAGGGTATTCAGCGACTTTGCATGCTGCATGTTACACATGCATATTACTTCGAAAACTGCGCATTACGCTGCCCTCTGTGGGACGATACAAGCCCAATTCTATCCTCTTGGATTCGATACTCACGGAGCCATCGGCAAACCTGCTCGTGAGGCCCTAGCCAAAGTCGCCTCTTTTTTCGCTCTCCGCCGCGGGAAACCCCCATCTGATGAGTACTACCGATTGGTCACCACCCTCGCTTCTCTCGTTCTACAGCTGACGGCTCATGCCGTATCTCGCCGTGCTTTGTCTCTCACATCACCTGATGCTTGAGTGACCCAGCTCGGTTTAGTGACCCCTCAATAAAAGCGTATGTTTGTTTGTTTGTACGGTAAATACATATTCTTATTCGTGAATCCGACTTCGAGGTACCTGACCTCGAGGCTGTGAGGTCAGGTACCTCGAAGTCGGTCAAAGCGAATACAACCAATTGGCAGCCGTTCAGCCGTCGATTGTTAAAATCGGAAAATTACCGCACGGGCGACTTTATTGAGATAAGCTTCCAGTGTAAATGAATCCTCTTTGCAGCGATGTCCAATGCGGCGTGCCTGTTGGCCGCCCTCCAGCTAGTTTTCTAGTGTTTTGACGGCTTCCCAGCAATCCTTTACATTGTAAGCTTTTATCCACATCACGACATCCCTCAGGGAACAGCTGACCATATTTTTCATGGATTAAAAACACCCCAAATTTCCGCCGTCCTCTTTGTGCTTCTCACCTTCTACGACAAAGCAAAAATGCTTGCTCCGGCGAGAATTGTTATTTCATCAAAACGCGAGGGGGGGAAATCTTTTAATGTGTTCAAAAACCTGAACCGTACAGGTATAGTGGTTACACTAGAAGACCGAACATCTCCAGGCGACGGCTGAACCATCATCCACTCAAACAAGGACAAAAGGGGGGCCAGAAGAAAATTCCACCATCTAAATACGGGATCCAGACAGCTTGAAAAACTTGTAGTGTAAGCATGACAACTTACAGACGACGACAACCAAGACAAAGAAAACTCCGGACGAACGAACTTGCCGACGGACTGACAAGGCTACGCAGACCACGTTCCTTCGGAGACTGTAACAAGGACAGTAGGTTGAAAAGCGATAGGAAACAGCGAACTTTGAAAACCCTGTTCGAGTGGAAAAGCCGTCCTTGTGCGCTGGGGGCGAGGGACGACAATCCACTCGAAATAACCATCAGCAACAACGGTGCAGCGAGAGATCTTGAGACATGGTTGCTCCGTCCCCAGGACATGCGAGCGGACATAGATCCGGCCCCGCGCAATTTGGCGCGGGCGCCGAGAAGAGCGAAAACAAAACGTGAGGAGGTCAGTAAGATAGGGAGGACGGTGGGGACTATGGGTGTACGGTAAGATCAGTTGGAACAGCCGTTGACCGATCAAAAAGCGAAACTGGGCAACATGCGTTCATGCAAGTAAAGCTCGGCACCTGTGGGTCTACAGTGCGCCATTTCCCGGTCTGCAAACGCATATCGAGGCCCGACAATTTTCCTAGTGGCTCCGATATCACTGCCAAGTCCCGCTGTTTGCTCCTGGCACACCATGCCCAAGAGCAAATTGCCCTCACACGTTGGACGGCTATGGTGACCACCTCCTCCACTGCCTGCACGGCCCCACAGGGGCATCCGTCACGGCCGGCAAGTGAGTCTTTTGGCTAGGGACCTGGCCAAAACCGCCCGTCATCCCGTCGTAGAGCCGCGAGAGGGCCTCCACCGCACGAGACCGGATATTTGGGCAATGGGAAGCCGCGGGAGGACTGACTTCATCGACATCACCTTTGACAATCCTCTCGCGCCATCGAACAGGAGAGTCAACACGTTCAACCCCTTGACCTCCCTTAACGCAGCCCGAGCTGCGAAGCACAAAAAGTACCAATCTTTCATCGCTACTTCCTCTCTAGGCAGACTCGTCCCCGTGCCCATATCCACCCTCGGCGGTTGGCATCCAGACGCTTACGCCGTCATAGCCGAGGTGGCAAGAAGCGTTGCAGTCAGGGCCATGGAATCATACGGGATGGGTCGCGGGATATTCATGCGAAGGCACGCTGCGGCCGCTGCCACGTCCAACGCGGCCTACCTGTTGGCTGGTTTCGCGGCGGCCTTCTAGCGACTTTGACCCGGATTAACTTCGTTTCTTGGTTCCCCATGCCGACCACTTGTACCAATTATTTGATGCGTCTTGGAACATAGGCTAACCTATTTTTCAATCATTAAGACACCCCAATTTTCCCCCCTCGTACAGATGAGACCTTGATTCAAACAGCCAAATTGCGGTATTCAAATTATGTTTCTCTCCATAGAACAGAAACCCCTAACGCCGAGTTATCGGCTTTCACGAATCAAACTACTGCGACCACCGTTTGTAGCCGTTTGCACGCAGAGGTGCCCTCTTTTGTCTGGTGGATATTATGAGGCAAACTATGAGGACCCAACTGACGGGCAGAATTCCTCAAGACTGAATTTAGAATGAGCTGAATGCCTGGTCGGCAGCACTTGCGTGCGCTGCTTAACTAGTTTTTCTGTGAAAACCACCCGAACTAACCTGAATGCCTGTTGTAATTTTAATACGGAGGGGGTCAACACAACCTCGCTCCTTAACAATCATCGGATGTCATAGCAAGGACTGAGAAGGAAGATCAACTACCCAGTCAAAGCCCCAACTAATACAGTATCGAGCAGGCGCACTGTTTAGCGAATATGCGGCACCATCTCTCGCCCTGTACGAGTTCTTCGAACTGCTCTTGCTAAGGGTCTTGGTATCGATTGAAGCCATTGCAACAAAGTGCAAGCGATCCAGAAGCGGTACGACCATTCATTCGACTCTCTACAAAGCAAACGAGTCATCACCTAAAGTCCTATCTAATCTTGGTCCTCGATTCTAGTTAGATTGCTTCAACTCTCCCTCTTCTACACCTATGTTGCAATGGTCGAGTTGAACATGTTCCCGTGCATGAATGTCTCTGAGTGTCGAGATTCTGTTGCAGAATAGTGACTGTCGACAGCCGCAGGCCTCGACAGCATCGTTGACCCGTCATACACATCCTTGCCAAAAATGTGAGTCGGCTCTTTTCCCTCAGCGAAGTTCTGCCATGCTTGCCAGTAGAGCGCCTCAACATTGCGAACCCATCGCTCTGTGTCGAACAATGCATTTGTGTCCCTCGATAGCTCTATTCTAGCCCGAATAGAGTCAAGCTTCCGCCGATTTGTAGCTAGCTCCACAGCAAGGTCCTCATACTCAAGCATATCTTTTGCTATCAACTCGGGAACACCCGCCGCAGTGAGGAGACTTGCTGCAACACGAGATGCAAACAACAACCCAGGACACGTAATCATCGGCACGCCTGACCATAGCGCGTCTGTTCCAGTAGTGTGCGCGTTGCATGTGGGGTATCCAAAAACAAATCACCGAGTCCAGCTCTTGCTACATGTTCTTCTTTGCCCGCAACATCGGTGAAAATTAGGCGGTCTGCCGCTAAACCTCGTTGAAGCGCTTCATCTCGTATTCTTTGTTCACCGGCCGGCGGAAATCGGAGGAGCCACAATTTCGAGCCAGGTACTCTCTTCAGGATTCGCGCCCACACATCAAATGTGTCAGGAGACAGCTTGTACAACTGATTGTGCATCATGAATAGAAAGCAGTTTTCTGGAAGACCATAACGAGCCCGCGTCAGCGGTCCTGTTGGATAGGCTAGAGGGCCAGGGATACTGGTCTGTCGATGGTCATTCACAAAGTAGCTGTGCGGATGATACAATAGCGCTCCGAATGCATTCGAGATGCAAGCTCGGGAGGTGAAGTCACAACGTCAGTGATGAAGTACTCGATGAAATGAGCACCTAAGGTTCCCGGGAACCCCATGAAAGATACTTGCACAGGAGCTGGCCTGAGCGCAAATAGCTCGTGCGGGCTCCTTTTGTGTATCCATTACAATTGACTAGGACATGGATCCCGTCGTTTGCGATGGCCTCCGCTGACTGCTTCGCGGACAAGCTGGAGATGTCACGAAAATGTTCCGCTTCTCGTTCTATCCGGTGACGCCATGCCGATGGTCCGAGGGAGTCAACCCGTAGCAGTAACACTCCACACTAAACCCTTTTCGGTGCAATCCATAGATGCTCTGTGTCAAATGACTGTATGGGTGATTGTTGTAATCGGAGGATACATACCCACCTTAAGACGAGGCCGCAGCCCTTTCGGGCGACCCATCGATGTGTCGCGTGAGCTATACCTGCGACCATGGCTCAGCTCGAGCAGCATACGCTGCAGACAATGCCTTGAATTTTTCCGGGCTCATTGGGTAGATAAGTGCATGAAATGGCTGAACGCTTGGAAGGCCAGTTGAGAGTACAGGTGCCACCACAGATGCTGCACTTGTAACAAACTTTGCAACTTTCCCCCGCATCCTTGCTTTTCTCACAACAGATGGTGAGGATGGGTGATGAATGTATCTTCTCTGAGGACGTCTGTCATGTGAGTTTTCCTCCCTGCCTGTGACCGTAGACGAAGGTCTTCCGTCGAGGTCTGATCTTGAGCCACCGCAAACATCTACAAGGTGAGGAGTCGAGTTGGATAGTGCTCCAACCAACGTGTTGTACAACCTGGTAGTGGTTGCCGGATGATTCATAAGGGAGTCCAACTGGCGGTCCACAATAGCAAGCAAAGTGGCAAAATTACGTTCCCGATTTCTCCAATCGCAAATCACGCTGAGTGAGTGAACCATGTTGCAGAATGCGTCGGGAAGGTCCGGCTGCAGTGACAGCGCCGCTTGATAACTGACGATCGATTCCTCAATCCTGTTGACGTCCTTGTAGGTATTCGCCAGGTTGGCATGATGGTCAGCAGCGTCCGGTTGCAAAGACACCGCTCGGACGTAAAATGAGACCGCCTCTTCAGTGCGCCCCATATCTCTCAAAGCCGTTCCCAATCCTGCAGCTGCCTCTGCCAAGTTTGGATCTGACAGAAGAGCGGCTCGGTATTGTGATTCGGCTTCTGTGGTTTTCCTTGATCTCTCAACCTGCAAGGTTGCAGTGCGCAGCTGCAAACCCAGGCTGAAACGACAAAGAAGTCGTGTAACAGGAAATAGCATCTACAAGAGCTCCCTAGCTCTCATTGCGATACCCAAGTTATTCCATGCTTGAGCATGCCTTGGAGCTATATTCAATGCAGCCCGATATGCCATCTCAGCCTCTGTCGTCCTTCCCATAGTTCTTAGGGCGTTACCGACGTTGTTGAATGCATCCTCCGGAAAGACGGTCCACATCCAAACCCGTCTCATAGAAACCTTGTCCGTACAAGGCGGCGGTGTACCCCGCACGCGCTTCATTACTCTCTGGACACAAGGTATACAAGCACGAAACGCACTTGCTGCCAAATCCAATCGACCGATGTCTCTACAAACCCTCCCGACATTCGTGCACATCTCCAAAATGTCTGGACTTACAGCCAGCTGCGGTGTCCCACCAGTTGGCACGCTGATCATATTACAACCAGCTGCATTTCCCAACACAGCCGAAGCCGGAACGGTGCCTCCCATAATATCGGGGACCGATCACCGGCTTGGACCAGGGGTGAATTCCAAGATCGGGGGAAGGCAAGATAGTCTGCGGCAAACCATGATCCACCTGAGACTGTAACGGGTTCAACATTAGAGCGGCGGGTTGTGGGTTCGGCTGTTGCACATAAGCAATAGGGGCAGGCGGGCTATGATCGGCTTGTAGGGTCGTCTGCATGTTGACAGGTTGGGTCGGAGGTTGTGCGAATGCAGTTGGGCAGGTGCCGGTGAACGCATGTCAGAGACGGAATACACCATTGGGTTGAGGGTAGCAGGATGTGGCGGCTGGGCATAAGACTGAAGAGCCAGGGTGAGATGCGGATGGTTGTGACTGTGGATGGATTGCGAGGCTGAGGGTTGTACTGAGAGGGTACCGTAGAACTGGTGTCCGGCGCAAACATCTGTGGCGGATTAGGCGACACAGGTAGAAAGCATTGTGCGAATTGGATAAATCATCGACGATTGGGAGTGGCGAGACTTCTGGAGCAGATAGAGTGAATGGTTGGGGGGTCCGGGGGTGACGATTATCTTATGTAGCAGAGTGGGCTGAGGGGGTGTGGGTTGTCGTAGTGCAGGTTGGTGCGGAGGCAGGGGCGGAAGATGAGGATGGGGGTGTTGGGAAGGATGACGGGTAGCTGTGGACTGCGTGTGATCACAGACAGATAGGTCGCGAACGGAGAGGTCCTTCACCGGGCAAGGAGATAGTTTTGCGTTGCGGGTGTCTTGGGCAGGAAGAACGGGGGAACACTGATGTCGACCAGTGGTTGTTGCTGGACTTGAGGGAGTTGATTGATTGATGATTCAAAGAACTGAGGACGTTCTTGTTGACAGGATACGTGAACTTGTGAAGGATTCGGAAACGTCGGGTCCAACAGAACTTGGTCAGAGTAGTGATCAGGGGAGGGTTTGGCGTTGGAGCAGGGTTTGGATGGAGGTTGTGATGCGGAAGAAAGTGGGGAGGGGGAAGCGGGGGCTCGGCAGCATAGCGTGGTGGGAGTCGGTCTGAGGGAATGGGGGAATTATGGATTTTTGACCCGGGGAATCGAGAGACAGAGGAGGGACGGCGGGAAAGGGAGGGGAGTAGTAGGTTGTGGGATGAAGGGGAGGTTGCATGATGTGGGGAGGGAATGGGGATTGGGAAGGGCGTTGAAAACAGAAGATGCTAATGGAGAGGGAGGAGAGGATGTCGGGAAGGGTTATTGATGGCGCAACGAGGGCGCTGGTCATGAACGCGATGCAATGCGGCGGCCATGGCGGCGTAAGAGCCGACTGGGCAGTGAAGTGGTCAGATAGCATCCATGAAAGGTTCGGAGTGATGTGTTTGGTACTGTTGAGGTAGAGCTGAGAGTGGGGCAGAGAAAAAGAAATGCGGGGGGGGGGCAGAAAGGAATGGAGGGAAAATTGAGTTGAAAGCTAAAGCGGGTGGGAGGAAGATGGCGAATGGAAATGGAGATGCGAAAAGAAAGGTGAGTCGTCAGAAATTTGGGGGGTAGCTAGTGGGGGGTGACAGATAGTCAAAGGACAGTCAATCGTGACAGAGGAGGTGATTGGGCGGGGCACTGTTCAAGCTCGTCCGAGAGGCTGTTGTGGTTGGAAGAGCAGTGACCTCTTGGTGGGCCACTACGGATGATAGATACAGTACAGCTTTGTCAAATACGGTACACCGCAGTACTGTACTGTACTTCACCGTACAGTACAGTAACATTACGGCGGTAACACTGGCCTGTACTGTACAGCACTATACTGTAATATGCCCAAGGCCTCTCACAAGCCATTTTCTGGACTGTACAACGCAATGTTTTTTTGCGTTACTGTACTGCCCTGTCCTGATGTGCCTCTTGGTGTCTGGAAATTTTCTAACCCTATTCTCAAACGATTTTATCGGGCCCCACAGATTCCTCAAATACAAACAATACAAAGAAATCGTGACGTTCAAATAACGTGGATTGTTTTCATTGGCCAAAGGTTCAATCCTTTCCTGTCACCATCTGTAGAGCAACTTTTGGAGTAATGCAACTTACATTTCTTGCTCCAAATTATTTATTTCAAATTCTAAGAAAAAAGTGTCCGATTTTGGAATCAAAATGTCGCACGACCCAACAAAGACTACATGGCTATCTCATCTCGCTCCAGGCCTGCCAGGGGACCAATGAAGGTTCAGCAAATCAAATCTTACTTTGTGCTAATATTTTTCATAATCTTTTTTATTCTTCGATTGCCAATCACAACTTGCTACGGTGTCTCTTGACTTGGAAAATAAAGTAGGATACTGTGCTGTAAATTGGTAGCTGGCCAAGTTTTTCCTCAAATTTTTTAACCAGTTTAACTTTTCGCATATGCCCAAATGACCCACGCCATTTTGCGCATGTCTCTTTGCCTTTTGCTTCAAGCATCGAACACGATTGCACGAAAAACAGCAGTTCTCGTAACAGCGCACGCGCAAGTACTGCCACTGGAAGCCAAGGACCGGTCCTGGATGCATACCCTGGTACCATCTACTATCTACATCCACTTCGCGTCTTCTCGTAGCACATCATGGTCCCCTTTCCTAAACATCTCGTCTTAAAGGCATCCAAAAGAACTATCCGATTTACATCGATATGCCGTACTTGAACGTATTCCTTTTGGCATGCAACTTGTGGTACAATACTACCGATTTGTGGCATTCAAGAGCCTGTTATGCTCTCCATCACAGGCGCTCAAGTTCAAAAGGGCCGCCTCACGGTAACTCGTACTGACGAAAAGGCTGCGAACCATTGAAACACGCTACGTACCGCGGTCCATGCGACCGATATCGGTGCCTCTTTGGTTTCCAAATTTGAATTTGATTCGCGTTCAAAGAGCCCCTCACCCTGCCCGACCCTTCCAAACCATGCGCTTTCCTTTCTCGATTTCTTATTCCGAGCTCTCAATCCTGCATACTTGTGCGCCTCATAGCACTACCATCATGCTTAGAGATGCAGTTTTTCACGCATGATACGGATTTGTGCATTTCCCGTGATTCGCATCATGTGTGTGACTGCATGCTCCATCCTGTAGGCATAGTCGACTGATGCCACTTATTCGGCAGTACCAATCGCGTGGCTTGTCTTCAACGTGTAAAAGTACTACCATTTCAACTTTCTAAGCGTTGACGGCATTACGCTCGCAGCGTGAGGCAGAATGGAGCGGAGTAAGTCCGATACTTAGAGAGTTCGTAATCCGACCAGCGCGTTTTAACTTTCGTACATCGCACTAATCCTCCCAGATTACGCACAGCAGAGTAAGTATAGTAACGGTACAGTACAGTACAATACAGTAAATAATCATGTACTGTACAGTAGTGAGGTGCTGGCCAACCGCCAAGTCTATACTTTTGCAGCGATTCCATTGCTACTTCACTTCCTGCAAGCCATAAAATGCCTGCCCTTTAATTCTCGTTGAAGCAGCTGCTGCTGTTCAATCTGTGATTCTTGTAAAGTAAGTTTCATTTTCGCAAGAGAAGTGCATCGCAGTAGGTGAGTGCATCGCAGTAGAATTTGTGCGCTATTCCATTGCACAGAAACGTGATCTGGTTACACTAATGTCATATCAAACCAGGGCAAGAGTACCGAAAGACTATGTATGAGAAGAGGGGCCTCGAATCTTGGCTTTGAATGTGCATTACTCCCGTGCCCACACAAATAAGGTTTTTAAAGTGTAAATCAGTCCCTCGTTGTGGAGACCTAGGTGTAACCAAATTAAGCCTGTGACACTCTTTGGCTCTCCCAACCCTGAATCACCTCCTACCCGAGAAGAGGAAAGGCTGTATTGCAATGATATATTAGATTACTTCTTAACTCTATCAGACATAAGGAGCCTGTCTGAAACAGCTGCTAAGCCCGTGTTGATGCAAATTACCAGTCGAGTTAAGGTCATTTTAAGCTGTGCTTTTCTCGTTGCAGTAAAACTTAACGATAAGACTGTGGTAACGTACCGTAGGATAGGCTGCTTTCTGAAAATCGAGCGCACTGTATGACACGGCTTGCAGATGATTACACTTCATTCACATTTCCTGTGAGAACTCACTTGGTCAATTGCACCAGCAGTACAGATTTTGTACTACTGTACAGAACCCAGCCAGACGTCTTATCCACGGACAAAATGACAACGATTGAAGGACAGTCCCCATCTAAAGGGCCAATAAGAGAAAAGAAACAAATCTCAGGGACTCAGCCGGCTGCAGCCATACATACTGTACTACTACAAGCGTAAGTCCCTGCCGCCGTAGGAAGTCCGATATACCCTAATATTCAACCGACCATATTTTTCAAATATTAAATCACCCCACATTTTCCCCTAATATTCACGCGATGCACCAAATTCCTCAAGAGAGTCGTAGGCTAAGGTGCTTTTTCTCATACTGTACTTTATTGTACTGTACTGTCCTGAACAGGACCTTACGAGCCTCGAGCCTCAATTTCCTCAGCAAATCAACTCTATTGCTGGCTTCCACTATCGTACGCTTCACCCCAGCTAATGCCTCCAGCAAATGACCGCAACGAGAGCTGCATGAAACAATACACCCTCCGCACCGCTTGTCCATGAGGGAGTCGGCATCTTCAAAGCATTTCGGAAAGCCTCTGCATTCAGCCATTACACACCCGCTGTGAATTTCACACGTCCACCACTCTTCGAACCGATTCTCAGGTTGGCTGAGATACTAGTTGACTGGTCTGCTGCAAACTTGCAGAGAAACGCGCGTTACCACGTATAGATTGCAACCGGCACCGTACGGTTATATTCCATCGAGAACGATCCATCAACGCACCTCTTGTTTATTGCGCGACAAACTGTTGCTGGCAGTGCCACTGTTCCCAATAATTAGATTCGTTCGTCATTCGTGTGCAGCGCTCGACTCTCCGCAATCTAGACTCAGGTTTTCTTTGGCACCGTACATGTAGGGCACCTTCTGCTTGTTGTATTTCCACCCATCAATTGTTGAGTGGACGAGCTATTGTAGTGAAAGGAGAGCTTTCCATCCCTTAGCGATGCATTTCTTTGTTCGGCTCGACCTGTTGGCTTTCAGACCAGGATGACGAGGCAGAGTTCCTGGTTAAAATTCTGCGGTTTACTGTAAGTGAAATTAATTCTGTAAAGCGATGAGGCCTAGAAAGTGAATGAAGGGCTGTAACTCCCCAAGACTTTCCAAAATGCGGCAGCTTGGTGCGTAGAAAACATACTGTATTAACGGCCTTGAGAGGCGCGAGCATGGAGTGTTCAAGTACGAGCCATCCTGATGCGTTGGTGCTTGATGGGCCGTTCTCTGAATGATGTTCGAATTTACCACAATTTGTTGCCCTCCAAGAAAACATTCTTGCAATTATGCAGTGGATTAAAAATAAGCTCTCGAGAGGCTTTTTTTAGTCTTATTATTGCACACAGCCCTGATATTGTCCTGGCAAAAAAATTGATTTGAAACAGGCCAATGAGTGGTCAGCAAATAAATGGTACTGAGTAAGTACTGCTGACAACTCGTCTGTTGCCCGTAATTTGAATTATGCTGAGCAGTTCAAACCCACTGTACAAATCCATTCGACTTAAATCAACTCCAAAAATTCCGCAAAAAGTTACGTATTTTTAGTGCTCACCTCCATTTAAAGCCACTTTTCGCTCTGCGAGGTGGATGTTTCATCATTTAAAATTGGACGACCGATGCTGCAATACCACAACAGTCTTACAGCGTTCTACTTCCGAACTTACTGCTAGAGGCATGTGTTGAAACCCAAATGAGCTTTCATTCTGCTACTGGTTCCGTTTGCAAATTCAGCTTCAAAAGCAAGAGTCCTAACGAGTGTTTGCGATTACTGGCTCCGAATTCAATACCTATCGCTGAAGATCCTGAGATGACAGAATACAGTTTTAGTGACGGAAAAGTTTTGCATTTCACGGTCCCAAGTGCATAGCGCCAAGCGAGGAAGCACTGAAAAGGAAATCTGTTACGATCCGAACTCTGCGGCGCTGCTCAAAATACTGTACTGTATAGCTGCGCTACTGTATGATTTACTGTACTATACATGCACAATACATGAAGCTTTATCCTAACCTACCTTACCATGTCACAGTATGAGCAACACGCGTCCTGGATCTTGCCCACTTGCTGCATAGTGCAGATATGTGTACATGTGTATGTGAACATTAAAAGATTCCCTACCCCTCTGAAACGAGCTGAATTGGGTTGTGGTAGTGCTAGTAGTGCGTAGGTTGTAAATTTGAGTTTCAATTTCATGTTGACCAAGACCCTTACGGTGACGGAGGCCCTGAGGTAAAAATTTTTGGGTTAGGCCCGGAGTGGCGTACGTGTCCATTGGTTGTGTCCGAGACCGCAAACCGGGAGCACATGTTGACGTCGTCGCCGCTCTCCGTAAGCATCGCGCTTACACAGGGAGTTTTTCATGCTACCACCGCCTTGGCCCCGCAGGTGTGTCGGAGGTGGAATTTTCTTCCTTCCCATCTGTAGGCGTGGGCATCGGTCTAGCCGGTGCTAGGTTGAGTCTGTTTAGCAGGCCCACTAAAAATCAAATTAAAAGTCTCCATTTCTCTCTCTTGTCCATTCGGTAACACCATGCTTCAAATAATACCGTATAGTGAAAGTGGCCGAGGAAATGATTTTCGAAAAAAATCCCGGACCTGCAGTACACCCGGCCAGGAGTTGAAGCGATTTCTAGAGTGTCTAAGATGACCATCTTGAGCCGAATTTATTCGAAATTCTTTCGGGCCGAAGACTCTTTTCAGTCCCTTGGTGAAGGTGTAGGTTGTCGGGCTTGGTGTTTCAAATCGCATAATGGTCGGCAATCGAAATTGTGGTACGCTGGGTCAAAACACTGTCGAGAGCTTGTTCCGTAAAGTCCGCACTCTGGAGTGCTTTCTGGATTTGCTGCTGGGAGGAGTTCTAGGGCACTGTTTCTGTCGGCGATGTGGTCTTGCAGTAGTTGCTAAATAAAATGCATGCAATTTTGGATTAGAATTTTAAGGAACATCTAAAAATTTCAGTGCGGTGTACGGTTTGTGGCGGAGAAAGAGCGTGACATATGGTGGAGGGGAGTCCTCAGAGACCGGGTTATTCCTACCTCCTCATTTCGGCAAAGGCGCTAAAATCTTGGGCAGTTTGCTTCACGTCGACGCGTTTCATTCCTTAGTACCTGTCGAGGCCCAGATTGAAAGGCGACCTGCGGAGTGACATGGCCATGATAACAGCTAAGTGCCGAGGGCGCCGAGTAGGAGAGGGTGTCGTATATGGCACGGTGGAGAGCTGGGGACTTCAGGGGGGAATGATGGGTTGTTCTAGTGTTTGGAACATGTAGGCTGTTGCAGTCCTGATCTCTTGCTGCACCGTTGTTGTCGTTGGCTATTTCAAGTGGATTGTCCTCCCGCGACCTCAGCGCTTATGGTACGTACGACCTGGGAATGGCGCGTAAGGACGGCTTTTTACTCGAACAGGGGTTTTAAAGTCCGCTTATCGCTTTTCAACCTACTGTCTTGTTGCAATTTTCAAAGAGACTTGGTGTCCGTTGCCTTGGCAACCTGTCGCCAAGTTCGTTAGTCCGGAGGTTTATTCGTTGTTGTTGTCGCCTTTTGCAAACGGTCATCCTTGAGCTAAAAGATTTTCAGGCTGTCCTGATATCTTGTTCAGATGGTGGAATTTTCCTGGAATCCCTTATGTTTTTATCCATAAAATCAATTGCCGGGTAATTGTGTCGAATGCTCACGATTCATTATGATATAATGTACTTGAACATGCTGATCCAAAGACATATTCAGATTAGCTCATCGAGCCACAGTAAAGTGCAGTGCAGTCACCGTTAGCAACCGGACATCGTCTCCTCTGGGATCCCGTATTTAGATGGTAGAATTTTCTTCTAGTCCCCCCTTTGTCCTTGTTGGAGTGGGTGATAGTTCAGCCGTCGGCTGGAGATGTTCTTAGTCTTCTCGTGTAACCACTACCTGTATGGTTCAGGTTTTTGAACACATTAAAAGATTTCCTCCTCCTGGGAGGCGCGATTTTTTCAGAAGAAGACTACGTTGACGTTCAGCCCGTAATGTTTGCCGTCGTATTCAGCGCAGGCCCTTTTTTATTAAAATCAACACCATCCTACCCTATCCTATCTTATCCTATCGAACTACACCTTCCTTACTACCCAAGCTTAATGGTACAAACAAGGAAGAAAAAATCAGCAGAGTGGGTCTCACGACAATCCGGATTCGGGACCCGTCTGTGTATTTTCTCTCATTTCGATACCTAGGTTCGAACCTCGACTCGTACTTCCACGATGCCGGCCTCACGCTCCCAATTCAAGGCTCAGATTGACAAGATTATCAAGAAGATCAACACGTCTTGGTTCCAAGATGAGGTGTCCATCTCGCTGCTGTCGGCGGCAAAAGCGACAGTCTAGTTCTTCACGCATATCGAGTCGTAAGACGGATCCTCAGCGGAACCTACTTCCTTAGCTCTTCCTAAAGGGGAAGACGTTCATTAATGCCTGCTCGATCTTCTGCGTTCTCCTTCGTATGTGTTTTCCCTGTAGTTTTTCAAAATACCAATGTTCGCAGTAGTTGTCCTCCACGATGTTGCCAAGCTTTACTCTATTGGTGGGTTTCTCTCAGAATGTAGAGACACAGCACAGTTATCAGACGCCTGCAAAGCCGATAGACATGTCGTATTACACACTTGGTTCTGTTATTTTATGAATTGCAACAAAAATTTTTGCCGTTTGTTGTTATCCAGAAGATGAAGGCAAACCGCTAACTCCTCCCTGGAAATGGCACAAGCAACGTGCAATGGAGAGAATATACAGCAAACGTTGCAGAAGCAGCCTCTGCACATCAGATTGTTCAAGTGGTACTCGAAATGCTCTTAATTACAGCAATCCTGGTCGAGATCCTGTGAACCGGCCTGCTACCCGTGCACACAATATAGGCGAAAATGTAGACCATCATAATCCACCTCCGAAGACATCGCCACTGGACGCCATAAGTCAGCTCCTTACTATGCAGGCGGTAATGGGAATTTTTGCCCTCCCTGCTTAGAGCTTCCGCACCAAAGTTTAATGGTGGTGGTACTCACCCCAATGACGATTCGAGGAAAGCAAACTATTTTTTTTGCAGATGTTTAAAGAGTGTAAGTTCTGTGGTGCTATTAAGCAAGACATCGTGGAATCTATACTTGATCTGTGCCCGTCAGTACAGTCTTTCGCCATAGCAACGGCCGATTTTTCGTTCATGTACTTGGTGGTGCAGCAAGAAAGTTCTTCTTTGATAACTGCCGTGACGACATGATTTTTAATGATATGGCAAGAGTCATGTTAACGTAGTATATGAGTGATTCAATGCAGTTGCAGATCAAGGAAACACTTCCGCTTGCGTATAGTCATAAAGGAGAGGAACATATGCTTCCGCTTGCATATAATCGTGAAGGAGAGGAAAATATGCTTCCTATTGCGTATTTTCATGAAGGAGAGGAACATTTATGATGTTTCTGAAGGGCTGAAGAAGATGGGAGAGTACATAAATGAACTCTCCCCCCAATGACCCCCGGATTTGCGCTCCGATTCCCACAAGGTCGACTTTCTCCGAAGAGCAGTGACTGAATTTCAGAATCGATCGAGCATACCAATAAATAGATATTACGTCACAGTCCTCATCGTGTAAAAATTCTGTCACAACCCTTCATGAGTAAATGAAAACTTTGCGTCAGATTCGCCTTTTGACTGGCGAGAATGAACGCACGACAGAGACCGGATGGTTCAACATGAAGAAGACTTCGAGACGAATATGATAAGATACGGCAGAAACCCCGTCAATACCGCGGCAAGGGCCGAGATCATCGCGCCAGTAGTCAGCAAAGCAGCCGAGCCCGTTATTCTTCTAAGTAGTTTAAGAAAGCACGCCGGAACAATGAGTGTATCAAATGCGGAAAACCTTGGAATCCTCGTCACAATTACTCACCGGATGATATCGAGAAGCACACCCGGAAACGACTCCAAGAGGAGGAATATTCAGTACAGACTCTCGCAGATTTTATCAAGGCAGAGAAACAAAGTACTGAGGACTGTGCTGGTAGTTCTGACGACAATGAATAGCTTACAGGCAAGCAGGAGTTGACGGCTTTTGATTCACATTTCTCCACCGAAATTAATCAAACCGACCCTATCAAGGCTATCGATGAAAACATAATCCTAACTTACATTGTCTCCACTATAGATACTGAACCCCAGACTAATGCCCCCACAATTTTTGGTTGGGTGACGAAAATAATTAAAGCAACCTCGCACCCTAAAATATGTTAAGTGGAAGGAACGAACACATTGTTACATGGACCGGCAAAATATTCACATGAAAACGTACACATCCATAAAGAGAATGAAAATGTGAAAGAGAGACGTCTGAATGGTTTCCCCTGCGACATAGGCGCCCCAAAATCCGTAGTGGGCAGGAAGAAATTAAACAGGATCTTCAATGACCTCGGAATCCGCGAGAAGAAATATATTTCGTCCTACAACCGCTTCAGGTTTGCGGATACTACGTAAGACTCTCTTGGACGGGTTGAGATCACATTGCTTGCACCGACTGGAACCCTACACGCCTACATGGACTTGGATATTGTTAATGCAGACATCCCAGCCCTGCTTGGAACGGAATTTTTGGACAAAAAATCTATGACCTCGTGCAATGTATCCAACAGGCTAGTCAAGGGCATGCCCCATATCGAGTCAATGGAAGGAAAGTATATCTCGATCAGTGGTCTGTACCGATGATTCTTTCAGGAAGCAACCAATTGTTTGCTGAAACGTACCATTCTACCGACATGTAATTCACTAGGGCACAGCTAGAAAAGTTGAATAAACAGTCCTTCCACCCAAGCGCAGGGAACTTGTTCAACTTGATCAAAAATACCTTCCAAGAACATGCTACTACGGAGACAATGGGCACTTTGGAAGAACTTAAAAAGCTTTGTTATCCTTTGCAACGTATTCAGAGCACAAAGGATGTTTAGAGTGCCAATTGGCGCTGAAAATTTTCAATTCAACGAGAGGTTAATGCTTGATATTATGTACTTGGACGATGACCCGGTTCTACACATTTTCGAAGAGGTTACAAGGTTCAGTGCAGCTCAATTCTTTCCAAGCATGTCGACGGATGCGATACGGGAAGCCCTGACAGAATGTTGGGCTTCAGTGTATACTGGCCTTCCGAACAAGATTCTCACAGACCAAGAGTCGCAGTTGGGAGACTGATTCATTCATATCGCCAAAGTTGCTGATTTTGAGGTTACCCAGACTGGTATTGAAGCCCATTCTAGTCTGGGAGTGGGGACGTGATCCGTGAGCCACTCAGGTCTACTTTCAGGAAGATCAAAGTTTCTCAACCCAACATCAACAAGCAGGTGGCACTTTCTTATGCTGCTAAAGCAATTAATGATACACTTGGGCCGGAGAGATCTCCTTTCAGCATTGGTTTTAGGGAATACCCCAAATTTCAACGATCCGAAACATTTCCTGCACGAAGTACTCTGCATGAGGTACTGCTATCGCTAACAAGCTGTAAAGAAATGGAGGCCCAGATGGCAGCCATAAAGATTAGCGCACCTTAAGCTACGACATTTCTCCACCAGCTGATCGCAGCTTTGAACCTGGAGACAAGGTGCTCTCATGTAGATGAAATATCTCAGTTAACCGTATTGGAGAATGGTTCTGTCCATTTGAAGTCTCCGACGTTGACTATAACAAGAAACTAGTCTACGAGCGGAATGAAGGGAACATTTCGGCACGAAACTTTAATTATCCCAAGTGAATCCATAACTCACACCGGAGAACCTCTCTTACTCCTTTCTCTCCGACTGTGGCAGAATTTTAAAGGATTCTCGATCCCCGGATGACTATTTAGTGCTGAGCAGCAGCGGTCCTTGATCCTGATGACGGCCGCTCCAAAGGCAAGGAGATGACGGCATGAAGAAAGAGAAATAAAGGCAGTACTTGAGCGCCGAAGATTTAAGATAATACTTAAGGAGGACATCTCCCATGGAAATTTCTTCTAGGCCGCTTTGTTCTAGCGATCAAGTCGACTATCGATGATAAGGTCAAGTTAAGGCGCGCTACGTTATAGACCATCGGGACAAGCTCAAGCACATGATAGTCCACACTTTCTCTAAGCTACAGACGGAACCTCTCCGGTTACTATTTGCCTTGGAATTAATGTATGGACTCAATTTTGACTGACGATATCAAACAGGCCGTACTTGTAAGCCTCTGCACAGCTCGCCAGAGACTTGTTCATACAGAAGCCGGCTCCCGAGTTCAACCTAGATCCGAAACAATGCCTGCAGTTACTCTGTTTCTCTACTGTTCTGTGATGCTGGAAATCTATAGCACACGACCTAGAAAAGCACCACAGAGAGGAGCTAGGTATGAAGCCTTTCAGAATGGATCACTCTTTTAACTACCTGTTAACAAACGGAGTTCTTCAAGGCCTGAATGGAACGTATATGGAAAATCTTTTGCGTTGGGGTAAAAATCGTTTCAAAAGACATCGATGCTAGCCAGCAAACGCTTTGAGATGAATGATGACGAAGAACTTCCTTCCGAGTTCACTGGATTTTTCATTAATCGTGGCGAATTGCATTTTTATTGACCAAAGTCAATACTTGAAGAACTGGGAATTTTTTCCAACAGATGCGTCATTTAAGTAGTTCGATCTATACGAATGAAGTATGGTCAGCGAACACTAGCACTATTTCCTTTTTGAGATATTGCAATTATAAAAAATCACCGAGGATAAGTTAGACTGTCAACAAGCAGTCACTTCACGAAAGACTGTCGATAGCGCCTCAGATCAAGGCAAAAGCACTACATTTACCGTGGTTGTGTCGCGATCGTAGCGGCCGCGGACCTCCGCAGTAGAGGAAGTTATCGAAGACGCGGAGAATTTCAACAGAGACAACCCGAAAAACATTAGCACCAACCGTAGGAACAAAAGCAGCCGAGAATCGCAAATGGTGCGCAACCGATTTTACTGGATGCTTCTCCTCCGTGTAGATGAAATATCTGATTAAGTCCTTCCACCGCTGTTAACATCCTTAATCATTCCCAAGGAGGATAGAATAGAGGGTAATTCATAACGCAAACTGTCGCTATGCACACAAACGCCAAAAACAAGAAAATTAAATAGTTTTTGATTGATTCTGCAGCGAATGCACATTTCGTGTTGGATCGTACGCTATTCAAGACCTAACGTGCACTCAGCGGCACTAAGGCGGAAATGGGTGAAGGTTATTCGGAATTAATCGGTCAGAGAGCAATCAAAGTACCACTAAGCGGCAAGGAAATCAAAGTAACTGCAAACCGCACCCCACTTTTCAACAAAAATCTGTTTTGTCTTTCCATGCTGGTTAAAGAAGCCAGTCGCACTGTTTTCGATGACGAAGAAGATTTCGAAGATCTTAGGTTGGTCGGCAAGTCAAGTGACGTGATTGCTCTTCGCAGTCCCGTTCCGAATGGAATGTCTCCCGTCCTGCAACCTCAAGGATTGCTGCCTGTAGTGAACCGGACCGAATTCACCGTTCGCGCTGGATTATAGCATCAAAAGTTCTCGGACATGTTGGTAAGGAACGACTGCTTTCTGCTTCTCATGCGGGAATAGGAGACCCTACCATTGAACGAAAATACCTGAAGGACAATCAATGCGTCGCATGTCGTGAGTCGCGAAGAAACAAGCTCAAGTCTACACGTCGGTGAGATTGAACCGCATCCGCTAGACTTAACGCACACTGATATTACTGGTCTAATTTCTACACCTTCGACTTTTGCAAACAAATATGTCGCTGTGTTCCTGGATGGTGCCACTCGAATTTCAGCAGTCTACTTCTTGGCTCATAGCTCGCAATTTTACGAAGCACTCAACGCGTATAAGAAAATTATTGAGAACGAAAAACACAGTCGAAGTTACCGTCTTAGACTCGACCGAGCTTGAGAAAACAAGAGCAACGCCGTCATAAAACTTATTCTTAAGGGTGTAATGCATCTGGAATACTCATATGCGCACACTAGCCAGTCAAATAGCGCGTCTGGAAGACTAATTCAGGAGATGTAGAAGGTCGCACGTACTATACTACTTGCATAGAAATTGACGCTCAATCTCTAGGGCGAGGCCGTTTCCCACGCTAGCTAGATTCATAGCAGGCTAGAATAAACAAACACCCCAGTTTGGCTCTGAACTTGACCCCCAACTTCAGCCTTTGCAAAAAACTTGCCACGGCAACTTTGGCTATTGCCACGTTTATTAGCGCGAGTCTCGTTTTTTATTTTTCCCCTTTCTATCCAATATCTTAATACCCCTTGTTGTTGGTTTGTGATATTTACTCACACTTGGCGCCCGAACTCCTGTGTCTATATACAAATAGTAACTTCAATGTTGCCGTTGGTGAAAACATCCTTATCTCCAAAGGAGATATTCAGCACTGCTGACCCACTACTACACCTTCTTTGTCCAGTATTACACCCCTGGTGTCTACGGTTCTTTGGAATCGATCCTCATCAAGTTTCTAGCATTCCGCGGACCACGTTCCGGCCTTACATCCCAGAGGACAAGTATATCGTCCATCTGTAAAAGGAATCATCCCCTTTCTTCCAGGCCTACTTCTTCTCGCCGACGACGATCTGTGCTACTGCATCGCAAGGTGCTTAAAGAGAAAGAAGGACAGCGAACACCCTGTGAGTCTTGGTGTGTGTGTGTGTTGGTTTTATCATTGTCTGAAGGGGTTCCGTTCCTAGACGAGAAGAACTCCGAACCGCGCATATCACTACAGATAAGCTTAATAGAGCGTCGTCTCACAAGATTTTGCTGCGAAATTTTAAGCCCTCAGATTAACGGGCTGTAATAGCAATGAGGACTTCCCAAGAAATGTAGTCCATCATACGCTGAAAAGTCGACGACGCATTCATAAGGCCGAACGGCATTACCTAAACTTAAAAGATCTGTAACGACAAACAAGCGTATTCATCCCCTTGCACTCCTCGCTCATACGAATCTCGCAGTACCTGGCGAGTAAGTCGAGGGTGATGAACACTTACAAATCTTCCAAGTCGTCGAATATTTCTTCTATGTTTGGGAGAGGCCAACGATCTCACCGTCATCTTGCAAATCAAATTGCGATATTCCCCAGATATCGAGGCTTTCTATCCTTTTTCATCATATTTACGACAGAAAAAGTCTGCGTTGAGGAAGTGGGGGTCACGATCCCTGCATCTACCAACTTTATGATCTCTTGGCATACATTGTAGTTTTAACGGGTGCCGCATGTCGAGCGCTATGGCCAACTGGAGTAGAGTCCTTCAGCTCGAACTTGTGCTCCACCGGAACCGATGCGGGATGTCGTTCATCTATTTTTCTGCGACAAACCCGGTGTTCTGGAGGTAATTTATGATATCTGCCTGCGCTTTCTCCACCACATGTTTCAGTCTCACCCTCAACGCACCTCTTACTTCTTCCTCTTCATCCTCACCGACTGCAGCGCTATCTCCGCTAGTCCTTTACTCATTTTCCTCATCGCAAGGTTTCTCGTATGGCCAGGAATATTTATTGCCCCGAGGGATCCGACGAATTGGGACCTGCTCTCGACTCGCAGATGAAATCTTCGCATTGGTTCCGACATCTTCCTCTTTTGTCAGCCTCTTCTAGGTAGCCTTGGTATCTGTCTCAAGGGGTAGCACATTCTCCTCATTCCAATGTAAAGGTGTACGATTTGGGTACCGGAGTCCATATTTGAGCGCATAGCGGAAAACGTGGGACTTTGAATGATGAGATCATATGGGTAATTTTATACAACAATATAATTCAACTTGGTAATCTAACTTGATAGCTTGGCTCTCGAATGTAGTGGAAAACATTTCGAAAAATGGGAGCAAAAACAAGGATAGCCCTCTCCGTCCGCAACCGTGATCTTCTTTTTCGTAAAGCTCGGAGAAAGGTATAGATGCATGAAAAATTCTGCCGACATGAAATTCGTTAACGGTGCTTGAGTCTAGTAGCGGTCATGCCTCTGTACCTTAAAATTATACCTGCACCAATCGATGGAACAGAGCGGTAGCGTTGGAGAACATTGCTACCCGGGGTATATTGCTGTTATTTCGAAGGAGGCGGCGTTTAAATTTAGACGCTGAGCCCATGTACCCATGATGAAGCTGCCCAGACGTAAGACCACAGTTGGCTGTCGCCAACACTACGAAGACGTAGTATTTCAGAAATTATTCCTGTATCTTTTCGGCTTTCTTCTCTTTGCGGTTGTTCTTTCCAGCTCTCTTCTTTCGGCCAATCTTGCGGGATATTACTGGCGAGAGAATCGATCTAGTCTGTAAAGAGCGAGCCACTCGCGGGCTAGTTACGAAGCGCGATGTCTTAATGGCTCCAATAGCTCCCTGTCGGGGTTCCTTGACACCTCCCCACCGTCGATATATCCTTCCGTGCACTATTTCAAGAGTACTGCGTATCCTTGAAATTGCTCCACGTGTTGAGACCCCGCTCTGCATTTCTTCTCGGATACCATTTGCACCTCTTACATCCAGCCTTGGCGTTCCTCGCGGCTCCAGTCGCATAAAGGTTATTGGTGCCAGCAGCAGATGGCTCTGGTGGTGCAGTGACTTCAACAAAGATTGAAGCTCTTGTGATGATTAAAACTTATCTGCTGCAGTTGCAACAGCTTTTTGTCCAAAGCAATGCATTTTTTGTCTACAGTACACGTCAAAAATCCGTTACAGTATATTTGAATCAATTTTGGCATGGCTCCAAATCATCAGCAGTCGACTCGTCGATGATTCCATCGCCACGCGCTCCCAGAAACATTCTCGGCCTATCTCAGTGAGCATTTGTCCTGTGGTTACCCGAACTGCAACTGATTTGTGGTCGCCTACGCTACATTTTCACCTATAGTTTCGCGTGGTGGATGAGACTGCCCTGCTGAAGTGCGCCCTGTGCCGAACCCCCACAGAACATCGACGAGTTCACGCTGCAGACTTAGGTTCCGAGGGTATATTTTTGAGAAGCCGCCACATTGCCATGATGGAAATGTTAGGCACTTCGCTTTTCAAAGAGGCACTTCGCTTTTCAAAGAAGCAAGCGTAAGCGTTCATTAAAATACCCATCCAAATGTAGCTCGACATCTTCACACACATGTACAACGCAACAAATTGTTCACTTGATTCGCTTGATGATACCGCATCAGCACGCTTAGCTCGGTTAACAGGCGTCTGGACCCATCCACAACCGCTCCATTCGTCCACTCCCCGGAACCTTCCGAAATGATCGCGCTGCTACAATTATAAAGGGTTCCATGATCGAAGTTCGCCATTGAAATTCTTTGTTCGCCTGCGCTGTCCAGTCTGCGCACGCGGGGCCTACAGATAAACGCCAACCCTTGATGCCCGCGGTAACCACGCCTTCATCTACCCCTGGATCATTGGAGCCACCAGACGTCACAACGGACTCTACGACCTCCTACAAAGTCTTATGAAAACTATCATTTCGCTGCACGTCCACCGCGAGAAACTATTTACCGCAGATCTTCACGATGATCCCGCGGAACGGCGCGCCCTATATGTAGTCATTTACGATGCTGCCTTGCCCCCCGCCCTCAGGAATCGATGTGACAATTATTAGACAAGAAATATTACTCATATCGTTACCATGGCCAAACTGCCGCGGCCGTCCTTACCGGCTCCGACAGATAAAAACCTGCACTAACGGTGACTTGTGAGCAGTTGAAGGCGTAGGAAAAATGGCGTCCAGATGCCGTCGGCATTAACGGACAAGTAGGCCATGAAGCGCAGTGCCCATGTATGACGCCGTTCGTGAGGAAATACAGTATACCCTGGGAAGCGAAGGCCAGGGGAGCAAATTTACATGGTGTGTTCAAAGTTCCTGGTGGAGCCTCTCAGATAATGGAGCCAACCTTAGCATCGAATCAATAGTCTTGCTAGTTTCGGGGCTGTTTGCAACGCCCTACGGGCGGTGTGCTGAGAAGTTCAAAAAAGAGAGTTGACACGGGGAGGATACGGTGACATAATAGGCCTCTGGGAGCGGGGGCGTTGACGAGAAAGAAGAGAGGGTTCCCAAGAGTTTGCGCTGGTCGGGGGTGCAGACAAGAGAGCAGGTGTATGGCTTCGATGACGACGGGATGACCAGACGTAAGTTACCGCAAGGATTTGAATTCGATTTTTTCTGACACATTTATGGAACTATAAGGACCGTTCGGACGTATTCGGATAGGTACATTATATAAAATCAGCAGCAATCGGATTTTTAGGACCTATTTTTACTTCCTTAACGTTTAGGATGGACTGCGGCAATTTTATGTTAAAAACATGCCTTGACTGGATAGTCCGTGACTAAATTGCTTTACTATTCGGTCTCTTCCAAACAATTTCCACACCATTCGCGGACGGTTTCTAACGCGCATTTCATTGCAGTGATTCTGTTTCGCTTGATAGACTGGGTGCTGTCATGGAATATGATTCGGACTGCTTCGAACGGATATCAGACCAGTTTCATGCCTAATCTACATGATAGATGATCTACGAGAGAGCGAAGAGAAAGTTTCAAGTAATTTGCAATATTGATAACTTCTTTGTTCCCATTTGTCATTTTCGCATTTCCGAAAGCCTTCGTGCGTTTTTTGTTGATATTAGGTAGAATTGATATTGCAAAAGTAGTTAAGTTTGCAATAAATATTCTTCTGAAGGATAGTTAATGTACTAATTCTGCAGAATTACATTTATATATAAAAATCTGACCTTTGTTCAGTAAATATGATCAGGTTCATCGATTATTGGCTATCCTGAAAATCATGAGACATTTTATCCATTTTTATGTCTTAAACCCCAACATTAAGGCTTTAAAAGACTTAAGGACAAATTCTTTTACTTTTTTGACTTAACAACGTTTCAACGTAAATTTTTCGTGTATGGTATGAATTGAAGTAAGTGTACTTGATCTATAGAGCCAAAACCTCACTTTAGACGTACACTACAACTAATTCACTATTTTTTTGAAAAGTTTTGGAATATATCTAAGATAAAAATTAAACGAGAAGGGCTTCTTAGTGTAAGGTTAATTGGTAAACTCTTCACATTTGGGTGATAATTGTTCCTTGAAAGTATCTGATAGTAGATAAACTCCATAAAAAGAAGGATATTATTATTTCCAATAGTTTCATCACATCTATCTTATTGTAGAGACTATGGAAGAGGCTGGTAATCCAAGATGTTTGATTCTGAACCATGAAAAAAGTGAGGGAAAATCTTGTCTACAAATTTCATCATTTTTGCTAGAGTTCTGTGTTACTGAAATGATTTTAATTCAGAAACTTCCAATTAACAGCTTAAATGACCTTAAATTTAAAGAGTATTCATTGAATGACATAAATCAATGAAAGTAAGTCATAAGTTAAAAAAGGTCTCCAAGGAGAACTCAACATCTTTTTTAAAATTTGTAAACACTTTTTATTAATGGTTTCTCTGATATCAGAACTAATAATTGGTTGAGATTTAGTGACACAAATTCAGAAGGCAGGTCTAAATATGTGTATCTTCTCTAGCATAGCTCCCTTTTCGTTGTAAAGTAATGAGTATGTATACTACTTTGCGATATCATTACCCTTTATAGTTTCGAACTCCTTTTAAAATCATCTATCAGCATTATCAAAAATCATTTCTTATCTTTTCAAGACCGGGATGTAGCACCATACTATTTTAAGTCAATTTAAAGCCATGTTTTCTCATATAAATTACAATTGATCCTGTTAAACAATGTGAAATTGGTTTCGTAGCATATTCAGAACTTTCTTACGCAGAACAATTGATAAATTTTCAAGACTTGTGCTCAAAAATCTAATTATAATATTTTTTCTCATAGCATTTTTTACTACATAAATAATTACTAATACACCTAACATGGTATCATTTTTGCGTTTCGCTCTCTTACATATTATCTGTGCTAAGTAAAGAATATATAATTGTTCTTCAAATTAAGTAGTCACTGTGAAGACAACTTTTTGCAAGGGAGCATATGACTTTCAATTCAAAACGCCTTATATTCTAATTATAAAAATTAAGGGTGTTTTGGTATTAATAACTAGTAGAAAAGTGGGACATATCATCTCCTTTGAGCAATTATACCGCAATTTTGTTCATTCTTGTCAAATGAGGCTCTACAAATCAATTTTCAGGGACTATACTCACCTCTGCTCACATTATGATAGCAGAGAACAGATCTTTACTACAAAAAAGCTGAAGTGATCCATCATGAAATGGAGAACAGTACTTCTATGAAAATTTCTAACGAAATATTTTAGTTCTTGTATTGCATCCTCACAAGTAGTAGAACTTTGTCTCTAGAACTACCAAAAAATGACTTAAATTAATATTTCTATAGGTCAATGCGGTTCAATTAGTTTTTTATGTGATGATGGAGTTATTTTCATTAGAGAGGGTCAAAAATTCGTAAAATATGATTGAAATTTACCGCTCACGCAACTAAAAATATGAAAAACTCTCAATTATTAGACGGAATAAAAGATTTTCTCCTATCGAGATACCATAGTACCCTCTTACGCATTGTCAGAGCTGAAACTCTTCATGAATATCTCTCTTATATGGATGCTGCTGAGATATATAGATTAGTAAAATGCATCCAGAATAAATGAATCTTTTACAATTCTTTTCTTGATTTAATAATTAAAAGAGAACCAAGTATATTTGGTAACGGCAGACAAAGTTCTCTTCCCTTCCGTGCAAATCTTTTTCTGAAAATCATGAATTAATCCAGAAAATTCAATTGACAACGTTAATTTTCAACTTAAGCTGGGTCTTACATTCGCTAATCTTCGTGGCTTTGAGACTTCTAACTATAAATACATTTTAATCTTAAATGATCCACTGTTTTTATTGTGTAGACGCATATCCCCCGAATGATATGGGGAAAGTACACTTAACCCTGATCAGCTCTGTTAAATTGCTTTCTTAAAATTTGATGCAGATAAATTTTAGTGCAAAAAACTAAACGTAATGTATTGAAATCTTTTATATATTTATCTTGAATGAATATGATAGCTGTATTCAAAATGTTTGTATAATCAGGGTAAGTTTTAATGAATTAGATGAAAAAATTTTTAGTCTTTAGAGGGTTCAGTTTGAGTTATTTATCTGAAAGTAATTGAAGACTCCATTAAAGGACCCATAAATTGGTTTGGGACGTAAATCAGCAACTTGTGATGTAGATTTTTCCCAGTAAAGATGTATATTAACTATTTTCATTTGCATAAAATTCCTAATCTATTCCAGTAGGATTAGCCTTCATACAGTTAGGAAAGCACCGAATAGCTTTCAATAGACCTCAAAATCCATTTTATATCATAAAATCTGGCTTATTGCTTACTTAAATATAGTCAAACCAATTAAGTACTCTATTTTAATAATTTATTTGGAAAAACAGGCATTGAAGTGTTTCCCATCGAATTCAGGTTTATTTGAAGGAAAACTTTCTTTATAGATCTATTAATGCTACTCACAGCAAAAAGATCGCTTTTTGTTATGACAATAGGCGTAAAAGTTTTCTTGTTTAATAATAAAATGATTTAGGTTTCGGGGTAATGTACGGTGTTAATATTTGAAAAAATGGTCGGTTGTGGCGGAATATCCTACAGAATGCCCAGTAATACCTCTAAATTTCCCCTAAAAAGCCGGCTCAAGGACCCCTAGCAGCAGGCTGCGTTGGACATTACTTCCGCGGCAGCGTGCCTCTGAATAATTACCGTACGGACCTTACCATATGTCTCCATTGCTCTAACTGCTACGTTCCGCGCGACGTCGATTAGCACCTATAGGCGTCCGGGTGCCGGTTTCTACATGTTCAATATTCAGGTTAGTATATATTCTACAAAAATATTTTAGTTTTGTTCAATATATTACATTGGGCCTAAAATACGTCAAATAATACTTTAGTAGGTTATTTTAAGAGCCTCTCAACAATGAGCGTTGTAAAAGTGGAAAAAACTGGGCATTTTGGTTGCAATATTTCTTTTACCACCTATCTCCGTTCAGTCTCTGAAACAATCAAAACGTTTTTACTGTTAAACCAAAATTATTCATAACCAGTGGAACAGGAACCACGGACCAAACCAAAAGCTTAGACGTATTATTGCAGACAATTAACCACATATTAACTCACACGATTATTCTACTTGTTGTTCCTGACTAAAACTCATAGTAGGTCACATGTAAGCATCTATCTGCAGTTGATATGAATTATTCATCTATCCGACTTCATGCTTCATAAAGGTAACCTAGTAAACAATTAGGTTTAATTTTTAGGAAAAACCTCCCATGTAGTCAGAAAGTAACAAGCGATATTTGCCTCTTGGATAATAATTTCCTTGTGTATACATCTTTTTATTGAAATTAACGATAAAAAGGTTCATAGTTAAATTAAAATGAGTCTGTCTGCTTATTTTTTTGAAACAAAGTATCAAAAATCATTTTATGAATATTTTTGTCCCCTTGAGCGCTTTATTTTAGTAGAATACTTGAGGTACCACAGTGAGTAGTAAAATTGATTGCATCTTCTCCGTATGATCTTTCTTGCGTTTTGAACCCCTCCAAATGTAAATTATGACGAAACTAATATGAAAGTTACCGAAAGGCTAAGCATTTTTCGGCAGGCACAAGGAATATATCAAGAAGTGCTACTTCGTGAAGAAGTACATTCGTCGTGTCTGATCAGAGATACAGGAGATATATATTGCTATCTCTCTTAACGGATGTTTTCTTAATCTAGTATACCTCGTCTATATATTTCTATCTCTCTTAACGGATGTTTCTTAATCTAGTATACCTCGTCTATATATTTCTATCTCTCTTAACGGATTTTTCTTAATCTAGTATACCTCGTCGATTAAAAATGCACAAGTGTTATAATAAGGCCTAAGATTTGTTCATAATTCTGAAACAAAATATCTCCTTTTGAAATTATCAATGTCGATTTTGGGTGACTTCAAAAGCAGTGACGATATATTTTAAAGATAGCACATTTAATATTCCAAATTTATCTATTTGTCGGTGTTTGAAGAGTTTTTTCGTAAGCTGTTATAGATTTCCTTTCACATTAACCGCAATCATACACTCTGATAGATCTTCTGTATATGTAGACACTTTTTATTCATGATATTTTATAGCTACATAAGTTGATTTCACGAAGATTTATAGCTTGAAATAGTTTCTTCTCATTTTCTCTAAGTAATTTTACGATTGATCAATGATATCATGACAGTAGTATAGGATTTTATTCTTCTACGGTTCTTCTATTTAGAGCTTCCAAGAGTAATTTTCACTCGTGAAAAAATATGGAGAGTATCAGCGCACGCTCTTGGTGTATTATTTTCATAGACTATCTCATTATCCAGCTTTTTTCCTTAGAAGTCAGGTCGCTGAATAGCCAATCGGTGTGTTTCATAAATGGAATAACTGAACATCTTAATGCATCAAATGAAAAAACTGTTCAACAGATCAAATTGGTGCAGTGTGACATAAATTTACTCAAATTGCCTTCAAATAGTCTTATCTTCAAAATGATACTGTTTATCGGACCTTAATTGGTACAATATACGTTTCGCGTTTAAAGTTAAATATTCTGTTGGTGGAAACATATTGTCCGAATGTTCTTGAAACGATATTCATTGGAATGTTTGAAATTTTTTTGGAGCATATATCCAAAATAATGTTCATTAAATCCTTTGAATTTTTTCATGAATATAATCATCTTCGCAGTTGTAAGCTCTCTTTGATTTTAGTCAAGACTTAAAATAGTCTAGTTCTTCCTTTTAGACCGTAAAATATTAATATCGGCTCAAGGGATAATTTTTGTGAGCTTCCAGAGGACAAAATAGTTATATAAGTGATGTATTGAGTATTTTTCGCTCTTAATATTTTACATTAAAGCAGTAACAATCATTTCAGCACTTCAAAAAAATTTGATTAAAAATATTCACAAGATGAAAAAGGTATTTTGATAAATTTTAAGCTTTTTTGCTTCGAAATAGCAACTAAGCTTAACAAAATGGAATGGAATTTATATAATGCGTAGAGAAAAAGAACTCCCAGAAATTTAGCAATCCAAGTCAAAAATAATAATTATTTGTAATGAATTGAGCGCAACTAATAGATGAATTTTCATTAAAATATGTAAGAGTCACAGAAAACCTCCTAGAGTGTTTTGAAAATCTAAAATTTGGGTTACCATGGACAAACAGAACTATTCGTATATTTCGTCTGCATAGAGGGGCATTTAAATTTTGTTGCAGATAATAATGTCCAGAACCTTCCAAAGAGTTGATAAGTACTCGGACTTCTAGTCATTTTTTGCCAAGGAAATAATTTTGGAGTTTTCTAGTAACATCTGATATTTTGAGAGTTAATTTGCGTTCCTGAAAGTTCACTGGTGGGTACACGCTGATCGAAGTAAATATGTATATTTAACTATCATACTACTCAACTTTAATATCAGGTCCAGTTAAGATGAAATTGTTCTTTCCAAAATTCTTTCTATGTTACTTCTCTGAAAAGAAGTGAAATTACTCACATACTACCAATAAATTTATTTATTAGATAACGTTTGGAGAACATAATAGGTACGAGAAAGAAATCAAGCGAAAATGGGGAGGAACACAGATATGAGATTAAAAATATTTGCGCAGAATATAAACCTAGAGTGCACTGGCTTGAATCTGCCTCAAGCCTGTCCTCAGTTTTTTTGCATAGGCAAGGTCCAAACTGTATACAACAAAGTTCTAAAAATGCTTCAAAACCAATACTATCGTAAATTACACGTAACAAACATGAATAATTGCCTTGGTTAATTTTGTAGCCATTAATGAATATCCATAGTACCAGATTTTAATGTGCACTAAAACGCACATTAACTTTGCGCGCCTGTAGTTAAGGTGGAAGGACACCGGAGTAGAAACGAAGGGCATGAAAGCTTAGAACAAGGCATTCTGCGTGTTTTTACAGATTTTCAGCCTGAGCCAATTAATAATGAGCGAACAGTTAAGCGTCAAAGTTCGGTTCTGGTGGAGGGTTCCAGGAGGTCAAAATTGGCTCTATGTGCGTAAAATCGAACATAAAAGGCCGCAGTTTACCTCAGCAAACCGCTTCAAGACTTAACCTTGTACGAGCTCGTTTCGATGCATGACTATTGCTACGACTAGCACCTTGACCTCTTTCTCTTGATGACCGATGTAATGTCATGCGATGCCTCAAATTTTCCGCCGCTTGTCCTTCATTTTGCTGCAATGACTGCATGTTTTGCACTCATCGGTTTTCAGAGCCAAGTCCCGTTATTGAGTCTGCATTCCTACTACCAGAATTCGCCCCGGCTTCATTATTTGCTGACCCGCCTTCATCCGCAGTGCTGGTTCCCGTTCGACTTCCTCTCGACGAACCCCTGGCGGTAGTCTTCGTTGTTCAAGATGCTTGATACTATGCCAGATGTGTGCACAGCTTTTGCGATAGCCCGGAGGAACCTTGACGCATAGATGCACGCCACAAAGATTGCATCTGAAAGTACTTCGGATCCGCGATAGCCCTGAGTGTGTTGTCCACACAATGCACAGTGCGTGAGTGGTCCCTGTACGGTATGGTGGCCCCGAACAGTAAGGCGCAACGCAACGCCCTCCGCCAGTTAAAGAATGTAAGCCTGTTACGCTTCTTGGAATGGGCAAGGCTTATTAAGCGTTTTGCTTCAGCACCGGCAGTTTCAGCCATCTCCTCCGTCCCATCCTCTCTCTCCTCTTCTAACTGAATACTTGCCGCATGGCTTAGTAGCTCCTGGGCGACGTCGAACATAAAATCTGCAGTAGACTGAACCTTATTCAAGCAGTTCCGGTAGTTATCAATAGACTTGAACGAGTCTTCTGATTCCAACAAGTCCTGCCTTTCAAACATTCTCCAGGTCAGACAGGAGTTCACAGCAATAGTCTTAAGTGTCTGGGATACTATCTTCTGCTCCCACTTGAAATGAGAGGTTGAGCTCCGCAAAATCGCTCGTTGCTGTGTAGCGCCGTCTACGCCAGCCTTGGTTTTGGAATAGAAGCTTTGTGCTGCATGTTTGAAGAGCTTGAGAGGGAAGAAACAACCATTCGTCTTGACTGATTGTCGATAATCTGCCAAAACCTATGCCTTGTCTGGAGCATCTCAGCGCTGTCCATATCTACGAAAGAGGGAAATGGCTCTTCAACATAAGCCCATTCGACCAGCGGCGCTGCTAGGAAATAAGCTTGGACGACAAGATGGACAGTGTGGGTTCCGGGATCCTGACAAGCACCGTGTACAGCAAACCTGTTTCGCCAGCAACAACGTAAACGCAAAACTGTAACTTCAAAACCAACGCTTGATGAACAATCTGTCCCATGTGCTCGCGGGGAATGTACGTCTTGAATACATCGTCACCGATACGGCAGCGAATGATGTCGGGCGATGACAATTGTGCGGCATCACAAGGGTTGATGCCGCCACTCGCGTCTTGATCTCAACGCAGGCCATCACTAGTTTGCCGTCCTGAGACCCTGGCAGACCTTGAACACTGTCCACTCAGGAAAACTTGCAATGTCCAGAATCGCGACGGCATCTGGTGAGCATGCCAGGTAACGAATTGTTTTCATGGACAACATCCCACCTCAAACAGCCTTAACTATGTCGTTTGATTCAAGCGCGCTAAGTACTGCAGGCTCGTTTTTCGTACCTCTCATCATTGCTTCAGTTGAGACCTTAGAACTGAACCAGCTCTTGTGTAACAACGTAAACCACTCTTCGGCTGTCCTCGTACTTCTTTCTCCAGTACCAAGCCCAGAAGTTCCATCACACCAGCCGAAGACATCAAAAAGAAGCCCAGCATTTGTCCCCGTATACGAAACTGCCTTAGGACGAACCAATCGGCACACCTCTGTCCCAGCGTCAAAACATCACACACCGCCCCGAGCGTTTCTTCCGCCACAGATCTGAGTGACTGTAGCACAGCATCTTGATGGTGGCACCCTGAAGAGGGTCTTGTCAAGTGCAACGTTAGACTTGGGCACAGCGATCCATGTGCTCAGGTTTTGCTGCATCTGCTGCGGGACGGTGTACATGAAACGCAGAATCTTGGCAAACTTGTTCGTGCCATCTCCCTCACGGCAACTGCGGTAATTGTAGTATGACTCGTCCTACGTCTGCCTGACGAGTTCCTTCTCGAGCAAAAAATACTTTGAATCACAAATTCACTACGGCGATCGTACCACTCTGCACCAGGCGAACGCAAACTCGCTGCTTCCTCCCTATTTCCACCATTCGTCGCCGCAGAGCCTCCTGAGCGTTACCAGTAATAATTCCTTCGTCTTTCATGCTATCCTGTCTCAACACGTCATGTTCATCTTCCAAATCGCCTCGAAATGGGTTCAAGTATGACTTCCCCACAAACAGATGGCAATGAGGAATGTGATCTGTCATTACAAACACCGAACAGAGATTGAATTCCGTGAGAATCTCCATGAAAGCCTCCTTACCATAGCCTCTATCAGCTTTCACAATCATACAACTCAACGATTCCTCCCCCTTCCCTCTAGCATCGTTTCAAGTAGCTTCCTAACCGACTCAGCTTGCATCTCACCTCTTCTCCTGAACCTAAGCGCCAAATTATTTTGAACAAAGCATCTGCAACTGCATCAGCAGAATGCTCTCCCTTTCCCCTTACGAATACTTAGCATCTTCACTTGGTTGTCTGCTGCACGAGTCCCAAAGAGATCGTCACCTAAAGTTGCCATGAGATACAATGGTATCAGTAGATCTTCCTTGTGTCACAAAAGCAATAGACTCAAATTCCGTGAGTCGTTGCGTTTGATAGCGCAGTGTATACCACGTCTTCTGTCCATCATTCCCTCGGCCAATTGGTGGATACTAAAATGTTTGTAGCAATGAAACGGGCACGATCCACAGAAGGAGGAAATTACCGGCCTGTCGCAAGACGGAGATTGCCTTCTCGAAACTGAACCCAGTCGTGTGGGAAAATAGCAGAACAGCAACATAAAGATACATGCTGGGATCGTGAATGGTGGCTGTGAAACGCTCCGAAACCTGACGACTCATTGAGCCAATCCAGTAACTGTCGCAAAACCCCGTTCATGAGCAGGACAACAAAAGCACATCTTACTTGCGAAAGGCCCTTCGCGTTGGTCTCCAATTTCATGTTGGTGACGGCTGATTTCCACAAAAGCCTTTCCCTTTGCTGAATGACGTTGTCGAAAAACTCCTTCTCCATAATGACACTGTCGCATTGTGTCAGACTCATCTTCCATCCATTGCTTGCGTCGTCCTCGACACGGATCGTTCTTGCTCAACCACGCCGACAAACTCGACCAAGACCCCTTTCTCTGCCTCTAGGACGACCGCGACTTGCCTTTTTCTACCTGAGGTCGTCCATACCCACTGTGGATGATCAGGCTGGATATCATCGCATGCAATCTCCTCCTCTGGCACAACTCCTAGCAACTGAATGGATCCAGGCCGAGAATTGGCAGGGTGAGCTCCGTCCGAACGTACGGAGAGGTAGTTGTTGGTTACAACAGGCTCCTGGACCACCACAGAAGTGGCCTGTTCCATGTATGCTCGAAGACTGTTCTCTGCTGAGTCCATAGCGAAGAGGACAACTCAGCGGTGACGTAACTTCGTCAGTTTTAGCCCAATTCTTGAACTTGTAAACCTGAGTGACACTACAATGCATCAAGAAGCCAAATAAAGGCTCAAATAGGATCAAATAGCGCTAAAACCAAGCGATTCCGACACCAATATCGCCTCTATAACGTCTATAAAGTACACTTAGGCGCATATAACGGGAAAATTCCACAAGGGTCATTTTTGCGTTATGTACGATTTTTCGCACATTGCGGGCACTAGATATATTTAAATGACATTTTTCAGTACCAATTTGTACACAAGTTTGAGTCAAATTATTACTCGTTCTTTACAAATGTTCCTTTAGTATTTTTTGGCCCGAAAAACATCTTGAAAGCCTGGTGAAACTCAACTAGTGGAAAGAGTCAGATTCAGACCTCAAATTATGTGCCATTTTTGTCGTTCTAGCGATCCGAAAAGTTTTCGTTAAACGTTCTTGTTTGTAATGCAAAACGATAGCGCTCATTTTGTCCTTAAATATACTTTTATGTTGTATTCTTTTGGGTAGCGATTCGTTTAAGCCCCTCAAATAAGTGGGGAGCTTCACCCTGACACTCGTATACATCAATTATAATATTGTCTTCAAACATTTCTTCTTGAGCAATACCTTCGGCAGCAGGTAGTTTTCTAGCCACAGACAAGCTTTCGATAGGGAGCTCGGCTTAATGAGAGATATAGGGTACAACATGATAGAGTTAATGGCTTTTGAATTCCTAAACAACCCCAGCAGTCAGAATGAAGAGCTTCCAAAATCCTCGACGCTCGAGTCATCGGCTAGAACCACAAAGATATCTTTTAATCATCCATATACATATGACTTTCGATAGTATCAAATTACTGTGCCGATGTCCTGTGGATGTTCAAGTGCTTTACCAGGTGCTGGACTTGAATATCAAGAGCTTTCTGTTGGATATAACTTTATTTAAAGCAAAAGAATGGAGAATATTAAGCACGGTCCCATCCCATTTTGCCTTTGAAGTATTTGAAAAGTCAAGTTTCCAAAAAATTAACTCCTTGTATGCTCTCATTTCGTCTGTTCTTTGTCGTTGGATGGGCGTCTATTGCTACAAAGTGATCATCAGCATTTTTTCAGTTCCAAACCTCTTATTTCATATCTTTTCCAACGCCAAAAAGCGTAACTTATCCTATCTACGATTCTCTGTCCCCAAAATGAACTTTCGAATGACCGCTTGAATATATTTACTAGCAAGTTGTCGAACATCTGCAACCTTCAAGGTATCCACAAATTTCTTAAGCAAAAATAATGTTATTCTTCTCTTTTTGCGGGAGAGCTGAGTAATATGCTTAGGCTATTGAATCATTGAATTCAGAAAGGCTTCATCAAATTAATCTTAAAATTTAGGAACAACATTGACTGAACTATTTCGCTGCGCGGCGCGATAAAGCGTTGATGAGAGGTTTCCATCTGGATCTCTTGAGGTGGTCGCACATGTACGCCACCTTTCGATACCCTTGTTTGAAGTAACGCCGCATTGATTTTTACCTTGTGTACAGTACATACGAAAATAAACCAAGAAATTCCAGAGTAACAAGTCCAGTATGCGGACACATTGCAAAATATAAATCATGAAACTTAAGCAAATTCACTTCATTATCGTAGGGAGTACTTTCAGCCTCGAGCTCAATTGAATGGTCTTCGTTCCTTTTATATTGTACTCTGCATGCAAATATACAATGTTTGATCGAAGCGGAAATTTTTCCGAAGGAACTGGAAGTAAATTCTTGAATAGAAATTCCATTTCCTTTTGATATGCACTGAAGAATGGGAATTCAGTTAGAATCTTGTAATTTAATACGAATAAGTTGCTTGTTGTTGAAGTTTTCAACCTTTCTATGGTGAGATATATGTCAGAAACAACCATGGAGGTAAAACGTATACGTTGTTACCCTTAATGCAGTTTTAAATATCTAAGTCTCTCACGAAATTTCCAGAAACTCATTGTATCCACTTACTAAGGCCAATGAATGCATGCAAAAATAAAACATTTGGCATAAATTCGACTATAAAGTATCGTATAAACAAACCCATGAAGTGAATGACACAAATATTCTCCAAATTTAAATAATTCAGATAAACTACATAACAAAAAATCCCTCGAAAATCATAGAATAGTGTTTGTCAAAATTCGTGGACAGCAGAGCAGTAAACTGTGCGCAAAATTTGAGCGACAGTTTATTGCTCGGGTACAGTTCGGGTGGTGGCATGGGAGGATGGTTGGAGATTGTTTTTAATCAAACTATTTTATTTCAGTACTGCATAGAGGAATCTCGAAGATTTGAGCTGTCTGTATAAACACGTGTCTGAAGCTCCAGCCTAGCTAGGGGCGTCAACAACCAGTTCAAGCTTTGATTACCTGGTGTGCACCCAACACCTGGTATACCGGCAAAGATCTATCAGTGCTACGAATTCTTCGAATTTGACAGAAGGTCAAAATATCTATTTTATTTGCTTTTCTGTCGATTACAAGGGGGCGTCACATTCTGTTTTACTCTGACCCTTCGGAATAGAAACGAGAGCCGATAGACAAGGCCTCTAGAGACCGTCTCTTACGCATCAGTGCCTGTCATCGACTTCATCGGGCAAGAGGAGAGGAGGGGTGACATCAATTACTCTGACACCCCTCGAACATCTAATACACAAGGCCGGCAAGCAGTGCATCAAGCCTTGCAGTGGGACCACGACTGATGATGGAGAAAATCGAAGCAGCGGTATTACAGAGCTCTCTAGTTGCAAGGCACCGACCTGAGAAGTTTCATCGCGAAGAATACCGCCGTACTCTCCTTAAATGAGGATCCCCAGACCAGCCAAACACAAAGGACAAGCGTTGGACTCATCAAAGGAATGAAGATAGGACGACAATGATAAGAAACGAGGGCCTGAAACTACTTAGAAACCTCAAAGTTATCACAGCAGCGTTGTTAGTATTTCGCTTGGATATAAGTATCACTTATCAAAAAAGGTGGTTTTAATTAAAAAAGAATCAAAGTTTAACGAAAAAGTGAACCCTCCTGAGTCTAAAGTTTTCTACAATCCACAAATATTTACCTTTCGATTGTTCTGTGCAGTAAAAGTGTAACTAAATATGTGCAAACCTGAAAAACATGAAAAAAGTACTTTAACAAAGATTTGTTAGATACAACATTTCGTTTTCTCTAAATATTAAATGTATAAATTTTCAAAGCTTGCATATAATACATGCCTACTGATTTCATCAATCACATGCTTAGTTTCCTCCCAATGAATATGCTCATTAACCTCATTAAAACAAGAAGGGCACTGAATAATAGTTTTCGACTAAAATGTAAGTAAACCCAAAATTTAAACGGATCGCAAATTCTCGTGAGTATAAACTTGTTGTTCCTTCATTCTTTGCTTGATTGTGCTTCTAATTCGGCAAAAATTACGTTGCTTCTAAATGTACCCTCTGTCCGGTTATAACATTTTTGAGAGACTTTGCTTGAAAAAATGCTACTATAGCTACTATTTCTTGCTTCTACCGGTGTCGAAAGCTTTCCTCGGATGAAAGAATGAAAATTTCACCAAAGAAATTTATCATAGGTGGAAAAATAAAAACATCCGGTAAATAGCCATCCACAAACGTTAGTTTTTTGACGTCATTTTTTGCCAACAATGACGTCAACGTCCTAATTTTCCTTGTTAATTTACATAAGGCTGATAAAATTTGTCCCTTAAAATCCCTCTTCTCAATTGCAGTATCGTAAACTCATACTAAAGTGGCCGAAAAAAACATAAAAAGGAACAATACTTATTTATTGATGCCTTTGGGCCCAACATATGCTTTTGGACACACTAATACTAATTGGAACCATTAATAAGCTCTAAGAAATGAAGAATCGCAAATTAATTTCGATTAATCTTTTATTTAGATTGACGTATACAAAAAGCCCGTTTCTTTGGTATTTTCTCAGACAGACTTCTGATTTCGTGAAGCAAAGACAGTATTGCCAGTTTCGTGAAAATTCATCAGCTTAAGAGACATTTTGCCTTACTTTCCAACATTTGGACGAAACTAGATCTAATGCTGGCTTCTTCATACTTCGTAATAATTCCCAGAGCAGAATAAAAATGTTCTTGTCATGTTTTGGGCTGTCTTACTCGAATTTGAGAATAGCTTTAGTAGCATTACCTTCTAGGACTCGTTTCTTTGTGTTAAAAAAGGACCTCTCCAGTGCTTTCTTTCAGTAGATCAAAAAATCTGTTTGGTTCAAAAGAACTAGTTTTTCTCATGAAAGTCTTGCTATTTCATGAAGAATTGATTCCAGAACGCGATATTCTCCAGTGACAAATTATCCGGGTTCTACCTGTATATTTATTCGTCCCTCACATTTGTCGGTGTACGTATTAAATTTGACTTTTGGCAACAATATTCAGGATGAAACTCTTTGAATAAGAACAAACTAAGATTTTACCAGCTAGAATACGGCGGTTTGGGAGCTCATGACTTTATCCCCTATCTTATGCTCGTAAATTATACTATCACTCTCCTTTAATATTATACCACCCTTATATATACAATAATGCGGTGATATGGATATTTTCTAAACATTAATGACGATATAGTCCAAGTGTTTTGTTCTGAGCGTTTTGCGGGAAATTCTAAATATACATCTTTATCACAGCCTCTTTTAACCTCCGGACAGCTGACAGGCGTTTTTCTCTGCGTAAAATTTTCTTAAACAATATTTACTGCGTTAATGCTTCTCCAGAATTTCAAGGAAAGAAATTACATTTCAATAATATTCCCCTATACATAACACTTCCACGTAGAGAAAAGGAAGTTATTAGCAGTAAATATTTTTTAATCCCCTCTCCAATCATTAAAATGTCTTAATTTAGATTTTTGATCTTCGATTCGGAGTCCAACTGCTCCTATTTCGAAGGAAAAGATCAATATATGTGAATAATGTCGATTATTTTCGCTTCATTATACTTCCAGGTCCGGATAAATCTCTTAGTACGTTATCATACGCATTTTTGTACTATTTTTGATCCGTTAATGATTTGATTTCCATCTACTGCTGAACAATGCATAATAAAATAAAGTGATATCCATTTTGGTCTACCATTCTCGAATTAATCCACTAGCACCCATTTCGAATTGGCAAATATTTATTAAGCAATTATCTGTTCAAATTCAGCAATTATAGAGAGGCTTGATCGGCATGAATGACTAAAAACTGAAAGCGTTTCTTTCAATTACCAGCGCAGAAGCAATATTTACTATTATGAGGACATTTTTTGAGCATATAGTTTACTAAAATGGGACTTTTCTCCGTCCATCGTAAATCAAGAGGTGTCAACCAATGTTCAGTGACTCAGAGACCCAATTATAAGGCGAATTAAGCTGTTAAAGTACCATTAGAATCTGAATCTACACAAAACTGAGATGAAAGAATTGTACTTCAACATGACAATATCTAATGCCACTGAGGTCAGTATGAGATGCTTTCGAGGCCTTCTACAGAATAACCTCGCCAAGAGCTCTTTTTAGATGAAGGATGACTTTCAGCTAAATAAAGTTGCTCTGAGGACCAAAAATTGACGTCGTCTTAGGATTCAAACTTATTGAACGAAAAGAACCTGACTTAAATGTTAAATTTAAATATTTAAATTACAAAATTTATCATAACCTATAAAAATATAGGTATTTGAGTCGAGCAGAGATGATAATTAAAATATGTCTTTTGTGATTAGAACAAGTTGAAAGATATTCACCAAAGCAATTCGAGAAATGCTTCATGAAGCTTTAGTTTTGCCCTAAAACTCGGTTTTGATAAATTTACTCCAAAAGAAGATATTAGGAATTTTTTCTCATCTGATTTGGCTTTCTTCAGGTATACAGGTGGCATTTAGATTTGTGAACCTCTGAATCCATCTGGTAGAATGATGCTAATGAAGGATGAAAACATTATCTATATTTCTTGAGAATTAAGAACTCGAGGACCTCAACCAAACCAGGCTATATCACAATGTAAAAGAGATTGATTTGGGAATCATATTGCGCTTTTTCGAGTTTTATCCAAGAATTGCGATTATTGAATGTAAGAGAAACGGAACGGACTCATGTGAACCTTTAAACTATTTTTATAGAATATATTGATTTTACTATAGTTTTTGGTAATAGAATAATGGAGTTCTATGCCTCATTTGCATAATTTAATAAATTAATTGGCTCCTTTCGGACATCTTTGTGTAAAATGTTAAAGTTGTTTTAAAGAATTGTTTTTATGTGCTTTTTGGCCCTACAGACAAGATTAAATGAGTTAACGGTTCTATTTAATTCTTTTGAAACCTATTTATGAAAACTGATCCGTTTCTGCTCTTTTTCTGAGAAAGATTACGCTAAATCCCCTAATTTACCATTTTCGTTATTTTGGTCAAATTTTAAGTCAATATGTCATTTTCTCTGTTTCAGTATCCACATTTGTTTTACCTTACCAGATCTATTTATGTTGCATCTGAACACATAAAAATTTTCTGTTTTTAATTTTATTTTCAAAAATTGTTTTAGTATTGTAAGAAATATTAATATGTCTTAATTAATTTTTTAGAGATTTTTCACGTATTGAATCACTCAAGATATTTCATGTAAAATTGAACAGTATTTACTATAATTAAAATAGTTGAACTGATTCACTAAGTCAAAATTTAAACTATTTTATGAATGAGGGAATAAAGTTTCCCATTAGAAACCCATGGAAAATATAATCATTTTTTAAAACGTTCTCGTTTGTTTATTAATTTTTGCCTACAGTAGTGCAGAAGATCTAATTTGATAGATTCTCAAGAATCCAGAGTCCCATCAACGGTCTTCTCGCTGTGTTGGCTCATTGTAGTTACATTCTAAAATGCAAAAGGAGTAGTTTAATGCATTTTTATCATTTTAAAGGCTTATCAGTTCAAACTAAATCATATCTCGATGTTCTATGAGATTATAAACTATTCTTTATCGTTCTTTTGAAATGTATTGCAGTATTTGTAACCGGATTATTTCCCAAGCTAGCTCAAATGTAATTACTTGCCCCTGACACCTGCATCTATAAAATTTAAATTAAGCGTCAATCTTTCTGAGTAATCTCAGCACAGATTACTTACTTAAACTAAAGAAAATTTGAAAATCTTTAAAGTCTATTAACGATGCCGTATTTAATTTTTGTTAGCTACCATGGCAAATTTTACCTCGAAGTGCATAAATCATCATTGTATCAGAACTCTCGAAAGTTTTGGTTCTTTTGTTCTCAATTCAGACAAAAGCAGTCAACTATTTTTAATTTATTGAATATAAAATTCCCAAGCATTGAAAACATTTCCTCGGCATCAGTTTGCCGAGAATCGTCACACTTTCAGAAGTAGAAAAGGAATTGCACCGCTGGTGCAACATTCTGCACTCTTTTCCTGCATTGATACTTTGTTTCATTACTTGTCATGCATATTTTCTTTGACATAAAGGTATTCATCTGTGTACAGTCGTGAAGATTTATTTTTCTATTGGTTTTTTTGGATTTATTTTTTCCTAGATTTATAACGCCTACCCAGCTTTCATGTAGATAATTCCTGATGTTTCTTTCTGGTCGCTAATGACTTTTCAGCCCCATTTATAAGATTTAATTAAAAGATTATATTGATTAACATACATTAATTTAATCTTTTGCATGTTTTTTGGAATATCTCCTTCCTTCATTTCCGTACTTAAAAATGTGGTTATAAGTCCGGTATTGATTTTTATAGATAAATAATTCTATATCAGTTTTCTAAACAACTGCCTATTTCAATGCACTCAAGAAGAGCCATGATGTTATATTTCTCCCTTTTGTTGTTTATGATTACATTAGTTTCGGAAGGAAAGTTAATTCTCTCCTCCGAAGAGGTTGTAGAAGAGAACATTTCGATTAAAGCTATGTCAATGGATTTCCTCCATTTAGGAGCTCGTTATTTAAATAATAATACTTTCTCAATATCCATGATCGTAACAATTTTTTTTGCTTCATCTCTGTCTCTGTGATGCCAACGTGGGGCCCTAGAAAAAACGAAAGAAATAGAACGTTTTTACAAAGTTCATGAATGAACTGTAAAATATGCCAAGTCACCGTTTTACCGATATCCTCGCACTATTTTCGCATTTTGAAATAAAGAATAAACGAGATTCTGCATATTAATCGTTCAATTAAGTTTTCATCATAACCGTGCTACCATTGAACGCCAAATTTTTATTCTTGAACGACGAAAAATAATTCAGGGCCATTTTATATGGCGAAAGCCAGAGAGTCTTTAGTTTTGCTCTTCAAAAATAATACGCAGACAGCGCATGTTAAAATATAATACTCAAAACAGTTCTGCGGTATAGCATTCTCTGGAAATTACCCTTAATACTCGAATTAGGACAATAAATGACTTTAGGAATCTTCTGGCGGGAGTCAACTCTACAAAAGGCCTTGCTGTTACATGAAGCTTTGATATTGATCCTCTCTACTTGGGACAAGATTACTGTCAAGTTTACAGTAGAAATTATGATTTTGTTCCAGAGCCTTCGGAATTTAAAGTCTGGCTAAAGTCATAAAGAAGGGGGCTACAACTGAATCATTTTTGCAACAGATTCAGGCCATTGTATCTATCTTCTCAAAATAAGGTGTACAGAATGCAGATTGAACAGTATTTTAACACGCAAGGGTCTTAGACAGAACTGTGTCGTAGTACCTTATGCAGGTCCATAAAAATTCAAAGCTCTGCTTTGCTTTGTTAATTTTTCCAAATTATGCCTTTTATTAGTAAAAGAAACTCAGGATCTTAAGGCAACCTATAGATTCAAGATCTTTCAGAGGGAAGGTAGGGTAGTACTTGGTATTTCAGTTCTGGAAGAAACAAAAGAACTTCTGTAAAATGTTACCTTTTTCCTGCTTGGCTTTTCGTTTCAGTAGCGACAAGTATCAGGATTTTCGATGGGAAATGCTAATTATTTCGGGTAATTATGGGAATCGGGGCAGATTGCAGGCTTTCTAAGACTTTTTCAATTTCATAGTTTTTTTCTGTGCCCAACTACTACTGTATTTCTGCAAACGATGGGCATTGGAACATTTCTTTCGTTTACAGCTCATTATTGGAATTTACTGTACCACAGAGCCCTGAAAATACTGTAAAATGGGGAAGAAACTAATAATAGGATTACCCAGTAGGTAGCGATGAAGTACGACCACCATCACGGCATGTGTAAATATATGGCAGGATTTTTGATTGCAAACTAGCTAGGGACATATGATTGCAACTTGGTGGAGATCAACAGGCCAAGTTCTACCGAAACCGTCGACTTATGCATTGGAAGTGCTACTTTACAGTACAACGGCTATGAGTATTTGGGATCATATTTTAACGCCCGAAGAAATTTTTCCAATCAACAATTTACTGAAATCCGATGATGAAAACTGTCATTAATGGTATGCAGTTGGCAGTAGATGCAGATAAATGCTATGATTTGAGATTAACAAAAAAATCATTTCAGCGATGCCAAGCGGAAAAACTCTTTGTCTCACCTAAAAAGGAAATATCTGGTATCTTATTAAGAAAATAATATGGAGTCGTCCATAGAAAAAGAATTAAATCTTTTTTTCGCAACACGTACGAATTTCGTCATTCTCTTGAATTCATGTTAATATGATTGAAGAACATATGTTCTGGTAAGAATACAGGGTGTGTGGGTCCATAGAGGAGGAGCAGAGAACAGTGTAAAACGAAGTACACGGTGTGCCGTCTAGTTTCTTTGTTTACTGACGGGAGGGTAATAAACAAACTTAAGTAGTCAAACATAGAACATATAAATGGACGCCACGAAATGCTAATTACTCACATTGAATATGTGAGAGCGGGCTTGATATGTAATCATCAAAGCATGATTACAACAGATTTATATTCATCCTTCTTTGGACTAGCCGATATTCTTCTCCGAGATCTTCGTCTCAGCGACAGACTCAAAGTCGAGAGATTTGCTACTCGTGGAGAGTGTCAACTTAGAGCATTGGTTAGAGCACTTTCATTCTTCGTTATAGGATCTCCCAAGTCAGTGGTTCCAGAAATCCACGAGATGGAATCAGCAGCACCAGTCTCGAATTAATAACGAATGCAACCGAAATCCCCACGAATCGATTTATCCAGCGAGCTTTTCTGAGTTGCCATAGAGCTGAATAAATCTTATTGTCAAAAGCTTTCAAGAACTGTTGCGGACGATTACCTTCTACAGCAATCATTAGATCATCAAAAAATTTTGCAACAATCAGCACAAGACGATTGTTGGCCTTCATGAAGAATAGCTGCCGTATGTAACGGTATTGTGTGATTCCGAGGTCAATCATGGCAGAATCAGATATATTTTGCCATTTGGCGTTGGCATTTACCAACCCATATGCAGCAGTCAGAAGCAGCCAGAGATGAATTGATCTCATAGAGCTTTCCTAAGGCAGTTTAACATAGAAGTCACGTTTGGAGTTGGAAGTTTGAAGAATGGCAGCAGCAGCATCAGCTCTACGAATTTTCCAGCCAAACAATGTGGTAATAGATTCATAAATTTTTAAGCCAATCGGGGGGCAAGTAGAGCAACCTTAGTTTAGCATATCCTTCAAGTTTTCCTCATTGCTATGAGGAGTAATGCGTGCTTCAAGCTTTAGAGATTCATAATCGTTCTGCTTCAATTTGTAGAGCGTATAGTTATTGACTATGTTGGCATCGGCAGGTACATCCAGGTGAAAGACTGGACGACCAGTCTTCAAGAAAGTCTCTTCTTCTTTGTCGTAGGCAGTCACCGATGGAAATTGATCAAAGCCTTGCGATTCGTGCTTCATGAAAGTTTTGTTGCCAAAGTGCGTTAGCATGGAGAGCAAGACGGAATGGGACTGACTGGTGACCATAGCTGTCGGAACATCACGACGAGAAACAATGCCAGCTGTATTAGCATTTAAATTGGCATCAGAGTATTTCGACACTTCGTGACTAAAGTCCAAACACTCCGTCTCACCGTCATCATACTTCACATTGACGCATCCATCATCCGTCCTTGAGTCAACAACTCCATGATAGAATGTATCATCGAGAGGCCAATAGACAGCAATGCGTTTACCAGTTTGAGGAAATCCTTCGTACACACCCGAGAGATCAGCATCGAATGGCATTGCTTTGGTATCAAGCACAGAGATATCGACCTCTTCAATATCTGTTTGGACGGTCGCAGTATCTTCGTAGCATCTTGGTCATTCGTAGGCCAGTCTTCAGAAATAGAGTCAAGGCCTTCTTCAACCATCTGAGCAAAGCTATGCTCCGGCATAGCAGGGAGCATGTTCTCGAACGCACCAGTGATTTCTCGGCCGTTATTCCCAGTAACAGCTACACACCGGGCGTCTGCATTGATTGAGGTTATGGTCTTGGGTGCGGACCAATGTCCACGCTTCACACTATCCTTTTTGAGATAAACCTAGATAGTATCTCCAATTGAGAAAGGAACTTCAGTGACTGCATTGTATTTCAAGATTAGCGCCAGCTTTCGACGAGCATGCAGCTTTTCCTGTGCTTCTTGCACACCATCAGGAACAATGAGGTCACAAGGTTTAGCATTGACCGCTTTAGGAAAACATTTTGCCATCTCAAAGGCAGACATGTAGTCTTTACTATACAAGTCATTACAAATTGAGACTGCTTTGTAGGCACCGAGTACCGGATCAAAGTTATCACCTGCGAATGCTTTGAGGCGCAAGAAGAAAGTACTAATTATAGTGTGCTTAGACTCAATGGCGTTTTTGGCATGACATCAAGGCGCCACAGGGTGCATAGAAATTGCAAGCTTATCGGCGTAATCCTCAAAGTCGCCAACGAGAAAGGACTTGTCTCCTCGAATTTCATCGGGGTGCCAAAGTTGAGAGACCCAGTACGCTTTGAAGCTGGAAATCGCTTCTTTCAAGGCGGTGGAAGTCACAACATGTGCACCGGAAAAACTAGAGACGAGACACATACAATGCAAGAGTAAAACGGAGTCCCAGTAAAAGTAATCAATACAAAGAATTTCGTTGAGGTATTTCATCAACGAGCTAATAGATATGTACCTTTATAGTCGGAGGGGTCACTGCAGTCGAGCGCAAAGCACGACACTTGGCAATGAGCTCAGATACATAGTCAGCAACAATAGGATTCCAAAGACCATTGCGATCTAACAAAAGTTGAAAGTCTGTGTAACCAGCATGACCACATACATGTCTGTGCACTATGTCAACCAAATTCTTGAGATCAGGCCATTTAAAATCACCTAGGGTCACTGCTGCCATCGCAGAGACTGTAAAGTCATGATGAACAGGTAAAATGAACCTGTCGATGGGAATGTAGCTTAGAAAACCTATGTCAATCATGGAGAGAGAATTAACTCTTTCTAGAAACTTGAACGATAGGGTGCTCTTACTAATGTGTTCAAAATTTTGATTTTTGTAACATTAAGTCCAATCACCCACTGGGACGAGGCATCAAGCACAATGTGGGTGATATTAACTGTTTGGCCATGATCTGTCGTAGCAGAGATTACAATCGAGCCTAGAATATCACGAGGCTCGGAAGCATGGAGAACAGTTCCGTACTGCCAGCTGCTATGGCCACTCAAAGAAGATGGAATGCCGTTGAGCACAGGTGCTTAGCCAAGTGCAAGATCTTCAGAGAGAAGTTGGAGTTCCACGGACCCAATAGCGGAGTATGGGGCACCGTCATCAACCAGAGGACTGAAACGGTCTGGCACTGGACGAGCAGATGAGCCAACCAAAGTAGCAGTATTAAAAGACATGGTCTTTCTGTCATGCTTGTGGCGAACTGTAGAAGAACCAGGTTTACCATTAGATGGGCAGTGATTCGAAGAGCCATTGGTCCGTGGGACATCAGCAGACTCGATATGTGCCGGCAATGAGCCGTCGGGGTTGTTGTCGTGATTCCAGTGACCAAATTTACCACACAAGTCACACGGATAACGGTGGGTACTCTATATAGTGCCACCCTGTGCCAGACGCAAACAATTGGCACTATATCGAATCAAGCAATATTCAAAGTTCCTTCAAAGCATTGACGAAAACTATCCTTCTCATTCATAATAGCTCTTTAATAAGCATTTGGCGCCGTGCTCTACCGTTTTCCTTTCGCTTTTCGCCTAGGAGAGCTGCTTTGGCCTTCCGCAAGTGATAAACGGCATCCCTTACATCACATTCAATAGAAATTCTCTTAATGCAGTCAAACTGGAACCTTATGTCAGTCTCCGAAGGCAGAGAGGCAATTTAGCCATCTTCTTCGTCGCTATTGCCAGTGCGTTGCTCCTCTCTCTCGTTAGCAGAATTAAATTCATTGACCGATTCCAAAGCGTCATGAACTAACGCTTCCCTAATTTCGTCATCCTCTTCAATTTTTACCCACCTCTCAACCTCCCCTCTCCCGGGCATTCATCCAACTGGCTTACAAGAGCATCATCACCCAGATCACAAAGTGAAAGTTCTTTCATTGAACTCACCATTTCCTTCACCAGCTCTTTGTCTGCAACACTACAGGAAATCTTTCCTTCACTTGCGTTCACCTCCGCCGCAAAATGCGCCGGCAACACTTGCGCTTTTCTCCAGCATCGCGCAATTGTCACCACAGACACCTCATTCCAACTCTCTCGAACCATATGGGCTACATCTAGCATGTGAGGATCGAATCCGTCGCAGAGACCACGCATTCCTCTTTTCGCTGTACAGCCCTCCCGACGTTGCTGTCGTGTTTCGATCTCTTTCACGATCTTCCGCAGAAGAAGACCCTATAGCGTGCCTTCCAGGCTGCAATAATGCCCATGTCTAAAGGCTGGTGTATGGAAGTACAGTTTGGTGGCAGTGCCATTAACTGCACCTGTTCTCGTACATCGGCGAGGTCCGTTCCATGCTGTCCGCAATTGTCCATAAACAACACAAATGGGCGTGAAGTAAACCATCGAATAAATGGAAGGAAAATATCCAGGAACCAGATGCGAAAGGTAGTAGAGTCCGACCAGGCATTGCGTTGACTAAGGTATGGGACAGGGAGTGACCCAAGACGAAAGCACCTTGGACTCTTTGCGGTGCCAATAATGGCCATCGGTAGTTTAGCAGACCCATCTGCATTCGTGCAAACGTACGCAGTAACACGGTCCTTACCTTTCATGGCTCTTGTACCACGAACTGATTTTCGAGATTCATTGACTGCTAAGTAAGTGCTTCGAGGCAAGATTTTGAAGAAAAGTCCCGTTTCATCGACATTGAAGATGCAATCAACATCGTAATTTCGGAGACTCTCCCGCAAGGCACTCATATCCGCCGCAACTTTTACCGCTGAGGTACTCCCCGCTTCGCCGGAAAGTGACATTGATCGCAATGCGAAACGCTTGATGAAATTACACACCCATCCTTTTGAAGCATGAAATTTTTGGAGACGGCCTTTTTCATATTCATTGGGGGTAGTTTGTAGCATTGCGTCGCGCACCATCAAAGCCTTTTGCTGCAGTACCATTTGTGTCACCGGCATCTTGGCAGATCGCGCAATTTGGACAAACGTCAGTATCTTTTCGTCGATAAGTGGGAAGAGTGGCGGTCGTATTGATTTTGTCTGCAGGCACAGATTACTGTTCTGGTGACTTGTGAGAAGAGCTTTGGATCTGGTCTTGATGTTGGTAACTGTGCGGCGAGATATAGAATACTGGGACATGACAGTGCTCGCATTATGGCCTTGAGAGAGCATGCGAACAATCTCTATTTGCTGACCAAGAGTGAGCCTTGTCCTCTTTGGATCGGTTTGGATTGTGGCGTTACCATAGTTTGTCGCAGGAGAGGTCGTCGTGGTTTAGGAGTTTTGAACTGGTTGCATGGTTTCGAGACCCCTATAGGTGTGCCACGTGCTTTGGGGTAGCACTAATTAGAGGGAGGCACTACTCAAAGTGGCACTATATCGAGCCCCCCCTGTACTTCATTGTAGGCGACACTTTTTTGCCACGTCCATGGTCGGGACGAGGTACAAAAGAGAGCGGCTTGCATCAGCAGAACTAACAACCAAAACAGTTGGCTTGCTTCCTGCAGAATACACCTCATCACATTGGCGTAACACGGACGCAATCTTCTCATACTTTACAGTGTTGAGGGAATCCGTGACAGTTGCATCAGCATCAAGTGTATTGTTGCTTGAGGAAGCAGCCAGTACTGACACACGTTGGCCATTATCTACAGAAGAGTTTTCCAAAATCATGAAAGCTGTAAGAGCTTCTGTCAATTTGGCATTGCCAGAGGTTGAATTGAACTTAGAGTCTTGGGCATCAATCCTAGCTTCGAAATTCGTAAAGCTTTCAATAGGTCCGCGCTTCAACTGGAGCAGAGAGATGAAGCTAGTATAGATTTCACTCACAACAGAGAAAGCATCTCGCTTATAGATGTCCTTCACAACTCCATAAGAACCAGTCTCAAATGCAATGGTATCATCAGACACCGTAGTGATGAGATCACGAGCTCTTTCGTAGATCTGAGACTTCAGCATAATTCGTCGAAGTGCAGTTGGAATCTTATTGAAGTTAGCATCAGGAATTCCATTATGGAACGAGGTCCAAAGTTCCACTGCCTTGGCATATTCTTCTTTATTTCCTTTTCCATCGGTCCAGGGAACGTTCTGGGAAGGAACATTCTTAATATCTCCCGAGAAACAGGGACGACCTGGCGTCCTCGAGCACTGATGCGCTGGGCACATAACTAAGAATGCATGGTGTGTGGGTCCAGAGAGGAGGAGCAGAGAACAGTGTAAAACGAAGTACACGGTGTGCCGTCTAGTTTCTTTGTTTTACTGAAGGGAGGATAATAAACAAACTTAAGTAGTCAAACATAGAACATTTAAATGAATGCCATGAAATGCTAATTACTCACATTGAAGATGCGAGAGTCGCGGCGTGATATGTAATAATCGAAGAATAATTACAATAGATTCATATCTGAACATCTATTTAAGGGAATTATATATTTACTTGCCGGAAATATCAGTTCTTTGATAAAATAGATCTAGATTTTTTCAATTCTGGATAAATTATTCGATCCAGTCTTCTTTTGTTTGATTAAATTACCAGTTTTGATTATTTCGATGTGAAACTGATTCAAATTTCCATTCAGACTATTCCCGAATCCGTAAAATCACCATCAATGTTTACTAATTTCTTTATAAATTTTATGAGTTCATCGTGACTTTATCTTACTCCCATGGAAAATATATTTACCATGCTATAGAAACGAACAACATTGATTTCAAAAGAATAATATTTGGAAATTAAATAGAAATTAAACAGTTAGACACAAACAACTTCACGCACCTTTGGAAGTGCTGAAGTTTAAACGAAAAAAATTAAAGTCATTTATCAAACTCAATTCATAGTAATAATTCTATAGATGGATGAATATTTCCCCATGCCAAAGTCAGTTTGAGTTAGGAATAAGATGAACCATTTCGTTTACCACGTTATTGACTACATTAGTAAAAGATTTTTTGCCCTAGTTCGATTGCAAATTAATTTTCAAATCGCGTACTGAAAAGCAATGAAAATCTTCGATTTCAATTTTTAGAAATGTTGATGAATTTCTTTTTTATTCACCTATCTGCAAAAATTACCCTCAAACAGTCACCACGGAAACATCGCATGTATTTTCTACTACATTTCACAAAAGGGAGCTTCAAACCGCATTTTCGCTACAATCAGCATAAAACGGGTAATCATGGGTCACCGGGACAGTTTCGTTATTTTAATAAAAAAATCCTATTACCCGCATAAGTTCGGGGGTTTGATGCAACGGCACGCTGCAGCAGCCGTCATGTCCAATGCGGCCTGCTTGATGGCTGGCCTGAAGGTAGCATTTTAGGGAGCGTAATTGATTCCCCATTACTGTGTCGGTATACCCTTTTGAGTCGATTATGGTTGTCTATAAAACCATGGGATAGATCGGATATATCCTCCAAGAGTAAAACACCCAAACCTTTTCCTCCCGCATAAACTAAGGGTAGGTTGTACATTACAGCGCCTCATGTATCTCGGTTGGGACAAATTGGTAGCCTGTGCGGAGAGCAGCCTATGACAGCGCTATGGAGGGCCATTTTGTCGAGAGCAGACTGGAACAGGAAATGAAAAGGATTAGGGAAGGGAAATGGAGCATCATAAAAGCAACAAGGATGTATGGAGTGCCAAACTCAATACTAAATACACGACTGAATCCGAACGGCGACAAAAAGAAAGGCAGAGGACAACCTCCACCGAACTCACTAAGAAGGAAGAGTGCGCAGAAGGGGACACCACTATCACAAGATGTTTTACAAGACATCATAAGATTTTTATTTCTCTTATCCCTACTGAAAGGAAGAAAAAGCTTCCTTTCAGCGACTGAATGCCTGTTGAAGACCACACTGCAATTTTCCTGCGGTGCCATCCGACTCTCAATCATAACCGAAGAGATGCTCATAAAAATAGCAGAGCCGACGCGATGGCAGGGGAGAATCGGAGAATCTGGCTACGAGAACAGGTATAATGTATTTTTCGGACTACAAGATGCTCATACGGAAATATCGCAGCAGTCTCAGTTTGCTACGGTCCGATGGAGCTGTCTGGATTCAGGGACTATAAGTACTAAAGGCGGCTATCGAATGGCTACTGATGATGTGCTTGCTGCGTTGCAGTCTCGAGAGGAGTAACGTGCGACACTGGCACAACAGAGAATCAGCCGTGCGCAAGAAGTAGAGGCGCGGCGTGTGGCGGGGGATCTCGCAAATGCGTAGGGACGCCTGAACGACAGGCCATGACTTCTGAGAAGTATTGAGAGAGCCGTGAATGTGTGGGTGAAGGAGGGCGTGGTTCAAGGCTGCAGGCTTGGATGGCGACAAGGTACAAGATAAGGTTTCTTGAGCGGTCTTTAGCTAGCGCTGCGAGGTTAAAAGGAATAAATCGATAAATATCGAAGTTACATGTTCAAAATTATGTAATGACCAGTATTTCCCGTTTTTCGACTGCTAAGAGGAAACTAAGGCTGCTTATAATATTACTGTCTCTCGTGTTCCCGAGCTCATCACCATCTCACTTTTCTTGCAAGGCTAACCTATTTTTCAATCATTAAAACACCCAATTTTTCCCCCTGTGTCAAATGGGTGGTTGTAACATGAGTTCAAAGTTTAAAGGAGAGCAAAGCGATAATTGCAAAGTTACAGCTTTTTGGCAAAAGGGCGAAAGATTTGGGTGGTTTACTCTCGGAAGATACAGATCTATTCCATGGTTTTCCAAAAACCGCAATCGACTCAAAAAAGTATGCCGACACAGTACTGGGGAGGGAACTACGCTCCCTAAAAGGCTACCTTCAGGCCAGCCATCAAGCAGGCCGCATTGTACATGACAGCTGCCGCTATGAATTTGATGATTATGAATGCGCCATGAAACGGCCATTCGCTGGAATTTTGGATTGCCATTTAATGATTACGACCGCTCTATGCTTTTACATGTAATCATATGTTGATTTGTATTGTGGGAACTTGCAGTTGATTGTTATGTTTGAATTGATACATAAGTCGCCTTGTCATTGACATAAACGAGAACAAGGACGCGCGTATGCTATTGTTCTGTGCTATTGTTCTGTGCTATTGTTCTAGTAGCGGTCTAACTTCCTTAGTTATGGGCCCAGCGCCCCAATCTCATCTGCCTTCGAGGTCAAAGTTCTCCTGGGAGGGAAAGTCTGCCCCTTGGACAGAGAGTAAAGGAGATCAGGAAGAATACAGTGATGCTGTCAGGTTGTGGAAGGCGTTCCACAATGCTCTTCCAGACAGCAACAGCAACAAAATCCCGTCGCGGCTCCGAGGAGTTTGTTTGAAGTCCCAACTTTTCGGTCGCGCAAAAGACCTATGCTCCGGTATTACCGATGATCAACTCATCAGTGAGAATGGTGTCACTCTCATTGTTCAATCAATTTATAAGAGAGATGCTTTGTCTGTCGTAAGTGAAGCATTTAGAGTGTTCAACCTATTATGGAATACAAGGAGAGGTACCAACGAGTCGATGAAGAATTTCGAGTTGCGTTTTTCTCCCATGGTTGCCAAGTTCAACTCGATATCAAATACCACCAAGCTCCCAGAATTTATAACAGTTTTGATGCTTTTATCAAACTCTGCTATCGATGATAATCAGAGGGTATCTGTTATGGCTGCCGCCGCGCCATCTGACCCCAGTCTTAACAGTCAGTCAACCAATGATCAATTTCTAGCTGCAATCACATACAACAGTATAGCATCTGTTGTTAAGCACTGTGATACATCTACGAAAGTTGAAGGTGGCAGTTTGCTAAATGCGTACTCATCTGGTTTTGGTCGTGGTTGCAATCAAAGCGACAAAAAGAAAGCCTCATATAAGCCCAACTATGCAGAGTTGACCATGAAATTTCCTTGTGATCTATGTGGCAAATACGGTCATTGGAAGTAATCGCACAATTAAGACGGCTTACTGCCCTCCCATGTGAAGTCTGTTGAGAAAGAAGACTCTAGCGGTCCGTCCTCATCTGGTCAAGGCAGTGATTCTTGTTCAAAAAAGAAAAAGAAAACCGTTTCGTTTAACATGGCGAGGCTCACTGCATATTCTGCTCCTGCTAAACATAAATGGTCTCCTAAACAAGATCTTGGACCACTTATTGATGACGGTGCTCCATACTCCGCAATAGGGCAACTGGAGCTAAAACTATTAACTGAAACAGCCGGATTTCCGTCAGTTCCGGTAATGAAACCTATTCTAATGTCCCTCAAGGGGCATACACACTGGCAGTACGGTTCTGACCAGCACTCAAGTGCAGCCGTCGCATTTTAGGATCTGTGATTTTACGTGCTACTTCTGACTCTGGAAACAATGTAAGAATAACTCACCTATACTTGATGGCTCATCTCAGTAGGTGATCGGCCGTAATGTTACTAGAAAGGCGAATATTGAGCATTTAGAAAGAACGATCTGGTATTTACGAACGGTGGCTCAGAAGACGCCATCAATGGTCCATAGTAATTTTTGAGTTACATATCGCTCGATCGATTTGTTCCTACTGCTACTTCCGATTCAGTGTTGTCCTGCCTAAACAGTGTTTTTTGGAGACAAGTCATGGCTGAGATCCAATCGCTTGTTGACAAGGTTCACAAACACGTGTGCGGCCATGCCAACTTTACTGATTTTCAATTATTGCTACAGCGCAATGGATTATGGAACGAAGCAATTGAAGCTTATATCTCGCAGCTAATTGAGAGATGCTCCTCTTGTCGGTCTACTGCTCCGCCGAACCCGAGCAGGAAAGTCTCGATCAGCTCTTTGTCTAAAATTTTAACGAGGTCGTATGCCTTGATCATTTTTATCTCGATGAAATTCGTTTAATGCACTGCATGGATCTTGTGACCCGGTTTTCTGCTGCACATATAGTTGATACAGCGACGATGAAAGATGCTGTTGAAGCTTTTGAAGCCTGCTGATATCGCAGTTTTGGTATCCTGAAGCTGTGCATGCAGATAAGGCGTTTTCATCGGGGATTTTAAAGAATACTTAGATTCAAGAAACATCCTAATGAGACCTGTTCCACCAGGGAGACATAACAAAAATGCTCTAGAGAGCAAACATACAGTTATCCGCAGCATTTATCTTCGTCTCAAAGATGCTGCTCAGGAAAAATTTGATTCAAGATGTGGCGCATACGAAGCTGTACGTATTTCGAATGATCTCTATGGAAATAATGTCATGTCTGCATTCGAGCTTTCTAAAGGATTCACAAAACCCGTGACATCAAAACAGAACTTACTCTCTGTACCGCAAGAAATCTGTGATGCTCACGAGAAATTACAGGCTCGACGTAAGCTGTCTTTGATACTACGCTCAAAGGCGCTTACAGAGATTCCTTTAGCTGTAGGTGATGTTGTTGATGTCTTTCGAAAACAAGATCATGCTAAAAGGGGAAATGGATAGCATCGAAAACTATCCTCTCGATTGACAATGAAGCAAGGACTGTGTCCGTGCCGGGTAAAAACGGTAAATGTCTAACTGTTGCATAGAGGATGTACGTCTGTCTGTTCCACAAGACAGCTTTGCAAAATTAGTCCAGGACAGCATTACAGAGCTCGATGAAAACCTGGATGACGCTTTGAATGCATAAAACATCACGATATATATCTAATACCAATGTTCCCAACATTGAGAATGAAGTCGCTAATGAATCTAATGAACTCGATGCTGATTTCTCATCTGAGACTGCATTGGTCGAACCTGCTATTGGAGACCGAATATCTGTTTATTGGCCATTGGATGATCAGTTTTACCCTGGTCTTGTACATTCTACTGAAGATGATGGTCGGTTAAACATTCGGTACGATGATGGTGACACTGAATGTCTGGACATTTCTAAAGAAACCTGGAAATAGAATGAAATTTCTGAGAGCACTGCAAATGCAAGCACCAGTACTGTGAAAAAAGGGATCGTTGCAAGAACTTGCAGGTCCACAGTGTTGAAACAGAGGTGCTTACATCGATGGGTCAGCACTTTGGGAACAAGCCGTTCTTATTGCATCAGGCACAGGGTTTTGACCAGTTTCCAATGGTTAATTCGTACAAGCAAGAAGAGGAAACTTTTATGAAAATCGTGCGTCCAGTACACGTGTCCGATGTTCCGGACGGAGCAAACATTATTAGAAGCCATACAATTTATAAGGTTAAGAAAAATGATGACGGGTCGCTTAAACTGAAGGCTCGTATAGCTCCTCATGGTAATGAGGATGACTTAAAAGCTGTCCTAAATAAGGACTGCACAACGTGCCCTCCCACAGGTCTCAGAATTGTTGAATCGCTTGCGTCTCTGCACGGTTGGAAGATATATAAGGCTGATGTAACTGCAGCTTTTCTACAGACTGGACAAGCAAAACGTGATGTATATGTCAGACCACCACGTGAAGTTCCATGAAATCAACCCACTTGTGGTTGCTACTGACTGCAGCTTATGGATTGGTCAATTCAAATGCAAAATGGCAAAATCAATCTGATGACCTCATGTTTCAACTTGGTCTCGCACAGTCCAGGCATGTGCCGCAGCTATTTTCAAAAAGGAAAGCGGAAAGCTAGTTCTTGTCGTTGCCAAAATTGTTGATGACTTGAAGGTAGCTGGCGAAGGAAAACGTGCGAAAACTTTTTAGATATGTTCAACAGCCGTTTTAAGCTTGGTACTGTCAATCACGGTCCTGGGAAACTTCGCTTCTTTGGAATTAATACTGTGCAAAACGAGGACCATACAATAGAGACTGATGCAGAACGATAAGCTGAATGCCGTAACAGAATATCCTTTTTCTAGAACGCCGTCGCCAATCTGATCAGCCTCTGAACGATATCGAGAAGTCTGTTTTTGCGTCTTTTAACAGCTCAGTTGGATGGATCGGTACTGCTGCTTCACCATTTTGCTCTTTTTATGCAAGTTACCTGCAGCAGAAGACCCCAGATACAAAAGTCAATCACCTTGTGGAGCAAGTGCATGTTGTTCGTAAGCTTAAGAAATTGGGTACTATCATATCTTACCCTAGACCATCTGACTCTACAGAGTACGAGCTAAGCATTCTTGTATTTGCTGATGCATCACGAACATGCGAAACAGGACAGATAGGTTTGATAACTGGACTCCTTGTTGGAGAGATGAAACAGAATTCCATATATCATGCTATCTCATGGATTTCTCATAAGGCTAAACGTCCTGTTAAGAGTGTCCCTGCCGCTGAGATACTTGCAGCAGCCGAAGCCATCGATGAAGGAAAAGTAATCTCTAGTGCTTATTCGGAGTTGACGGATATGGAAATTAAGTTACGAATCTGTGTTGACTCCAAAGATTTTTTACATCACTTTCGACGCAACGTAACTCTATCGATAGATCGATTCGTGGGGATGTAGGTTGTATTCGATATGAGTTTCAAACAGGTGCAGTAGATCAAATCTCCTGGATTCCTGGCAACGTTAATCTCGCTGATCCACTTACTAAGAAAGACAGCCCTCTTACTGAGGCATTACAGTTGACGCTCTACAGTGGTAAGCTCTGTGTTGATCTAGAGTCTGTCGCTGAGACTAAGTCTTCAGAAGAACCTTGGATAACATCAGAAAGGGAGTGATATGAATCTTGATGATTATGAATGCGCCATGAAACGGCCATTCGCTGGAATTTCGTATTGCCATTTAATGATTACGACCGCTCTATGCTTTTACATGTAATGATATGTTGATTTGTATTGTGGGAACTTGCAGTTGATTGTTATGTTTGAATTGATACCTAAGTCGCCTTGTCATTGACATAAACGAGAACAAGGACGCGCGTGTGCTATTGTTCTGTGCTATTGTTCTAGTAGCGGTCTAACTTCCTTAGCCGCAGCGTGTATTTTCATCCAGACCCCCCGAACCTTTCCATACGTCTGCAATGCCCTCACGGCCACGTTTCTTGCCACGTCATTTAGCACTGCACATGCATCCGGGTGCCACCCTCCAAGAGTTGAGATTGGCACAGGCACGAGCCTACTTGTAGTGGAGGTTGCAATAAAAGATTGATATCTTCTCTGCTTTGCATTTCGCGCCGCATGCAGAGAGGAAATCGAGTTGAAAGCCCTCACTCTTCTGTTGGGGGGCGAGGGGATTCACAAAGGTAGCATCAAATAAGTCAGCCCCTCCGCTGCCTCCCATTGGCTGGATGTCGGGCCTCGTGCGGTGGAGACAATGGCGTGGCTCTGCGACAGGGTGACGAGCAGCTCTTGCGGGGTCTTTTGCGAGAAGGGTTACGTGGGGATCATGTCGGTTGATCCTGTGGGCTCCATGCTAGCAGTGCATGAGATGATTGCCATGTCCGTCGAGTGTTTCCGGGCAATTTCCTAACGGGCATGGCGTGGTAGGGTGAAAAAGTGGGACTTGACAGTAGTATTGAAGCGACACCAAGAATTCTCTTTTGGCAAAAGTGAGCCGATTTTCCGGGTTTCCTGTACCACCTGCAGAGTCCATGGAGTCCATTGTCTCCATTAATGATGCAGTATTGGAGATATGTTTCCCTTTGTGTTTATTTTTGGCCGCTTTTGTTTTCGAATGAGCTCTCAAAACGTTGGTAGGGGCTCATTTCCTTCATTCGTTTGTAAGGATTGTACGAAGTTTTTCAATGTTCTACCTGGGTGCATGTTCAAAATGTATCACGTCCACGGGGAAGAATACTTGAAAAGGAGAATTTCCAAAGCTGCTTTTGTTCAGCATTAGGGAGAAGTTGGTAATCCTTGAAATAGGGTTTGTGCAATCATTTTCGAAAATCGTCTGGAGGAAAAAATACTAGTAGTGTCGCGATTCGTGTGATTAAGAATCATTTAGCATTTCATACTAGACACTGTTTGTACAGTACTCAGTGGTCAAAGATAGGGATCCGAAAGAATTCTTTCCACAAATGTTCCCTTCATTGAGTTTGTGATTTCCCCTCTGAATTATTCATTTCGTGCTACCCCCGTGATGAAAGTATAGGCCATAATTGTTTCTATTGAGCGAGATTTATTTGGAGGGGTTTGGATGCCTATGTTGTACGTGTTGAATTCTCCAAGTGTGAAAACAAATATCCCTGGCAGGAAATTGTCAATATACCTTTACCACACAACTAGGAGCAAAAAAGAAAATAGTAATGTAGAGCACATTTTATCAAAAATGCGGTGAATTTTCCACACTCTGAAATAATGCATGGTCTGAAAGTAGCGTGTATCAAGTGCCGAATGACTGTTTTTCCTGAAACCCTCAGCAACCTAATAGTTGGTGTCGAGAAGAGGCCAGAAGGCTGTATTGCATATCACGTGGGTTGTGAATGCGACAGCGCTTTGCTATGAGATTGTGGAAAAACCATGAAGCGTAATCCTATCCTCCAGAGAAACAAGGTTGTGACTGGTCAGGTGTATCTCCTTGATCGGGGTTTCCAATCCTACTTTTCATCTTGAACAACTCCGACTAGCTTCTCTACTTTTCTGAAAAGACGCTTTTCTGAAAAGACGCGAGTTAAAAAGGGAAACATGGGATACCAATCTGCGTGATGATTTGATCAGGGTGGGGATTCAAGCGACGGGGCACAAAGTCAATCATTGTTTGGTCTATTTTCCCAAGGCGGGTGTAATTGAATTGTTAATGACTGAAACGAAAAGTGATTGCTCATGTGCAGGTAGTGGGACAAGCGGGCGGCAGTGAAGGATAGACTTTGATGTGAGAGGTGGGTTTGGATCGGGGTAGATGCAAAGAATTCATGTGATCAACGGGTGAGGGGGTGAAGCGCGTCGTTGGCATATACCGAGGGGTTGCTGGCAATGAGCTCATCAAAGTGGGAAGAGCGTTTGGTGGTATACGTGGCATATGTGTACAGAGAGGCAGCAGTGGTTTGTATGGCCATCGGTGGTACATTATGTTGTACAGTATAGGTAGAGCGGGAGTTTGTCGAAGCTAATGCACGAATTGCAGTGGACGCTGGAGAGTAACAATGCAGGGGAATGGGATGGAGAGGGAGGAGAGACGATGGGAGTGTGGGATGGGTGGATGGAGGGAGCGGGGAGAGATATTTGGCGGGGTGTGGAATGTGTATGGTTTTGCAAGGGCTGGTTTGGTTGTTGAATGTAGAGTAATGGTGGGGTTACAGCGAGTGACAGATGATATGTAGTACTGCTGTGGATGATGGATGATGCGGGAATGGAGCGGGCGGGAGATTATGGCCCAAGCGATGAGGACGGTGGACCGCGGGACGAAGGGTGTGGGGTAGGAGGTTTGGAGAGATTCGAGTTTTCAGGATTGTGTTGTGTGTGGTGACGTTGGGTGCGGAGGGGGGTGAATTGACACTTACAGTAGTATACTGTACATAAGAGGTGATTTGATGGCAGATGGTGACTTACTGTACTGTATAGTTTGGTGTGGCGTGCACGGACGAGAGCTGCTCCGTTGCAGACACGGACAGCAGACAGAATGGGTGCGAGTGCAACGGATTCGGATGGAATGCAGGCAGTGGGTGGGCCAACTGTAACGCATTGGTTGTGTGAAAACGGGGCGACAGAGTGGATGTGGACCATGGATAGGACAGTGCATGGCAAATGGGTAACGGTATTACAGCAGGCGGTGTGTATGCATTCCACTGTACTGTACAAGGTACAGTAGTGTATGTACAGTATGTATCAAGTAGAGATGAATCAGGATGTCGAGTGTGACAGGAAGGAATGCGGGGGGTGGGGCGGGAAGAATAAAAAGGCTCGGGTTTGGGGCGATGTGGGTTGTTGCAAAGGGGGAATTTTTAGGTTATTTTAATGCATGGAAGATGTGGTCGGTTATATCCGCGAGGCATATGCGTGTGTCAGGTACTGTACAGTACTGTACGGTGGATGCTACTAACTAGTGATAAAACGGTGAATGATTTGAGGTATTTTAATGAAAAAAAGGCGGAATTAAAGGGCAGTGAGTGGGTTGTTGCTTGATTTTTTTTGGACTGTACATATGATTCAAGCTGTGGGTTTACCATAACGTGATCTGGACGGCGGTGGATAATGGACATGGTGCATGGTAACAAGATGAGTATCTTGTAGCGCAGTAAAGTATGGGGCAAGTGGCTGGTGTAGTTTGGGGGCTGAGATATTTTTGCACCAAGCGTCATGGCGATGGCACCGAGACACACACGGACCGATGATAACAGGCGACTGGACTGGACTTACGCAAGTTGCAAGGTGGTGGGCAACGGTAGTGCCGCCTCAAACCGCATACCGTCCGGCGGCGGCGGCGCCAGCCATGATATTGTTATACAGTTATACTGTACCTCAAGCTGTAATGCGGGCTCTCGGTAGCGCGCTGCCTTGATTAGCCCCATTCTACGCATTCCGCATCCACTCTTCCTCTCCACCTATCCATTGCATTCAGTCCTTGCCCATATCTTGAACCGAATCAACCTTGTTTTCCATAGCCCAGTCGCACTCGCTTTGTTGGCACCCAACAACCTCATTTTCATTTTCATGCTCTGCTCTCTTCCCCCGTCGACTCCCAATTCCCCTCCGTCCACAAACACTCCACGCTCATTCAAACCATACATCTCCTCCTTACACCCTCACTCCCCATCCACCCATCTCTCTCAACATTTCAACCCATCTATCACTCCCCATTGCACCATCCCATCATTATCCATCATCACCCATCCACCCCTCCCCCTTCCCCTCCTCCTTTGTAAGCCCCAAACTCCCCACCCCCTCCACTCCCCCACGCAACGGACCACCAAACACAAGCAGGCGCCGACACACGGCGTCCCCGTCGCCAGTGTCTGCAATAAACCTGCCAAACCAAAACAAAACCGCTACACACATGTCATCCCAACCACGCTAATTCCCTCCTCCGCCAAACATTCCACCATCACTCGCTACAGCTCTCCCACCCACCGCTCCACCTACCACCCTTACCCTCCCTCAATCCCATGACAGACGCCAACTACACACGCACCTCCCGCCCGCACGAACCTCCTCCCTCGCAGACCTAGTCCACAAGAAGAGACCCATCCCGCACCACACCGCACCTCCCACCCTCGTCAATCACCCGACTCCGACAATGCTCCCAACAAGAACGCAATCACCAACGCCCGCGTCCACTCCAACCTCCCCACCCTCCCATCCCGCAAGCACAAGACGTATCCGCCACCCTTCGTCACGTACCCGCCGATTGCTCCCCGAAACATCCGTATCGGAAGAGAAAGCACTCCCACCCCCCGGATTTTCAAGTCTCACTCACAAACTCGACGACCATGCAAGCTCCGTCGCGCCCCCGGTCTCCCGTGAACAACCCATGCCCAATTCCCCTCCACAACAGGACGATCAAGCCCTGGACAAATTTCCCCCGCCCCGCTCAGGCAGGAGGGCTCTACGAAATCATCCCGCATCCTGTCTCGCGACTTGCCAACTTGTCTCCGCACAAACAGCGCAGGCGAATACAATCCAAGCAAGCCCCGAACGCGCTGATCTGCTCGAGGAAAACCGCCTTTTACGCATCGAACTAGAGAATGTAAAGTACAGTTTGCGCAAGTCCGAATCGGAACACCGCAAGACCAAGAAGGACTTCACCACAAGGACGACCTCTTGGCAAAGTACCGCGCGAGTTGGTGCCCGCTTCGAAGCACTGCTGCCGATCTGTATCAGCTCAACAAGCCCAAGTACTCGGCCGATTCCCCAGGCAATGCCACCGTCCAAACGACCGACGATATCAACAGCAAGTCGATGGAGAGAGCATCAGCGACAGCCAGGAGGACGACTCATCCACGTACTCGGCCCATCCCTGTCCCAAGCCTACGACGAGGACAAATCGGAAGATATTCGCCGTCGCGGCGACAAAGACCCGTACGGCAGATCCGACGCCACCATTCGCAAGCACCGCCGCACGCGCGCACCGGCATTGGACACCGGAGGAAGAGTCGCTTTCAAAAAGGCCTACAGCGAGCATGGATGTCGATGGAAACTATTTCAGGACGTTTTGCCGGGTCGCTCACGCCGCAAATTCAGTCACACGGATCGTATCTGATACGACAGGGAAAGTTGTCGAAAAAGAATAGCAGACCGTGGCAGAGACGCAAGCCTAGGAACGGAAATGAGGGGCTGGGCCGTCGTCAGAGGTGAAGGACGCGGAGCTGGAGGCGCATGACGGCGGGGGGCATCTGATAGGGAATAAGACAGTGTCAACAACAAGTAAACAAACATGATACTCTAAATTGTCATGCCAAAGCCCGGACCGTCAACATGCGCTTGGTCGAAACCACGGTGACAGAGGCGGTGGTTGTCGCAAATGCATGGGTTTGGTAAGGGTCAGTACTTTACTGACGATCAAAATCCTCGGCAAACCCAAAAACGAATTCCTCGTTGGAGTGCCTGCAGTAGGGGGTAGGTCCAGCTTTGCGCATCTCAACCTTGAGTTCCTCCTTCAAATTCCTGCGACGAGAATCACGAGTATGGTACGAGATATCAAACACATTCTGGTACGGTCCCTGAGGTACAACGGGCGGTTTCTGCGCGCTGTATCAACCCCAACCCCGCCAATCCAAACCCGCACATCCCACCCACCCACCATACCCGATAACAGACAAATTCGAAATCGCGTCAGCACTCTCACAAACAACAGCGACGAGGATGCGACACCGAGGGCGTCGGTACGGCATTTCTACACTATTACGCATGGGACACTTACCCAGGGGATGGATACCGAAACTTGGACTCGGCGACCGGCTTTCGAAGCACGTCATCCTCGACGTCGGGGCGGAGTAGCTTGCCTGTGGAGAATCGTTCGCGCAGACGGTGGATGACGCCGCGGAGGCCACCCTCGCCGGAGAGAAGCGATTCGGAGGTGTTGGCGGAGGAGAGTAGAATGCGGGTGCGGGAGCGAAGGGCCATCGCCGCGGAGAACAGGCGGGAGGTGAGGAGAGGTTGAGTACGATGGGTATGGTCGCTGTGTGGATGGTGGATGCGTTGGGGTGGTGGGGTGGGGGGCTTGGGGTGCCATTGAGAGGTGGCTGGGAATGCGGAATGTGCGAGATCCGAAATTTTCGATCTTTGATCCCGTTCAGGAAGGGGTAAATTACAGTTGAATAAGGTGTATGCTTACAGTGTCTTGACATTTTTTCACGTAAGCTCTGCGAGTACAGTACTCTACGGTACTACTGTACAATACTGTACACAGTAACTTTACAGTACTCAGTTGCTTTTTTAATTTTGAGGAGCTCGTAATCTCTCGTTACAAACCACGGGGATCAAGATCAAGACATTTCCAAACATCACCAGCCGATAGCCCAGTCCGCCATTCCGCCTCCTGCAGCCAGGGAGAGTAAGGCTCCATCTTCATTCGCTACTGGACATCGTTGGTAGGCATCCATCGACATGTCGGCCCGGCCTCGGCTCCGTGCCCAGCCGCCGGCCTCACCTTTGCTCCAACCTCCCGCTGCTGTTCACCGCCAGTGCCGCACCATCTCATCCCCCTCCCTACCTCAACCGCTGTTTATCATCCACCGTCGCACCCCATGCCTCTCCCTGTCATCCCCAAACCCATCGCATCAGAGCAACCTTCACCCCCGATCAACCCTCCCATCCACACTACCCGCTTCTTCGCAGGCCGCACTCATCTCGTCGGCACTTTTTTCTCTCTCTGCGTTATCCCTCCACTTGTCCTCTCTCTCCACGAAACCCTGTCCAAACATCTCCCGCCCTTGTCCACCCTCCCTTCCTACGCCTCCCACTTTAGAATAATCCTCTACACCCTTCTCTTCGCCACGCTTCATTCCGGTCTCGCCTCCCTCCGTCCCACCCTAACCTCCTACACCGGCGAGCGTCTCTACCGCATTCTCTTTGCAATCCTCTCCCCCCTCCGCCATCTTCCTCATCTCCTACTTCATCGCCCACCGTTACGACGGCCCCCAACTCTGGACCATCCAATCCCTCCCCCTTGTGCATCCCACCGTCTACCTCCTCACCTTCCTCTCCTTCCTCCTCCTCTACCCAGCAACCTTTAACCTCCTCGAAGTCGCCGCCATTCAAAAACCAGGCTTCCGTATGTACGAAACAGGCGTCACCCGCATCACACGACATCCCCAACTCTGGGGTCAGGTCCTTTGGTGCATTGCACACACCGCTTGGATGGGCACTAGTTTCACTCTCGTCGCAAGCTTGTGTCTCATTGCGCATCATAGCTTTGGCGCGTGGAACGGCGACCGGCGTTTATTAAACGCCTTTGGCGATGAGTGGTACGCCTTGGAGCAACGTACTAGTTTGTTGCCGTTCCGCGCTGTGTGGCAAGGAAGGCAGCATCTGCAGTTGGACGAGTTTTTGAGACCCGCTTATATCGGCGTCATTGCTTTTGTATTCGCTGCGTATGCCGCACACCCTGTCATGCTTCGATTGGTCGGAGAGCTTCATTTGTGACGCTGGTTTAGAAGAGGTAACGGCGTTTGGAGATGCGCTGTTTCGGTTGCGGGCTTTTGTTGTCGCGGCGCTGGTATACGGGCTTTTTCGCGGCCGCGAAGGAAGGCACTTGGTCCGGCATGTTGCGCTTGACAGTAGTATCAGTAATGTAGTATGCGGTGGTTGCAGTCATCATTTGAGCAACATTCATAAATTCACCTCGAATCCTCGCTCGCGGTATGGACGGGTGCGTTTGTTTGAGCCTGGCAGCCTACATACCGCAGTGTCGTTCGTCATGGATTCACCTTCATGAACCACATGCATGGGAACTGTGGTTGGTGGACGTGATGTGTTGGGCGGTTGTGATTGTTCACTAGTTCCCATACCGCATTTGCTCTCGACCCGACTGAAAATATGTTACGTTGCGGTCATTCCACTGCGGCCCTGTGCATTGGATTAATCGTCAACTGCACTCGCGTCTTGGCTTGAATTGCTTTGGAGTCAACATACATTGCGCACTTTGCGTAGTACAAAGTACATTTTAACACGTTAGGCAAACACATATAAACTATTGAAAAACTGACAATGCCAATCAATCCTTCCAAAGATCAAAACTACACAAACTAACTTAGCTCAAACAACTATTACGCCTCTGCAGACAAAACGCCTATTCGCACTAGGTTACTCTGCACTGGACTCTGCAAGAGCTGTTCGACCCGTCCTCCAAAACGCGCACAACCTCCGTATGTCCATTCTTTATCGCCTCATCAAACGGCGTTGCCTTCCAACGATCTTCCACCGCCGCATCCGCGCCGGCAGCAAGCAACATCTTGACCACATTCACATGTCCCTCCGCGCACGCCAAATGCAACGGCGACCTCATATCATAATCCACAAAACCAGCCTCTGCGCCCTCCTTGAGCAACTTTTGCGCCTTGCCAATGTTTCCCTTTGCGCAAACTTCAATTAGCAGCATGTTCCTTTCAAACTCTGGTGTGAAACTCTTGTCAAAGATATGTGCTGGGATTTTGACGCCAAAATCGCGCATCACTTCCAAAACCTCTAGAAAACCGTTCATCATTGCGTCATCCACAGCCGTATGCCCGAATCGATCTTTGAACGTCGCATCCGCCCCGTTCTGTAGCAGTATCTCTACAATCGCCTCATGTCCTTCGCACGACGCAAGATGCAGTGGAGTCCTCCTATCATAGTCTGCAAAATGAGCCTTTGTACCCGCCGCAATCTTCTCTCTCACCAGGCCCTCAAACCCCATCGCAGAATATTCAAGCAACTCCAACCCATCATGATGCTCCTTGTTCAATGTATCCTCCTGTCCCTCTTCATGATACTCACGCAAAATGTCGACAATTTCGGCGTATCCATTCTTCACTGCATCATCGTACGGCCTCGATCCCCAGCGGTCACTCACACCCGGGTTGGCCCCTTTCTTCAACAACATCTTCACTACCTCGACATGCCCCTCTGATGCCGCCAAATGCAGGGGAGTTCTCTTGTCATAGTCCGCATAATCGGGGCTGGCCCCCTGCTCAATCTTCTTGGCAGCCAAATCCAGCTTGCCTTTACTCACATGCTCAATCAACTCCATGCTCAAGGCAAATGCCTTTGCATTCAACTTCTTCTGCTTGCTCCTCCCACTGCTGTTTCCCTTGCTCCTTTCACTGCGTTTCGAATGGACACTTGCCGCCGATCCTTTGCGCTCAGCCCTTTTTTTCGAGTCATTCCCCCTGTTTGGTCCCCTTGACTTGCTCCGCTTTCTCCCGTAAAGTTCATCGCCCTGCCACTCTTTGTAGCACGGCCACGACCGCGATTACCATTGACTTCACTGAGAAAAGACTTTTCTGATATTTCGCTTAGCTGGGATTGGGGTTGAGAAGCAACTTGCTCATTGTTTGCAAAACGGCGACTTTTGCAGAATTGGAATGGTGACGAGATTGTGCAATGCTGACAGGCGAGTTCTGGTCACTGAATGAAATGGATTTGCGGGGGCATTGACGTGGTGGGGAGGTTGTGGAGTACATTTGCATATGTGTTGTTGTTCGAGGTTTGTTGAAATGGGGCTTTTTGTGATGGTAGGGTGCAGAGGGAGGAAGGGGCTGGTGAGAGTTGATATACAAGTTTTTGCGGTGCATTCAAGGGGATAATCTAGGAGCAGCACAAGAGGAGTGCAGGAAAGCTCTGGAACCAGTGAGGTCAAACGAGTTGCGAAAAGATGAAGGGGAGCTTGGGCTGGTTGACGTGACTCGAAAGTGAATCGCGGTGAGTAAAAACGGAGTGCAGCATTTGTGATTGGATGCGAGTGAAAGTTGGAGGTGAATGAGCTGAAAACTGTCTTGTCCAGACGAAATGAGGACTAGGTCGCTGCGAAATAGGTTGCTACACAAGAGCGTAGTGATGTAGCTCGTGTGGCAAGGCGGTGGTTTTCCATTTATGGAGTTTTTGAGGAAAAGCTGAAAGAGTGAATCAAGGCATATAAAGGCCTCAATGGTGATGTGTGAGATGAGCGCGAATAACGTAAACATACGCAACAAGGGTTGCATAGTTTAGCGGCAATTGAGCGAGATCGCAGCAGATCGGTTTGTGAATGACCGGACAGCCAGAAACGTCGTTGATATGTTGGAAGCGTTGGGGCAAAAACGAGCATTTACCATACAAGGCTAAAACCAGAGGCGGGACTGGCTCATACCAGGGCTGTTGATACGCGTACGCACGAGCCATACCAGGATAGATAGTCGCACTGCGAATAGCTTGACAGCGGTTGCATCCATCGGTGTGGCCAGCTAAAGCTAGCTTGCTTCCATCTGCCGCCTCTAGCAGCAGATGGGGAAACCCGATCGGCGGCATGAGGGGACGTCATGCAGCCGCGACAAAGTGCGTAATGTGTAGGAATCAGCATTATACAGTACAGTAGTACAGCACAGTATTGTACAATGCAATGAGGGATTTGAGCCGCATCTCAAAAGAAGCTGAAAGCTGTAACCGCCCTCCTGCCGTCGCTCCGCCAACACCAAAAGCCCATCCAATCCAATCCGCCTCCGCTCTCTGCTGCTGACCATGGCACCCTGTTTTGTCCCCATCGCCCCCATACCACCCTCCGCCTCCGCCGCCTCCTCCATCCCGTCGCCGCCCTGCCATGACTGCCCTCCTCCTCTCCCTATCCTCTCACTCACTAGCCCTTTCCCCCCTTCCCCCTCCACCATCCCTCCAACCTCTCCCCACCCCTACACATCTCCCACACTGACACCCACCCCCATCGCATCGCTTCCCGCACCACAACCCTGCAACCGTTCCACCGCCACTGCATCTCACTGCCTCTCGTTTACCCTCCTCGCGTCGCTTGCTCCATTGGAAAGACACATACGGTATACCACCTGCCTGTCTAGTCACAGCAATTGCCGCACTACCGCTGTTTGAATTACGCGCTTCAATCCCCGTGGGCTATCTACTCGGTATGCAGCCCTTGAAAATCATGCTGCTTTCCATTATCGGAAATACACTGCCCATATTACCCATGCTGTATCTCCTACGACTACCGCTGGTACAATCATTAACCGCACGCTGGTTATCCAGGGCACGGGAAAAAGCCGCCGGATATCCACAGCAAAGTGGCGAGTGGTGGCACTTTTGTTGTTTGTCGGTGTTCCATTGCCAGGTACTGGCGTATGGACTGGCATTTTGGTCGCCTTTGTCATCGGCATGTCTATCGGTTCGGCATGCATCGCATTAACAGGCGGTATAGTCATGGCGGCTGTCATAGTCATGGCCCTGTGCGAAATGGGGCACTAGGCGCTGTCATCGCCGCTGCAGCCATCTTTCTCACCGCCATCGCCGCAGCACTTAAGACAACCCCCCCAATCTCCCCGAAACCACAACCTCCCACTCAGACTCCACCCCCAAAAAAAAAAACAAGTGCAAAAAAAATAAACACCATTCTACAGTACCAATTGTACCACGCTTATGCAAACTTCCCATACGCTCAATCTCCCCACCAGCATCTCCGCCTTTCCTCACTCCACGCTATTCTCACCCTCCCCCCCATGTCCTTCTCCTCAGCCCATGCCGCACCTCGCCGTGCAAACACCATCGCTATCATCCCCGTCCCAAACTTCCACACCCTCCGCACCACCAACACTAACAAATCTATCCGTCGCATCCGCCGCCGCGCATGCCCCGCCGTGCTAATCCCCGGCGACACCATCGTCGAATCCACAGCCGTAGGAGGTACAGTCACCTTTTTTAGCATCTACCAAAATGTCATCGGTACGTGGCAATCCTTGCAAACACCCCGCTTTCCCAATCCCCTTTTCACGCCTTGCAGTATGAACATTCGATCTAACCTGTCTCGTTTTCACGTCATACCTCGCTTACATGTGTGTGTGTGTGTGGATTTACGGGGGGGGGCGTAGTGGCGCGTATTTTGCTGTCGTGGTTCCCGGGATTGCAGGGAATGCGTTGGTGCGTCCGTTGATCACGGTGTGTGACCCGTACTTGAAACTTGTTTCGGAGTGTTGTGCCGCCGGCATTCGGGCTGGATTTGTCGCCGGTGCTTGCGTTGTTTTGTTGCAGGCGCTTGGTTCGGTACGTTGGAATTGGGTGGGTGTGTTGGGTGAGCGGATTTTGGTTTGGCGTGCGGATGTGGGATGGGGTTTGAGTTACTGACGAATGGTGGTGTGGTTTGTTGCATGCTGGTGTGAATGTGCGTTTTGTGGGGATGTGTGGGTGGATTGAATGGTTGTTTTGGTTGGATAGGCGACTTCGGCGCTCGGTGCAGAGAGTTGTTGGTAGGTGCCGGCGCGTCGTAGGCAGGCGCGATTGCCTGGGTTCACTTGGACGCGTCGTTAGTGACGGGACTAAAGTCTGGTCGGTTTTGTAGTGTGGTGATGTTGTTTATTGATACGAGAAAAGCAATGTAAAGGCAGGGGTGACAACAGCATTGTTTGTTCACGCTGGGCGACGCCTCAATTTACTATGGTAGTTGTGTGAAATACAGTCAAGGGCTTGTAAAGTGCATGGGTGCAGATGGGGATTGGATTGGATGGGTCACAACAGAGTTGAAGTGTGTGCGGGGTTTAGCGTTTCTTTTTTTTGGTGCGCCTGTCATCATCGTCGTCGTCCCCGTCGTGATTCCTTCTGCGCTTCTTCTTCTTCTTCTTCTTTCTCTTCTCCCTCCTCTTCTTCCTCCTCTCCTCATCCCCCACGGCTGTTCCACCTCCAACCAATCTGGCATGGGCGGCTTTTCACCACCCTCTTTTAATGTGAGGGCATTCCGTAAACCCGTTCATCAAACAGTTCCAAACGACGCTCATCCTCGTTGACGGGCTGAAGGGCAATTTCGGCGAGACTTCCAGCCGGGCAGCGTGGTTTCAATGGGATTACGTCGGTGGCGAGATCGCTTATGTAGTGGGAAAACGAGGACGGAGTTTGCGAGATCGGAGTTCGGCAAGTTCATTGGCAAGACCGAATTGGTTCAACAAGTCCTCCCCATATTGAAGCGGGGGGGAGGTGGGGTCACGGCGTGCGTGTCGCCCATGACTCTGTTGCGTGGAAAAGTGGGTTCGATGGAGTGTTCGTTCGCCAAAGACCGCGGGAAGACCGCGGTGTGCGAGATGATGTGGCTGTGAATCGCGGAGATGGGCATCTCGCGGTGTCGGCACGGACGGGTTCACGTTTTCATTTATGCAGTTTTGCACCGTACAGAACAGTACGTGTCAATTCGTACTTGTCCCATACACGTGTAGTGTCGGGTCTATCCCTACCGGTTGGGTAAAATCCAAATCCAACGGGTTTTTAGATTTGGAATCCGCTTTTCTGCCCGTGCCCATGAATTATATTTCAGAGTCAATCCGTTTCAATAGCGTGTGGATTACTTTTTTCATTCTTTTATCACTGGTGTACAGTCCAAATGTGCAACGTTGCAGAGTACTTAAAATTAAGTTGGAATTGGGTGATTAAGTTCTGCGTGTTGCGGTGCGCGGCAAATTACGGATGCTGCACAAGTTGACCAGATTGAGTAGCTAAGCTTCTGATACAGGCGGGTCTTCACTCCAGTCGAGCATCCGCTACGAGACGCTACTGCTGCCGCGTATGTCTCTATAACCTTGGATGTTTCTAGAGAGGGTGTACCTAACGAATCGAAGGCTAGTGGTACAAAATACCATCCTAGCCTTGATCGTCCCGGCATTGCCTCGCCTGGAATTGCTGCCACTTTCGCAGCTTGGTCTCTCTTCTTCCGCTTTCCTGCTGCGTTTGCAACAGCTCGCGCTTCCCGTGCTGCCATTGACTTATAGCTGTCTTGGAACGGGGATGATACAGTCACGTCATACGCCACTGGGAGATGGGACTGGTGCTTGTTGCATCAGACCTCGGGTACACCAGAATGTCTGCGGGTCGCGCGTTCAGTCCAGGAAGTAGGTACTTCACTTCGTAATGAACGCTGACTCCTGCTGGACGAAGGGGCGGGGAAGCGTGAAAGCAGAAGTAGGTGAGAGGCCGTAGACGTGGATTTTGGACATATTCAATGCCAACCCGATTGCAGAAGCATGAGTCTGGAAGTATTGCAGCGCAGCGAGGGCCTGTGAGAAGGGATCAACCAAGTTCCCATCATCGGCACACCAGGCGTTGAGCGGGGGCCGGAATTGGTCCTGAAACTTGAGAACGAGAGGATGGAGAGCGAGAGCGAGAAGTAGAGGTCTCAATGGATCACCCTTTTCAGTCCCATCAGCGCTTAGTACGGAGAATGACCCGAATGAAAGAAAAGAGAAAAAAATATCCCCGTAGCAGTGGTGAACCCACCGTGCGATTAACAGGTGCAAATTCCAAGACGGCATGTAGAATGCGTTGGCGACAGATGCTATTGAAAGCACTGTGAGCATCGACTTTGATCAATACATGGTCCCGGCACTCGAGGTTACGCGTGAGGCTACGGACAGCTTGCAAGATGGCCTCAGCCCCGCTTTTAGCACCAACGTCAAGTTGATGAGGCAGAAGACAAGAAACACCAGTGGAGCATGCCTCGTGGGCAAGGAGGCGGGCAATAAGGCGGCGAAGGAGGCCCACAGCGATAGGCTGAAGGCTGGCGTTGGGCTTAGGGAGAGCTGTAAGTCTGCCCCCACAGAAGTAGGCTCGGCACGGGTCAGGTAGTTCGCCATTGGAACAAAAGTTACCAAATTTTGTGAACACATACAAACAATCGCGTGCGGAAAGCAGTCTCCCCTCCGGGCGAAGCAACATACGGAGAAAACCGGGGAAATGCCATCGGATCCAGGTGCGATGGACAGGCCAAGGCTGTGGATGGCTCCATGAACGTCCGAGGCCCAGACCTTGACGGAAGGGGGAAGACGAGAGCGAGGTAGTGGCGGAACAGGAGACTCGGGCGTGGGATGCAGGGCGTTGAGCTCGCAGAGATTTACCCGCGAGGGCACTGCAAAGGGGCTATCGTGCAGCAGGGCTGCAGCAGCACGGGAAGGACTGCCCCGGAACAGTAGACGGCCGCCGCGCTGGAGGGAAGAGATGGAAGGAGAGGCTTTAACGAGGGCAGGAGGGATGTGGGAGGTTCCGAAAAGAGATATGGCTAGAACGAAGAGATCATAGAAAATACCTGAAGATGTGAGACGAATGTGGTCAGTGAGACTGGAGCAGGGGTCCGTTCGGCGGGAGCGATGGAGGCCGTGGGGATGATTGAGACGGAAAACGAGTTTGGGGAGGTCGACAAGTTCGAGAAGGGCACGGAGACGATAAGCGCCAGACGGCGCGGAGATGACACGGCTCAGGGAGACAAAATTTAACTGGGCTGAAGATGTACGGGAGAACGGTTATCGCAGCCCTGAAAAACGCAGGGAAAGTAAGAGCAGTAGGGAAAACAGATGCAGTCCCACCGATCATTATCGGTCATTGATTCCGGAACTGGAACGCATTTGAGGACACAAAATCCAACACTAGCATCCGGAGGGAGGCAGGCCCTCTGGGGCAGAAGATCCGATCGTTGAGGAGTGTAAAGTTGCCCACATCAGTTTGTCCTGGGCTGGCATGGCGGCGTTTGGGGTGAGTAGTGGGATCATGACCGGGTGCGAGAAGAGGCATGTCCCGGAGAAAGTCCGGATCGGCACAAAGAGTCTGATATGCTGCGGATTCTATTTCGCGAAGGGTCTGGGCAAGCGAAGAGGCTGGATCACTGACAGTGCTGAGATTACCAGCACGCGATTTCCTGACAAAGGCCAGGAAGGGCGTCCCATATCTGGGGAGGAGAAAGATGTGAAGAAAAGTGTTAGATTTCAGAAAAGACGAGTTCGGGAGCATCGTAGTTGTCCTATTTCTTGCCAAATTACGGATGGCGATACAGGCGCGAGAAAGAGACAACAAATCCAGCTCGGCTGCGCAGACCATGAAGACATTGGGTGAAGAGGAGCGAATAACCGATCAAGAGCCTGGAAAACCACATTGTGAGATAGTCCGACGAAAAGCGGATAGATGATGCACAGGAACTTCCGGAGGGGAAGTAATAAAAACGAAACACTTGGAGTTGCCGCTAAAGAGCCCGCGAGTAGCTCGGCGGGCGCGTCCAACAAACTTTGTGGAGATGCGAATATCGGAAAGGTCACCATATTAGGTGAGACCTTGGCGGCCCAGGAAGAGAGACGGTGAAGGGGCCTGGGAGCCGCCAGAAGAATGGTCGCTGTTTGTAGATACTCCTTAGCGGGTGGAAAAGGAGCCGCCTTGGGAGATGAGTCTGACTCAGGAGCAGTAGAATTTGGGAAGGAAGGAGCACCAGGAAAGTTCAGAACGTGCTGGACGGAACAAAACTGGGGATTGTTTTGCAGGGACGGGACCAGAGCGGCTGCCACGGGGGAGTTCTGGACGGAAGTACAGAATGAATCTGTAGCCGCGGGATCTGAGGTCGAAGATGCCTTCGAAGATGGTGACTCACTTGAAAATGTAGTGAATGGAGGCGTGGGTCAGGAAACTAACCGTATCGGAATGCCCATAGGCAGGACTGGTGGAAGTTAGTTATGGCTTGGTGGCAGGAACAGGTGAATCTGGAGATTACAAGAAAAAAGGGAATCGACATTTAAAGACCACGAGATACCAAATAATCAAGAAGCAACCAATAAGACAACAAGGCGTAAGAAGAGAATCTGTGCGAAAGTTTGGAGGGTTTTACGTCATGTTTCTCGAATTCGCGAAAATTGCTGAGAATATACACGATGACGAGGGTAGAGCATCACTGGAGAGCAAAAACGCACTCCAGCGGCTTCCAAGACATCCACCCACCTCCCATCCCCACTGCGGGACGTTTGTGCGAGAGGCGGATGGATGGAGTGGGAGGGTGGGGGTGCAGAGAGAGAAGAGGGGCAGAAATATTTCAAATGAAAGACGTTGCGAATGATCTTCAATTTGTGGTAGTGCTGGATGTTTACGAGTTGAAAGAGCATCCCCAATCGTCTTTCAAAGTCCAAAACCAAAGGGGTTTTGGACTTTAATGCCTGATAGTGTTTTTAGTTTTTGCAAGTGGAGTCGTAACACCAGTTGATGCGTGGGTTGTGCTTTTTTCTCTCTTTTCTGTTCTCTGTATATCACTCACTTCCAACCGCATGTTGCATATGTGCTTTTGCAGTGCATGTTGTACGCTCAACCATCACAATTCAACTTCCAGCAATTATGCTTGCAGTGCCCAGGATATATTTTCCTTGTCACTGCGCACTACAGTACCTATTGGTTTGCTTTGGCAGTTGAACCCTCATCTCTGTTCAAACTATTGGCTTCTGTCTTGTGACGCCCCCAATCAACTTCGAGAACCCAACAATGCCCACGAAAATTCAATTCGAAAACCAACCAGTTCTTTTGGATTTTGAAACTCCCAAAACGCGAAGCGTGGTTCAAAAAATCTAGTTTGGACTTCGAATTCCACATACAGAATCCAGCACAGAGTCAATCCGAATCCAATGCTTGTCAGTGCATATTGATAAGTTTGCCTACCTTTACCTCAACCAACCCCAACACGTAGGTACCGACACTCCAACCCCACCGAACCGTACTTCGCTATATGGTTTCGATTTCTCTCTTAGCTCCTCTTCGATGCCGGCCCAAAAAACCTTTTCTCCCAACACATCCCATTCTTGTTCTCCTTCCTGTGTTATTCCCGTCCACTCTACTCCCCTCGGCATTAAATCAGAGCACGCTCTCGAAATGGCGCGTAAACGGAATTAGACCAACATTGCCAGTGTAAGCAACCAATTTTCGCAATAAGAGCATCCTAAACTTACAAAGAAAAGAAAAATGCGAACTCAACCTCACTTCGTAATTCATATCGCCTCAGACATCTGCTACAAAATGCCCAAAGCGCAACATAGGATGTGGGAAAAGATGGAGCTCCAAAGGAGCGTTGCTGCTTGTCAATCCCTCACTGCTGCATCTTAATATGCTTCGACCTGGGAGCTGAAAAAACAAAGATATTTTTCGAAAGGGGGTTCTGAATGTACTCAAGTCGTTGATAGCAGATTAAGCGAAAAGAATCCAATTGTAACATCTCCTGGAAGGTCACGTGAGGCTATTATCCAGCGCATTGTAAAGCTAGATGGGAATACAATAAGTTTGAGAGTACATTGGAAGCACTCAAAAGAAGAAACAGGCAGGATAAACATCCGAGGAAAATATGACCAGCGCTGCTAGAGGTGTTTTCTTTTTTGATTCTAATGTATCTCACCAGTACACATATCTCAGGGATCCATCAGTTGACAGAGGGACAAAGTTTCATTTTTCGGAATGCCTGTATTTCCTCCGTAAAACTCATTTATGGCTAACAGTTTACACTAGGCTCGGAAGAGTAGAGAAATTCTGTATATCTTTGAAAATCCCTGAACTGCGTTTATTTACACTTCAGAAGCTGCGAATATATAGGCTGTTTAAAATGTTTTATATAACTTTAGGGCTGATAAAAGCCCAGTAGAAAATAATAATCTTGTAGACATGGATAAGAAAGCAGTTGATACGGAGAAATGCGCAAATGGAATTGGAAAATTTGCCGAGCAATCTGAGAATAGGACTATGGTTGCCCTAAATTTGCTTTCGATTGAAACGAATCCATGTGTAATGAACTTATTCTTTGCGCTGGGAACCGGCACTTTTGAGGTATAGAACCGTATGGTTCACCTATTTCACTTCTTGAACACCTGTCGGTGATACAAGGATTTCAATAAAGTGGTAGGTCTAAAAAGGCCGGGTTCTACTACATTTGAAAGACCACTCAGCGGAAGGACAAGGGAAGTACAAGAGGAGCTTGGTTCACTCTCGGAGCAAGATTTCCGGGCCGCGGTCCGGGAATGTACGTGCTGACGTATATGGTGGGATAAACACTAAGGAAATCAGTACCGGGTGGAGGAACTAAAGGAAAAAGGGGTTAGGCTGCTCCAGGGTGGAAGGTTGCTTGCCTATTACTTCATATGAGTCTCCATCTTCACTACCGCAGAGTTCTTCCTGCGAAATCACCTATCCCCCCATCGAAACCTCTACCCAATGACAACTTCCATCCCCATCACCGTGGCTTGCCTGCCAAACGTCATTAGCCATGCCCCCTTTCGACAAGTCTCCTAACGAAAATACGCATTATACCTTTCTTCCCAACGACTGGACACACCACGGTCCACCGCACAGTTCGAGCCTAATATCTTCGCCACGGTGACTAGCGTACCAAGGACTCATCTTTCTCAGTCTTGCAATGCGCTGGCTCCAATAATTCCCTCAAAGTCACTTATATGGAATTGATTGAAGGTTAAAAAAACTTCTATAAAAGAAAAGAACGGACGGCACTCATAGTTTTAACCAATAAACAACGTGAATCTGGATTTGTGTAAATTTTCATATTGATCTGAAAAATTCTATTTTGGTCCAATTGCTCATATTTATTTCAGAACTTTATAAAGTTATGAAGCGTAAGATTTCTAATAATTACGAAATACGCTAAAAATATTTACTCGACATTCACATTATTACACTAATAACAGAAACGTACGGTCCATTCAACACAGTCTAATGTTTAATCCGCTGTGGCCGGGTCGGCTCTCCATTCGAAGTAAGTCCACTCCTTCTGCTTCCCGAATCACCATTCGATTTCTCTCACTTCTACATTAAGCCCATTTTATCGATCGGCGACCACCGCTCAGATTGAGTACACCACATCCGTTTTGAGTGATATACTTATCTAGTCCTCTCACTTGAAAGAACTGAAAGTTTCGGAAGGTCAAAAAGTATGGCGGTACCAAGGTCTTCGATACATCACAAAATGTTACAGAGGAAATATCACGAAATCGCGTTACGGGCACATTTTAGACATTGAATGTAGATGTTATGGAAATCCCGAATTATCGAGCTTCAAATGGAAAAGATTCCACAAATGAGACGAAGTCATATTCTCATAATTCTTTGATCTCCAATTTGAACTATTTTAAAGGTTTTGCCTTCTAGCTCGTTTTACTGAAGCGTACGGGCAAGGTGCTCAACGATTTTCTTCGAACTCAAATATCGTCCCTCACAATATACGTTGTAGTTTTTCTTTTGCAGCTCAGCATTGATTCTTTTAAATCAAATCCTTTCCTACTTCACTCGATAGGCGTTTTATTTGCATCTCGTTAGTTCAAGATGAAAGTGGTGCACTCTAGTGCCATCCGCAATTTCATGCCGGTCAAGTCCAGAAGTAGAATCAGGAGAATCTATTGGGTCTATGACGAGGTTATTTATCCATCCAAGCTCACCAATAGAGCCAAGTAGCCACTAACTGCACCCCCTACTCACGTATCGTATCTCATGTATCTACGGTCTTGTTGTGCAACAGAACTGTTGCAGTAGCCATTTACCGCAGCTTTCCCGCAGACCAGGGCTCATTTGAAACAAAAATGATTCGAAAACGTGGGAAAGCTACTCCAAGAACACTCTTTACACAATTAAGAATAGGATTACTGTCTTCTGAAAAATGAATAACTTTTCTTATGACAGAGATTGCATAAAGACTTTACAAACATCTCCCGGGGCGAGTAGATACAGTCAGTCAGTAGGTAAAACCCAATGAAATACCTTATTAGTGAGAGTATCACTTTGAATCAATGGTGAGAGGACCTTCCCAATACTTTTTGCAAGAGGTCAATCACCTCCGGGATGTTTCAATTATTCGTGACACAGGTCATAGAAACTTAAAGATCCATATCCAAAGATCGAAGGAATATATAACTCCCATGCGAACAGGTTTTTTCATCCTTATCCTCCATGATTCCCTGGAAGCCTATGGGACAGTTTTTACGCCCCTACGCAGTGCAGTCCAAATAGCAGATACAGAACTGGAATCCTGTAACAGCAAAATATCGTTCAATGCGCCTCCCATCTTCCGCGGCTAATGACTGAAGGTACTCAGACCCAAAACATCATACTACAGAATTACATAGATTCTTTCAACTAAACGAAATAGTGGTTTCATATACATAAAAATATCTCTAGAAACGTCAGCCGGAAGGGTTTAGGCTTAAGTTCGAAGCGCAATAATGACTTTCACTATTGGTGATATATACAGTAGACCTGTCGCATCAGGTGGGCCGTCTGAACCGAGATCTGAGAACCAGCGGCTTGCATCGCTGGTAGCAGAACAAAGCGGTGGTGGTGCAGTGAAAAGTAGGTGCGAATTCGGCCCGCGTTGTGGCCGGGTTTAGTCTGAAGGGAAGGGATGCGGTAGAGGTGAGCGGCGTTCCGCGCTCGGATGGTCGTAGTAGGGCGAGTCCCAGCTCCGGAGAGGAGTTTATCGAGCTCGAGGCTGGAGAGATAGCGGCGTATCGCCCGTCAAACAATGTTGATCCTCTTGTTGTTCGCGCGTTCTTATGCGGGGGTGGATCAGCGGGAGCGGATGGGGTGGTTTTGCAGGGGGTAGATTTATATGCTTCGCGGAGCAAGACCGGTCCCCACAACACTTTCTTCCATTTTAGCCAACGTTATATGCAGCTTTATTCTTTTAGGACCGTGGTACAAGAGTTGTGGAAGACCTTGGTTCTATCGCTCGGAGTGCGACTTGAGGATGTGCCCCGATATGGGCCCTCAGTTCGCTTCAAGGCCGCCTATTTGTCGCGATGAGAGCCTAGTTTCCAAGCCGTTGATGGAGCATATGGTCAACTTCCCTCGAGATCACCCTGGCGTACGTGTCGTAGTGGCTAGCCCCAGGGCTCTGCCTGAGAGTTCTAATGTGCGCGCGTTGTATGTGAAAGGTCACGGCCGGGTGTAGAAGGCACAGCACAGTGGGAATTGCCTTCTAGCCGCTGTAACAAATGGGATAGACGTCGTTCTTGGACGCGATGCTGCCCGGTTCTTCTTCGCTCAAGCCCAGGGGGCTGCGTTGAATTTCCCTTGCGTGAGTGAGGTACCCAAATTGCTTAATCGATTCCGAATGAAATTACAGGCCCGCAAGCTCCCCAAGGAGCTGACTGCAGATATGGCTCGTAGGCCATGAGAAAATTTGACTGCCGCCCGCCGGGGGGTGTTAATCGCCTTTTCTGCAGGGGACGTGCGAACACTGCGTGGTAGTTGATGCCAATCGGCAGCTGATTTGGGAAAGAGTCGATCACTGGCCGCTCCGCTCCTCCGACCGCACGTTCAGACTTTGCGAAGGAGGTGATGGTATGCAGGGGCTGTCTCGTGCACTACAAGTGCAACACAGCTATGGTCCAGACTCTATTTAACACAGAACTCCGTATCCTGAATCTCCTTTTAAATTCATTTTCAGCCTGATCAGGCCCACAATGTGTTGTATCTGGACGTTGCTGCACGTACGACTAACATGTTTTCTTGAACTTGCTATGAGCCGGAGCATAATCACGGTGAACATTGTCAGATTTAGCAGGTTCTGATCTGCTTCTTTTCCAGTTGTTAGACGAAGCTCTGTCAAGACCGACTATTTTAAATCAAAAGGCCACTGTTATGGGCTCATGTTCATCCAGTTCCGAGTCTCAGAGTAACTTCTGGATCATTTCTCCAGTTATAAATGAAATGGGAACTGTGTTTCCGGGAGCATTTTCTTTGTATTAACGTAACAGGGGCCTAATAACAACACACAGGGTCAAAGGACCGGGGGAGAGTTTTAGATGATTCCTACAGCGTTTGACGTGAGTTTATCCTGTGTGGGAAGATATGTGTGCATTTCGATTCCGAAAGGGTTTCTGAAGTATTTGGATGGCAATACTGGAGGGGTATCTCGGATGATATGTTGAGAGGTCGATGGAGTACGATGCGGGAAGAGTTTTTCGAGAGTAATGATTGAAGTTTGTGCGGGTTTCGGTGCCTGATGTGTGATTGAAGTGCGATCAATGAAGGTTGTTTGGAGTGCGATGCCAGAGGAGTGTGTCGAACACGATGATTATAACGTTTTTGGAGGGCGTTGGCAGAGGTTTGGTCATGCGGAGAAGTAAAGTGATTTAAATCAAGAAATATATTGAACAAACAGACTAGTGCGTTAATCCTTTGTTTAATGCCTTTGGTTGAACTCCACCGTTGGACTACAACGGCGGTGTTTGGAATGACCGCTAATAAATTAGAACTTGGTATTATTTTTATTTGAAGATTATCATGAGAGAACACGCTCCGAGGAACAAATTTTTCGGAGAGTATTCAAAGATTAATTACGCGGGCTGGCAGCGGGTGAAAACCTATCGTGCCTGTATCACTGGGAGTTGAAGCGCCAAGCGACTAACGAAGTCTCGAAGCTCCTTCTGAGGGGATGGAACAAGATTGGAAGCAGCTAAGGAAACGAGGTGTTGGAAGAAACTCTGGCCCTCGTTTCCAAAGGCGACTTAGATATCAATCCCGATTTATGAAAATGGGATATCTTTTGAGTCGCAATAGAAACCGTAATGAAGATTCTTCTGGCGCGAGGCTAGTGTTGCAACAGCGTCTGCTGTAGCTCTACTTGGAGAGGTATGGTGGCGAGCAAAATGATTTTTAATAGTAATTCAGAAGGCGACTTTACTTGTGTGAATACTCTAGACACCCGAAATATATGTATATTGTTAGTGAAGGGGGATCCAAAGGAAAAGAGAAACTAGAATACTAGAAATGGAGCGAATTTTCGACGAGAGCGGGGGTAAAAAATTTATTACAGAAGCGAACGAGAATGTTGTGAAGAACATGATCCCAGCGAGTCATGCCTTCTTCGTACTTGCAGGTAAAACGTTTTAGCCGCTTGGATACAACTTTAATGTTGACCTAATTCTACGACAAGAGCCAATCAGCATTGCCGTGGTACACATCCGACTGATAATACGGTATTATATTGTCGGTATCGTTTTACATTGCTCCAGTTCAGTCCTAGCACTTTCCTTCTGATTTTGAATTGATCTGAGGATCTCGTCCTCAGCAGTCCCCCACTTCTTGCGTCTTTTGAGTCGGCTAATACAACTAATGAACAGTCAACAACACTCTAAAAATAGCACGTAAAACGAAAAAGCGGCCGAACACGCAACATTAACGCGAAACGCTACGACAGTGGAAATAAATAGAGTATAATATATGTTTCAAAAGTAAAAGCTGAAGTTACCCGAAAGCAGAAAGTGACGAGTCCTCATCAAAATTATATGTAAAAACTTCTTCCGTCCTAACGAATTCCAACAAATTCTTACAAAGAACCGTTCTTATTCTTTTCTAAAAGATTTGTCCAGACATAGCTACCGGAAAAGGATTGGAAAACAGAAGTGATTAACTCCTTTTGCGAATATTTTGATCCATGAGAAAATTCATTCTTCGGGTCAGAAAATTATAATCAATAGTTTAAATCCCAAGTTTCGGAAGCATAGAAGAAGTTTATCGATGATCGTAAGAACAGGAAACTGACCCTGTTTACCTTGAGCATACCAGCAGACAGTCATTTAGATTAACAAGAAGGCTCGATATGAGGCAGTCAAGTTTGAAAGTATTCTAAGCGCTATCGAAAAGAAAGATATGGCTAGTTCCCAAACTTATGAGAGTATCATTGGATCTGCAACTTCCATGTACATTGCTCACACAGCAAGCACGTCAATTGATGGGAGCATCTTGCAAATTGATATGAATGACATCTAAATCGAGCATATTATGAATATTTACAAGTACAGAACCTTTGGACTTCCTTGCGAAACAGAAGACCTTATCACGGTAGTTGGTAAGAAGTAGCTCGATCGGATATGATCCGATCTTTCCATGTCTTGTAGACCAAATACATCTTTCCACAGTCACCTATTTGTTTTCAGGACATACAAATCTCTCGGCTATCATGCTTTTCTTGTCGACAAACCCCTGGAATCAAGAGGTTTATAGATCCCTTTGACATTATTTCAGCGGATATACCATTCGGGATGAACACACTCCAAACATGTATTCATTCATACTTGAACTACTTGTGATACAGAGACCAATGTGTTCATCTGTAGAAATCACAATGGAGTACTAGACTGCGCATCGCCTGGATTAGATACTTGTTGAACAACTGACTACTTGTCTCTGGGTATGGGATTTATGAAAATTAACATGTTTACGTCAATGAATCAGAAACTAAAGCACGCCAGGAATTTTTGATATATAATAGTCTGAATAATAGAAGCCACGTAATATCAGATTCAACATCTAATCAGATTCGAAGTTTCATCCTGCTGTCTGAAGTTTCTATTAAAAAATGACAACCTGGGACAAGGTAAAGTCAAATCGAAATATAGAACTTTTGAAAGTGGCTGATGCGTTCAAAAGGGCTGCTAAAGGTATTAAAAAGCTCGAAAAAAGGTCGAAAAAACTTTGACGACAGTAAAAGAAAAGTTAGGAGTTTAAAAGGACTAATAAGTACTTAATCTGCCTTATTGGTACGAACTAGATCTAATTTTAAAGATTTAATGCATTGAAAGTTCTTGAAAAGAACTTTATTTGCACTAATAAGCGAATAAAATCCTCTCAAAGAAGGGACGCTTTGTGGTTCTGGTACCTCATTTTCCGTATGCTCCCCTAATAGGTGATTTTGACAAGCAATTAAATACAGAATTTTCTGGGTAATCATGGTTTTAGGCAACAACTAAATTCAGTCAATTAAGCTCCCCTGGAAATAAAAACCCTGGGCAAGAGCCTATATATGTTAAAAAATAAACCACCTCACACTTTTCCTCTTTAATTAATTCAAATCGAAATATATCCAGGGTGTTTTACCATATAGTACAGGCAGTATGTCATCCTGACTATAATTTATCAGCTTGTAATTAATCTCTTCAAATAATTCAAATTAAGGATACAGTATACAAGTAATATGCATTATTGAAGTATACAAAATTAAACCGGTAACCTACATCTTTTTGGGACTTAAAAACTAAAAACCTTCGAGCATTAATTTTTGAGTGCTTTATAACTCCAAATAGTACCTTTTAAAGCTGTCTATTACACTTCTGTTCTAACTGATGGCCAATTGAAGCTTTTTGAGCTGACAACGTGACTCAATTTGCTGATTTAATCAGCCACCCAATACTGTTGAATGTTCAACATCGACGAGTATCGATATATTGGGAAGACACAGTATCAAGTGATATTCGAGCACCAAATGTTGTGCTGACGCTTGAGTAACTTTAACGGCATGGACATTTGAAAGTGGGTTGTAAAGGAGATACGAGTGGCATTGTAGTAATAATGTTGAATGGTCAAATGATCCAGTCCAAAAAAATGTCAAACATCGCATGGGTACGCAATAAGCGCTGTTCAACCGTATGTATAGATTTCAAAAGGAAGTGATGTAACTGTTAATACTCTTTGCCATCTTGTCCTACAAGTGGATTTTGATTTCATCAAGATTATACATACTCTAATAAGGTAAGGGCTACTCATTGGACACTGGAAAATTATTAGTGGTTAAAAACATAATCTGAAAACCAATGGTTCAGTTTTTCGAAAACACTACTCTGTCGCTCGCAAATCATCTCGTCTTGGTGGCCCATTTCTCAACAGCAAGCCGCCGATAGAACAAAAAATGTACAAATACCTACTAAGAGGAATTTTTAACTGCAAGAACTGCAAACGAAAGGGATATAATCCAGAAAATAAGGACGAAACGATCCCCTGTAGAGCTCTTAAAAAATTCGCGAAAAGAACTTAAATTAAATAGCTCTTGAAAAAACTTTCAGTATATGAATACGAAAAGTGGCTATTTCTTTGCTACGCATTTATATGGAAAGTTATACATGGCATTGCCCCCACAAGCCCGTTACTTCTTGTTGCTGCTACCGTCAGTATCACAAACTATAAACTCGCACGCGATATGTCTACTGAGCACATCGCTACACTCTTCTCTGCTCGGCAACCGGCTTCGCGATGGCCAGGTATTCTTCTTGACCAAGCAAGGTCGTTACTTCTGCATTTATGCCTCATAGTTCCTAGCCCGTTCGCCTATCTATGCCCATTCGATGCCATTTCCTCTCCGTATGGGTTCTTTTTCTCACGTTGCACTGGAGGGGGTATTCATTTTGCCTGCTAAGTTCAGAAGGTTGAGGTGAAGAGTACAAAAAACGTTTGCGGTACTTCAATGGTCAAACAATCTCCGATTGAAACACTCTAGAGTTTCATTTCCCGCATTTCTGTAACCTCCTTACAATCGTCTCATCACATCATTAGCGAAACCAAAGCAGCAGAGTAAGAGCCGTAGAATCAGCAGAAGTATAATTGGAAACAATTAATATTTGAAAATGACCCAATATCTCCGGCATACTCGAAGAAAAATAGCCCACATTTTATTACTAATATTACTCCACTTGCGGGATATGATGCTTTTCATTCCTCAATTTTTCTGCTTCCCTTTCAGCTGTTGTAAAGTTCTATTCAGAATTGAAAAAAATTGGTTCATAAATATTTATTAAATTAGTGGCCCTTTGCAAATGTGCCGGCCTATATCAAATGGCTTATAGGTATATTAGGTTACCTCAAATATAAGCAAAAATTGATATGAGCCTCAAAATTATGAAATGCTTGCTTATAGTGTTGTCGCAGTATGAAAAAACTTGCAGAAGTAGTATCCTTCAAAAAAATCAGATTGTTTGCGGAACAGTAAAAATCTGCAAGATAACAGTAAAATCTGCAAGATAAAGAGTAAGCATCTATGTCTAATTTTTAATTTCCTTGGGATTATCAGGTTGAACGATTTGCTAGGAAATAACGTTTAAAATAGAATATTTAGTAGATATTAGTTGTAGCAACTTGTTATGAATACTAAATTATTCTACCAACCGACTCTCAAACCATATGAACAAAAAAAAGTTCCGTGGAGGTGCGTTTTAATTCAATTATAGCACTTTTAAATATCATAAAAAGGACCCGGCCCGTATTGTAGTGCAATTGGCACTCATACTGTACTGCTACTGGGAGATCTGATTTTGTTGATCTTACTTGATTTAATTCTCTGTACAGGTCATGCCACTGCCATCCGCAGGTGCTACACTGTACAATAAGGGATTTATGTCGACTTCCTACCACCATCGGTCTTGGCACTGTATATCCACCCCATTGGGCCCGAGGGCGTGTACCCCGGACCACCCAGTCCGAACTTGGACCCGATATCTCCGCAAGTGAAAGCACCTATTGGGCCAAGTGTCGACTTTACCCATCTCTAACTTGGATCTCCAGTACTTGGCTGAAATTGACTTTACTTAACCCGCAGTAGTAGATAACAAAACCCTAGCTAACTAGTATTTATACCTACCTGGCCACTAGGGACCCAGAGTAAATAGCCACCCCGGTGTTGACTCTTGACTCGACTCCCAACTTCTGTATCTGCAGCACCCATGCCAACGGCAACTTTAGCTATGGCCACATTTATCCGCCCTGGTTTCCCTTTTATTTTACCCTCTCTACCCCGTATTTTACCATCCCTTTCATTATTCGTTTTTCATATTTACTCACACTTGGCGCCCAGACACCGGCGTCTATATATAAATAGGAACTTCAAGGTTGTAGTTGGTGACAACACCCATATCTCCAAAGGAGATACTCAGCACTGCTGACCGACTGCTACACCATTTTGTCCAATACTGAACCCATGGTGTCCACGGTTCTTTGGAACCGATTCTTCTCAAGGTTCTATCATTCTGCGGATCCCGGCCAGGCCCTACAACCCAGAGGACAAGTAAACCGTCCAGCGTCCAAGGAATCATCCTCGCTCTACCAATCCAACGTCTCCTCGCCGTCAGCGAGCTGTGCTACCGCATCGCAGGGTGCTTAAAGAGGAAGAGGCGCAGCAAACTCCCTGTGAGTCTTTGTGCGTGTGTTTGATTTCTCACTGTCTGACGGGATTCCGTACCTAGGCGAGAACAAATGCGCATCGCCCATTGCACTACATTAATATTTCTAGGTCGGGAGACCATATTTGTGTTATTCTTTTCCAAAAGAAAGTTCACTTGAGCATATTAGGTTTTTATTTAATTAATAGTACCGTTTTCTTCACGTATTTACTTGATCTATCTTGAATTCCCCCTCGCGATAATAGTACAGAAATTGATGAGCTCGTGTTGAAACGGAATCAAAATTATTCGCTTGCTGTAGATTTAAGTCTACGGTGAAAGAATTACTGTCCCGGATCAGTAAAATATTATCTAACGAACCATTGAATGCTCTCAATTCTTCCCAATTTCTTGTTTAGAAAGAGGAAAAGCGTGGTAAATTACATTTTAGTTTTCAGTTTACTCCTTACAATACTCAGGTCAGCCAATAGGGAAATATCCCGTCATCTAATTGCCCATATATTTAGGCTTTATATAACGTGGGATGATTCCCTGAATTACACGTCTTGGGTATGGGTTCTATATTTAGCTGGTAAAACTTATTCTCATGGGGACAGATTTCAGCTTTGGTCCCATTACACAGAGCTCATGCAATCGAGGAACTTTTTTGCTCATCTTATGGTGAGAGAAGGTGATTTTCGAACTTTTGAAATACATTTTTAGTCTCATTGTGTTAAAAAATTGGATAGGATCGAAATTTGAAACCCAATTAATTATTTCTTCCAGTTAGTTTTGCTAACCCACAGCAATTCTAGTAAGAAGACTCCAGTAATTCACCATTCTTCATGGTTTATCAACTCCTGTTGAGTTTATTTAAAAGGTTTGATTCGAACTCTACAGTTATCAAAATACTGTGACTATTTTATGAAATTTGGTACCTAGGTATCAATTACATCTATTTCCTAGTTTTTCGATTCAAAGATTCTAAAAGCTACAAATCACATTGAGACTGTGCTCGTACAGCAACAAATGTAGCGTAATTCTAGTGAGTTAGGTCATACGAAATCTTGAGGAATATATTTTTACTGTTCAATATCTCTCTTTGGCGACAAAATATCTAAAATTTATTAAGCTACTAATACTTGTCGCTAACGCAAAATGATTATTAATATATTGCGTTTAAAGCAACATAATAGGAACATACTTTCAGTTATTATAAAAGAAAGAGGAAGTTTAGTTATTAATTCTTGTAAGACGAAAAAGTGCTTCATAATTGTTTTGAATGTGAAAAAGGTCATAATATCACACGCAGACAGATCCTGGAACATAAAATTCGATCGTAAAGCACCAATTGACCCCGCAAAATATTAAAAAATACTTACCGGAGTACAAAAAATACATGATGAATTGAAAAAGGCTCATAATTACGGTATAAATACATACTAGACATAATGAAGTAAATAAAAGATATATGGTATGAACTACAATAGAATTACACATTTTTCGAGCCAGAAATTTTGTAGCACTTTGCTTGTAAGAAGAGAGACGTTGAACAGAAAAAATGGATGAATAAAATAAGGATATGATTCAAAAAAGAAAGTGGGAAGTATGAAGGTAAGTACCCAGATAGTAGGGTTTTCGAAGAAGGTCATAATTTAGTCTGTGAAATGCGTTATGAGAATGTCAATTTCAGTTCCTAAACTAGTCCTGGGCCGTTATATTCTAAAAAAGATCTTATAATAATAACAAAGTAAATGAAGATAAATATATTAACCAAAGGACTAATTAACGAGAAATCTGGATATTATATAGAAATAGATCTAAAAAGACAACAAGAAAATGATTATTTGGTGCAGAATATTTATTTATATATATTTTAACATTTGACATCCTCGCTTGTTAAAATGAGACTGTCTGAATAATTCTGATTAAATTTCGGAGGTCAATAAAATACTTGTTCGATATTAAAAGGGCAATAATATCTCAACCTGTGCTATTTTTTATTCTCAATGAGAAAAGATGGAACATTTTTAAACGTTTGTAACGTTATTTTTTACTGCCCTAAATTTATTATTACGTCGTTAATAGTAACTGGCCACACGAAAGAGAACTTATATTTATTAATTGCAGTTAAATTAAATTTTATAAGTCTAAGAAAATTTTGACAACATTTGATTCAAGAACAACGATGATATTTATCAAAAGAGTTTAAAAAGTTTTAGAAAATAGTGTTCATGATGATTTTTTCCTCAATAGTGAAACTCGGAATGAATTAACAATTTAAATTAAAAGGGATTCAAATTTTTTTCAATCGCTCATTGTTTTTAAATAAATATTCTTAATAATTATTCAGGTGGTAAAATGGCCAATGCTGAAAAGTCGAAGTTGATAATACTAAATGGTATTTTTTAAAAGACCTTTCAACTGAGATGAAAGTTAAAATCAAAACTATGCTTTTGCGGAAAATATGATTGAATTTGAACGAATCATGGTAAATAATAGAATTTTCAGTACACAGCAGGCTTATTTTATTAGGGACACTGAAAACTAATTTTGAGAAATTAAAGTAGCATAAGAGTAAAACTAAGTCTGTATAGAAGGCATGATAGAACTTTTGAGAAGAAGAGCATATATACCAATGGAAGTATAAGTCGTATGGGAGCAAAAAGCCTCTTCATAATAGTTCGATAAAAATTTTGAATGTTAATAGTTCTTAATATTGATGCAGCCAAAAGAAAATGAAAACAGTAAATAGAGTCTTTTGCGCGCATTTGCGAACCATATTAAAAATTCTTCTCTTTTTTAAGACCTTGAACTTTTCAAGGCGTCCATATTATCTAAAGATATGCGCCGAACAATCTTAAGTTTCTCCCCGCCGTTACCTGGAAAAGTAAGGCGTTCTGCTCCGAACAGAGATGAAAAGGTCTCTCCTGCAATGAAATCTGGAAAATATTGCACCATCTTGTTCATATATTTGAAAAGCTTGGGAGATTTCACAGCGTTAAATTAGCATAGTTCTGTTTCATATGCTTCATCATAACGCACTAAAACATAACTGCTCCATTCTCTCTAGCAGAAAGTATGCGAAATCGTTTTACTCTAGAAACTCAGCTCAATCCCCACCAAGTCTTCATGGAAAAATTTTCGCCAGGCTTAACATACTGGCAGAAGTACCATTTTCTCATATTTTGCAATCTTTTTGCTCATGATAACCTTACAACTGTGATCACTGGTCACCTTCCAATGTCAAACAATGAAACGTCATCAGCTATGCTTACAGTCTATTTAAAAACCTTGTAAGGTGCATTTATCAAATATTTGCTAAACTCTCATTCTGAATCCCTTTTACATGACAACTTTTTGTGAAATCATCATTGAAACGTCCTTGAATAGCTTATTTAACCATTGGAGAGGTTTTAAATGAGCGATACTAGTATTTGGATGTAAAATTGTATCTTTTACTTTTTAGGTTTCTGTTCCTCTCCATTGCTCCAGTTGAGCGCAAAGGAAGAGAATTCCAACAACATAAAATTCATTCTTCATACAAACTAACAACCCTATTTAGCTCCTGCCAATTAAGTTTTCTTTTCCACACCAAATTTAATGCCCAAAATATGAATTGAATTCAAATTAAGATCTAGTCAACTCCAGTAAAGCTAATAAAACGAGAAACGAAAAACTTGGAATAATACAAGTCTCATTAATTTCGGTAGATAGAAGTTTCCTTCAGTGCTGCGCTCTCACTTGCCATGAAATAATGTTAGGTGAATTCGCATCTTACTGCGGATGTTAAATCAGCGCAGCTGTTAAAATAGTTTCATAATATTAAATCATCGTCTTTGTAGCCCTGCAGGGGTTGCGAATCAAATAAATACATTACATAACTCCTGTATTAACCTCTCACTGCTCCTACGAAAGGAATATATTTTTGTAGCGTAAATTAGACGTTTACAATATTAAAAAAGCAAGCAGAGGTAACTGCTCCATTAGACGCTCCCTAGTCCCTCATGTCGCTTTTTTGCTCGCTAAATCATAGAGATATTCGTTTTAAAGGCCATAAGAATATTTTTTATCACTTTTGCTCAAATTGCAACATAAGGATGCCACGATTGAACCATTTAATTTGTAAATCAAAGCCATTTTACGGATTCACATCAAGTTTAAAGAAATATGAGAGACCAAACCATCCGAAATTCTCAGTAATCGAGTAGGAGACTTAATCAATCAAAAGTTTAGAAAACCTAACATTTTCGATTCGATAATATGTATTTGCATACTATTACTCTCATTTTATTGCTTATTTTCGGAGATGACCAGGCCCAGTGAGGTTTTTATCAGTACAAATAGCTAAAATTGTAGAGCTAGAGTATCATTCCGATTACTTTACTCTAAATAAGGAACATGAAGATACTATATTTCTTGGGAATTGGGGAAACTTAAAAATGTATTTAATTAGCATTTATTTCCTTTTTAAAGTTATTAAATTATTTTGAGGGCCATACGAGGACAAACGAAAATTTTCTTAGCTTGAAATATACCAAAATACTCTATTCGAAACTGAAGTTTTGCCGGCCTGAAAGTAGTTTAAGACTTTTTCTGCTGAAGTGGCACTACATCCTTTGAGTTGCTCTGATTTTGGTATGTATGTGCGTAGATGCTACTAGAATGATTTTTTGTAAGAATCAATCGTCAAATTGCATAAAACATTATTTATGCTGCTTAACGTCGTGCAAATGTTTCACATATCGTACAGTATCAAAATTGAAAAAATGCCTATATTTCCCAAAGCTATTGAAATATGCGACAAATATTTAGTTCAGGTACCTTACTTATAATTATGTCTGGCACTGTCGTACTCTTCAATAAAACTTCCACATAGCACATTTCTTTGAAGCATTGTAATCTCAGTGTTTGCCTTTATTCAGAATTTCGTGAGCCGAAACCTGTCATAAGCATTTTTTTCTTGGAATTTGATCTTAAATCCTTGCTAATTCTTAAAATGAATTATTTAGGATTCAGAAACTGCTTAATTTACTTGCAAGTGAATTGTATGTATGTAAAGTATATCCTGAAAATGCTAAGGAGTGCGAGAAAAAGATTCCAGGGAATTCAATTATGATTTAATTGGAGTACCGCCTCATCAAATGTGTGCTATGTCACCGAACTGATTTTTACAGAAGAACTTTTACGTCGCTTTCTATTTGCTTTTCTATTGCTCTGTTCTTCGGATATCACCCCTGAACAGCTAAATTTGGTTCTATTCTGTCTCCATTGATCGCCGCATGTTTCCCGCCACACAAATCGTTGACTCTCAACACTGCTTCTCTTCTTTGCTCCTTACCTTATCTTTTGAGTTATATGTGTAAGGTGTTTCTCACATTCTTTATCAAATTTTCAAGATGAAGTGAATATATTTCTTTCATCATGCGAATACAAATTTATTCTCTCTCCAGGCCTACTTAGTCCGTATCTTTCATTTCCTTTAGGTTTCTCATCGCATAAACGGATTTAAGCTTTCCAAAGATGATCTTTTTGGCACCCCTATGCATCTCTCTCGGTTTGAAGACTCAATGTGAGCCTAAAATTACCCTTTTAGTATCACCATACCAAACAAAGAGTTGAAAATGTTTCCCCTATGCCCTCATATCATAAATCTAATTGAATAATCTCACTCACAAATCTCCTTCACTGATGACTCGCTTTTGATTCAGACCAGAATTACTGTGATACTTCCTGTAGACTAAACTGTAAAGGTTCTCACAGTTCTACCTTTCGTTGATATAAGATGCTCTATCCCTATTAAAAAATTACTTAGTCCCTAGCAGACATTTTAGGCCTCCTGGGGCTTCCTCGAAGAACCAGATAAAATTTCTCTGTAAGCATCTTCATGCTTCATCTTATCTCGTTTCGCCACTAGACGGGAGTTTAAGTCGCCTCAAAATAACAGATACACCTATTCAAATTATGCACTTGCTTTCTGTGGATGCTTTCAATCAAGGACAAGTTTTCCTCATCCACTTACGATCTGTCTCTATCGCTTCACTCCTTTGCAGACCTTATTCGTTCCATTTTATCTTCCATCTGTTTAAAGAAATTATGGAGCCCAAATCTGCTTGTACAGCACAAAAGCGTGAGATTTTTCAAGCCGAGTTAACTTAGTTCAGCCATTAATATATGGTTCTGCAGTAAAAGACTTTTCTGGACTTTATGTTGAAATATCACACATTTTGAAAGCCATATTTCCACTGATCCCCTTGCTCAATAAATATTGCGATTATATCAGTGATTTAGTTCCGTGATTCTTCTCTTGTTTTCTCATCGATTATTATCATAAGTGTCCAAAAGCTTATTCTACGCTTTAAATAATTCTTCAAACACTTTCAACGTTTTCAGCGTCAAGTAGATGTGAAAACTGATTTCTAGCACCTTCAAGAAACATATTTTTTAAATGAGCTTCCCGTGTATACTTCAAGCTCGTCCAGAAGTATAGCCTTATTTTTTCCCTTCCAAGATATAACAAAATAAGAAAATACTCCATTGTCATTAATACAGCTATCGAAAGAGCCCTTAATTCTACATCTCTATACATAAACGCAATTTAAATAATTAGAGAAGACTGACTCCTAAAAACCTTCGGTATCTTTAATTATGCACTGGAATCCGCAAATATCGAAAATCTACTATTCAATTTTTAAATATGCAAAAAGCTTCCAACAACTGCCAAAAATTTCACTGATTAATCAAGATGACCTCATAACTGTGACTAAAGCCGTCCTCGTAAAATATTTGGCCAATAAATCCTAATTTTGCTACTTTAATGTGTATCAACTGCCAAAAGCATCTATTTGGCGGTAGATGATACAAATAAATCCCCCGATTCGTCTGAACCCAGAAATTCGCCTTATTCCTATAAGGTTAAAGATATTGCATGAAATTCTCTCACCGTCATCTAAGTATCTGAAAATACAGGACACAAAGGTATCGTCTCTATTTTTAAAGATTTTTCCTTATCCCAAATCTCGCTTTTAAGAAGAACATATTTTTTCCGCTTACACAAGGGGTGTTCTACTTGTGTTGTAACTCTTATGCGTTTTTGACTTCTTAGATTGGCTTATGACCGGATTCTAAGGCTCTTGTAATTTGCTTCGGCGTTTCAGCTATAGAATTGCGAAAAACAGGGTATTCAGCAAGTGCTCAATGCAGAAAATACTACATTCCCCAGATATCGAAGGCTCCATTCCATTTTACATTAGGTCAGAGCTCTGAATTAAGACTTTTTCCATTGGAAAAAATAGTCTCCCTGTGCTTAGATTGGAGTTTACCGCTTGTTTGGAAGTTAACTTGCAAATATACTTTACATTATTGAACATGAACATACACTTAAGCACTATTTGTTGTGTCAGATTTCGTTAACATATCCAGCTCAATTTATCATCAACTATTAGCCCACTTTATGGTTTGTTTCTTAACAAACTATCAATAGTCGGGCACTGAACGATTGAGGATCTCAAAAGTATACAGAAAAGAAATTTCTTGTGCTTAATGTACATTTTTAGAAACCACAACACTCTCTGAACACGATAAAACGATAAATATTTTCAACTAAACTTTTTTCGTTGTCTTGTTGAGGTTTCCGGGGACTAATTAAAGTATTTTTCTCAGAGTTGAAAGTTTATTTTATTTCACTTAAATTATATATGATTACTCTTAGTGAACTAGTATATACTTTGAGACCTTTGATTTATTTTTTAGGCTGTTTAGATATTTAAATATTTTCTGCGGAAAAAGACAAAGTTCAAAGAATGAATGCCCTAAAATCCGTAAGATAGCTGATTCAAAACTAACCTTGCAGAATATTAACTTCTCCTTCATGCTCTTCGTTCGGAAAATTTTGAAGATATCCGTTGTATGGATTTCAAGAACTTCTGCAAGAAAGTTACATCAGAAATAACTTGCCTTTTCTCAAGTCGTCCTGCAAAATTGGATACTTAAAAGTTTGAGTCTTACCCTCCTCAATTCATTCACCTCCGAGCTTCGCCACAAGACCCTTCCAAGAACTTCGGGGTGCCTCTTTTTTTACTAAAATCTATGTCCAGAATATAGTCAAATGAGACTCCTCATTATACCAAACACTCTTTCACACTCTGGAATAACACAGTCCGTGACAAATTTTTAACAGAAAGGAGCCATTTCACGATATTGGTGTTTCATTAAGAGAACAAAACGAATGAAGCTGAATCCTTGGCTTGTTGAAGCCTTCGCGATGTGCTTCTACCCTCACAGAAAATTATTCATCTTTGGCCAGCCAGAGCGGAAAATGTTTACATGATGATATGTAAGTTTTAATGCACAGTAATACAGGCATAACTTCAAGATAAATCCAAATATACGCGGATGAATGGTAGGCAAGATATCCCTTTAACGCCGGAAAAACTTAGGTCTGAACAGATATTCCGAGAGCAAAATTCTATTGAATGGAAAGATACACAGACTATCCTTCTTCGGTCAAACTGTACTGTCCTATTTCAGCTGAAGGAGCTTCCATTTTGATTCTTTTCGGTCGTTTAGGGACTGAAAGAAATATGGGAAGTGCGTAATTTCGAAATTTCCTGTAACAGGTTTTAATCATTGCGTAAATAAGTTAGTTACCTGCATATATTATTGGAATGTTTAATGAATCCAACTCAAGTAACAAAAATGTTTTTTGACGGTAGAGATGAATAAAGAGTAACGCTCCAAAAATTAGAGCAACTCATTTGAACTCTAGTCAATTAAATCTTGAACGCATTTTATTCAATACCGTTAAATTTCACGCGTTAAACCCGATGTTTTCTTTCAGGTTCTCACTGTTTCAAATAATTTCAGAAAATTTTTGTCCCAGAGTAGAAAGCCTATTCATAAGTATTGATCTCATATCTGTTATACGAAATTTACCTCCCTTGAATAACCTGCATAATCTATTATATGATCGAATAGACGTAGAAAAGGCTTTTTGAACTTTTATTGAAACGATGATGTGCTCATAGAGAATTGAATAGAATTCCATAAACCAAACAATCAAAAAATATCTCATTTTTTGAATGCAAATGACCTCAGATGAACTCCAAAAGGCTCTAAGCTACTATTACACCATAACTGATGCTTTTTGACTAATTATTTGAATCGTGTGACTTCAAAGGATTCCTTCCATTTCATTAGCGGAATAAATCCTTTTCTGTGCCTTTATTCTTCATAGTCACTGAATAATCATTTCTAGAGACAATTGAAATGTCTCAGATAGCTTCAAACCATAAATTCTGATTTCATTAATGATAAATTACACTTGTCCAATCTATTAGTTCCTTATATTAAAGAATTCATATTTTAAACAAAGGAAATATACTTATTCAAGCGACATACATGGAGAAGATCTTCGCAAGATCATATATGGGGAACTCAATGCCAGCTAGTCATCCTGTAGTCCCGAACAGTTTAGTTGACATGGAATCGGAATGTACATGACATGGAATCGGAATATCCATGACATTCATTATTAAACACACATCGCTACGCAATAGGCAGTCTCTTGTACTCGGTGATCTACAGATTTCGAAATATCGATTATGATGAAATAATAATATGTTTTTTTCGCGAAAATCCCCTAATGTGTCTCTAATATTGTTAACAAAATCGATTTACTGAACCACAGAAATTAAGGGCCGTGGTACATACTTTTAGCAAAACTAAAGAATGTTTTTAGTTTGGTTTATTGTAAGAAAAAATTATTTTCTATGTTCCAGAACTCGAGAATAATCTCCGAATAAGCCTAGAAGCAGCTTCAATTCGCGAAGTTGCTGATCAGCGCATCCTGTGGTCTTATTTCTCGCTCATAAAATTTAAATGTCTTTACTAGGTAATTCCCCTCAAACTAAAGGGGTAATTCACAGCAAGAAAATGATATATAATTCGGTAATACAATTTTTGAAGCAAATGACTAGTTTCAAAGCACTACATAGCTTTTCAAGAGAAGATCTCAACACATTTGTCTTCCTTTTGAAGAACAAAAGTACATACATGAATCTTCGTATGTCATAAAACCTAACCCACAGTTGTTGTAACGCATAAAGTAGACTTTTCAAATGCCTTCTAGCCTTCCGTTAGGTCCAAAGCTTGGCATATTAACTTTATATAACGTCTTCTTGAGTTTTCAAAGTCCGCAAAAGTGCAACAACGTCGCCAATTAAATTCTAGAAGCCGAGAAAGTCCCTTTTGAAGAAAACTGTGAAAGTAGGGGACTAATCTTGAGACAGTTTCCTTGGAGGTCCGAAAAAATGCTTTTTATCGCAGTCAATTGTATTAAGCGCTTAAACGTTGGTAGCATTGTTACCGTTCTAAATGTTACGGATATTACCGTTTTAAGCGATTTTTGCTAACAATTACCTTATATGGTGCAAATTCATGTCATTTTCTATCAATAAACTCTATTAAATCTCTAAACATAAAATAACTTATATATATTGCAGAGAAAATCGATAAAAGTCCTAACTTTATGAGCTGCTGGTTCACGGGAATAATAATTCAATCTCTCTGTCATTTTCACAAGTACTTAAGAGCTTTAAAGAGGGCTTCGAGAAGCTTAAGTCTACTTTTACAAATGAAATCCTAGGATTCTTCGGGACAACTGTACTCGGTACATAAAGTAGTACAACAAAACATGGTAAAATTTATTTTTCGGAGTAAATATTTCTAGATGCATGGCTTTCTGCGATTAATCCTATCGCACATACAATTGCGATAAAATATTGCTTCCTGAAATCAAAATGAAGCAGGGAGTAAACGTCGCTGAAACCATTAGAACTAATCCGAAATTGTTCAGGAAGAAGTGATTTATACGGCAAATTATGTTGACTTAATCCGTTTGAGAGTGTGCATGTTGTTATGCGTCGGAGGTAATTTTTTTCTAGACGTGAATGAAGATTCGAATGATCTACAGTCAGCGATCGAATTCAGGATCTGACGCTTACATATGGTCCTACTGGCGACCTCTGATTCCAGAAACGCAAACTGTCTGTCGGCTCCCGCCCCCTTCCGACAACCCCACAAAGCCCCCAATTTCGAGTTCCCACCGCTAGCTTGCGATTCCCTGGATTCGTCCTCCTCTGCTACGATCCTCTTCATGGACGGTCTCCTTCCGCGCATCGCAAAGTTCCACACATCAACTTGAATCACCCGCACGATCATCTATCGGAGCTAATCCCCTAAATCCGCCGTTCGTACAGCTCGGCCCCTCTGTGACTACGCCGTTCGTTCAGCTCAGCCCCCGCTATCTCGCCCTTCCCTTCGCTCTAACCTACGCTCCTTTCGCTTTCTAACCGCTCTATACGAATCCGAACTACGTGTTGATTGTACAACACGGGCTTCGTGTGTGTGTTGCTGTGTAATTGGCGACAGTATTAGTTGGTTTGCTGGGGTTTTATTTATTCTGCTAGTTAGATTGGTCACTCCGAGTGAAACAGCATGCGAAGTAGGAGGGCAGCAGCACTGGACCAGATAGTAAAACTCATCAGTCGCATTACTGTATTTTGACCTTGACTGGGTAGTAAAGACGGGCAAAGCTGGACGAACTCGTTTAGCGCGGTTGTCGAGGACAAGTTGAGAACGCGCAGGGAGCGCGCCAAAGGTGTCAAATGCGAGAAGAAGAACTTTATGGTATTAGTATAACGGGTGTCCGCTGCAGGATCCGACTATATTGCCAGCCAAGAGCTAGCTGGGTGGTCCACGTCGGCCACGTGCAGCAGGACGAAATGTCACTGGACGTGGAACATAATTATGTGGAATAATTACTTCTTGCAGTTTAGCAATGAGATGCCTCTCAGTACTGTACCAAGTCGACTGTTCTTATGCGTGCAGTATGTCGATAAACATGCACGGTTGAGGGCTCGAGGATGGTGTCTTGCTTTAACAGTACTGTACTGCACTGTACTGTACAGCATTTACTATGTCGCCTTCATGCCCTCTGAACCGCATTACTTTTGTGACGAGATGGAAACTATCGCAGATGCTTTCACGCTGTGAGAGCGGGCTGAGGCCACAGCAAATTAGGTTTTCTTGGCACCTCCTGTATCGAGAAGGGGGAAACCTCTGGGGTTTCTGCCATTGAAAGATGTAATGGGCTGCTACCACAAATGCTAAAATGAGAAAAAGGGACTTGCAAGCAATGAAAGTGCCCAACACCCGAAAAGCGTCATCACTGAAGACGGGACTCGGCCTGGCCACATCATTTGCTACACACAGAATAGCTAGAGCTTGGTCTTTTTCGAGATAAGGGTCATAGTGTGCAATGATTTTGATGCCCTCATCACTTCACGACCTATCGCAGTAACTCAGCCATTTGTTTTAACCAAACCACTCATCCTTCTTCGCCTAGTACTACTAGGTGTCGATAAAAGTAATCATTCAATGCGATAACCTATGCTCCTTCGTCACAGAGATTCTCTTGCAAGAGAGTGTGTACTAGTTCTCTACATCTTTGTCCCCGTATTTTACAGAGCACGCATTCTTCCTTCCTATGGGTTTCGCGTGTACGAGACGAGCAACGTAACACCGTTTTCCTGATGTTTTGCTACATTTTTCTTCCATGCCTTTTTCCATTTATAAGCCTGATAACTCTAGCGGCAGACACCTCCGCCGACTTTGATTTGCTCTTATTCGTCCCTGCTTAGTTGCACCTACAAGCTGCTAGGCATATTCAGGACATTTCTAAGCACAGCCTGGAATGTCTTTCCACCTGCCTCTTTTGGAAAAAAACAGGCCAAACTGCAAAGTCTCGATCCGGCAACTCGTCTGCTTACTTCTTGATCTAGACTTTTCCGACTTTCCTTTGTCTATACTCAGAAGCTACTTGGAAACAACCGTACCTTCTCCAGAAAAAAATATCCCTCTTGGCCCATACCAATTCAACTCATTATCAAAGGAAAGACAGACGGAGCCTAACATCCCTTCCTCGTCTTTACTCTTATGGTTCGTTACCTGGTAGAGACATTGTCCAGGTACCCCCCATGTCACTGTCCACGACATCACGCTCTAAAGCCCCATGATGCATTGCAGAAAACGGTGGGGCTGTCTTCAAGTGATGATATTGTCAGTAACAGCTGTTAAAAACTGCTCATTGCAGCAATGCGTTTCCGTTTTGGAAAATCGCAGGTTCTTTGGTTCCCCGGTTCGTATCTAAAACTTCCTTTGGCCATGCGTTCACTCCACCCGCACTTAACCAACATAGCTTCCCACTTTAGTTTCCTGTCCAACTGGGTTTGCCTCTTGATCTTATGATTTGATCTTGCGAGGCGGTCCTTTCTTCTTCGCGAGGGGGTGCGCCGATTGTTTGAATTGAAAGCACCAGATTAAGTACTCAGGAATGTTGGAACATCTTGCAAGAGATCATTTCCAGTGAGAAATCTACTCCAAGCACTATTGCTACTTCCTCTCCATGAGCTGGCTCAGGCTGACATGTGTCCTGCAGTTGAGAAGCATAAACAATCACAGCCTGGCAAACTTCATTCTTTCCAAGCAAGAGCAAAACAGCCGCAGTCTACATCGCTCTCGAGTATCAAACCTTCTCTTCTCCTGCAACGGAAGTGAAAGTGTAACACCCTTTATTTTTTTAGTTTCTCCCCTCAGTGTATCGTTAAATGACCTGTGACAGCCCGTTGTTTGTCTCAAGGTGTGCCACTTACAATTTTTGAATTGCAAAGGAGAAACAAAAACTGAACGCTTTCATATTATTGCTGACGCTCTATACTGACATTCAAATACACCTCTGTTAGTAGGGAGTGTCTGTGCGATGTCAAAGTTACAACATTCTTTCCACAAAGCCGACGGAAAGTAGATATCAACTACGTTCCTGTTGATTCACGGAAATGATAGCAGAAGTGACAGCATTTTACGGAAGCTGCATGACCTGGAAGATCCCGTCCGATTGGGGACTGCACATTAGATGACTGTATAGCAAGCTACGCACCAACTTCAATACTGACCAGAGCTTCACATCGTACCAACCGTAAGGAAATGGTAACAAAGTTTAGGTTACATGGGAATGACCCATCTGTAGGAAGGTGTGCAACGCTGAGCTAGTCTCAATCTGCCGTGGTTCTATTGTGTATACTCAAAAAACAAATGAGTAAATCATCATCATTAGCATGAGGCAGTCGATAGTAATGGGGGTATACTACGCTCGTGAATGAAACTATCAGCCCTGTTTGCAGCTAGAGGTGTCACGCCTTTGCAGTAATTTTTCGAGGCAAAAAAGAGAGCAACTTGAGACTTTCCTTGAGGAGTACTAGCCTCTCATAAAGCGATGTAAATACTGGTATTCTCGTGAGACAGTTGTTACATTTAGTGTGTATGTATTTATAAATCACGACATGCTCAGGAGAGTGGGGAACTGCTCTGCAGTTGACAGCATCATCATTAAGCGTCAGCAATTGATAGCTGTCTGTTTCAAATATATAGGTTGTTTCAAACCTTTCACCTGGAAGCCTTTATTCAAGAGTTCAAAATTACGGAGTCTGTAAAAGGAGCTCACAGTACTGCCACTTTCTCGAAGAAATCTGTAACCAGTAAAAATTATATGAAGCCACCCTCGGAATGTTGAGGAAAGGCAGGGGAAGTAAGGCACCGCATTGCGGCGCATGTACCTCGGTGTTCTCTCTAAAAGAAACAAGAGCGTGACGGCCAGACATCCGCTTCACAAAACTTGCCTCGCACGCGTCTCTTCCGGAAAAATGCAGTTTGCAAAGCGATTTAGTTGATCTACATTCCCACTTGAAAGAACGAGGCAGTTATCCCTAACGGTTGCATAAAGGCAACCAAATTATCTCCCATCCACAATTAAATAATTTGCCCACTGTGAAAGCACTGTTACCAATTTTTTTCCTCTATTAGCTGCTATCGATAATTGCGGAATTTGACAAAGCAGGCAATTTGAATTATAACTCTAGTTTGGTCATAACATACGAGCATCATATGATGGGCTAGGAAGTTATGAATTTCTTGTGAACATTGTCCATGTTTACAGAAAATTCACGACAATAATTGATGAAAGTTTGAAAGTTAGCCCCTCGAGAGAGTATCTCAGTGGCACAGTCTATAGTTCGATCTCTTACAGTATTGTAATGCAGAACTGCGAGGTGATTGTTGGTAAAATCTCGTGCAAGGTTGGAAGAGGGGGCGCTTATTGTAGGGTGGAGAATGGTTTGATTTATTATTTTTCAGATTGACGATGGCAACCACTCCCAAGTTGCGGAGATAGGTGGCAAATTTGATTATAATGAAGATCGTGAAGTTTGAATCGTGAATTATTACGCAGTGGTGTCAGTTTTTAGGCAAATGCAAAAGAGTGCCGAGACAGATATGGAAACACAAGGCTATTTGCGGAGCTTTTAGAAACACGGGTGACCGCATCGTGACTTGGCCATCCTATCGTTTCTGCGAGTTATTTGTGGACGGCTCTCTAGACATGTGTTTCGCCATATAAATGCTGGCATTCGATACCTGAGAACAACTTTATCGCGGTTTCCTTGACCACAGCTTGCTGTTCGCCAAAAATCAACCCAGGTTAAGGCAGAACGCAGATACCAAAAAATAGCAATGCTTTAGATGGTACTTCGGAACCATCAGTAGATACTATACATAGGTCTGAATGGCAGTGGCTATTTTTTAAATTAATGGAATGTACTACGACGCGAATGGTTTAATTTGGTGATTATTTGGGAGGTGTGATGAACATTTATTTATCTCCTGACTAAAAGCCGTCCTAACGGGAGGTGCAGTATGGGACCCGGGGCTTCAGGAAAATGATGTAGCAGCAGAAAGCAGGGCAGGGTCGCGACAGATTCGGGGTTGCGGTAGGTTTTTGGGTACGGGATGGTCTTTCCGAGGGCATGGTGAGAATGGGCCAAACATCGTTTTAACGCCTTTTACAAACAGTTTTTCAGTCAAAGAAAAATTATTACTAAATGAATGGTGGTGATTATTTCACGGAATGCTATCACTGTACACCAAGAAGAGCCATTACAATACTGTACAGATTGTATTGCACATACTCAATGAAGTAATGTTTCTTCTTCTTCTACTGTACTGTTCAGTACTACAAAGCACGTGGCCGACGTGTAACATTTGGTTGCCTCTTCGCCGAATAGTCGGACCAGTCAATGTACCGCACGGCACCGTACAGAAACAGCTTGATGCTTACATGTACAGTTACAGTACTGTAATGTCGCCCTCCACACGCTTTTGTGCAACATTGTACAACTCACAAAGATTTACCACCACCACCATTGTAGCCCACTCGACCTCCTATGGTAGGTACAGTACGGTACTGTAAGGTACCTGGCGTCTGCACACTCTTTTGAGTCAATTGTGGTTCTCTGGAAACCTTTAAGATATCTCGCTCTGTTATGCGTTTGCGACACACGTTACCGCGCCGCGGGTCTGGATACTCGGCACGAGGTTCCGCTCCTCATCCCGGGCACTGAGCTCCGGCCCGCCGATATCCTGGTACAAATCCCCCTATCCTCGGAAGGCACAACGTTGCGCCCCATTGCGTGTGACATCACTGTCGTCTCACCGTTCAAGGTCGCAATTCGCACCAAGGCGACCCAGGTTGCAGGTGGCGCTGCCGATCTGGTGGCTCGCGACAAGGTTACAACTGTGGAACGCAACCTCGCCCAACGCCTTCCTGCTCCCTCAACTGGCCCATCTTCTGCGCCGTACACGGCGAACTTCACGTTTCGACCTCTGGCATTTGATTCCCTGGGTGCCGCCTCCCTGGTACAATTGCGTTTATCGAGAAGTTAATTTCGCGGATCGCGTCCAAGTGTCACTCGACACCTGGTGTTATCCGCCGCCGTATCTATCAGCGACTGAGTTGCACCCTCTGGTCATCCATTGCTCAAGCTATCCTGTCCCGATGCCCGATGCGCATAGACGACGAGGTACATCTGGTTCGATCTTAGCCGTATAGTTAAGACTTGCGCAGTCCCCAGTAGATAGTAAATGCATTAAAGTTCTTTTCTTTTCTTCTCTTAAGACGCACACAATATATCTTCCAAGATTGAATCACCGAAACCTTTCTCCTGAAAACACAGGGAAAGAACCTAAGTTTCAGACGTCCTATGTTATTTCTTGCGGATTGTACATTCTGTGCGGTACCTGGCTACTTTACAAATGGCAACTACACATAGAACGTAGTTGATCATGTTGCGGTATCTATTCATTTAATATGTTGAGATTTGGGAGGGTTTTACTCTTGGAAGATATATCCTATCTATCCTTAAGTACTGTACTCTAGACAGCCAAAATCGACCAAAGAGCATGATGGTACAGTAATGGGAGAGGAACGACGCTCCCTTCAAGGCCAGCTTAAGTCTATTGTCCATAGGACAGTTGCACTCATATGAGTCCATATTTCTAACGGCAAAATATTATATAAAAAATTTCAGAATGATACCATTAGCTTTTCAGTGTATCTAGTAGCACCCTTGGGTATTCAACCGTGCAAAACTTCAAAGAGTACACTCCAACTGTTCAAACGATCTCACAACAAGTTTGTCAAGATCGCAAAATTTAACCAAAATGACAAATCCAAATAACTCTCGCCAACAGCCCAGAAACCTTTTCAACACTCGCGCAGCCCTTGTTACGTCAGAGGCTGAGTGTAGGCGACTATTTCGGTTCTCTTTGGAAAAGAAAGCGCGTCAACGGAACTATGGCAAACATCAACATTGAAACATCTACCGGAAGACGTTAGACAGCAGTCACCCCAGACTGGTCCATTCAAGATCGGACAAAGCGTGTCATGATACCATAGTCGGAGCAAAAGTTGGCCCATGGTCTCGGCATTCCCAGAACCAGAGCCCAAGGGCTCCCGGATTTTGAGTATGACGGGGTGCAGAACTAAGCTGAAAAGGAGCCCGCCAAGATTGTCCCCCTATTGTGTTCCGCGAACGCTTCGGAGAATATGGCGACCAATCCCAAGTACGCCGGCGCAGTTGCATAGCAATACGAGGCCCACGGAAACAGCTCTGGGAATGAAGTTCCGACAGCTTCGGGAAAAGCGGGCCGAATGCAGAAATTGAAGGCGTTCTTGAGGTCTACTGTGAGCATCCCGTAATCAGAACTTCTCTTAAATTTCTGAACAACCCTTCGGACGCCGTGTACGACTGTGTTTCCAGAACGGGTTACAATTCCCACTTGGAGCGGTTGAAGGTGCTGTGCTGCTCTTGGCGTAGCCCTTTTCATTAGGCAAATGCCAACTAATCGACGTAGTGTTTCGCCCACGGCGATTATGCGAGGTGTTATGTCCTTCTTTACGAGCGTTGTAAGCGGGGCACCCGCGATCTATTGGGCCAGTAGAGCTGGGGCTTTCCCTGCTGCCAAAATGTTCACTGTTCTGACAAGTGTAGCTAAAAAAACCGCCATTTTGGAGGAAGTAGTTGTTTGTAGCAGTTCCGCCAGGAGATTAGGCTTCAACCCTGAGCCGCCGGCAGATGATTCTGGTTTGAAAACCCTTACAGCGACGAGGATCTCCTCCGCAGTGAAATCGCGGAACACAGCAGTAGTCTGCCGCTGTCACTGTGGAGATCCTGTTGCAGGTGCTTGGCGAGAAGGGCTTGAACCACATTAGGCGTCGAGGGAGGACACCAAAGGAGCCTAGCGCCTGTGCGACTTTTCCGTACGCACCCTCTTTAACCAGTTTAGTCGCTCGCCGAATATTGAGTTGCGCGTGTTCAGAGGACGAACTGTTTCTGGGCGCCGAGATGTAGACTGTTGGGTACTCATATGTGTGCATTTGCTTGTCTTTTGGACACTAGCCATCAATAACGCCACATTGGACATGACCAGTAGATACTGAACGCATTAAACTTCCTTCATTCATTATGACAAGGGGATTACTTGCGTTTTTGGAGTACTGCAAACAGTGAGAGAGATGATATTTCACTCCCTTTTCTTAGCTGACTAATAATTTAGACACATGTAGCCAGAGCATCCCCACCCGTTGAGGCAAATGATCAAAAATATTTTCAATATGGGCATTTCTAGTTGGCCAGAAAAAAAGTTAATATTTTCATATTTGACCCCGGACGTGTTTTCACACTGGCCAAGTTCAGCGCACTCAGAAAGGCCCTCTTACTCATTCATGCCTACATTGTATGAAACACTCTCATTTCCCTTCCGCCATGCAGAATAGAATTATTGAAGAACTGAACTCCGACGATCTCTTTGATACAATTGAAGATCTGATAGCTTCGGACAGCGATGAGGAGCCATCAAAGAGAGGAGGCTCCAGGCCTGGTCAAGCGCCAAATATTGACCGTTATCGCCGTCAAGGTGCGCAGCGCCTTTATGAGGACTATTTCAGTGCAAGTCCTGGCTACAAAGATGTTCTCTTTACACGCCGTTTTCGAATTTAGAGGAAGCTATTCCTCCGCATTTATGATGTACTCAAAACCAATACATACTTTACATAAAGACGCGATTGCACAGGTAAGCTTGGACTGACAGGATTGCACAAAGCTACTGCTGCTTTGCGCGTTGCCGCTTATCGTTGTGCTTCAGATTCATTTGACGACAATCTTCGCATTGGAGCCTCTACAATATACGAATGCGTTAAATAGTTTGTACGTATTGTTGTTGATTCCTTTTTGCAGGAGTATTTACGAGCCCCAAATGAAGAGTATTTAAAGCAAGTGTTACGTTGCTCAGAAAAACCTGGGTTTCCTGGAATTCTAGAGAGTCTGGATTGTTGCAAAGGGATTTGTAAAAACTGTCCTACAGCCTGGCACGGTCAGTTTGAAGGAAAAGAGGGAGTACCTGCTACAACAATAGAAGCTATTGCAGACGATTCGCTTTGGATTTGCCATGCTTTTTTTCGGCATACAGGGCTCTCGCAATGACATAAACGTTCTCGATTGCTCTCTCCTTCTGTCCAATATAGCAAACGGAACATATACACCACCGACGGAATTTAATATATGCGGTCAGAAACGAAACGTACCCTACTGGATGGTTGACGGTATCTATCCAAAGTGGGCATGATCTTGCACACTATTATGGAACCCATTACTGAAAAGGAGAAAATGTTATCGATAGGTCAGGAGGGGTCAGGAAAAGGAATCGAAAGTGCTTTTCGGAGTTCTGCAAGGAAAGTGGCACATTAATTCCCGTCCCGGCATATACTGGTCAAAGGCTTTCATTAGTCAAATTATGGAATGCTGCATCATTCTTCACAATATGGCTGTGGGAGGAGCGAAAGTAAAGGGAAGGGCGAGCGTTTGAGAACCAAGATTTGTGATTACGTCCTAATCGGGAGGAGGCTATCCCATGTGGGGCACCTTGGAACCACTGCACGATGGAACCGTTTTGCGTCCAACTGACGCCGCTTTCGATAGCGCATCCTTCGCTTTGCGGCTACCAATCGGACGATCGTAAGAGCGCTTGTCGATTGAGTGTTATATATATCCTCATTGCTAAGTACGACAGCACCGGTTTCAGCATTACTTGTGCCAAAATCTGAGTTACGAACCAAAGCTCTCGCAACCACCAGAAAACTTTTAATGATCCTTTAAGAAATTACATGCCAAAAGAAACTTAAAAGGCTTCCCGCAGTTTCCAGAAGCCGAATGAATCTTCACACCGTTATACAATGCCGTGGCCATCAATGTAAATATCATCTTCGCTTACCCCACTTGGTTTCGATCTACAAACGTTATTGAAACAGCCTATAAATTTGACACATTCTTTGTTGATAAGCTCGCATCTACTCTTCAGGGATTCCAGGGATCGCTCTTCCGTTGTGGGAGTTTCAGCTTATTTTAAACCTCTGCGACCATATGAAAAAAACGACAAAGTCTCTGTTCAGATCCAAAGATAGGATCCTCGGACGCCTTCTGTCATACTAAACGAGCGCACAGTCCTCAAGTGAGGAACAGTTTGAGCCTCATGAGCGCATCGTGGCTTTGGGGGGGATAAGTGCGGAGGGACGCTAGATTCCGGTTGCTGAGGTGGTGGAGGGAGCCATTAAACTGTTTTGTTTGGATTGGATTGGCGAGGAAAATAATATGCAGGGTGAAGTCTAGTTGGGCAAATAGGAGAGTGAAACGACTTCGTGACATCGAGCCAAGATAGAGGCTTGTCAAGATTGTTGGGAAACTGAGTTGTCATCCAATGATATCGCGCCATTTAGTTGTTAATGCTTATCAAAGGGGTATTTTGGGGGTGATATGGCATTTATAGCTCCCGATTTTATTTCCAGTGTAAAATATTTATTTATCCATTTGCCGCTGGGAAAGGTACGACGCCAGGTCAAATTAAGAAATAACATAAAACTATCTATTTTGATCATTTGCTACAAATGGTGGGGATGCTCTTACGCTTCCGAACAAAACAAGTAAATACAACACAGTGCAATATTACTTTTATGAAAAAAGTCTCTATTTTAAAAACAACTAAGGGGAGCTTCTAGCTTTTTTTGATAAACCAGAAATAAATGTGTATCTACGAAATATATAGCAAAAATGCCGCCCAAATATTACTAACCTCTAATTAGGGGTGGATGTAATTACATGATATTATTTCTGTAAGACAGCAAACATTAGATTCCCACCAATGCGAACGCTCACAGTGAATTAACTCCTCCCCACCAACACTTTAGAAAGACAGAATGCCCCAAGGAACGCCTCTTACGGAAATTGAGCAAGTTCAAGCGCCTGTTTACCGCTCCTAGGGAACTTAATGTTCCCGTTGTAGCTACCAGGATGTCTTACAGTATGTTTGTGCTGTAAAACTTCATCAGAACTCTGATAAAGCCAATAACAAGAAGAATGGAAGTCAGAACCGCAAGCTGATGGTGAATAATGAGAGGAAATTGACAAAAGAGGCTTCTGAGGGATGCTTAACATCTGGAATCCTTAAGCGCCAGCTGGAATTCATGATCTCTAAGCGCAACATTCGACGCGTTAAAAAACTTGAGGCTCTTTCCATTTGATGAGAGCAGTTCGGGCTCCGGCGCTCACCGCAGCTTAAAAAGAAGAGACAGAAGTTGGGCCTGTTTTCATGTTTCAAGTATATAGAATATATAAAGGCTGTTTTGAGATCAGAGGTGTATTTTTAGATGAACTGGACGGGTACTCAAAATATTGGCATGATTTGCGAACTGCCTCTAAGGTTTTTATCAAGAAGGCCGAAAAAAGGGGGTGACGCCATGTTCTGGGAACAATAAACTCTTAATGAAAGAAAATTTTAGGTGAAATGAAAGACAGAAAGAGGAAGACAATCTAAACTTTTTTGAGAATGAACAAATGCCGTTTTCTGATAAAGATGTATATGTTAGCTGGACATATCAGAAAGAGATGGCCTGATTCATGTAAGCGATGTTTTTTTGGAGTGGTTTTCACACCGAAGAAATAGTATTGTGAAGTTTCCACCGAAATCTACCAATTTCAACTCTATTGGTAATGTATTTGGTTGATTTTGTGGAAGTTTTACGAGGTTTACGACAATTTGACGCTCTTCAATAGCTTTTGAAGATTTCTAGAGATGCATAGGATAATATGACTCAGATTCCTTCATAAAACACATAAAAATGATGTTCCATGGAGGTTTACAGTCGGGAGAAAGTAAGTTGCAATATTTAATGTTGTAATTTGTGAATTATTCAGTCTTTTAGCGTCTAATGTATGCTACTTAATTATAGTTATGTCTGTGTTTTCATGTGAACAACTCTAAGTACAGGTTTAAGCAAGATAAAAGTTTTCGAAAAGGCTCATCTGGAAGTTTTGGGGATGCGAGATGTTCAAAAAGAGGCCTTTTAAAGAAAAATGAAACTTTCTCTGGCATTCAAAATTTCATGAATGTCTTACAGTTGTGTCCAAGAGTAAAAGAGGTAACTGGATAGTCGATGTCGGCCATGTATGCAGTGGTGCGCAATAATGTGATAGATATGGTTCTAGAGGGACTCAGAAAAAAGCCTACAGCCAACAATTTTAATTCGTTTGTTTTCTGAAGTGTATACTACACCTAATTATCTATTATTTAGCTAAGATCAAACAGAAAGATTCACGTCGGCCACTTGCCAGTGGGATTATCGTTTACGGTAATAAGTTTCTATGATTTCCAGTGCAGGCTGTGTGGTGCAAGTAGCAGTGGTAAATGGCCTTTAAACGGAAATTAACCTCGAAAAATTGGCATTTTTGATTGCTGTGGTTCCCTCTACTTGCTGGTGGCGGTAGTTGTCGTCAGTTTCTACCACTAAATTTCGTTTATATGCTAACAAAATACCAGAAAAGTGGACGAGGTATCACCCAGCTTATCTGTTACAGTAAGTGAAACCCACGTTTCCCATTGATGTAGGAACAATATCGTAAATCCCGTCTATGGCTAAGTTTCTGAGTCCCCCAACTCAACACACAATGTACTGTTTAATCATGGTCGCAACAAAGGCGTTCAAATCGCGTTTCTTGAATCTTCAGCGCCCTTTTCTCACCTGGATTTAATGCCAATCATCGCATGGGTTAGATTGGCCCTGAAAGTGTCGCTACCTGTGCAAAAAGACAAAAAATTAACCCTCGATGCGAATTATCTGTAAACAAGTCCATATTGGTTCTTTCGTTTGGTTCGAATAGATTGAACCCATCAAAAACTTTTCATGGTCATCTGCTGGAGGAGTGCCCTTATGTCTCCTTTTCTGCATCCAATTAGTACTCCCATTTATTTACTTGCAGTGTAAATCCATTTTGATAGTTGCTCTCTCGTTTAAACACCACGGAAATTTGGTTTGAGTAACAAGCCATGATTGTGACCCTGTTCTGGCACGAAGAAAATATCAAATGGCAAAGAGTTAAGTTGGAAGTCCTGATGAGGAAAAAAATGTTTCTCAGCGATAGCTAGACAGAAAAGAAGTTCTACTATTGTCAAAAAATGGAGAGGTTAGCTAATGCGGACTCTTCAGGTCTCTGGGCACTGTTTTTTAGATTAACCTGTTTTTAATCGAAGAATAAACTTAGAACTTACCATATTCTAATAAAGTGTCATTGAAACTGAATTAGGGGAATATAGATGAAAAAAGACGAAAAAGCTGTAAATACACCACAAAAACATTAAAATTGGTATGTGAAATTTGTAACCGTATTTTAGCTTTGCAGTATAAGAGTACACACTTTGAACAATAGCAAGGGGTAATGTTTAGCTTGATCATTTTTATGGAGTATAACATACTTTAGCCCCCTGTAAGAGTTCTGCGCTCCGTTGAGGAGGTGTGGTATTATCTTGATGTAGAAACCATTTCTTGCCTTCATAGGTCCACGATAAGTCGTCCAATTGAAATGGTAGAAATAAATGGAGGGGTAAAAAGTATTCTTAGGACTACATTTCTAAGTACATGGCTCAGATTAGTGTAAAAATGATTTTAATAATATGTTCTTTGGTTTTTTAGGTATTTGGTCCCACTTTTTAAATTAAAGCCGGTCGTACCAGACCTGGATTTAAAAATGAAGCGTAAATATCTTTCTAAGTTGTTTATTTGGAAATTACTTCTTCCAATAGGTCAAATATATATGGTATCACGGACTAGGCAATTTTTGTAGGCGAATTCGTCTTTCCCGATCCACTAGTGCGGGTTCTCAAAGCGCAGCCCACTGCGCGGAAAATACTACAACAATTTGTACCATCGTCAAACTTTCAAGTTTTAACAGCAGGACCTGATGTATAAATATGACTATCAGCAAAAAAAAGACAGGGTGAGATAGAGACTTTTATATATACATCGCCAAAAGGTACTAATTATTTGATTTTAGAGATGTAGATACTCTTTTGCTTCGCTGTTGTGAGTTTAATATGTTTTTGGAAAGTGTTTCAAAATGAAGGCATAAAACTAATATATGATACAGGAAAATCGAATTTTTACCTCAATGTCACTACTGCTAAGTATATATAACATGAAATAAATCAAGTAAAGCGACGAAAAGTCTACCAACCCGATATTGATACTTTTCTTTCCACTACAAAGTTGACGCCCAGATTTACGTGATAATTTACTTTCCCTTGCATGAAATACTAAAAGACATTACTAAAAGGCTTAATTTGAAAGACTTTATTCAAAAACAGGCTTTCATATTGCACAAAAATACTGGTAAACTAGTTAAAGAAATATCCAAGGAGATTCATCATCTAAAATAAGAAAAAAATTTTCATTTATTTGTAAAATTTTGGTGAAAGGAACCCCAATAAATTATATGTGCGTGGAGTTTCATTTATAAAAATAGTTTCTCTTTGTGTGCAAAAATTGTTCGAAGGAAAACAAAAATAAGCCAATTTGTTTTCGAGATGAGGACTGCAAAATTTATTGCAAAAGATTTACAACGTATAGTTTTGTAATCGATCAATGAAAAGTTTTTCTTGCAAGTCTTGTAATCAAAAAATAGAAATGCGCTTGCAAATACAATGTGATAAATGTAAATAATGATGAAAACTTTTTATCCAGTTCCCTGTCAATTTATTCATAGTTAAAAAAATAAGAAGTTACTGTTATTCGTGCTGTTTCAAACCCTACTTTTACCATTTTCCTTTTGTAGGAATCTGAACATCTGCTGTCGTTGGCATGTTTAGAGTAATAACTCTATGAACGTAAAAATTTACTCTCATTCGTACTTATTGCCGCATTAAGTTTATGTTTTGCGTAATTACCTCGAATAAAGTGCAACCAGTGGTTAAATTCATTCGGAGGATTTCATGGTACAAGGGTCTCATTGGGCCATCTTGACAGTGTTCATAGTATTAAAGGCCGTGCACGAGTTTATAAATCCAAAACTTTTATTCATCTGATCACATCGCTCGATTTCTTTAATAATGCAAATAACTTGGCACCAGATCTTAAACAAACATATTTATATCTCATAAATATGTATTGAGGCAAAAAAGTCAGCCACAGCGAATATTTTTGAGCTCTATCCCGGAACGGTAGGATTATTAACAATAAATAGCTGTTGGGCCATTCATAATGAATAAATGTTATAGTAATGAACATAAAATCATGGAAAAGAGAAACTTCTTCTAATCAAAATGAGAATTTTAATCGAAATTATTCATTCAGGAATTCTTCTTGAGATCCAAAGATCTTCATTGAAATAATAAATGCCTCTCCCCTAAAATCTACTCGTCTTAAATAGTTCTGAATGTTCTATAAAAATTGGTTCTCTTTGAATTTCACTGAATTTGTACATGATGCACCCATGGCAACTTGAGCCCCAAAATAGGGTATCATTCGTTTCAAACCAGTTATTTAACTGTTCTGGTGAAGTTTCCATGGTATAGTACGAGGCATATACACATCAGATGTATATTAAATATTTTTTTCGCGCTGTTTCTAGTAAATTCTCACAGCCTGCTCTGTTTTTCGATAGCTCAGTATGCTTTGCAACATTTTCATTAGTATAGGCGGCGGTACCGCTACTATCATTAAAATATATTGGCTCCAAATCGGACTTCTGCAAAAGTATATTTTCTACAATCTAGGTATTAAAAAGGTACATTGTACTGCAGAAGCAAATTTGAGAGGTTCGTAGAAAAATGAGGGAAATCAGGGGTGGGTTCTAGATAGAGCATAATATTAAATATTAATCCTTTACGAAATGATTTTAAATAACAGAAGGTAAAAATGCATTACTGCCACCTGCAGTGACATAATTTTACAGAGAAGTCAGCCCAAAGTTTGCTTTTCTCAACTTTTCAGAGAAAACTTGCACTCGATTAGCTATGTTGAGATTAAGTAACGAAGAAGATAATACCACGCGTTTATGATTTATTTCTAAGTTATTTTCATTAAGAGTACTTCAAGAATAAAACTTGAAAATACCTGGATCGATAAAATTTAAATTGCGTCCTTCATCACTTGAAAGAATCGATAATAATTATAAGATTTGAAATTTATGGCATCTATTAGTAATATACCCTTCAATTCATGGGTAAGCAATTACCCGTGGATTTTTCGGATTTATTTCAGTTTTAATGTACCAGTTTTTCGAATGTAGAACGACCAAAAAAATTTTAATGACCACTGAAAATTATATAGAATATAAAAGTAAAATAGTTGGCGATTATGAGTTGAGGTCCTCATTTTTTTGTCGGATTCGATTTCTCTAGCCCATTTGCTTGCTCGGGGAAAGCAGAATCTCCATCCTGAACAAATTGATATCATTCAATATTAGAAATGTTCTATAAGTTAAGCTACTGCAAATAATGGTAGACAATAGCTAATATATATAAAATGGATGAAAGGAAGCGATATCAAGAATTTACCTCAATGTAAATTACCATAGCCTTATATATTTAAAGTACATGGGAGAAGAAGAAGTTGTGATCTTCATAAGCAAGTTAATTTATTTCGTGTTTATATTTTTAAATACAAAATGCCTGTATACAGTCGACAAAACACGTGACAATTAATGAAATTAAATTGAAAAATAATTCCACCGAAGTCATGACATACATAATTTAGTTACTGCAGACATAAGCTTATTTTGTACCATAATAAGACTCATAAGAAGCAATTCGTTTCGATATCCTCAGTGCCCATCTGATTTTGAAGGGAATTTAGTTGTTATTTTCCGCATAACACCGTAATTGTACGTTCTTATAACTTATTTGACTTTAAAAGGAGTTTTTTATTTTACCTATCCTTTGAAGACAAAATGGATTAAAAAAGGAAATAGCCTCGGTTTTCCATTTCTTAGTTACGGCCCGTTAATTGATACTCATGTACTACTTTTTTTCAAGAAAAGTTTGGGGAAAGTATATACGCTAGGCATATATATATCGATTGACCATTTCAAAATAGAATAGAAAGATATTTCTGGGTTGAAAAAAATTTCCTAGAAGGAAAAGATGAACAGAAAGAAAACTTCGAAACCACTAAATGCTTATAAATACGTTTTATTATAATATTATGTAATATTCTTATGCGGCGCTCGGATATATATCGAAATATTGTCCTTTTATTTCAGAAATAAAATGAAACATGGCTGTCGAATAATTATTTATTTAACATACCAATCGAACTTCAGAACTATCAGAAATAAAATGAAACATGGCTGTCGAATAATTATTTACCTAGTATAACAATCGAACTTCAGAACTATTTCTCGAGTAGAGAAGAATCTCAACATTGAAAACGGGTTTCTAAATTTAAATCAATATAGCTGAAAATATCGACATAAATGCATGGGGCGATGAAAGGACCAATACGATGACATTTTTTTCATATCTTAAACTAAAGGGAGACTTGAGGACTCCCACCGGCAACCTCTCCGCTCCACGTTATGAAGTAAAATTGGAAAGAGAAACTTAATTAATTTCATTCCAATTAAATTATAGTGCTAAATAATATGCTAAGAATAGTTTCATTCGTATTTAAGAAGAATTAAAAACCTCGAGTGTAATATGTTATACATTAGTTATATATCAGTACAGTATTTTCTTTGTATAAATTTTTTCGAACAACAGCATATCTTCCAAATAAAGAAAGTAAACAATACCATTGATCAGAAAAATATTCTTTTATAATATGATCAGTCAAAAAAGGACAAATTCAGGTTAAACTAAATATTAAAAGGGAATCGTTCGGAGAAAATTGCCAAGTAAATAAAAATAGCAAGCACGAGTCTTTCCACTACATATCTTTTAGTATGTATGGGGAAAATGACCATTAGAAGATAATTAAACCATGAAAACAGAATTACTCTATTGCAAAATTTCGCTCAAATAACAATTACATATTAAAGTAAAAATATAGTTATAGACAGAAGAACTTAAACTTATGGCAGAGAAACATTTCAATATTGAAATGGACCGAATTTCTTATGCTCACTCAAACACGTTGTTTTAAGCCGACAGTCAAATAAAATATTATGAAACTCCAAAACGGGCACCAAAGATTTTCAGGAGCCAAAAAAATATATAACTGAGAGAAATCAATGTTCCAACATCATCGAATTTAGACACATTACAATTCTAGATAGAATAATGGTAGCGGCACCTTAAGCTGACGAAATTTATTGGAAATATATCTAATAGAAAGCTTCTCAATGAAACAAAATTTCTTTCGATATTTTCCATAGTTAATTTCATCAGACGCATGGATTTCAGCATTAATATTTTTAGTATTGAATTTGAGACTAAAATTGAGTCGCACCAGAAAGTGACGGTTCTTATTTCCGTTTATGCTCAATTTGTAAATTATTTACTTGATAAAAATCTGCTGAACGATCCCATCGGTTCTTTTTACTCAACCTTTGCGAATTTGGAAACTATCGAACCCTCCAATGGGCGCTACCTTAATAAAAAAATTATTGTCACAATCTTGTGGAGTTTAATATAAACTGAAATTATTCAGAAAAATAATATTAATCACATCTTTAGGAACATGGAAAGATTTTAAAGTAATCCTTAATTATCTTTCTCCTGTCTGAAGAAGAACAATTTTTATATTTTAATTTTTAATTGCCTTAAATTTTGGAAGAAAAGTTCGTAAACATGCTGTTTGAACAATCATCATTCTTATCCTCTTTTGCGGATAGTATAAACTGAATGAATAGAGCGGTTGAGCGGCAGTACTTCCAATGGAAACGGTGTGTGAAACGAGGTTTATTTTCATTATTTTCGGTTAATTTGACAGCTTTTGAGATAATTTCTTCCCGTGAAATTTCGATTTTAATTTCTATTTGTTCCTAGTCCGACAAGATTGACGCTGAGGTGAAGAGTATGTTTTGTCTGATAGGAAAAATGGATCAAAAGTTAATCTAAGCTTCAATTTGATTTAATTTCTATTTATACAATTTTAAGCGTTATTTATCGAAAGCAAACATATTCATGGTAGTTCTCACCTACTTCACCAACAATAATTCCCAGGGTACTTGGTAAGCTTGATACTTTTCTCTTTATGTTTTACTTTACCAATATCAATATATGATGTTGTGAGAGATATTTGCGGAACTTTGTACCTTGCACGCTTTTAAATAATATTGTTATGCTTTCTTGACTGTATTATGGTCTATGCAGATAAAACATGACTTCTGATACAACATAGTCTAATATAAAATCCAAAAACATATTTGAAATGATTATTTCTACAGACTAAATGAACAAAAGTTTCTTTTACATTACTTAGGTGTCAATATATTCCGATTTATTCCCTTTCTTTCATTTTGATATCTCAAAGACTTACATGTTGGAAATTTTTGATGATTCACTATTTAGAAAGTAATTTCATTTCCTGACATGAGGCTACATGTTCCATTAGTGATTGAGGTGAGTTTATATGAGCTTGGAAAGTGCTTACAAAGACTTAAATGAAGCATATCTATACCTATTACATGCGGTCAAAATCTTTTCTGTTCATTCATCTTATCAATTAGAAAAATAAGTCGTTAAGGCTACGAAAATAAAGCAATAAAAAAGTAGATATAAAAAAAAAAAAGAGGCGTAAGAGCCTGAAGCGATTGAAACAGCTTACTTTTACAGTTTCCACTTAGTAGTAATTTTCCATAATTACCCCCTTTTCGGATTTTTCCTAAATGTTAATGAAGTTTAATTTCTGACCAGATCGATTCCACAGTTACGGGACTAGATCAAATGATCAAATACGTCTTCAAATATTGTATCATGCAGGTTGTCGAATATTTTCCAAATAAAAATTGAAATCACTTGAAAATATTTGCAGGCCTAAATTTTTTGAACACAAGACAACATTTTTGGCCTTTATTGCCCAACTTCTCTTTTATTCCATGAAATAGACAAAACGTGCACTTATTTTTTAATAGACCTTTTTGTTGAGTAAATTTCAAGACTAGGTTCTCTTTTCTAGCACATACTAAATTGTAATAGAATCCATGCTATTAAGCCGATATTTATATATCTTGTTTTCCATTTTTATTATGTTACTATGTTATCTGAACTAAATGTTTCGCAGTGCTAATTTTTCCAATATTTATTTTTTCGTCTAGATTCATATAATACAAAATTATTCTGATTGGTCTAGACAAAATTCTGTTCATTTAAAGTTGAAAACTGATTTGATGTTAAAAGTATTGTTTTCTATCAAATATCTTTCCAAATTTAAATAAAGAGTAATTTGCATCGATTTAGTCAGTTCAATATAGTATTGAAGCATTGAAATTTTTTAAAGCACGAAACGCAGCCCCAATTATATTGAGGAAATCTTTTAAATTTTTTATTTCTTCTGAAAAGTACTTAAATTGTAAATGGATACTGAAAGTAAATTCGATTGAATCAAATTACAATTAAAAATGACAATATTCATGTTTAGGGCGTATTTCTTATTGATTCGGATCATAATTCATATATGAAAGCATTATTGAATTGAATCTGGAGGCGAAAAATGAGTATATATAGATAAAATGAATGCATTCTAAAGCATTTTAGTCCTCATCAATTAATAATTGATTAAATAAAAATCCAGTTATATGACTCGATATAAATCCGCTTTGGAATTCAATAAATTTTGTTTTAGTACTTCCTTGGATCAAACGGGTGTTATTTTATTTTTATTCTTGTTATTCAATCATTCTTGATCATGCATATTTTCAATTTCGCTTTATTGAGCTCATATGCTTTACATTAAACATGACTTGACAAAATTTACAGTGAACTCTCATTAAATTCTGTCTAGATCTTGTGAATCATTTTACCAATATATTATATAAGGATTTCAACTAGTTCTATTATATCTCACGTTTGCTCTATCATTAAATTCATCTTTTCAGCTATATGTGTAACTTTCCATCGCGAAAGATCTCATATTGGAAGTCTAAGAGACTTTTGGCCTCGTAACACGTGGTCATTGAGTTTGGGAAAAATCACAAATCTTCCCTTCAAAAGCCTTGGAATTCATTTAAAGAATTATAGAGATTCTTTCCTTTCTGTAAAATAAAAATAATTGTCTACTATTTAAAGGATTATTTAGCTTAATTATATATCCTCATTTTTACAATGTGAACTACTCTGTCGGAAATTTTTTGAAATTCATCTAAATTGGGAAATTATCTATCATGATAGCAGCATCAACATTCAATGATTTCATACTGAGGAAGAATACACCATATTTTCTGGATAACCAATTCACAAGATTAACTCGCAAAACTGAGTATTATCAGAGCCTTTTTTGTGTACTTTTAAGTGTCAGTCGTATTAAACTGACATTTTTTGTAGGTATTTTCCTGATTTTCCGCGATGTGAAGAAGGTGAAATACATGACTTGGGGAACATTTGAACGCATAAATCAAAATAAACCATAAGCTAAATTATACTAGCACAATAAATTTTGGGCATTAACGAACTCAGAAGTCTTTATCACCCCTTTTAGCATGGAAACGACTTCTAAGGCCTACCATCTTGCCTCTAATCTTTTTTGCCCTCGTCAAATATCCTAAAGTATCCACGGAACCGTTCATAGTGATTTTTGTACTTGGTCACGGATGCCCTCATGGAATATATGCGAAATCACCTCGTCCTCCTTCTGTCTATGACACCAAGCCGCGCACTTTCAGAGGCGACTGGGGTCTACCCCTACCCCAAGCGCCATCTGGCCGACCTATACTATACTCAAAGCTATCTTTGAATCCGTGTCGCACTGGAAAATTGGCGCACGATGATTTCTTTCCGCCTTGAATCTCCGATCATCTCCGATACCGAGCTTTCTCATTCTTTGAAAGTTCTTAATGCCGCACCTCTCCGATCCCTGCCTTCTCAGGCTTCCAAGCTATCTTTTATCCCTGTGCATGCAGAATCAAAGCCGCAACATTGCCTCTAATTATTTAATTCGCCCAAGGCGGTGAAAGTTTTCGATGAAATTACCCTATTTAAAGATCGGCACCAACTTGGTTGAATCAAAATTCGATTCAAAAACTACTTTATCGCCTCACTCACTTTGTCCTCAACATTACCAACATCCGCCGGTCTCTCACCATCGCTAAATCGTCCAGAGACAGCTGTCTTATCAACCGCCTGGCTTCGATAGCCAATAGGCCAACTGAATTCGAGGATTACTGGAGAAGGATAGACTATGAACGCGTACGGGAGTAGGTCCGCCATCATTGTTTCGAGGAGGCATGGGAGGCAGAGGATGAAGAAGAGGAAGAAAAAGCAGAGGGTCCAGAGGAGGCTGAGGATGATGTGGAGTGATCGGAAGATGAGGAGGTTTCGGTAGTCCTGTGGGGCCACTGATGTACAACTGCAGGGGAGATTCTGTGGAATACGAAGGGGGGAGTGAGGGTATAATCGTAATCTTGGACCCCTCTGTTGTGAATGGAGCGGAGTTTGGGGGTCTTGAGGAGGGATCGCAGGACCTTAATACGTCCGAAGAGACTATCTATCATGCTGGGGGACTCAAGGCACTGCATTGAGAGTACAGATATTTTGGAGGAATTGTTTGGCTCTGATTCTCGATGACGAGTATTTTGAGGAGGAGATCCATATACTTGTCATGATTGTATTTACTATTGGTCTTTCCCGTGCACGAGATTCCCTTTAATTCATTTTATGCTATTAAGTATGTTCGTTTGAGACCTTTGGGTCAGCCAAAAATCTATATTAATTGTATAAACTACTTCATCTAAAATAGGGCAAGCATTTTGGGAGACAACTTCAAGTGCAGTCACTTGTGCACAAAGTAGTTCAGAAGTTAAGACTCCACTTCTGCTCTAAGAAGCATCTCATTTACGCAAGTTTCTGAGCATAGGTAGCAGACCCTGCCCCTTCTATATTACCTTACTCACCTCCTCTCGTTCCCACAACCCTACTTCGATCGCACTCTTGTCGTTTGCAATACCGCCGTCTTGGAATACTTGGTTCTGAAAATATCACCCTACGGCAATTTATCCCTATCAAGTTGTTAAGAATTTGTTAGTCCAGTCTGAGGAACCGACGGGACCGTTTAGGACACGTGTGCACCCGCTTTACTCCCGTTTTAGCTCCTTCGGATGTAGGAATTGAACGGGCGCCGCCTCCTAAGTTGGCCATCAGACCCTGCATTTGGACAGGGATAGGTGTTTTCTCCTGCTGGTGATGTCGAAGACGAAAGTATTTCAACACCACGGACGATTTTGTCGTGGCGCACAATGGTGTTCCTGTTGTCATGGTACCATAGGTGGAGGGGCATGTTACCCATAGTGTCGTCTTCCAGGTCCCCTGAAAGTAGGAGCTCCTGGAGCACAATTTTGATTGGGTGCAGAACAACGTCGAACAAAAGCCCACCGAGTTTGTCCCCTTGCTTTGTTCCCTCATGCCAAGAATAACATAGCGGCTAGACCCCACTTTTGCGTAACAGCTCGAGACCCATAGCAGCGGTTCTGGGATCAGGCGTTTGACGGCGTCCAGAAAAGCGGCTGCGCTGCACAGGTTGAAGACGTTTTGAGGTCCTCTGTGAGCACAGCGTATTCAGTGCTAGTTCAAAACTTGTCAACAACCCTTCGCACACTATGTACGATGGTGTCAGTGCCGGCTTTGGTGACGATGCCCAGTTGCAGCGGTTGAAGGTACCCTGCTGCCCGTCTCGTAGCTCGTTTCATCAAGCAGCTGCCGACAAATCAGCGAAGCGTTTCGCCAACGGCGAGAGGTCGGGGCTTTTTGTCCTTTTTAGCCGACGGAGTGACGGGCGCGCCGAAGATCCAAGGGGGATAGAGGCTAGGGTACGTCCGGGGGCCAGAATGTTAACGATTCGCGTAATGGCTGGTAGGAAACCTGACGGACCCGATGAATAGGGGGACCTGGCCAGTTCCGCGATATAATTTGGCCTAAAATCGGAACTCCCCAGTTGAACCCCTTATTGAAACCCCTGGCGGCTCCATGAACCTCCTTCTCACTGAAATCACGAAACGAGGCCGAACTATCAAATGAAGTGTATTCTCCAGTTCCATTGGGGACGGTCTGTGGCTGCTGGGGGTGTTTGTCGAGGAGTGCCTGGACGACTTCTGGCGGTGGATGGAGGACGCCTAAGGAGCGTTATGCGTGCCGCTTTGCCATATGCACCCTCCTTGGCCAGCTTTTATGCTCAGTGGGTGATGGAGCGTGCATGCACTGGTGCTGGGCTGATAAACTGCCTGTTTCCACAACTTCTGAAACTGCTCTGCCTTCTAAAGCTCGATCAGTTCTCTCATTGTATCAGCAATAGAATGACAATGTCGTTCCTCAGTAAAGTGCTCTGTGTATGAGGTGTTGGTCAACATGACGGCCGGAAACAAGAACAGCTTGGTGACGGCGGCAGTCGCGGACGGGCTACCGTTCTGGTAGGCTTGTACAGTGTCATGAAGGGTGCTTGCATAGGTCTCTGCCAGGCAACCACGGAGCTTGGTGGGGATGTGCGCCATGACTGTCGGGTGCGCAGTGAAAATTTGTTCCGGGGTCGGCAAGGGCTGTGCAAGGGTTTCTGTGGCTGGGTCGGTTGGACAGGTTAGGCTGTGGGGGTGGGGAGGTTGAAGATAGCGCGGGACAGAGTTGAGGTGGAGATGAATTTGGTTTCTGGCGACTCGATTTTTTTTCTTCCTTGTAGATGGTGCCAATCCCTCGAGTTGCAGACCACCAATCGAGAAGTTTTATCGCGAATACTACCACCGCACCCTCCGAAACTGAAGCTCCCTAGGCTAGCCAGAAACAAAGGAAAAGAGTTGGACTCGTCGAAGGAAAGAAGGTGGACGATAGGGATAAGAAACGAGGGCCTGCAATCGCTTCTAAATCTCAGAAGTATCCCAACAGCGTTCTTTGTATTTCGCTGAGATAGCCGTTTCATTTATCAAAGGAGTTGATTGCATTGCAAAGTGAACCCTTCAGAGTCGAACATTTTGCAGACTCCACAGCTTGCATGAATTTCCAAAATTTGTTACTGTGTAACAAAAAACTCACTTGATAGAAAGGTGCTATCCGTAATCTGCGTGCGTTTTTTGTAAACGGGCGGACCCCATGCAGGATGGGGGTAAATGTAGGGTGATTTAATATTTGAAAGACATGGTCGGTTTGGCCCGGAATATCTTACAGGGTGCCGTGTAATACCTCTTAAATTACCCTAAAAAGCTGGCTCTAGGCCCCCGTGCAGACAGGCTGCGTTGGACAGTAAGGCCGCGGGCAGCGTGCCTCTGAGTAAGTACCGCACGGACCTTACCATATGCCTCCATCGCCCTAACGGCCACGTTCCGCGCGTAATTTGTTTGGTCGTCTATTGCGATTGTGAACATCTGTAATGGCAAGCTCAACAGGGCGAGAAGCAACCAACTTCACGCGGCTCCTGTTCTTGTGGACGAAGACTGAAGTAGTCAGATAACTCAAGAATAAAGCCCTTATGAGACAATCTCTCTGTTTCAGTTGAAAGTAGAGTACCTAGCGGGTTTCCTAAGAGCTAGAATTGGGTGCGAATTCCAATGTCCCGAGCTTGGGGTCGCTGCATGATGAGTTGATGATCATATATTGAAAGGCGCCCACAACGGGGCGACGCTGGCTACGTAAAAAGAGGAAGGTGTGCCTCGCCGATGCCTGGATCGCATCGCGCACCCGGAAGCACAGCGAGACTGTCATGACACTCACATGACTGTCTCCGTCCAAGGCCCCGGTGATGATGGCAGACCTCGGACCTGTTCCCGACGCTCTCATGTTGCCTTCGGTTCCGCCTGCCACTCCGGGTCCACAGACGCCGGCCGTGGACAGCGCCGCACCCCCAAGTCTGCATGAGCTCTGCACTCCTCTCGGTATCCGCGTAACCCCCCCTACATCTTCGAGGCGTCTTCCATAAGGCGAATGTACCGAAGATCGCACCCCCCACCACCCTTCCTCGCCGTCCTCCTAGCCCCTACCAAGTATTCATGACATCCTTCGCACTCATTGCGAGGCAGATATCTTTCAAGATATCCCTTCCACCTGGCTCATTCAGTTTTTGCTACAACTCATCAAGTTTGTCAAACCTGCCGCCACTTCACGTGGAGACAAAGCAATCTGCCGCGCCTTCATGCACTGGCATACGCTCCCTATCGCAGTCATGCGTCGCAACCTGCGTAGGTAGGAAGGTTGGTATGATGAGAAAGGTCCGCGGGCGGACCTAAGCGAACAGCTTCGGCACGCCCATACTGACTCCCAAGGGGGCGCCCTCTGGATTGATTACCTCTCTGCACACCAACGGCCTCAACACCGGCTCTCTCCCTCCGGCCATCCCTGACGAGCGGTCCCGTCGCGGAGGCACTGCGTGGTGACGCCCGCTATGGCAAGGTTGTGCGCTCCCTCCATGCTTCCCCACTGGCAGATATCAGTAAACGTGGGACAATCGCACAGCTCCGTGATCTCCACGCTGCTCCAGCTCGGCCGGTTGTTCCACTTGCACTTGACAGCCTCCGTCCAGCCCGGGCATTACGGAGGCCGCCGTAGCAAGGGCTGTTGGCAGCATCCCACGTGATAGTGGCGCGGGGCCGGAACGTACGCTCTCCCCGACGGTTCCATCTGGTGGGCACGACCCCATCAGCCCCGACAGTGGTGGCACTGGCATCAGCGTCCTGACGAAACTTGTCATACGCATAGCCAATGGGGAACTCCCTGATGACATGTTCCCCCTGCTCTCCGCTGGTACCCTGCTACCCATCCGGCCGAAGCCTGGAGAGATACGGCCAGTTGCTGTGGGCTGCGTCCTCCGGCGCCTAGCTAGTTACCAAGGCCGTGGTTCCCTCGGCGATTGACGCTTACTCCACCTCGCTAGCACCTCGCTAGCTAGTGTACTGTAGGCATCCATTAAGCCTTTGATGGTGTGTGCCTTACAGTAATCTTTACACCGAGGTCTTTCTCTCGGCTACAGCACTCAACAGTACCTGTACTGTGTAAACAATTGAGCCTGATTGGAATGAATTTATGTACAGTATTCATGATGTACTGTAAATAACTGTAAACTTGTTCTGCGCGTGGAAGCCCGAAATCCGCTTGATTTTGCACATGTTTCTCGGTGTACCCTCTACTCTAGCTAGGTAGCGGTTGTGGGGTAGGTAATGTCTCCAGTGCTTTACAGTATAGGACAGTACTGTACATGCATACAGTAGTTTGTTGGGTCGGGACACGTGTCGGGGACTAAATGGTACGGTTTCGGAGGGGACTAGTTCTACACCACAGAGTTTACGGTATGTACGGTACTGCTCAGTACCACACCGTACGGTAACTATTGTGAAAATGAAAATGAACTTTAATGCATTCAGTATTGTACCGATTCGCACATACCGTAGCAACAAGAAGGAATAGCAAATTTAACAGCACTGTACAGTACAGTAGAGCTCGGTAACCATGCACTGTAAATTACGTGAGATGAAACATTACGTTTTTCATGTATGACATTGTTATCGTTTTCTGTCGGCTGGTCCGGGAATTCCTTTTCGTTGAATTCCATTGAATCAGTTTCGAAACTTGACAAATTCTATCAGCATTGTAATTTCTGACCTTATTCCCCGGCCTCAAATTTGAACCGATATCCCGAATACCGGATGCCATTCAATTTTGTCCAACTGTTTGATTACATGAATGAATTTCGATTTGAATGTTACACCGCCGCAAATGATGCTTGCGACGGTATGATCATGCCAACGGTTCATTCTGCAAGCAGGGCAGTGTTGGGAAATTATCGTACCACAAATTGTTGGTGAGGATCCGAAACGGAATGTACTCACAGGGGATTCAGTCAAAAGTATAGCACCGACAGCTGGGTCATTCAATTCGTGATACCATTTACACAGTACAACTGATTTCAGATGCCCTTTTGACTGCGTTACATTTTCATTGAGACCATTTTGATCAATACTGGACACTTGCGTTGACTCATCGCTTTGGAGAAAAGTTCGCATCTGCCGCTTTACATTACTTTCTTTTAATTCATTTCAATAATGGAGGCTCAGTCGCTATGCCCGGTCGGACTATCAACCTCCGCTCATTACATCACCGTCCGCATCCTGTGTGGTGGTCCAGAGTGGATCAATTCCAAGAGTTGTTAATTATCTAGCGTTATCCAGGAATGAAAGGATCGTTAGGGGTCACTGGAGAGGTTACCGATGTCCATGTCAATATTTGATACTGCATCTATTTGTCTTTCTTGGTATTTTTAGATCATTTGGTCGAGGAGAGGACTAGGTTTATTGGAAACTACTTATGCAAAATCTGATGGAAAATGAGACACTCTATTGACTGTAATGCTCGAGTGGCATTCTCCCTGTACTGTGGGACTGTTACCTCTGCCTGTTCACCCTTTTGTGGTGAGCAACTGTGGAAAATTCCTGTCCCGTATGGGTCGCTTTCTTACAAAATTTGGACACCTACATCACTACCAAGAAACTCGCCCTATGTCGTGGCATCATTCTCCTGTTTCTTTCCCCACATTTATGCACATTTCAATTATCATACAAATACTATCGCACCAATATTATCCTCTCGTTTTTAACAGACGAGGCACCATGTTGCGTCCGCACGTCTAGTCCAGTCAGCCTTTCAATTCTTTTAATATCACATATTTCTAGACTTCCCTCCGCAATCATTGACGAGCGAGGCACTCAGATTGAAACTGGGATAATTATCAACAAGAAATCAACGTCCTCACTGGCTTCTACTGAAGTCTATTCTTTCAAGTCAAATCTCGATACAAAGCTATTTTTTCTGACGGAGGGACTACAAACTTTTTCCTTATTGCTGACTAAAGCATTGGCAAAATCTGAAGAAAAGCTGTATCGCATTTTCGATATTGTGCAAGGGATTCTATGCACTGCCACTTTGCTCCGCGCCCGCAGATTTATGAGTAAATTTTTTTCAGTACAGTAGTCCAAACTACTACATTGTAAATCCCTTTGTAATACCCTGCCGAGGAAGAGGACAACCAGGAAAGATATACAGATTCGCCCAAAGAAATCTATTATTAGAGAAACCTCGAATACTTGTTCCAGTAATCGCCGTTATTGCATACGCGTTCGTGCAAAAGGTACTGCCTGTCTTTACATCGAGCTAGACGTTCATTTGTTCATTCAAAGTAGAGACCAGGTCTCAATATTAGCTCCTAGCTGGAATGAAAGGTTAGCTTTATTCGATTTAGCACTGCATATTGAGGTCTTGTCTCAGACACCGCAATTATGAAATTACTTTAGGTTTTATCCTGTGTAATCCTCTGTATACCAAAGGAAGGTTACCATTATTAGCGTTATAATACATTGCATGCAATGTGCTGTTCATACATGTTGAACTACCATACGTGATGAATTTATTCCCGTGCTTCGAAAGAAAATGTCATAGTGAGGCAATATTGAACGAATATCCATACATAGTGAAGAATATCCATACTTTTGAGAATTCGAGAATCAAATGGCCTTGGCTTCGATTCTAATAACGGTATTCCTGCAAGATTTAAATTACTGGCTATACTTCGTTGCACATCGTCACCACTACGAATGATACGCATACGCTTTTATCCCCCTGCCATGAATTGGATAGATTCCTTCCTCTGCATAATAGAATGACTTCCCCTTCATATTAGATACTGTCAGCACCCACAAACCTAAGGGTAAAATGGACTTTGCCTTTCATTTTTCCTATAATTCATATTCTTGTCCCCGGGAATTTAGGGTATTAACCGCTGGATCAAGAGGAGGGGAAGTTTTGTCACTGCAAGTGGTCACCTTTCAGTTACTTTCATCTTTCTTAGCGTATGGTAAGAGTTTTGCAGAGCTACTTTGGAGGCGGAAGAAATGTAACTCGTATAAAGAGCTCTTTTTTTCCAGGAACTTTCCTGAATTTACCTGAACAGTAGTCTGCCCCTGTTACGTGACTACTGCGACTTGTAGGGTTTTGACAGGAATTTTTCGCCCGATACCGAATTTCACTTAGAGGTTAGAAGAAATGGGCCCTTCCAAAGATTCCGGACAGCTTGAAACCTTGCAATGGCTGTTGGTGAACAGTTCTCGAACCAACGTTTCGTAATGAAGCCATTTCTACTATTCAGAATCAAATTATGTATGAGGGCACTTCTCACATTAAGTTTTTGTAAAACGAAGCTGACCTAACAGACTACGAATTAGTTTAGGCTGCAGAACTGAAAGCCGTGCATGTAGAAGTTCTGGCGTCAAGAATGCGTTTCACTACGTCACTCCAGATCTGTGCAGCACAGACTTTATGTTCTTACCGAATTGAAGCATCTGAAAAATCCGTTCATTCCCGAAGAGCAGGTGCAGCGTCGTTCCCATGTCAATTTTCAAGTAGACATGTTATGAAAAGTTTTATTCATGGTTTGTACAAGTATGTCTTTTTTAAAGGACAAAGTCTACCTTGCCCTGTTACAATAATAGTTTCTTTGGTCAGTGGATCAAAATGGCGAATAATCAGTTTCTTAGCTAAGAAACAGATGAGGCATTAACATTCAGTTAGCAACAATTAGCGAGTCACAATCAGCAATTCAACATTGGATTATATCATTAAATTTTCTAGAATAATTTCTCTGCGGGTAATACCACACCCTTTCTGTTTCCACAACGAATGGGAAAAATGACAGGAAAAGCGGACTGACGTGAGTAGTTTCATTTTCGAAATTGAGCGGAAATTATGATTGGGACCGATAGCTATAGTGGCGTACTTGGTACTGTACTTGATAATTGTTCAATGTTCGAACAGAGACCATCCCCAAGTTTCCAGTCAAGGTCCCGTAATCCTTAGTGTAGGCAAGCAGTCATAATTTGAATCTACATGTTCTAACGGATTTAATTATCGCTAACGATTGCCATTCACATATTACTTTTGTTTTATTGTTTGTGGAGGGAATATAATCTGCTTCCAAAAATGGATTCCACTCCGTGCTAGGGGGGTTCTTCGCTATTGCATATACTGGAGCTAGGCGTTAGTGTTATGTTGAAGGTGGGAATTGAAGCTTTGATGTTGGCAAAAAGCTATTAATACTGAAAAACGGGTAACAATCTAAGGTGGGGATGCACTAGCGCCCTGACGACATTCGGTGATCATAAAAATGCAGTGTCCTGTCATGTTTGCACAGAGCTGCTCCACAATAAAGTGGAAAAAACGGTTGTCCAATAACGTATCACGCATCTTCGGTTTGAAAGTTGTAGCTTGACAATGGGTGTAGAAGAAATATCGTAAAGTGCTTGGGAATCTGCGTCCGTGATGTTGCAAGCGTATTGATGATGCAAGCGTATTGTTTTTGCGCGTTGTTGTTTAAAAAGTTTCCATGGTTTGGATCAAGCCGGGATGAGATTAAGGTAAGTACGTAGCTTGCAAAAAGTAGCTAGGTAGTTGCCTGTGGGATGAGTTTTTTTCAGAAATGGTAGGCAGGGTATGGTCACAGAGACCACACAGCCCATACTGTAATTGCGATAGCGTACAGTAGTACAGCGGTGAAAAATCCGGAAATAAACTTTCCTAATCTTACAGTGTGCTGTACTGTACTACGCTAGAATGCCCCTCTCGAAGCGGTACAGTAATTTGGTGAACTTTCTATTCTGCGCAACTTTGGAGACATGAAAGAGTAGAAATGTACTGTACTGTATAAGAATGTGCGCTGAGAATGCACTGCTTTGCACTGTACGTACTGTATACAGTACTGTACAGTATTGTTCTGGACCTCAAGTTAGGTTGCGATTAGCTGTGAAGAACTACTGTATTACATGAAACAATTGCGTAATTTTCATCTACCTTTACTGTATTACAGTGTCATTCAGTATTACCTTGTAATGGCCTTTTGCCTTGAGCCAGAATCCCGTGTTTGGATTTAGTTCAAGTTCAAGCCATCACGCAGCCATCTCATAACGGATAATGCTACTGCTTTTGGAATTGATCTTGCTAGCTTTGTTTCGTTCAATGGCGACGTATGAAGGAGAGAAAATAATCTCTTTAAACAGAAATTATATCAGATAGTGAGTGTCTTGACTTTTTTATTGGTAATGTACTGTACATGTCGTGATGGCGGGTCCACATATTTGACAAAGATGTTTGCAACGCCCGCTCTCAATGCTGGGCAATATCTGGGATGTAAAAATAGCCTCTTGCAAGAACTATATTTGGATGGGCCTTGACAAGTATTACTCAACGTTAGATCAGGCGGCTGTCTCCTCTCAAGGACACCGAAGGTACCGGTTTCTGTCGTTATTGTGAGTAGGTGCTTTTTCTACCATCAATATTAGGGGCAGTAATGTGGTGAGGCAGTTTACAGGGTGCCTCTCCCGCGTCACTATCATTCTCGGCGATCGGGAGAGGTGTATAAAAATGGCGCAGTACAGGGCAGTAAAGTTGTCCAGTTTTCCTATGCGCAGATCCCTTGCAAAAGTCCTACAGAGAAATACGACGGAATGAAATGAAACATATTTTGGTACATGGCAGAAGCGCCTTACGGGTGCTTAACATCTACAGCTTTTCCTAAAAGTAGAGGAGACTTAGACACACGTGCAGCGACATGTGAGAGAAGAACAGGGGTACTGTAATTCAAGCATTGGGCAATTGTCAAGCACACATGAGGATCAGCCAGGGTTAATTTGAAGATTGCTGATTGCAAAGACTGATGATTATTCATCAAAGCATCATAAACTCACAAACATACAGCGGTTGTGTTCATTGGGCAATAGAAATACTTGATGGTATTAAAATATCGATGTATTGCACAAACGCCCTATAAATCTGCGCAGGGCACTTGTCGGGGATTTACAGGTGTCTATTGTAGACATCGTGCTTTTTGGCAAACACTTGACAAACATGAGGTCAGTCTCAGTGTCTTGTTTGGAGAATTGAGGGCAAAGGGATTGTCAACTGTAAATAGAGCGAACGAGGTGGAGCAGTTGAGGGTAGTACAGTATGTTCAGTACGATCGAGACGAGTTTGGGAGTAACGGAGAGGGACATTAATGCTAGGTTTCACTCCAGTGGCTGGAATTTTGCAGAGTACAGTGCCTTACCCAACGTGGAACCCAAGACAGTGCGCTTGTGCAAAGATCGCAACCTGCTGAACTGACTCTCGAAAGCTAGTCCAGCGGACAAATCCATTGACGACGACAGTGGGTGTGCTTGCACTCAAGTAATGAAGTACAGTACAGTACAGAGTTGCTATAATTATATCCATTCCGATTATGCAGGAAAACTGTGATGTTATTCAACATCGATCCTGTTTCGTAGTTTCAAAATCATTAAATATGTATTACCAGTGTCCAATACGCATGGATATGGTGCCTTAATACGTAATTTTGAATGGATTGATTGATGTAATTAAATTACACGCACTTGTTACAGTACACCTGCCAAACCAAGACCTAGAAAATCTAGCCAATTTTTGTATGTTTGAATGTAAAGACCAACAATATACTGGAATAATATGCAGTGCAATTACTACTGTACCCAATTTTGTATTACCCGCCGTCTGTATTTTCGTCAATACAGATACTGCATCTATGATACGGTTACAGCAAACTCAAAGCACTGAAATTAAAAAACATGTGCTTGGAAATTGGTCAAAGCAGAAAGACAAGTAGGAATAATTGGCTTTCCATGTCCATTACAAGAAAAATTTCAAGGGTTTCTTTTGATTTTGAATTACTTTTCGTAATATTCATGATAAAAAATTAAAGGTAGTGGTTAAAAACCTTTTGTGGAAAAAAGATTGGTCAAACATGGCACTACTGCGAGGAAAAAATAAAAGAAAAAACCAAAGTGACAATATATGTCAACCAGAGAAACAGTCCACTTCAGAGGTTTTGAGCCTCAGGCTAGATGTAGACAATTCCATTGGAATGGATTTCAATTTGAGCGCTGAGCGTTGTCAAATATGTCCTTGCCTAGAAAGTACCAAGAGTGAGGTTTTCGCTGTTGCTGTTGACATCAAGATGATTGTTCCGAAAGAAAAGGCCTCATTACGTCACGGAGCCGTAGGTTGGTGAATCATAGCACTGTTTTTCAAACCAACAATGGTGACGTGTTTCACCACTGCAAATTTATTGGCTCTTCGAGGGCTGTTGTGCGACATTGTACTACACTGTACAAAACTGTCAAACGAAAAGCAGTTCCTCTTGAGACTAGTTGCAGTTTCAAAAAGGCGGAAATTGTAACCATTTTTTTACAAACGGTGGCCCTCGTTTGATACTTTCTCCCGACTGTATGTGCTGCAGCTGCCGTTAACAACACATTTATGATACAGTGCATAGACTGAACTGTCAAACTGGTCCCCATGAGTTTGACGCGTGAGCGTATGACTCTCTATAGCGCATTGGTAGCCCCACTACACACGCGCCGGGGATGGGGTTTCGCCCATTTTGGGGTAATGTCAGGGGTCCGTTCCCGCCACTTCCCAAACAATGGCTAGTCCGTTTCAGACGGACCGACTGGTCCAAAAATGGCCCGATCCATTTCGTTAAAGTGTTGAAAGCCAAACATTCTGTCAGGTCACGTTTAGAAGGAGACAACAATTTCAATCCTTTCAATTTATCAATTAAATTTCGGTGCCTCCAACTTGGAGTGAGCGAGGGGGCAAAAACCTGTAAGGAAATTTAGGGAGGAAAGGGGAACAAATCTCGCTGTCAACTCTCTTACGGAGATGACAAACTTCATGGCATGTCTGCATCACCTTCAAATTGAGATTTCAACTCTGTACAGCATAGTTCTGTATTTTGCTTTACAGCACTTTACTTTACAGTGCGGTACAGTGTGCACTCTTTCAAAAACAACCAGTTGCTGTGACGGCAAACTCGGTTCGTGACGGTTGCGTCCTGTAGTGAACAATCGCCAAGGATGTCACCAGCGGACAATGTCCAATCCTTGGGTCCCTTCCATGCACAGACCCTTGCTGCGCCCGCCAAAAGTTGCTTTTGAATACGAATTTGCTTGCAGTGTTTCTCCTTTGTGACGGATCGAGGCGCGGTTTGAGCTGAACGATTTGATTGAAGGAATTTCGAGCACAGTTCTGTTGCCGTATCGTCATGCTCCACAGGATCAGTGATTTGAATACTGCAGGCTTTTTAATTTTTTCAGTGGCTTGAGCACATTGCACACCGTATCCTCACCGCAGTATGGGCTTAATGACCTGCTCTGCACTAGAGTTCATACAAACAAAAGTTATTGTGGTCAAAAGGCTTGACAAACTATCGAATTTCAATCTTCTGGGCCAAAGTGGTGCAAAAGACCGCCGTTGTCCAGTAATTAACTGCTTGGATGGAGTGCGCGGAATCCTACTGTCCCCGCTGAAAGTTGTACGATAGCAGGTAGTTTACTGTAAAAGAGCAGTTGCGCTGTACAGCTTTCTCCTTATCCATAGGTCTCGGAGATTTCGCTGGAGATGCGAAGAGAAAAGTCAAAAAAATTGCAGACCCGTTGTTTAATGAACAACTATTGGGGGTTGTCAAGATTCGAACAAACTGGTGCAACTCCTTCCAACATGAGCTTTCCATAACCTTAATAATCCCTCGTCCCATTACATCAATTGCGGCTTGCAGCATCGTTTGAAGCCATTCTATATAATTTCTACAAAAGCGTGTCCGCTAAAGTAGCATATTTTGATGCACTGCATAGTACAGTAGTCAATTACATTTGATATAAAGGGGTCTTTACGAACAAAGTTGTGCACTCTTTGCACACTTAAAACTCGGGCCTTTTGCTAAATTTAAGTTGTGTCTTGCGCAAGCTGTCGCATTGATTTAGAGGCCCAGGTTGTCCCGGTACAGGCTTAGCGTTGCAAAGCGGATTGACGTACTGGTACAATCTCTGATCCTGTCAATAAACCCCTATCGTGGTTCGGTATTACTGGGTTTAATTTGTACAAAGATAAATTACGGTCCAGCAGTGCTTGGCATGTTTGATGAATTGCTACCACACAGGTTTAGGGACCGTTTGTAAGGAAATTAAGTTTGCGCTTCAATTTGTAATGATGTCAGTGGACTTACCATACAGTTTTTTTGTTCAACTCCAATGCACTGTGAATAGGTACAGGGGAGGAGTGGCCCACCATTCCTCTCTACACTACCTGAAGTCCTACATTGGAAAAATTTTAACATTAGCCACCACTCTACAGCATAGAGTCGGTAGCGCGGGCATCAACTCTTTTCACTTCACAGCAAGACCCCTCTCCGACACTATCGCCCTTCTCAAGACGCGTCGGATGCTGCCACTTGAAGAGCGAGGAGAAGGTCTTCACTGCTGCAACCATTCCGGGGATTCTATGACTAATTTGTCCTGCTTATTTTTATGTATTACACCTCTTATTACACCTCTTCTGTTTGTTGGTATGATACAAAAATTAAAAAATGTACCTGTACTGTACACATCAAATCACCGCCGTACAGTCTAGTAGTACAAAGTGTTACATTCAGTACTATACTGCCGTACAAACTAGTAACGCTTTGTTACAAGCAGCCCTCAATTTTTAAAAAAATTCAATATTTCACGTTACGTGAAGAAAAGGAAGTATCATATCGGTACCAATTATGAAAAAGTGTAACCTAGTCACGTTGTGCCCACCCGCAACAAACATATTTTCATACAGTTCCATTCACTTTCTTTGTGTCAGATATCCACCACACGGAATATTTGTTTTTTTGTCGATTGTATGAAAACAAATCTAATCGAAAGAGGGGATTGAGGCCATGTATTTTGACAAATCCATTTTTAAACATGACTGGTCCAATCATAGAATCGATGCCTATGAAATAAAATGTAAGTTTATACCATTGCCGATAAAATTTACTGTCTTTTTTAAATAGGGCCAATTTTAAATTTTATATATTTAAAAAGCCCAATTGAAATCCTCAAATTATTCTTTTCCAATTCATAATTTAATTGTCTGATGCTCTAGAACAGCATTAACGAGAAAGTATGATTGACTTGTTGAATTACTTAGAAATACAAAGAATTATTTTATTTGAGTTTTATTAAACTGCCTAAATCGGGAATCGTAGCCGAATAAAATACAATTCTTAAAAAAATTCCCTCCTGTGGCTTGAATCGCTTTGATGTACAGTAGGTTTTTGCTTTTCGTTTCGGCGGACAGCGATAGAGACAGCAGCAGTTGGCCCAATTTTCCTCGTCCGCCACGGCATTTGGCAATCCCCGCCCAAATGACCAAATTGCAGGCCGCTCGCACCCTCCGGGCGGCCTACAGAATGGTGTCAGTCTGTTTTTTCCCTCCTCCTGGACGTCGCACAATATATAAAGCTGTCCGCCCGCCGCCCCCTCCTCACTCCACCCCCCGTTACCACATCTCTGATCGCAATCTTTCACATCCACATCCTTCCTCTCCTATCTTCTATTTCTTTTATCACACAACCCTCCACATCCTCTAATAACTTTGTGATCACACGATCCCATTAGCCTGTCATCAACCTTCACTCTCAACAATGGCCACCTCCGATGCAGTTGAAAACGTGATTTTCCCCGCCGACATCAGTAACAACGAAACTTGGGATGCCAATGTGCATACCCAGCCCCATCTCTATCTCCGATACCAACAACATCCTCGCTGAGCTGTCCATGTACACCTCTGCAATGAACACTCCGATGCCCATGTCTGACAATGCCCCTCCCCGTGCTCGGAGGACTCTGATGATGGTCTCTTCAGGACCGGTCCGTCCAAGCGAGGTGTGAAGAGGGGCTTTGCCTCCTCATCTGCGCCGAACAAGAAGACCAAGCAGGCAAGTCTGAGTTGATGTATTCACAGAGCCGGTGACACCGAAAACCAGGAACAAGCCCGCACAACCAGCCGTGACTAAGATTCCTGTACCCACTCCTATGTCACCCACCTGTCAATCGTGCACCGATGTGGCCGATGAAGTGTTATCGATGCCGCCGACTCCAATGCCGGCCGATATCCCGTCGTTGCCGTCATTGACAAAGGAGCAGTCGGCAAAGCGTCGTGCGCTTCGTCGTGCCACCTTGAAGAGGAACAGGAGCCGCAAGGAAGAGGGCATTATGGTTGTCAAGAGCGAACCGAAATGCGATGCTGAGACTACAACTGGATCGGAGCCATTGGACAAGAAGGCTGCAAGGGCTATTCGCAATAGGGAGGCTGCGATGAAAAGTCGTGTGGAGCCAAGCAGAAGATGAGGAAGTTGCAGGAGGAGAATGAGGCATTGAATGGAAAGGTGAAGTGCTGTCCGCTGAGAATGAGGCTCTGACTAGCCAATTGAAGAGTCTGCTTCATCACACGTTGGGGGTGCAGGTAGCCGATGGACAGGATGTGAAGGAGGTGTTCAAGGCCTTTGCTAGGATGAGCAACCGTCAGGTCTAACATAGATGCTCAAGTGTCGTAACATGTGACGCCAATTGTACATAGATTTGTTGATAACAATGCGCCCTAGTCGGCGAATAGGTCCTTTTTGCGTATTATGCACATAAACACAATCCGAACCCCGCATTGCAAGAATGTTTGCTCTGACTAGCACTTTGTCTACATAGGTTGGTGCAACTCGATCGATGCAGTTTGTGGAGGGTAGATGATGAGGATTGTGCGCGACGGGGAAACGTTGGGAAGACTGGCAGGCAAGAGGAGACATATTGCTGGAAATAGGTGGACAAATTCACAGTCGTGAGTGGTGTAGGATTTGGGAAGGGGGTCTACGAGAAGAGGTGAGAGCTTACGAGGTGGATGACGATACTGTCGAGGTTGGACGAGGGGGGGCGGGTAGAATTGCTGCCAGCAGCATGTAGGTGATGTCAGGGGCTAGCTGAATCGGGGATGAGAAATTGTAGAAAACTGGAAAACGTGGAAATGGTGGACACGTGGGAGAATTTGAAGTATGAATAGGGGTTAAAAATGCAGGGATAAGCCGGAAAGGGGGCGGTTGCAACACGATGTTGAATACGTACTCGGCACTAAGGTAGTTGGGGCGGTGTCGGGGGAGGCTGGATGTACCATTCCGTGATGGACAGTGTTTGTTTGTACGGTAAAAAGCTTATTGTTGCGGGAGGTAGCTCCCCCTATTGGGCCGCTGAGACACGAAATATCTGGGGATGATCGGGACAGTACAGTACTGCACAATACTGTACTGTACTGTACTGTACAATACAAACAGTAGAGTACAGTACGTTCCTGTTTCGGAGTCGAGATATAGACAGACATCGGTGTTTGAAGTGTATTTGTCTGGTTGTGGGCACACGAATGGCTTGTACTTGACTCATAAATCCAATTTCCTATCGTACAGTGTATTTACGGATTGTAATTGACATCGTGTCGTCACGAGTGAAATGCGAGGGTAAAAGTATGATTGTTTTTTATTTTGATTTAAAATTTTATGTAATATGCATAACGATATGATGAGTTTTAATGGACCAAGCATCATACTGGTGGACTTTACAGGAATTTGAATGTTGAATTATTTTAGCTAATTTTGACCGAGACTTGAGAACAGCCAGAAAGGACTTTGCACAGTATTGTACAGTACAGTACAGTACATTGCAGTATCGTACTGCTGCTCACATCCGTGGCTTTTTTCATAAAGTGTCATTCTTTTTTTCGTCTCTTTTTGCCGTTTCAAAGTATGCCCCCGCTCTTACGATCTTCAACCATACTGTACTCCAGTGTCCTGTACTGTACAGGACATGATAATCACTAATCAGTCTGCAATGATAGGCCATTTTTGGTAATAATTATAACCTCGTGTTAACATCGCCTGACGATCTTTTCTCTTCATTCATTCAAAAATAGACAGAAAATTATCACATCCGGCTGTCTATGTAGGCTTGTGTTCCTAGGCGTTTTTCTTCTTCTTTTTTCTGCGTAGACAAGACAAAACCCTCTCCATAGAGCACTCATCGACAGATACTTAAAACGATCCGGTTGATTCACATGCCATTTTCTTTGTTTCATAACTCTGAATGTATCAGGACAAACTACATCATATCCATTCTCCATTGGCAGATTGGTTTAAGCGCCGCTGCTCAATTAGGTCTGCAGTACCTCCAGTTGGGCTAACATTTCTTACATTTTCCGCGCTCCCGCGCCTTTCTGTGCGTGTGGGAGGATTTTACCTTTGACAAATTTCCAGCACAGCGACATACCCAACCACAGATTGCCAGCGTGCCACACGTTGAGGCAATTTTAAACCAAATTACTAATTTCCACAGCAAATCGTCGTAAATCTATTTTTTGTTTATTTTTGTTCGGTGCAAACATTTTGATGTCTGTGTACATTTGATTTGGTAATCAAACATTGGATTTGGTAATCAAACATCCGGAAATTTCCAAAAAAAATTACATTTCCAATCCAAACCGGCATTTTGTTGAACCACAAACGGTGAACGAAAACTGTTTGGTTTTGAACTGTGTGAGTGTCGACGAAAAATGGAAAAGAGAGCACTCTTTTTGACCGACGGCCATCGCACATTGCGCACAAACATGGAAAGCAAAAATAAGAAAAGTGGAAGAAAGCTGATTTTCGAGGGTTTGATTACTGTAGACAATTAGCATCTATCAAAACAACCAAGTTCAGCGATGCTTGCTCATCCGAAACGTCAAAAGCTTTTTCAGCCGCACCCTTTTGATGGCATTTCCGATGTTTATCACGGCGATGGTGGACACCGGCCATCGGCGGCTTATTTCAAGAGCCAATCTGAAAGACAGCGCATCGGACACATGTGAGATGTGTACAAACATACGAATATTGTGTGTGTGTGTGGACAGCGCAAATGGAACGCACTGCATATTGAACATGTCAAGGAGACAGCACGGCAAGAGTTTAGGTGGTGGGCACGTTTTGTGCTGCACACTGTATCCTTTGAATTGCCCCTCTCGCCCGGGACGCCGCCTAGCCAAAGTACAGTACTGTACAGTAGCGTATATATCACTAGGAAATTTACTGTAGATCTCGGCAAGGGCAGTTGTGGCCACCCATTACGCTCAATCATTCCTCGCCCTCCTCTCCACCTGCAATTAAAACTTTGCCACTGACCGACTGTTACAGCACAGTACAGTATAGTGCACTGCACTGAACACTACCGTACAATCTAATATTGTACCGATACCATTCCGTACACAAGTGTGGCGTACAGTGGCACACCCCTGCGTCCTACTACATCCATGCTGTACAGGGTTGTACCCTCCGGGTACACAGCATGTCGCCGCAAATTTACACCAAAGGTAACATGGCTAGTGTATTGTACAGAACGTTTCCCCTCGTACTTGACACACATTTTCGCCATACGCCAAAAAGAACAAACAACACCGACCGCAACCAAACCACCCTCGCCTTTGTTCCTGCCGACCGGCACAATCGGCGACACCGCAAACCTCTCATCCCCGTGAGCGACACCAGTCCGCTTCGATTTGCTTCTCATCACAACGCTTCGATTTGCCACTCGCTGTTCTTTTTTTAAAAAAACATCGTACGAGACAATCAAAACTCGTCTCTCTAACAATCGCCAGGCAGACCCGATGGAACATGTCAACGGAGAAAGTAGCCCAATGACTTGCTCACGTTTGCTACTTTACTGATGAAAAGTAACCGAGAACCGCAAGCGTTCTTTACACAAAGATGAAATTTCTGTAAACAACTAGCATCGTTCTGCAGTATGCATCCCCTCTCAGTTGGAGAAAGCTGTTGCAAACATCGCTTCTTCTACGCTGACGGTGAGGCGGCGTCCGCAATGGTACAACTTATTCCTCAAACAGCCAGTGTGAAAGAGCAGGGACAAGATGATCGCTCAAGAGAGGTCCAGTTGACGTTCTCGAAATAAACGAGTCAACTCATGTGTGATCTCCGTCCACAGATCTCGGCCGTCAAAGAAATTGCGAAAATAAAAGAAAGAAGAAACTGAATTTAGAGCACAAATGGTACCATTTTGCAAATGATGACAATGAGAAAAGCCATCTGTGCCTTGCTCTCGAAATCACCCGTGGCAGTTGATTTCACCCAAATCCACGCCTCTGCCTTGACGTCACCTCACTTTTGGCACATACAGTACCCAATACGCGCTAAATGTTCACAAACCGTGAATCAAACCCCTCTCAGCTCAGCAGCAACAAAATAAAATAAGAAACGACATTTATATTCTACTGTACATTTATTAGGTCCTTGACCCCTTTTTTTGGATAAATTACCTAAAAATACTCAACAACAACATACAACACAAAAATAATTTGTTTTCGTCTTACACACACAGTAACTTGCTGCAGGTAATCTTACCATACAGAAATAATCAGGCACGTCATGAAGCAACAACATCAAATACCGTACCTCTCCCATCATCTACCTCTCCCTTCCATGTCCAATCCCTCCGATCTTTGTTTGCCTACACCCACAAACATTCCACCCTTCCCAACTCACTCCTTGCCGCTTCACCTCATCAACAACAACATTCCCACCGGTTCATCGGTGGAGAAACATGATTCATCTTTTCGTCATCAAACCATCTAACCTTCTCCGCATGCTCACAAACTACGCATCTCCATATATTTCCAAAGACACATCTGTGCGGAAGCGTTGCCCGCGTGACATTGTGCACTACACTATGCACATCAGTTTTTGCACTCTCTACATACTTGACAGAGTGCAAGGTCACACAAACATGTCAACACATCACCAAAAGACTAGTTTATCGCTATTTTGTCTCTCATATTCACACTTGAGCCTGCTTCGTATCATAGAGCTAGTCGCAAATGTGCAACCTTGGCCCAAGTAAATTACGACCTCAGAAACTGTCGGAGGTAAGCTTGTCTGAAGACCCTATTTGCAAATGTAGCCTATGATAACCCAGTCTGAGGGGTAATCCGAGGCAAAAAAACCTGCCTATTCTATTTTTCCATAATTTACACAACTATTTATAGGCATCAAGTGCGATCAGTTTTTTTTATCTACAGTAATACCTCACCGCGAGCTTGCGAGTCATAGCTACTCGACCTGGAATAATTCAACTGGAGCTTGTCTCGTCTTTCCTGACTAGCTCACACTTCACGTGTCTCGCCTTTACACTGCATCTCAACCTCACACAGTCAACACCTCGCAACAGCCTGTCAATGCAGAGAAATAAATTCCGACACAAACAAGGCTTTTTTGGATCTGTATTCCGCCCTGAGAAAAACTCTCCCGACTACATTACAAGCTCAAGTTTCTACTCATCATATGTACAGTAATTACGATGTAGTCTCGCTCTTTTTCCGTATTTTGCTCTCATTTTCAGAGATGGACAACAGTGTCACCTATTGTACTGTACAGTACACATTCTCGTTAATGACATGAAAAATGTACAAAAGTTTGTTTGTTTTTGACCGCACGAAACTGCTTACGATTCTCCCCGCAACAAAGTTGCTGCAAGAGCCCTCCCTCTCCACACCACCTTTGCATACTATTCACTGGAAATCTGTTCAGCCCTGTCATATGTGAAATCTCAGATGCTCTACTCAGAGATTCTGCAATTCTGGATTATCTGATACTGTGAACACTTTGCATCTAAATTCAAACAGGTCTCAGACATCACACCTCTGCGCTCACACGACCTGTCTCGAATCCCAGGAAAGTATTTCGGTTATGTACGTCCAACGCATCTTGACAAGCAAGAGCAACAATAAAAAAAGGGCCAGTGTCAATTCCGTGAACCCCCTCAAATTGCACATTTGCTTCTTAAAGAGACTTTGGTGAGACACGTGCACACCGTGACGCAGTCTCCGAATCCTTGACTTCAGTTTTTTACAGACCGACACATTCGCCCGATGCTGAGCCTATTCTCTCGAGGGTGGCTTTCCGTGCACCAAACTCGGTCTATACTGCGCTGAGGGATATTACATTACATTTCAAGTTTTTCTCCGTGACGCAGCTTCTAGAAAAATGAATACAGCACAAAAATGATAGCAGCTCATCCTTTTCCGTAAATTATCTCTCACACTGTCGGACATTATCGGGTACTCTGAATTGAAAGGCCGGATCCGAAAGTAACTACTCTCGCAACAGCTAGCAAACTGCAAAGCACTGAAATATTTTCACCTGAATATTTTCAAGTATGATTTTTGCTTAAACTCTACACCCTAGACTTCAATCTCTCCTTTCTCTCACTCTCACTGTGCACTAGTTGACGAAACTGGCCCCGTCTGCTTGCATCAGGGCTTCCAGCGCAACTTGAGATCGATGTATGAAAGTCTGCAATTGATTACATTATTGAAGAGTACCATACAATAACAAACATCATTTTATACATCGCAGTATAACAAGCTGTTCCCGTTAAACTATCTCTTTTGCTCTGAGCCATCGAAATGGACACATATCGTAGTTTTTGCAATTGCTCTGCATTATTTTTGGCTTCCGTATCGGCTTCTTGCAAATCTCGAACTCTTCTCGCCAAATATAGATGTCAAATTCAATCACAAAGTATCAGGTTGTCCAATATAAGATAAGGAGGTACTATAGTTTTCTGATCACTGGTCCCGTCGCAGCATATGGTTAGTGCACCATTTTCATCATGTATATATTTTAATATACTGTATACAGTACACATTTATTTCTTTGAGGGGTGGTCGTCAAAAATATTTTGAAGGAACGGGTTCGATAGCTCTGCATATTTTGGAATGTAAATTATATAAAGATTATCGACCTTCACGAAATTCACCATGGCATCAGCATCCAAAACAAATTTGGCCAACCTGATTGAACCCTCTCTAGACGTTGAGCAGCTCCAGGAGCAACCATCCCAAAGACTTTTTTTGACCAAAGGCAGTGACGAGCAAGCGGTGAATTTCATGGCATTATAATACCGAGGCAAACCAAGGTAGAATCAGGACACAAGACCAGCAGAGCAGTTGGCGTTGAACTGAGCAAATAAAGTTGTACAAAATTAAGAATGGAGTCCACACCATGTCACACCTTGTCGCTCATCTTAGCGACGACGGAAGCGTCCAACTTTGCCAGCCACGCATGATAAAATACAGCTGCCATTATGGCCCTTCTGGAACCAAACTATCGACGCCGACCCGCGCATGAAGGATTTTTCAGTCGACACCAAAGTAACTGCGATGGCTACAGCATAACGCGTGAGAGAAGCAACTTTTTCTCATCAGTTAACGGAAAGAATAACCTTATTGCATATTTGTCAGAGCGGCATATCGTGTGGATTGTCCGCTGTTGTCGCACAAAGCAGTGCTTGGCCTCACTGAATAATAAGTTCTTGAGGCGGCTATTGCGGGTTCCGACCCTCTTTCGGAAAGTCTGTTGTAATTACGACTACCTACGTTTTCTGCTTCGCGACTTACAGACGCTATACTTTCAGAGAGGTCAGTAACACGCGGATCCTTGGTTCGGTGGCGTTTTGTTCGAAGAAGAAAACGCCACCGATCCAAAAAGAATTTTCCATTTTTTTCCGCAGGATATCAGAATTCAGGGTGGCTCTTCTGTCTCTTTCGTGACACACCTGTCTCAAGAAACGACGAAAAAGTGTTACTAAAATTTCAGTTCCGATATTGCCACCATAGGGTCCATCTAGGGTACAAATGACTGCGTTCTTTCTTTGTAACGACGGTACAGTACTAGGATAGACTTCCTCAGAGGACAAAAAAGTTGGCAGGTTGTACACTGCATTTCATAGCAATTGAGCCTGCGTCTCCAGAGTAAACCACAGACCTGTTTGAAATTGCTACTACCGATCTCGAACATCTTGCGCAATAGACTTTCATAGTTCGCCACCATGGGGCACTAAAAACAATTGGTCGCGAGTATTCTTTATCGGATGGCGCAATTGGTGAAGTGTAATATATTTCAGATACACTATATGAGACCAGTGACCATGGTGTGTCGTACCCAATTCGGGTGCGGTCAAATAGGGTGCGGCGCTGCTGGTACCGCTGAGTGCGGGGCTAGTATCGTGACTGTTATGACCCGCGACGGGTGAGCCGGGTAGGACTGAAGGGACCAATAAACGTTACAGTATCTTGGGCTTCTGTAATTCACCGGAGATTGCAGGGGAATCTCCCGAGGTGGCTCTGCCGGCTGAGCGACGTCGGACCGCTGAGGGTCTCTAAGAAAAGTTGGGACCACAGTGCTGAGCGGAGCAGGTGGAGGGGAAACGTTGTATCGTTCATCGTTGGGCTGCAAGTTGAACGGCTGGAGAAGCATTTAAAATAGAGGGGAAAATGAAGCAAGCATTGCAATACGTATTGCTTCGAATATTCTTTATTATTATTATTATTGAGGACGACGAAAATACAGCCCACTAGCTGGCGACAGATTAAAGTGAAAAGTACAATTATTAACAACTCCCGCGAACGTCTCTGCATGCATACGATAACTCATGAACACAGCTGTAATTGGCGCTGATAACAGCACTGGCGAGAATAAAAAACAAATAGCTTGCAAACAATTGTGGCCCTTTGCGCTAGACAAGAATAATTTCCATACACACTACGTTCAAAAGGTAACGGTAGTTCCTATAACCCTCAACAAGTAGCATACACACAATGCAGGTCTTGCTGCCGTTCAATTAACCTCGGTCACCATGTCACCACTGCGCCTGTTGCATGAAACGTCTTTCGCACTGGGACCAAGCGTTTGTCAGTGGCTGAACTTTTGCAGATTCCACTGCGATGTGCTCACTTGTGGCCCTGACCTTTCATGCAGCCTTCTAAACTGGCAACTTAATCTCGCGTACGACAATTGCCTGCAACACAGTTTCAACCACAAGGACTGGCAGACTCAGCCCTGCTGTCTCATCCGTTGGGAGTACGTCAAGTACAGTAGTCAGTCAGTGAGGAACAGCCCACGGGCAACTGCAGTGTGACGGTTGTTCTTGCTTGAGATATGATTTCCAAACTACCATAATTAATGCGTGTCCGATGTACTGGTACCGTCGTCGATGAATACCGTTGAAGCTGCTGAGGTGCGGGGTGCGTCCGAGAATAAGGGGTTTTGAGAAAACTGGCAACTAGTGAAAGTAAGGATCGCGGGCCTCCTATTGGCATTGCTTAGTTCCAATTGGCTGAGGTACACATGTACAAACTGTACTGTACTGACAATGTACAGTATGGACAGTGCAACGTTTGTACAGTAAGCATTGGTAACACCATGAGCCTTCTTGTTATTTCATTGGGTCCTTTTCATTAAATGAATACTCTCTCGTAAGAGTTGCGACAATTTTACTACCTCACGCTCTGCTTCACCATAGTCCTCTCTTCTATATCTGCGTTATCCTCTATAAATTCTGTGGACGGAAAATTCCTGCCTGACTATTTCCACAACTTTCTATAACCAAAATACTCATGCAACAAAAGTGCTCCGATGCGCACAACCTTAAAATATTCCTCCAAATAATTATTCACAACTACTATCATTGCAGATATTTTTACATTATCTGACCACTCGTAACACTGAAATCTAGCTTATTACAAAGCAAACACCAAGCTCCAAGCCTCATTGCCTGCAGTTTGGCGCCACCTTGGCCCGGTTTTTATAGCACAGCTATCTTCTTCATTGGTCTGCTTCTGCTCTCAGTGCATTCTCGAGCGCTCTACTATGTCGTGCACAGTTAATCGGACCATGCGTACACACGCTAAAAATATAGCACTGACCAAACCTTTCAACGTCCATGAGGCTTTTCTGTTACGAGTGGCTATTTTTGACCCTGCAAATGCGCTTCGTTTCCATGCTAGATTTGTCTTGATAATCCGCGGTGACGGTACAAACTTTAGTGAACAAAAGTCCTTTGCAGTTTTAATCTTGGAAAGCCCTCGTCTTTCTACCGTCACTGTGTTTTCCGGGTATATTGAATTCCAAGGAAAGCTTTGATCTCATCTTTGATTACACGCAGACAGCAGGTTTTGCAAGTGACTAACTGCTGTTAAATTATGATTTCGATTATGGCTGAGCATACACACGAACATAGTATATCTGATAACTTTGGCTTTGGAACAATCCATTTCTTACTGAGTATGAAATTAAATGGAGTTTGTTAGCTGACTTACGGCGGGAACTAATGCCGGCTGATATTTCCTCCTTACACTCTGTGCACAAGAAACAAATGTGGCGCGACAAGTTTCCGAGTATACAGTCTTTCAGATCAGCTTATGGTTGCGAATACAGTGCCAGTTTCATTTGCGGTGGTCAACTTCGGAGCTAACGTAAAGTTAAAAGCTGCAGCTTTCCAAATGCACGTGAATAACTTAACGGCATCATCATAACGGGTCCAGTACCGCGAAACCTAAAGTGAGAGGGCTCTGAAAAGACGCTGCAATACAACTGAGTTAAAAAACCGCAAGTGTACATCTACAACCAATATCCCATATCAGCATTCCTACACTTTTGCTAGTCAGGAAAAGCATACTTTCCTCCATTCTACGAAGAATGAATATTTACTCTTTACTTATCTTGAGTGCACACCGACTGACCATTACAGCAGACCGTTTTCAGGCCCTGTGACCACTTATAAATCTTCCACAATGCACGACCCAACAGAAGCTACGACCGGAGTATCTTGAAAACTCTTTTTTGTAAGTCTTGTCTTGTCATCACGTGTACAAGTGAAATAATTATCGTGCTGATGTCACGTCCAACCCATGTGTCGTATTCTTCCATAACTCCTCCCGTAAATCAGGTCTCTATCGGCTTCACTTTGCATTTTTAGGAACAGAAAGTATCTTTCTAGTGAATCCGATCACTGCTTCCATCGCCTTCCATCGCCCTAAGATGAGCTTCAATTTGCGAGATTCCTTCTCGGTACTCCACTGTGTTCCTCTCCAGCACTTATTGAATCTACCTCGTCTTGCGATCGCGTTCTACTACTGTTTCAAATCGTGTGCATCGTCCTAAATTTTAATGCTTTCCGAACAAGTTACTGCTGGCATTTATTTTATGGCTTACCAGATTTACAAATTGCAGTCCTGCCAGTGGTATTGAATCAAAGTTTGCACCGACCATTCTTTTGAAACAATAAACCAGCCCACCGTTTCCCTCGTAATTAATAAGTTATTACAATCGCCTTGCATTAGAACCTCTTCGAATGTGTGTTAAAGTTCTGTGCCTTCCGGAACTTTCAAGATTCAGTGGAGTCTTTGGCTAATGTCAGTACTAGCCAATAAGAAATTTAACACTAAAATTTCAAAAAACGCCGCTGGAGCGTAAGGCGCGGTGCAAAAGGGCACTTACGTGCAGCCATCCTACATCTTTAGTCAATAAGGCACCCCCAATTCCCCTTTCGTCCAACGCATTCTCCTCAACTCGCTCGATGGACTCTCTATAAAAGACGGCTGCGTTGCTCCATTCCCCTCTGCGAGATCTTATTTTCATAATAGACATATATAGGTATTTATCTAAACAAATTTATGTTACGGCCTGTCACTATTTCAGTAAAGAACTTTAATGCGCTACAACCTAAAGTTAATTTTAATCCAACAACGGCATCAAATTAATGCCTTTTACGATTATTGGGAACATACTGTTGGGGGGGGGAATCTTTTAATGTGTTCAAAAACCTGAACCATACAGGTAGTGGCTACACGAGAAGACCAAGAACACATACCGTTGAGCACTCACAAATTATCACCAATCTCATGTACCAGTTCTGAAAAAGTTATGAGTTTGGACATAGGAATTTTTGCGTTACTCTAGATATAGATACAGCGCCCCAAATGCAAAATCTAGGAAGTCCTCTTGAGCTCTTTAAATGCTGTACTAGTGCGACTATGAAGTGGAACGGTACAGCAGAGGCTGCAGCTAAAGGGAAAGGGGAGCGTTGGTAAGCGAAGAGTGCGGACAGGGATCGTGGGAATCAAGACGAAACTGATGTTTTCTCAGCCAGTTAGAATGGTAGGTGACCGTCCAAGTGAGCTCTGCCCCGACTTGATCCAAAAATCCAAAACTCCCCGTACATTGGCTCTCGGACCCTTCAAAAAAGAGGTGCAGGACATGAAGCCCTAGATGTAGCCATCCATCTGCAAATAGCTAAATGTAGTTAACGAATTTAGAATAACGACTCGCCAAACTAACGTTCGGTGACGAGGTAAATTGCTCGGTCGAAGAGCAGAAATCTCAATTATAAAAAGGAATAAAACCGTACACCAATTCAATCGAAGTTCCGGTTCATAAGAATGAAACAGAATGTTGTCAAGTAAATTTTCTGTAGTAATAACAGTTTTCCAGCAAAAAATCTTGCGAGCAACCTATTCTAAACTTGGTGCTTGAGTTAAGTTTCTGCTTGGGCAACAAACAAGGAGCCGGACAGTAACTTGCCGCAAAAAATCATAGGGAGAGAAACGCAACCCAGCGAAAACGAAAACAGGTCAATCCTCGTCTTAAAAGGAAAAGCGATGGGCACTCCGACTATCGTGCCCGAACCCAAAGAAAAACGTTATTTCGAGGTTTAGGAATGTCGGGATGACTTAATTGTAGGTCATCTGAAAAACAATTACCGAGAATCGGAAAGCAAGTGCTCAGTGGAATGGGCACTTGCGTTTATTTTGATTTGGCTTTTCGGAGGACAAATTGGCAACAAATGCATCAGCAAGAGCCAGTCTTTTATTTGTTACCTCTCTTATCCGAATCCTAATTTATATTTGCTTTGCGTTGCTATCACTGCATCAGTAGTAATCAGTCCGCGTGGGAAAGTTAGCAGCACTGTAGCCACCGTTCAGAATTTGTCCAAGTCGTACCCGAGCCGTATAATATCTGTTTTGACTATGTACACTGGTCTACTTGTTCCGTGTCGGACACGGAAGGGGCAAGAAATCCTTGTTTTTGAGAAAGACGGACTTTTTCAGAAACCAAAGTAAGAACCAAAAAAACACCCAAATTACCCTGAAGACCATCGGAGCGTTGATGAGGAGGTGTGCGCAGTTCGGCAGAACGCGCGGGATGATGGTGAAAGTTTGTGGGAGGCGTGGGGTTCGATACCCGCAGAGGTTTACTGGAGGGCGAGGCCTCGGTGTCTTCAATGCGCTAGTATGTGCGCAAGGAAAGAAGACCAATCTAAGTTGACTGATACCCAATTAGGCAGCGCTACCTATGTCGTGGATGCTTCAGAGCACTCCACGCGATCCTGGGTGGCGTTGCCTTTGCCAGAGTGGATGATAGCCATCCACTACACTCCCCTCTTTCAGAGACCAAGTTTTCCGCGTGCCTTTTTCGCGAGTGAGGGCGGAATGTTCTTGCGACGCAGTAGGTTGTGTACCATGGCCGGGACGTCTTCATATAGTCTGAGGAGCGGTTGAAGCGAGTCTTCGCTATGTTCGAGTCCCTTCTAACGAACTAGGACAAAGAGGTCATTGTCGGTTTCAACCATTTTAAGTAGACGTGACACTTGCATGCCCGTTTCGGAAGACATGACGTGCGCAAGTATGGCCTCAGTGCTCAATGCCTCAACCTAGAGCCATGAACTTCTTGAAAGGTGCCGTTTCGTAGATCTTCGACTTGAAAAACGTAGTCAGACAGCACCTGCGTTACTTTACGCAGGCCACGCTAGCGGAGTGCAAGCTTATCTCCCACAAAGAACTCCTCTCGTGTAACCAGAACAAAATCGCCTAGGGCGACTTTTGGGAGTATCGCTTTCGATGGTCGCGATCGTGACAGTTGCCTGTTTCGTCGGAGAGAGTTCTGCACGAGCGGTTGAAGCTGAGCGACGCGTTTCTGCAGTTCTGAAACATTGATGTAGCGTTACATCTGAGCCTCGGAGACTGTTATTGTTGTGGATGTCGTCGTTCGGATAAAAGTGCCGATTGGGGAAGTAGCCCCCGTGCCAAGAAAGGCTGTGATGGGAGAAATGTCTCGAAGTTGAGAGGATGGTGCGTTGTTCAGCGCGCTTTGGATGAAAGGTAAAAGATCTGGCCATTACTTGAAATCCATTCGCAGCCCGGAAACCAGGGCCCGAAAAGTGCGTATCACTTCTTTGCGCTGTCGTTCCACAGCATTATTGCTCCACGGTGTATAGGGCAGCGTGAAATGGTGTGGAACCCGCAAGGCTTTGGTGAGAAGACGAATGGCTTCGTTCTTGAAGTGCGATGGCTCGTTTGAAATCAGTCCTGAGGGGACACTGAAGGCCACGCACCAGTCGACAATTGCCAGCGCTGAGTTCTCGGCAGATGTGCTAGGGGTGGCAAAGAACCATTTGTAGTCTGAGTGGTCGTCTCGCAGCATTGAGATGTATTTTGGTCCTGCTCGGCTTTGTCCAATGTCGATGTAGTCGAACTGCAGAAGGTCGTTCGGCTTTGTCCCGTGTAGAGATAGTCCGAAGGGCCTCGGAACTGTTTCGCCGCCTGTGGTCGACAGGCAGTGAATGCAGCCGTAAACGAAACTTCGAACGTCGCCGCGTAGGGAGTTCCATTCATAATGTTTGAGAAGTGACTTCAAGGTGGCCTTTGTCCACGGTGGCCTGAGGGTCCGGTGTGCGCGATGATGCAAGTTGTAGCTGTAAATCTTCAGCAGTTTCAGGTATCCAGATGGCTCCAGATGCGGTTCGACAGATGCCTTCGGTCTTTGTCAAATTGTGCGGACGCTGGCTATCGTTGCAGTGCTGGTGCTGTGCGATTTCATTCAGCGTGGGCCAACAAAACTCCTCAGAGGTAGTGAAGGGTAAGACTGGGATATTGATTAACCGGCGTACTGTGGACGGTGTGGTCCAGCGGGTGAGTATACCCGCCCACACGTTGTCCAAGCCGCTGATGTGAAAACATGAGTATGAGTAGGAACTGAGTCTGACTGCCCATTGCAAGACCTTCCGGGTTGAAGATTGGCTGAGGTCAGGGATTAAAGATAAAGGGTCGAAGAGAAAGATAAGGTTGTTGTGACCCGAAAGGAGATCGAAAGAAGCAAAATAACGCGATTTTGCGAGCTTTAGGAGCTAATGATCGATGTTTGGTATGGGAAACTGATGTCGCACTGTGATCTGGTTCACTGGGCGCAGATCGGCTGTGAATCAAAATCGTGCCGGTCCTGGTTTTGGCACGATGAGCGGTGTAGATGCCCATGAGGAGGACGGATATGGGTGCGCATGCCAGTACGAACAAGCTGTGAGACGAAATGGGTCAATAAGTACCGCTGGTCCTGAGAATATGCTGTATTTCACTTCACAGACCTTACAGCTTTACACGAAATTCACTGCATCTACTGTACTGTAGATTCAAAAAACTGGAAACTTTGCAGCCAGGGCTACTAGACATTTTGCTGTCATTACACTTTCCTTACAGTTCTGAACACAGCGTTTGACCCATTGGTACACTTGGAATAGTTTCGGGCGAGTTGAACACAGGATATTATATCATTGCTTTAACAATCAAAAGTCGCCTTGATATCTCATACCACCTGGACCAATGTACTTCTTACATCTTGTCAGAGTGTGTCACTCGTGCCGACAACAATTCTGAAAGCGCTACTTACCATACCGTCAGGGCTGTTTTACGGGAAACCTTTGAAATTCGCTACTGTTAACTGCATTTTACTTTAGTTTGTAGCTATCTTCAGTTCTATATAACCCTGGTTTGGAGCGGCCGGCTGTACCCAGCCAGCCTCAACCAAAGTTTCAACCACAGTTCTACCTTCATCTGCTCGTGTGCGCTTTAAAAACCCACAGAATACTTGCACAAACGCACGCGAATGGGTCGAGCATCCGCCGTCAGTGTTATCTCCAATGGTGACACCTTTGCTGCGGGTACAGATGAGAGTGAGGATCTGAATATGTCGACGTGCTTGTCGACCAGTTTTTTTAGCTGTTCTGCGTCTTTGGGAGCCATTCCGTTGTCAGCGACAGTTTTCAGCATGTCATTAATCGCAGCGCGAATTTCGTCGAGCTGGTTTCTGTCCACAGGATCGAGTAGCACCGGGCCTGGGAAGAGGTCCTCTGACGACGGGCTGAGTTGTTGTTCACTCTTGGTCGGCTGTGGTCGAGTTGCATGTGTCTGTCGGGAGTTTTGCCGTTCAAACGGGGAATTATTAGCCGGCTTACGTATCTATCTCTATCGGTAAAGGTGGTATTGCCGACCGTGGAGCAGTCCGAGCCGTTCATAGCGACCCTGTTTTTGTCCAGGAGCGTATTGGTGTCCACACGAAGGTGTTCCAGTACTGGTCTGCCTATTACGAGGGCCTTAAAAACTAGGTCATCGTCGGCCACTAAGAATGAAATGTTATGTAGCGCAAGGTTTCCAGATGCCAGATGCAGAATTGTGCGAGAGACAATCCAGATGCGGGAGAACGAGAACTATTCGGCAGCGTCGTTTGTACCCTTCTTCAGCGCGACTAAAATTTGACGGTGTGGATAGCTGAAATCTTTCCAATGCCTTTCAGAGCGGCAGACTCTGCGAGTTTCGGAGATGCAATGCTCTCGTCAATTCCGTCGTTACATCTACCACTTGAGTCCATTGAAGTAGTCCCATCTGATACAGTGATAGAGCAGCTAGCTCCTGAAGCCTGCGCCGGTGGGTGTAGACGGCCTACGGTCTTATCCCTGTCATGGTTGGCTCTGGCTTTCTGTGATCTTCTGCTGTTCGATGGTCCGTCTGAAGCTTTTCGGGCTGCGATCTTTGCTCGGAGTACGGCCTTCAGAGTTTCCTTCTCTGCGTCCGTGCATTTCTCGCAGTCGTCGATCCATTGCCGTTCTTAATTTTCCGCGCATGGTGGATGTGGACAGAACGGCGGAGGTCGGCCTGCTAAACTCCTACGAGAGGAACGTGCAGAAGACGCTGTCCCTGCAGGGCTGGTTTTGTTCTCCGTCGTGGTTCTTGAGTCAAAGCGTGATGGCCCGACGCGATAATTCGGGTTTCGTGAAGTGGGAGGGGGACCATGTCGATGATATGGAAAGCTTCAGCGACGGTAATGGCGTGTTTCATGAATTCTTTCACATTGGTGTTGTGAGAGGAATACGCGATTTCAAGATCGGTTGGCAGTCGTTGCTCTAGGGTCTTCGCTTAACTGCGAATACTAAGTGCTTCACCGCAAGTTTGGGGTGGTCCTTCATGATCCAAGAAAGTCCATTGCGTCGTAGGGCGGACACATACGAAGTAAACAAACGTTTCGCGCGAGCGGGAGGTATCGGTCATATCCATAGATACTTCCGTTTGATGATGTTATCGATATGAACGATGGTCATCATGTCGTTTTCTTCTTCGGCTTAGAGTAGAGGTAGGCTCGAAGTTTTTCATCCGTAAGGTCATTCGCGGGTTTTACACCTGGAATGTACTCGAGTTCGGTGGACGATTCTAGCCATTCATGGTCAACACAGTAGTAGAGGTTGACAGGGCGTACCGGTTCGGTCGTGGTGGAGTCTATCACGGCCAGCTGGAGCGCTCGTGCTTTGACTTCCTTCCCGTATTGATTGTAATGTTGCAAAAAACTCTGATTCCCTTTAGTGTGGTTCTTATCAGTTTTGGGTGGCTGACGAAAAAAGAAACGGAAGATGGAGGTTGAAAAATGTAGTTCTGGTCATCGGCAGAACTGTCAGCGGGTGTCATTGCAGATGCAGGTGGCGTCGACGCGGAAGCCATTTGATGATCGAACGTGGTCGTTGGGCGCGATACAACTGGTATCGGCAGTGATCACTGTGCGCAGTTCGGCAGAACGCGATGGTGGTGAAAGTTTGTGGGAGGCATGGGGTTCGATACCCCCAGAGGTTTACTGGAGGGCGAGGCCTCGGCGTCTTCAATGCGCTAGTATGTGTGCAAGGGAAGGAGGCCAATCTAAGTTGACTGCTACGCAATTAGGCAGCGCTACCTATGTCGTGGATGCTTCAGAGCACTTCACGCGATCCTGGGTGGCGTTGCCTCTGCGAGAGTGGATGCTAGCCATCCACTACAGGAGGATTTGAAAGGCAACATACTAAGGGGTTTGAAAGGTGACATCAATGTACCAATCAGCAAACGTTGACTGCAGAATATTACATCGAACTTGGAGTTACTGTTATCTTGCGAGGTTCAAAGGGAACTGCGCTGATTTAATCACTGAAAGAGCATAAATAAGGGCATTCTGAGTTGAATTTCAAGAAATATACTCATCAATTTAGGTTGGTGGCTTAAGAATACAAAATTAAGTTAAATTTGGATGAGAGAGATACTTTTCGTCAGTAATGGGATGATTCTCGAAGTAAAGATACAGTTTCTTCTAAAATAAAGGTTTAAGATAGGTGATTGATATTCTGGTTTTGCTAATCACCAACAGTTTATCTAATATAGCCAAACTGTAGGGCAGTTAAGGCTCCTCAAGTACTGCACAAAAAGAAAGGATAATTTGCTATCGTTCAATTATGTAAATTTGCATCCATGGTGGATTAAATAGAATATATTGCGTCTATTAAAATTTTAATGTGTTATTAGAGTATATGCAGAACAGTTTGGACCATGCAAGAATTATCCCTCGAGATACCCTGACTTGATTTCAATATAATCTGTATGGGAGACTCTTGCGAGGGCGGTGTACACCAATGATATGCAGTTTAGCACCGCTGAAGGGATCAAAAATGTGCTGAGGGATAGACGAAATGGATCATTACTTGATCATAAAGGTGTTGATGGCATTTAAAAGCATTGTACACAAGTATTGGAGAGTAAAGGTGCCAGAACAAACAGAAGTAGTATTTTAGTTCAATGATTTTGGAGATTTATAATTAAAATATGTAGTGCTACCCTAAGATCGAAGCTTATTGCTTCGAACATCGGTACATGTATTTAATATGACATGCAGATTTCCAACTCCAAATGGGTTCCAGCCAATCCTACATCTCAATAAAGACACCCACTTTTTTCAGAGATCGAAGGTCGAAGTTTTTCTGTAATAATTATATATTGTAAGGCCAGTAATCATTACTTCCAAGTTTCCTATTTGCAGTCTAATCGAAATAAAAACAACGTACAGGGGAATTACATATAAGACCACAATGATAATATATGACCTAATAGTGTAGTATAGCACTGCCAAAATTCTCCAACGCTACGCATTTAAAACTGGGAACAATACAATAATACAATGAAAAGTAACAGAAATCGACATACAGATATGTAGTAATTTAGACAGAAAAATAGACCTTATCATGCAATCAAATTGTTCCATTGAAATTTGAATGAAAATAGAAATGTAGACCCGCTTCCAATATTGTCTCTAGCGATAAATTGTACGAAAAAAATAAATGGATGCGTTCCTCATCTTTGTTGTTCGGTCTTCACCACCTGTGACTGTAGTTGGCGGAATTGAATACCCAAAGCCGGCATCGAGGCCCACAATTAGCATTTATGAACAAAAATCATATTGTTACTTTCAAACAGGTATTAAAGCTCCAAGAGATATTTTCTAGAATAAATCCAGATACAAATGATTTCCTGATAAATTTAAAATAAAAAGAAGGAATCATAAAATAACGAACTATGTCGTAAGGTTCGAAACATTAAGACTCAATACACTAAAAATAGATAAATTCAAACTCTTCAAGGTCGGAGAATGACATAATGGAGTTATAAATACAAATAGAATTGACTTAGAAACAAGACTAGCCTCTATTAATCTTCTGCAGAGCATACCCCCTGGAAAGTTTTGAAAAGCTGTTCTGTTCTCATCGTTTAAGGCATGTTTTGGTTCTTTGATAATTTCTTTTTTTCATTTACCCTAATTTTTTCCCAACACACTAGAGTAACACAAAAAGATGGTATCTTTCCAGCCGCCACGACCACAATAGACATGAATTTGGATGAGGAAAGTGAAGAAATACCTATGTACAAGGAAATATAGGAACTTCCGTCATCTTTAACCGAAAAAGACAAATGGAAAATATGGCGGGGCTGTTCAATAATGTGAACGGCTAAAACCATTAATCTGGGTTATGAAGAGGCGGCATTTCGTTAAAATCCCCATAACTTCGAATGAAACCTAGTCTATGAAAGATTAATGTTAAAGCTCCGTTACTGGGTGTCTCTATAGGCCTTTGGGCGTGTTTTTGACGCAGTTGTAGACCATAATAGGTACTTCGCGCAAAAAGCCACATAAACGGTAAATTTAGCATCCATTCTATCCCGAAAATAAAAGCCACGGTTCGTATACTGGCCCACTTAATTTGCTTTCACTCAGTAGGAGAGAGCTTAGGAATGTACAGGAAGAAGGTTGGGCCATGTTAGATTTGGATATCTTACGCTGTTTTCGCGAAGCTTGGAGGAGAGAACATCAAAGACCGAAATTGATTTCAGATAATTTGAACATGGCCGTTGACTGTATTTTAAAGACGAACAGATGAAATGAAAACGAAAATTTCTCGTTGCAGTGTAAACAAAATATTTCGAGAAAAAGACTCAAAAAATAATTAGATCTTAAATTTGTGGCCCCATTCAATGAATATAGTAAAGATATCAATATTGAGGACAAGTTGATAAGATATAAATCAATAAATCCAATGAGAAAAAAACGCAAAAGGAAGTAATATGCAACTAGAAATGCGGATACAGGCAAGTAAATATTTAGAATAAAACAGGTGGGGGAGTAGATTATGGAACTTTAGTCACTTTGTTACCAATTATACCCTGCGCTGTAATGAACGGATTCAGAGAATCATGTGCATATAAAAAATTTAAGGAATCTGTATTAACATTTTAGCGAAACTCTTCCTTTTCGCTGGGCTTAATTCTTTTTTATCGGACTATATTATTTTATAATAGCTATGGGATGGTTATGCATGAATACATTACTATATCTCGGGAATGAAGACCCAACACAATTCGAACGTTTTAGCAGTATTTCAGTTAAACTATTTCAAGAAAGCTCAAGGTAGTTTTGCCCTGATGGGACACTTTACGAAGCAATCGAGCCATAATGGGATGATATTAAAGGCAAGATATTTGAACAAACTTTGCCAAATATTTGACAATTATTGAAGAATTTACATGATCGTACTGTGCTGTACTGTTTTACAATTCGTCTGGATGTAAATTAACTGTATAAATATGCGTATCATTTTGTATATTTTCATTTCTCGCCCGATACCAAAGTCGGGATCATTCTTTCCGCCGATTACGCCTTCTTAACAGGGTTATACTTGTTACTTCAGTTTTTCTCTAAACACAGAAAAATATAAGCACCGTGAGATCATTGGAAAGTTTTCTGATGATCCAGTGGCAGATATACTCAATCTCAAAATCTGTTCTCGCGCCATTATTCAAAACTAAAATAGGAAGCATTTGATTGATACTGTAGAATGATGAAAAACTACAGTTACCTATTTTGCTAATTTTATCAAAAAGCTGCTTGCGACAAAACTGGAAAATTCGTTCATTCCATTAGTTTTGGATGGAATGCTTCGGTCTCCTTAAAGTTCCTTTAGAAACTGAGGCGGAACAAATTCTTTGTATCTGCATGATATACGAAACTCAGTTATTTTGAGCATTCTATGTAGGTGGGTTGAAAAAATGCAATTGAAATAAGGTCATATAAAAAAATTTCCGTTTCATTCTCTTTAAATAGAATTATAAAAGCCTCAAGCAGCTAAGAACCAAGCAGCTAAGCAGTCTGTTTTAAAATAAACACGTATTATTAGTACGAAATTAAACTTAAAATGTTCCCAAACCGGCATTAAAGACCCTAGTGACATTAAATAAGACTTTAGAATTCAAAAGAGTTTCATTCATGTTCACATGCTCTCACAGATAACGTATATTTTTCCAAAATGCAAAAAAATTTGGGTTTGACGAGATGAAATATAATTACAACTGACATATAATTCAATATGTCATGAAGAGTTTGGGAAATTTATGAATACTGTAGCCTGAAATTTACAAAAATTTTAATATTTTCTCTATTCCCATTGAAAAATTGTGCTTTTATGCCAGACATTCATACTGAAAATGAATAAAATCCGCCAAATAATATGTATTTAAGCGTGAAAGAGACTTCCGTGACTTAGTTGACCTGTAATATTAGTATATAAAGTTTAAAAAGGCTTCAATTTGTTTCGAAAGATGCTGGTTGAGGTCAAATTAGGTGTCTAATATTTGTTTAATTTATTGCTGAAGTGAAATTAAGTAAAACATACATATAAGGCAGGAAAGATTTGCATGTGGATTCATCTCAGTGTTTATATAGAAAAATGTATTCATTCCACAGTTCAACTACTTAAAACTGCTGTATGAAATAGGATTAAAACTTATCCTATAATAGTCATATTATGAGTGGTTTTACTTAAGTAAAGTGTAAGCTCCTGTTTCTCAGTGCAAACTTCTTATTTCTTTGAAAATTAAACCCTTATTTCGTTGACTGAAATTCATTGCATTTTATATTTTCACTGTACCATGATAGTGCATTTTTTAATTGCTCTGAGAGCGAAAAGCAGCCCACATTAATAAATATGCATCCTAGTTTAAAAATAGAATTAACGACTCCAGCTATCCTAAATATACTGTCTGCATTTTCCCGAGAATTTATGTCTCTAATTTCAATTTCCCTAAGGGAAAGTTTTTTATATACAAGGAAGAAGAAAGGATAATGCTTCCAGTTTAGAAGATGGCTCTCTCAATTTGGAACTATTTATATTTAAAGATATATAATATATATTTATAAAATTAAAAAATATTTATAAAATAGTCTCATCAGAAATTAGGAGCGTACATAATTTAAACCTGTGGAAAAATAAGAAAATTATTTTTTGATAAAAATTTCATGTTCAATTTATTTTGGAGATTTGGGGTTTTCGATAATGTGAGTATCTAATCTTTCTCAAAATACTCAATTATTTATATATGCGTTATGTTGACATTACATATAATAGAGGTCTTAGTTCAGGACAAATAGTACGGAAGGAGATGTAGACTCTGTGAGGCTACTCGAAAGCTCGCCAATTTGATAACGAACTAATACTAACTTTTCATCTCTAATATGGCAATAATCAATTTACACTGGGTTTGAAGAATTTTCAGAGTAGTATCATAAATTATCTTACGATGAATTAGTACAATTAACTACTTAAGAAAATACATAAAATATTGAATCTTTCGATTTAATATTGAAACAGCAGAGATGGTTACTTGAATTTACAGTTTCTATGCTTGAAATTTTCATGTGGAATACATGAATGCGTTGGGATGAACTTACTTTGAATTCAACCATTCTTAATGTTTACTTATGTATTTGGATACAAATGTGATTTATAAGATAGTTATTATGGAGAAAATGAAAAATTAATGCCTAGTAATGAGGGCAAGTTGTACTGCAAAAATGTGCAGTAAAAATTAGAACTGTTAGATGTGGTCCATCTTGACGACTAATCTTCCAAGGATTTTTTTGTATTTCTTGCCATCTGATTTTGTAGCTACCTTTTTTAAAGCTTTTGATCGCTTTTCAGAAATATTTACCCCCAAAACTCAAAAAAATCTTTTTCCAACCTTCTCTACTTCCAGTTTTTCTTTTCATTGTTGGCATTTCGATTAAGTACATAAAATTTATTGAAATTTGTTGCGTATAACTTCCTTAATTATTCTACCAATTGAAACTAGCAGTACTACATACTCAAAAGTTATTAACTGTAATTATGATATTATTCAGGCAACTGTTTTGTACAGGTATAATTTCATATTAGCTGAATTATTTTAAAGAATTTTAAAAGTTAAGATATTTTCTGGAGTTAATCGAACAAAATTTCTAAAAGAGATGCAAATACTTTAAAGTTAATCACCAAAGGACAAACTATAATTTTTATAAATATGAGAAGTGAAACATGAGAAAACTTTACAAAACGTTCTTTGTGCTAAGCTCTTGAAGAACACCTTCACTTCAATGACTACTTCGATTAAATCCAATTAAATTTTTTTTATAATGCATAGTTTTAATCTATTCGATAGATTAGATAGAAAATAAGATCGAAGAGTAAATATTGTCAGTGAAAATTGAAAAATTGGGTTCCAGGAACAATTTTACTTGATTTTTACTACTTGAGAATAGCAAGGAGAGTAATATAGATAATCAATATATGTCATATAACCCAGTAGATTTCGGAAGGCACCATAAAGATCTGTCGTATCATTAGCTTAACATTAAAAATATTGCATACATTAGATCAAAGCAACAGATACAGGGCGCGCACGCCGTCACCTAGTGAAATTGTACTGCCCACAAGCAAAATAAATATGGAGGTAATGGCTGTACAGTAGACAAATTTTACAATATTGCGCAATATTCGGCGCCACACCTGACACATAGGCAAACAGCCTGATTCCACTCATAGACAAACAGCTCGATTCCAAGAGAGGACAGAGTAAATTTTAAAAGAGCGGGTAAACTAGTAATTGACGGAACCAAAAAGAGATATAATTTAGTAGGTAACACAGCACCAGAACACAGCACCAGCAAAATCAGACAATGGAAAGCTGTACGGCTGCAAACGAGGCAATTGCGTTACTGCTTCTACCAGATGTTATCGTGGATCGCGAAGAAGAGCTGGGTAAATACGAAGGCGAGCCTATGAACAACGACTCTGATGAATACTTTGATTCTAAATCGCCTATTACCGACTTGTTTTACGAAAAGGATAGCAATCAGGCAATTTTACAGACGTCTAAATATAATAGACAAGATCGTGATGGACGCTACGATATTATTTCTGATCATGTTGGTAAACATTACAATGTCGGCTGCGGTCTGGAAAGGCCCTTTACTGCATGAGATATGATTTTTATGTTGCTGACTGTTTTAAAGTGCGGCGGGAATGTTATTTTATAACGAGGGTATTTCAGCAGAAAGCACCTAACTTCAAACATCAAGCGGGGAAGTTTATAGAAGTGATTTGTAATTATATCTCCGAAGAACTAGTTGTTGCGGCTTCTAAATGTAACACAATGAAGAAGCTGGCATCCATGGAGTGTACCTTCAGTAATTTCTGTCCGGCAAGTTATGCTAAAGAATTTACATTCCAACAGATCTACATGCCAAGTAGAGGTCTACAAGAAGGGAAACTTTATTTCAGTGGTAAGCATAAACTCTACTTTTACAAACATGAAGTTTGGTTTACCGAATGGACGAGCGATAGGGTTCAGCAAGCGCTATCCAGAATCCGTTTCGGACTTCGATCTTTTTAGGAGAATGCTCCCGTTCCATTAGGCGCAGCTCTTGAGGCACACAGACGATGTAGAGTTGGAGGACTCCAGATCCGGGCCACGAAAATTGGGCCCTGCTTTGTGAAAAAGGCTACCAGGGTATTATAGAGATATGCAGGGCGATAAATCCCACAAAGAAACCCTTTAATGGAATTATTACTCTCACCGAAGAACAGGAAAACAAATTTATCTCTTCTGATAGAATTCTAGTTGAGAACTACTTTGGAGGGATGGTTTTTTGAGGCACTTTCTATCTACAAAATGGAAATGGAACGAATCAAGCTACTAAAAGTCTTTAAGCTCTGGTTGACGCTTAATAACTACCATATACGCATTTGCAACTTTCATCTAAGGTATAACAAGCACAACTGTTGCCTGAAGAATCGCTCTTATTCGATAGTCGAAGACATTCTTGTCAATCGTTGTTGTAGGCAGGCAAAATGTCGGGCCAGTGTGCTAGAAGTATGAACGCACTCTTCGGGCCTCTGTTGGAAGCGACAGCGCACGCACATCTACTCCACCAACTGCCCTTTGTAACCGCTATCAAAGCGACACACCGTGTCCGAAAAGCCAGCCGAGTTTCTAATTTGAGTAGTTCTAGGTTTATATGTTTACTTCTCGAGCTAGCTAGTCTATCTTGTTTGCAGTAAATGGCTTTTTTTTGTGTCGTTTCTTCTTTTAGCAGTCGTTTTGTATTTTACTTGGTCACCTACAATTTTAGGTGCTCACCTGCACGGATGTTAGTCTTTCCATTTGCAGTTTGTAACTGCTTTTGAGACATATTGTAACCCAAACACAGGACAGTGCAATTATCATTCTGGAAAAAAGAATTTCTTGGAACAAATTGATCCTCTTTTACGTCATCTGTGAGTGCTCGTGTGTTTTGCTTCGATCTTATCAGAAAAATCATTGCTTTTTTTCAAAAGCAAGAACCGAAAAAACTTGCAACAGATTTCGAAGCCGTTCAATATGAAAACAAATCTTAAGGAATCCATATTTCAATTTTTCCGTATGAAAAGAGCAATATAAAATTACCAGAAAATTTTCGAAAATTTAGCAAAAGCCATTATACACATTGACTTTATTCAAGTTCGGCAATTACGAATTATTTTAGTTTGTAGTGCTACTGCGCACCATTCTTTACTAACTTCTATTTCAAAAAGTGATAGATATTCATTATACATACTCACGCAAAGAATAACGGTACGATTTGAATCAAAATCAAAATGAAATATACACATATACTTGAACAATTGCTTCTAATGTTATGGGGTGATAAGCGCACACGAGCAGATATAGGTTAAACTTTGGTTTAAAACTTAGGTTGAGGCTGGCTGGGTTTAGCCAGTAAACCCAAATCAAGGTTTATATAGAACCTTGAATAGTTAATTGTCGAAGGGAAATGTAGGCGAATGAAAGTATATGCAAAGGTTTTGCCGTAAAACAGCTCTGACGGTATCCTAAGTAGTTTTTTTCGCATCTCGTAGTTAGCACGAGTATTAGACTCTGACAAAATGTAAGACGGAAACTGGTCCCAGTTGCACTGGGTAGCAAGGAAACTTTTGATTGGAAAGGCGGTGATAGAATATCCCAGCCCGCAACTCGCTCGTAACTATACTATGTGTAACAATGGGGTCAAACGTTGTGGTTAAGAAACTGTAAGGAAAGCCAATGACGCCAAAGTGCCTAGTAGCTCTTGATATGAGGTTACTGGTGGTTTGAGTCTGCAGTAGATGCAATAAAATCGTGTAAAGCTCTAAGCCTGTGATATACCAAGTTACAAAGGGAATGTGAACCTGTGGAATACAACGAATACTCATGTTTATTCACACATCATTCAAGTTCACTATACAAAGCACGAAATTTGAAACAAGATTATGTGTTCTTTTGTAGATCTAATTGAAGTGGTACCGTTTTTTGCAATTTTTTCAAAAACCCATAGAGAAGAGGGAGTAAAACTAAGGAAAATTAAAGGAATTATTTCAGATGCCCTCAAACCTAGACATTTTTGCTATTTACTATACGTGATTGGTCTGAATCTGTGGGCAAAGAAATAATTATTTATTTTAAAAAACTAGAGATGGCTCAACAGTCATATTGCAAAGAAAGTATAAATCAATGCATTGTATTTTAAGGATCCTTGAATGAGCCTCAAGATTTTTCAAGTATTTTTATCCATGATTATGAGCCATATACCTCCGCCGTACTGAGTTCCATCAATTCTAATGCGAAATTTTGCGAGAAATATTTTCTACCAAAAGACTATGGTTGGATAAATAAATGTGGTCCAAACTTAATTGGCATCATTGCGAAGTTATTGCCTTCTGGAAATCTCAATTCGATGTCAAGCGAATGGTATTCTTTATGGATCCCTATCAGCGTAAAGTACCATTCTTCATAATTATTATATGCAGGGTGCTACTAAAGACAGTCTGAGGAAAAACGTACTTTAACACCCTGCTCATCAAGTAACACAGAAATTCAAAACATTGGTGAGTGAAAGGATAAAGAATTATAGTTAATAATGAAAACATCGAAAGATACTGATGCGATGATATATATACCCTTCAATAAATCTAATCCCAATCGCGTATAATTGCTAGCCTTTCTAATTTTCTTTACTTACTCTTATTACATTCCATTTTTATAGTATATCTGTGGATTACAAGCTGTCATGTTCACAATAATTAAAGTAAAATATAATTATATGTATAAAAATACTTCTTGATGAGTCAAAGGTCGCAATAGAACGGCTAATTATCAGTTACGGATATATTTACTACGAAATCACGCTTTCAAAATACTAAAAACGCTACCTAGAATACCACCTACCTGAAATGCTAACTTATTCCCTCATTTATGGCCAAAAAATCAAGCCACTGGTTCTGCAATGTCAGAAAATAATTAGAAGGATCCTAAAAGTCTTCAGTATACGCAAAAATGTCTTTGCATAAAAAGGAGAAATTATAAAAGAAACGCTAAATTTTCGTAGGCCTGCTCAAAATTTACGTCCTCTGGCAAATTTTGTAGATAATATTCAACCCGTACTAGTCCTTGATTTCAAAGCTTCTAATAAATTTGAGTCAACTTTATGTTTTTGGTTTAAATTGTCCGAGTTTACAAATATAAAATAGTATAAATAGCTAGTCACAATTTGCGAATCTGAATCATTCATAAAGCAAGTTCCATATATCTGTACAAAGCAAGTTCCATATCCCTGTACGCTATTGGATTGTTTTTCGTTCAAAATATTTCGCTGCCCGCTCCATATGGTAGATAAAGTGTCCACCGCGAACGGACAGTATGCATTTCTCCCCTGTTAAGGTCTCTTTTAATTTTGACTGTTGTCTTTTGCATCCATTTCAGCGTTAATCTACTGAGCTGAAACTCTGAGTGCTTAACAGGACTATGAAAAAAGTGCACCAACGATTAGCGTTCCAATCATGCAGTAATACCAGCGATCACCGGCACCACAGGGCCTTGCAAGCATGGCTTTTGCTTTTATTCATCGTTCAGTCAATTCGTGCGAGGAGTGCGGGAACAGAATCTATCTTTTATCCTTGATTTCGTAGATTGAAGACCAAAAGATAGAAACTTTGAAGGTTATATTCTCATTTTTGGTGAGGTAATCGAAAATATTGCTTGCTTTAAACATTTCTATCCTTCCTATCCTCGTGCCAACGTTTGCGGTGTAAATGCTCTCCTAACAAAAAATTGGTATATTTCAACTTTATCGATTACCATTGTAAATATTTTGCTATCAAGCCGTTCAAATTATTAATAGGGACGCTTTCTCATGTAATATGATACCTTCTCTGTTTTAAATTTGTAATAACCCTTTTTATTTACCTTTTATATTTGATGGGTGGTATAAACCTTTTTCCTGTATCATTCGAAAGGCCAAGGGTTTTGGTGTTTTATTATTCGAATAAATGTTCGACTATACAATTTTTAAATATTTTTTATATCGCTTAGTCTCCATTATAACTTCATTTCAATCTACCGTAGTTACTTTTAGAATATTTTCGGTTATTATGGTTTTATTTGCCTCCTTGTTGTCGAAAGTAGACTCTCTGTTGCATTTTGAGAAAATATTTTGTGAATCAAAGTAATTTGCGTCTCTATTCAGTTGGGTCGGGAGTTATTAAAGGGGAAACGGTGATGTGGCAAATATGGAAGACTTTGGAAATGGGGCGCGAAAGGGGTAGTCCTTGTATGATGGTTGACAAGAGAGGATGTGAACTGTCAAGTTTTTGTTGTTGCAGGGACGTGGATAAGTGCAATGCAGCGCACAATGGGTTTAAATAGCGTCAAAAAGTTCAGATTGCTAGACCCGTTGAATCAAAAAGGAGGCGGAATTTCGTCTTGTGCTCAGAAATAGTGAAACTGCCTTTAAAAAAGTTGATTTATGGTAAATTTCACGTGTACAAATATTGATTATCGAAAAGGATATTGAAGGACGGAGAAAATAAAATTCACGGAGGATACTAAAAGAGTTACTGTCAAAGGAGAGATCAATCGCACATGAAAAAAGAAAGGAGAAAAAGAAAGGGTATATAGAAATGTAAATTTTGCCGCGTAACAGAAACGGAAGTGGGGGGAAAAACGTAGTGGCAGGTCATTTCTGCGTAAACAGAATAACTTCAGTTATTCGCTTAACAGTATTGTGGCTTGTAAAGGACGGCGTGATGTGCAGGGGAGCCAATTGATTGCATGTTAGTAAGGGCGCAGCTACGCGAGTAGAGACGCGAGAGATATTTTTCAGAAAGATAAATCATATTTTCTTGATTGTGTCTAGATTCTATGTCCTCGCCCAGTTGCCCTTTCTTATTTATGGCCAATAATGTAGCTCAAATTTTGGCGCCGGAGGGTCCTAGCTCTAGTATTTAAAAAACTACAACAGATATAAATAGGGGATACTATATCACAGACAATAAGGGAAGAGAAGCGGACCCGTTTTAATGTATTCAGCACCATCCTAGCTCTATGCTTCAACGCTTATATCCCTAATGCCTGTACCTTTCACAAAAGTGAACTTTGCAAAAAAAGATTTTGTTAGTTAGGTCCTTATGTTCACTTTAGTGAACATTACACCCCTCTGGAGCTAAAAATTTCAACCACATTCTGTCGTAAACGGCTTGATCTGATCCAATTTCGTGCTTTGGATTCAATTCAAGACGTTGTGAGAAGCCTTTCAGGCTTTCAATTGTAGAAATCGGACCACATTCGGCCATTCTACACCACGCCAAAGTGCCACTATCATCCGTCATCTACCATTGCAGATCTTCTCGCTCCCTTGCACCCATACTTGATCTCAATGTCGTCCAATTCGGCTCCTTCCGCTCTAAAAGAAGTCCAAAGGCATGCAGACGAACATACGCTTGCCGCAGAACAACAAAAAAGCGGACAGGCACTATCCGGAGCAACTGTACTCGTTGGAGATGGAGATCAAGCTGAACCTACAGATACTGGGTTAACTGTTGTACACGGTGTTATCACAACTTTTGCCTTGTTCTTTACCCCAAGCGTAGGCAGAGGACGTGAGTCAAGTAGCAAAACTGGAGAAAGAGGTAGTGTGCGAGGATTTAAACTTCGTGTATCAGATATTTCCCAGCAACATCCTCGATGACCAGGAAAAACTTTGCGAGGTGCTAGGGGTCGATCTGCAGGTGCTCCAGGCACGAGGCGAGGAAAACCTTGAGGCAGAGTGACATCTCGACAAAGAAGCGGCAGAATTACTGAAGATGCAAGTGCTGGTTGGATCAAGGGGGATGAAGCTTTTATAATTATTATGATGGAGAAAGATTTCTTTGAGAGAATCCTACAGCATAGAGCACAAATGTATGTGCGGGCTGTTTTTAATAATATACGCTTGGAGCTTGAAGTGAAAGAATGCACTCAAACCGAGAGGTGGAGTTGTGCTTTTAATGATCAATAGATTGCTTCGTCAGTTGCTAGACTGTATTAATGAGCGTCTTAGTTTACATAGAAGCAATGAACAAGGATCGGCTAAAGAAATTTCGATCTCCGATATGTATCGTTTCGTCGCTGTGTTTATTCTTGCACACACTATAGGTCTGGGCTTTGAGAAAGCCATTTCTATGCATAAAATGGCAGGAATCGTGCCACCGAATTCGCGTTTGATTCGCTACATTTTCAGTCACGTACTAGCATACCCGGCTACTGGGAGAGGTTCCGACGGTGAAGAAACGTGGACTGCACAAAGAGATCAAACTCAGAATCTAACTGAGTTCGAGACAGTATCTTTCACAGAGAGTCGCAAGGTCTTCTTTGAACCATTTTACATGCTGATGACTTTGGATGATGACCTTCATGGTACAATGGCTTCAGATAACCAAGTCAAGACGTCGAGTTCTCGGAAAGCCGACAGAGAATGACACACTGCTGACGCGGTGGCGGACGCGCTTTTCAGAATGACTCTCGCGATTAGACTTCGAAGGAGAGGGGAGTCACAAGATGTTTCTGTTAAGAACTTGCTGGAGAAACTACTGGAGGGCCGTGGCGAATCAGCGTTAGCGGTTGTGTGGTGACTGCAGATAGGGGTTATAGTAAGGAGCCTTTGATTCGCACTTTGATGGAATTTTGCTTGTGCTCGGTGTTCATTATTCCTGATATTGTCTTGAGATGCCACTACCTCGTAGCTAAGTCCTACTACAGCCCATTCAGGGAGGACATTCTGGATGAATGGGAGCGGGAGGTACAGATTGAGATGGACAGCGAGGCTCTGGCGGGAGGAGAGCGGGACAGACCGAATCCTCGGACAGGAGGGATGGAAGCTGCTGCAATGCAGATAGAAGGACCACCGGCATCTTTCACTGCGGTTTAAAAGGAAACAAAGGAAGGAGATGAAGGCTGGAGGCGGGAGTCGTGCCACTGCGACAGACGAAAAGACTTCGTGGTTGATGACAATCCACGAATGGGTGCTGGGGTATTCTTTGCATCAAAAGCAATGACCAGCGCTGGAGCGAGAAGCGGGAGTAACAGAGTCAAAGCTGTGCCAGTAAGAGAGCACGGAACGGAGAAGTTTTCGAAGGTGCTTCGGTTTATGTATACTGTCCCACCTTCGTTACAGCAAAGCCTAAACACCTGGATAGCGGTTCCTGAGCCAAATATTCGTTTGAATATGAATCTATTCAGTGTTGTTACACAACGGGACGAGGCAATACAGAGAAAGCAACAAGCGGCAGAGGAATGGATAAAGTTGTTTGTCAGGTGCTGAACTTGGGTCAGACATGTTATGATTGGTTCAAACTGCGCGAGTTTAGGGTGACTGGGATTAACGCGGGAATTATTCTCATTTCTGATGCTGCTGTAAGAACTCAACTTGGCGTTGATACTACGGGGTCTAACGGAGGACGCTTTCCGAAAGGTGCAAGCTGCTGCTTGACAGGTGGACTAGCTCGAAAGTTTCAACGAAAGCGATGAAGCGAGAAACGGCCAATGAAAGTGCCGTTGCTGGTGCTCTGAAGTCGATGCCCTGTGTGAAGACCGTGTTTGAAACTGCCATGGTCGACAGAAAGGATTCAAGGTATCTGGTATGCTCTCCAGATGGCATAGTCTTGCTAGGCATCTCGTCTTTCCAGCAATGGCAGGATTGTGCATTTTTGTCCGGCTTTGACGGTCAACTTCTCGTGTTCAGTTCCATGGAGATTAAGTAAAAGGTTGCACCTGGCACGCGCTCGGAGCATCTGCTATTCTTACACGCACTGACATCCAGTGTTATGATCTAGGCGATGAAACGTTCAAGAAGTATGTTTCACGAGAACGCATGGCGTAAGTGATGCACCAGTCTATTGTTATGCGTCTACAGTTTTGCACGTATGTTTTAGCTGGAGAAACATCACTGCTATACACCGCCATAATGAGGGTTCCGCATACTGCGTTCTCTATATTTGAGAATGGCATCATGTCTCCTACTGTTCCTCTTCTCGAGTGGGCTTATCAAGAATCACTATAGTTTCCATCATTCATTCCGAAAGAGCTTCACGATGAAATTCACAGCAGGCATGCTTTTTGGAAGACTGTAGATAATCATATCAAAACCAATGGCTGCTTCTTCCCCTTGAAGCTAATCAATTCTGCAGCTCAAACCTACTATTTAAAGACGAAGGCTGGTGTGGACGAGGCCACTCGCAAAGAGCTATCATGAGAAGTGCTACATCACATATTAAGTGGGAACAAAAACTTGTCACATTAACGATTAAGACTGTGGCCGTAAACGCATTTGTAGCACAGAGAATAATGCAGCGACAGGGTCTGTTTGAGTCTCATGATAGCTTCAAGTCTATTGAGAGCTATAGAAATTCTCCAAACAAATTGCAACTGATTTCCGAATTCATGTTTGACGTTTCTCAAGAGCTTCTAAGCTATGCGGCCAGTGCAGCTGAACGAACAATTAATGAAGATAGAACTGAGCGCCCAAATATACCTGATCAGTCTGAAGAGGAAAGACTTATAAGCTTAGCGAAAACATGGGAGCGCCACAAGATTTCTAAGTTTAACTCTGCCGAAGGTAGTCGCCTTAGAACTGCTGTTACAGGGCACGAGGCAGTGCCTGCTGAAATGCAATATTGCGCTCTTTGTGAATTACACACGGGCAGCTATCGAAGACATAGAACGACTTGCAAGTTTGACGAGTGCAATGTTAACCTTTGCATGAAGGTTTTGCCGGGATTTAGGAAGAGCTGCTTTTCTGTCTGGCATAAGCATAAGGAACTTAAACCACGTAGAATACCAGCAACAGCTCCATCAACTTCACGTAGTGCAGGAGAGGCTAGTGCTTCAAGTCCAGTGCAACTTCTCGCTTCCGAGAGTGCCAGTCGTGAAACAATTCAGGGATCGCACGAAGCTCCCGCACAGGGTGTTGATTGTAGAACAGGAGTAACTGAAAGACCTTCGGGATCTGGAGGTACCAGTAGATCCCATGCATCCCGAGAAGATGGGCATAGTGCTACGGAGAACGCTGGTCGGGAGTCAGAGCGGGTCAGGAAAAAACGGCGCACTAGATAGATACTAAGATACCATGTACGGGGCGCAAGTCGGGTCAAAAAGGCGAGATTAACGTACAGTACAGTGAATATAACACTCTATTTGAGCTGCAACCAAGTGCCGAAACACGCCATTTTTACATTGCTGTAGCTCCGGTTCTGGTAAATCTATCCTCTTCAAACTTTGGGGTATTGACTAGGCCATTCTCCTCAAGGATTCCAAGGCCTAGAATGGAGATTTTTTTTGCTGTAAAGCCAATTGTATGAGTTCAAAGTGAAAGCTTACAAAAGGGACTATTAAAATTTAGTATTAGGGATATGCTAGATAATTTGATCAAAGACATTTTTCAAGTCTCTCCACTGCTATGGTGTAACCGACGTGTGGCGCGGGGGAAAATTATCCTGTTGCATCCCTGTCAAGTATCTTCTGAAACAATGGAAAATATTTACAGTTGATTAATTTACTGGGTGGCATGGAAGTCCTCAATTCCTCCCATGGCCGAATATAAGGAGAACATCCGAGGGTATCTCGAGCACTCGGGGCTATGCGCTTGTTACTCGTCCACCTCGCCGGCCCGTTTCCATCGACCGTCCAACAACCCCTCTTTTCCCTGTCTTTTCCGTCTGTTCCTTTATTTTCCTCCACTCTCTTAATTCCTCTACCGCTCGCGCGAGATCCGGTTACTATCCGCCTCTTTACATTCCCCCTGTGCCGGCTCTTTCACAGTTATGGGCCAAGGGATTAAGATGACAAAATCATCCGGTCTATTTGACCCCCTGCTTTTACCCCTGATGAAGACCTCTAGGCGTGGAGGAAGCGTGTATTCCAATGGGTCGACGCTTTGAAAGTCGCTAATGAAAAGGGCTCAGACCGCACCCTCCAGACAATGTTCCCTTTACTTAGTCGTAATCTTTATAACCATGGACTTCCAGATGCGCAGAAGGCCATCGTCAATGAAGCGCAGGCAAAGTGGCAAATCGATTAACTCCAGATGGAGAAACCTGTTGAAGTAGTACTTCAAATCGTTTGTCTCGTTGCCGTCGATATTCCGATTACCATGGTCACACGTCTCATTTCATCTCATCAGAAGGTCACTGGGTGTCGTCGGGAGAAGAATGAAAAGCTGTCCAATTTTGTATCTCGTTTCCACGGCCTTGTCGCGAAGCGTCTCCTTTACCCTCACGCTTCTTCTTCAGCGCAAATTGTTGAAGTTTTGGCGATAACTCTTCTTAACAATACAATGCTGGAGAATGGAACGATTACTAATGCCAAGTTGAAGCTCATTTTTCATGCAGAGGCAAGGGCTCGGAAGGAAGATGAGGAGCAAAACAGCCAGCTGATGAGCAAGGTATCGGAAAGGAGATTGGAAGGGATTAGAGAAATTCTTGCAGACTTGGATTCTGTGAATCGCCCGACCGTGCGTTTGGTTTGCCCGTCAAATTTTCAGGAGCTACTCAAGTTTCGTGCAGATATATCGCAGATTCAAGAGCGACTAAGAGGTCTTCTTGGAACTGTTCCTCCAGGAACAGGTATCACTTCTCCCGTCAACGTGACAGAATTATTCCTTTCAGAGAGTCAGACCTGCCTCTTGAATCGGGAGGATGCTGTTCTTGTTCTCCGAAACTTGACTACCGCATCAAGTATAGAGTCCCCATCTATTTCTTTGAAGGACGTTCAGGAACTAGTAGAAAAAATATTCAGGCATTCATGTCTTCTCACCGGGACCACCAACCCAGTAAACCGAGTGGGAGTCAAGCTGGTCTTGCTGATCAAACTAATGCTGGTGTGAATCAAGGCAACAGTTCTGGTCGAAAACGCCCCAATCCTACATTGAGGTTTGACAAATATCAACGGGAAACCGCTATTAGGTGTATGCTATGACCGTGGAGAACCTGGACACTATCGCCAAGATGATGATTGCAAGGAGCCGAGCAATTACACCAAGAAGAAAAAGGAGGCTCTTGCATCGTCGAATCCAGAAAAAAAAATTCTAGTTCAGGTGGTTCTTTTTTCGGACAGGCTCCGGCATTCAACAAAGCAAGTAAGTTATGTTGCTTCGCGCGGAGCCCCATCCGATATTATATGCAGGGAACAAGATCCAAATCCAATCGTGGACCCGTTTTTCCTCGCAGAATTGGTTGAGCATTAGCATCCTCTGCTCTTTGCCACGCCCTGGGTATTGGGATCAAGCTTCGAGACCTTGATTGTGATCCGTTTCTTCATGGATACGGCCAAGACTGCAATGATGCTGAAGTGACTGTTGGTATTTGGGACCTGCCCTTAGCGGACTTGAATGATGTGACTGTGAATATTTCATTTTACATCACGCCTGGTGAAGGTTTCCTACTGCCCAGTAATGACTTGCTGCACAAGTCGTATCAGTAGGTCAGAAAACCGCCTCGCCATTCCTCCGGGATCCGAAACCTCTCCTCTCGTCGTCTTGTCTTTCATACGTACACAGAATCCACGTCGTCCTCCGATATCAATGCGGTTCGCACTTATCTATTCTTCGTTCCTTCCGATACTACTTCCTTTAAACCATTCTTTTCATCTCAAGCTTCTTTCTCGAAAAGGCTCAAGAGTGAGGAATTGAACCGTCGTTTTCGGTATGGAAACATTGCTAGTCGATTCGCGAATAAGCTCCATGGGTACTCGCACCTTCCGTTTGAAGACATGGTCACGCTTTGTGAGCGTGGTGGTGTCATGACGCCTGTCCTCAAGCAAGCATTGAAATCCGCCGCCGACAAGTGCACATCTTGCAAGGAGACATAAAGACCTCTCCCGTATAGAAAAATATCCTTTGGAAAGGTCTTTTCCGGTTTCAACTATCATTTGCAAATCGACTTCGTCTTTTTTAAGCAATTCGAGAATTATCCAGTCCTCTATATTGTCGATGTTGTCGATGTTTACTCTACGTTCTCCATTGTTTCAATTTTTCCATCTAGTGAAATGGATAAGATCGCAAGGGAACTGGAGCTGAAACAGATTAACTCCCTAGAGCTCCCTCTAAGATTTCCGGCGACATTGAGTTCTTCAACCGGAAGCTGGACAATGCTATCCGTTTTTTCCGTAACCAGTTCAATCCCCGCCCAGCGCGTCGTCACAACAAACTCTGAATCGTCGAACGATAGAACTCGGTGTTGCGTACATTTATTGAGCGTTTCCTGAAAGATGCAGAGCATTTCAGCAATACTAAGGGGATCGTTTGGGACAAAGATGAGGTTCTTTCTGGTGCAACTTTCTTCAGCAACGTCCTGTATGGAAGAAAGACCATGAGCAGTTTTGAGATAGCTCTCGGCTACACGCCCTCGGTAGTTGGTCTTCCTCAATCTGATCTTTCGGACGACATTCGAACTGCACACCAAGAGCAGGTTGCTAGACGAGCCCTCCGTCTCGTGCGAAAAGGCCAACAGCCAAACACGGTGTCTTCTGCTGACTTGTAACGCGGAGAAAAGGTGTATTACTTCAAGCGAGGGACCAAATTCGAAACATGAGAACCAGGCTTCGTTCGTTCGACAACACCGCACTTGGTCATCGTTTCTACACGAGAATGTCATGTTGGGAAATCAGTGAAAGCCGAATATGAAGATATCCGTCAAGCTCCCTCAAGCAGTCTACTGCAAGAGCTGGATAGTATCTACTTCGTCTTTCCCCGTAGCTACTCCGTCGTTGATGAGGACTTTGATGATTCCCTTAAAGAAGTCGCAACCGAAGGTCCCTCAATATGTCCCGAGCTTGCACCGTGATTCCTCCTGAAATCGAATCCGCTGTACCTATTCCAAGCTCACCGCCACCGGAACCACGGCCGGATGACCCTGATGTGCTGCAGGGTTTGCACTTGGCAGACACTAATGACGACTTGAACTTGATCGAGAACGAGTCGGCGCTTTGGTGTTAACATCTTGCATTTCAGAACAAGTCTTCGAGTGGCAAACCTCTCATGGTCAATCAACTGTATGTTGATGTATCGAAGAACGCTATTGTCCTCTGCAATACTTTGTTTGGCACTCAGCATCCATCTCTTTCATCAAGGAGTACATTGCGATATCACATCGACGCATAACCTGTCTAGGCCCGAAAAGGATGTTGGCGCCGTTTTTTGTGTGTAAGATGTACTATGTTTACTCCAACTCTGTCCCCTTTTGTAGCACTCCACAATTCGACAAAGCAGCCAAGAATCGAAACTTCTAGCCCCGACGAACTAAGACAGCCACAAACCAGTAGAAAATTATCTGGGCCACAAAACTAACAACAAGTGCATACTGAAAACCACGTTGTTCAACTTAAAACCATGAACTAGAATCAGATAGCCTTCCTAGCAAAAGACCAACTTGACTCTCCGCCTTAACCACAAACGTAGCATGCACTATCAGAAATCACATCAAAACACAACTCAATTAACACATGTAGAATTGTCTGTCGATTGACAATAAAAACAGAAAATCTTACACCAACTCAAAAGATAACCGCCTAGTGTCTCCCAACTCCTGGGAGGGCGGAAGATATTACATCAATTAGGCAGAACGATCGACGATTGTTGCACCAACATCAACGGGCGCTTCGTCACCTGAGTCACATCCTTCTCTGCCACACTCGCTGCAGTCTTTTGAACAGGACATACTTCGCGAGGTGTACAAAGTGCTTGCCGACAAGCCCATGAGTGAATAATAATTGCAGTTCGTTCAGCGGTGGTTTCTTTAAAAGGCAGTTGAAGCCGAGAGGGACAACTACTTCAAAACTGGTGCGTACAAAGAGGTTGGTTATCAATCTCTTCCTCGCACTTCCAACTTCATTTCCTCCCATCACTTCTTTCAGTTTCGCTTTTCTGCAGACGCGGCCAAACTCAGGCTCAAAAGTCGTCTTGTTCCTCATGGGAACCATGACAAAGACAAACACATTGCCCGGACTGATTCCTCGACTACAGTTTCCGTTTATTCGCCTGGTTCTGTCGATCTCTGCTGTGTTTTCGTTCCGCCTTGCTTCGATTGGCATTAAGCATCGTACTTACAGGCCGGCGATTTCCTCCGTGATGTTTATATGAGACTTCCGAAAGGCTGGGCCTCTTCCTCTAGGATTGTTCGGAAACTCTTGAAACCCGCATATGGCATTGTTGAATCTTGGCATCTAAGGCAACTCACTGTAGAGCCATGGATGACCAAGTAAGGCTTCCTTCCAATTGCTGGACTCCCGCAACTCTTCGTCCTGTACAACCCTGACGACTCTATCCAGCTTGTCGTTGCCAAAGTGATTGATGATTTCCTTCTTGCCCGTACCCCTCCGCAATTCAAGCGTTTCACGAATCCATCTGTTCCAAGTTTACCGTCGGGAACTTTGTCTATGACAAAGAAATTTTTTTCAACCGTCTCCACATTCACCAGGAATCCAATGGATCTGTCTTTGCCAATATGCAGGAGTATCTTGACAATATTGCACCCTTACCTTTGATCCCTGCCCGGCGCAAATAAGCGTCGCAGTCTAGTACGTCGAGCGAGCTCACGTACTACAAGCACTTGCTGGGTCTTTGAACTTCCTTGGCCATGGCGTCCTTCCACAGGCTTCCTTCACTTCCAGTCACCTGCAACGCCCAGTCGGACGTCTCGCGTTTCGATCTCATCACTGCGAAAAATATGCTTTCCGAACTTCGTACCTTATCCCATCGCTACGTTTCCTCTCCCCACCGTCAGCGCCAACCCCGCGTATTTGGCATTCTCGGATGCCAGTCAATGCACATGTTCTTATGGCCAATCTGGTTACCTTTCAGGCCTTTTCCTACCAGCGGGGGGTGGGGATGTCTTCCATATCCTTGACTGGAGCAGCACGAAACAGGAGAGAATCATCTTCTCATCCATAGGAGCTGAGATTTGGCTGCTGTCAGTTCAGCCGACCGGGCTTCCTTATTCGCGGATCGGCTTCAAGCGTTGCACAAGAGTCCAGTGCCTCTTCCTTTTGTCCTCACTGTCGACTCGCATGGCTTGTACTCAACCATCACGACGCTTCATAAGGGAGCAGACTATCGTTTTCGTCTCACTTTGTATTGTCCCCGCGATTAATTCGAAGCAGGAGAGATAACAACCATGCAATGGGTGAGCGGGCAGCAAAAACTCGCTGATTCATTAACGAAGCGCAACGTCGTAATGTACCGCAAGCTCAATGAAGTGACGAAGTCTGGTTTTCTTCTTCCGTACATCCTGCGATTCGCGAAGCTCTTCAACGGAAACGAAAGCACTACAGTATCCAGAGAGGTGTAGTTCTTGTATTTAATCTTCATCAGAGTCATCTATTGTCTTGCAAACCTTCTTGTTCTTCTTCTGTTCTTCTAAACGTTCTCTCTTTCTTGCCCGACTAATAGCGATTGGGATCCTCCTGTTTCTTTTCCCTTTGCCTTTCTTCTGCGCGCATAACATCCTCACCTCCATAATCCTTTCCAACACAAAGCCATCACCAACACACGTGCACATCGCATCGGCTTCCATCTTTAGAGCATGTTTCTCAGCGCTATCGATGATCACCTTCTTCTTTGTGTCAAGTAAAATGGCATGATCGACCGATTACTCCAGTTCGTCACGCCAACAAGCCGTAAAAGATATACTGCATCTCCTAGCCCATCAAGCCAACTGGAAAGCTCAGTTGAGAAGGGCTAATCAATCTTGCGTAGGTGATAGCAACCCATATGATTCTCCAAACAGCGCTGCGCATCTGCAAAACTTCGTGCAGGTATACTGCCCTTTCCAAGGAATTATAGCACCATTTCCTCACCACACAACGTAGCCAACCTTTTCGCCACCGCCGCACGCAAGCACTCGCCATGAATCGCGTAGCATAAGACAGGATGGTCTTTCAAGATGAATGGAGATGTTCCGTTGCCCTTCTGCCGTGCTCCTGGTCGTCCTAAGTGAATGTGGATGTCTAAATGCTTCTGGCAGTAGTCGTTAAGCCAATCCACGTAGTCTGCTTGCTTCTCGACGGCATGCTTGAGGTGTACCAAGTTGAGGTTGGAGTTCTTAACGTGGAGCTCCTCGACGTCGCTCGTAATTGGACTACCAATCTTCGACGTATAAGCTTTGAGTCTGAAGCGTGAAGAAGTCGACAGGCCCAAAGGTTCTTAGCCAAAGCTGCGGTGCGACGCGTAGTACCGACCGGGCAAGAACCCTCCATTTCCAGAACTTAACATAAACCTCTCACCTCCTAGGCCCTATCCTGGTGACTCCGTCACTTCTTTCTTGGTCCTGCAACAACCCAAGCCGACCAAGGTCTTCAATTGTGAACTTCTTACCCCTCCGATGTCCAAGCCAATCTCCAATGACCTTCGCGTCGTACCTCAACAACCCAAGCCCGAAGTCCTCCGTCGATACCTTTACCAAATTGCCCCGACCTCCAGCTCGTGGCCACCATCACCCTCGCCAACCCTTCGCAAGCCATCGACACAGCGCACCATCTCTCCGATCTTAACCGCGATCCCCTTCCTTACTCGTTCCACACCGTCCGTACCCCGGCCGTAGTACCCTGTAGCTTCCAGACGGCGCTTCTCGCACGTGTAGGGGATGTTTGGTTGGTCGAAGTTAGTGCAGGGTCGCGCTTGAGGGTTGAAGAGGGCTAGAAGGAGGAAGGAAAGTGAGATGAAGGGTGAATGAGGAAGGAGAAGGCAGTGCGAAGGCAATTAAGATAGAAGAAAAGGAGTGTTTATTGTTGAAAGGGGAAGGGAAGGTGGCAGGTGGGTATTGGATAAGGGAAGGGACTGTAGAGGGAGGCATAACTCGAAGGAGGATGTTCTCCTTTGTGGTATAAGACCAATAGGGTGCGTCGGTAGCCACTAAAAAAAGGGTACCTAGAACGCAGACGAGCACCGCAGGAGCACCGATATTCGCCTAAAGGGGGTTTCGAGGGAAGCAATAGTAAAGGGGTAGGTTCCTTGGGCGGGCGATTAACCTTAAGGGGGATAAAGGGGTCACCTTAGAGGTGTCGACGGCTTGACGACCTAGAGTTGGGGGCCCTTCGTCTTTACCATCAACTTAGCGACTTTTTGTCCTCCTCCGCTTGGGCGTCTGGGTCCTCCAGGTACCGCTTCTTAAAAGTGGGGCGATCAATGCAGGCCAAATCGCCCACTTTCACCTCCAACGGAGCCCGAACCCTCTTGTCAAAGTCCGCCTTTTATCGCCTCTGGGTGTCATCCATTTAGTCTTCGCCTTCTGGAGAGAATCCGCAACCTTTCGGAGATGTATCTTGAACTCCGCGGGTGTAAATTTCTTGTTCGCCAGATGGGATAAGTCCGCCGATGGAGACTCGTCACGTGAATAGACGGGGGATGACGCGGTAGCACCAAATCAAATGGCGTCGTCCCCGTCGTTCAATGCACCTGATGGTTGTACGCATGTGTGAGGCTCCACTAGGCGATCCCAATCCTTCTGTTTCTCGGCGACGTAGTGACGGAGGCGTTGGACGATCGTCTTGTTGAATCTTTCACCTTTTCCGTTCGCCCTTGGGTGATACGTTGTAGTAAAACAAAGTTTCACCCCTAGGAGTTGACAGACCGCCGCAAAGAACTTAGAGGCAAAATGTGGCCCATTATCCGTTAGTAGAAAAACGGTACACCATAAGGATAAACCCAATGGGTAAGAAAGCTTGGGCTACATTGTTGCCTTCGTGTCCTTCAACGGGAGGCTGCGGCACAATTTCGAAAACCTATCGGTGATCACCAAAACGTGGCGGTTCCCATCATCCGTTCGGGGGAGAGGACCAAGAAGGTCCATTGCCAGAAACTCCAATGGGCCGGCCGCCGGGAACAACTTCAGATAGTTTTGGTGACTCCTTACGGTGCCTCGATTCTTGACGCAGCTCTCGCAGTCTCCTACGGTGCGGAAGACGTCACTCGCCATATTCGGCCAGTAAAACTCTCGCCTTAAGGTGTAGTACATCTTCGACCCTCCCGGGTGCCCCGACAATCTCGAGTAGTGAGCGCGAGCGAGGATGTTCGCCCTCAACGGCTCCGGCACGACCACCTGCAAGGTACCATCTAACTTCGACAACCGAACGAGGAGTCCGTTCGCCCCAAGGTGATACGGTGACTTCTCCTGATCGGCGAGCGTCGTCAATTCCCTACACCACGGGTCTTTTCGTTGCGCTTCCAAAATCTCCTCAAGGGTGACTGGCGGCTCCGAATCAATGGTGATCGCTTCTCCTCGGACGTCCGGCATAGAGAAATACACCGGGGCGTCCAAGTCATACCCCAAGGCAAAACACGGAATCTCCTCATCCAAAGGTGACTGATCGCTCCCATCGGTGGCCAATCTCGACATGGCGTCCGCGAGGTTGTGTCTCCTTGCTGGATTTATCGTACTTCAAAGTCGAAATTCGCCAATCGGAGTCTCCACCGGGCCAACCTTCCGTTACAGTCCGTGATATTTAGCAACCACTGTAACGGTTGGTGATCCGTGCGGAGGATGAAGCGTTGCCCTTCAAGGTAAGGCCGTAAGGTGATGACGCTCCATACTACAGCAAGACACTCCCTTTCGGTGGCACTGTAGTTTCTCTCCGCTTTCGACAGCGTACGACTCCAATACCCAATAGGTGACAGTTCTCCTGAAGGTTGCTCCTGTAGTAAGCAACAACCAACTTGGCGATCGCACGCGTCTGTGTCAACATAAAACGTTTGATTCGCCTTTGGGAGAGCCAACACCGGGGAGACGTCAGCGCCTTCCTCAGCTCCTGAAACGCCTCGAACTCCTCGTCGGTGAGCAACTCAAATTCGAAGGGCTGGTCCTTCGACAGCTTCTTCGTCAAGGGATGAGCAATGCGCGCATAGTTCTTGACGAATCTTCTATAGACGTTGCACACACCTAGAAAGGAGCGTAGTTCCGTCTGATCCTGAGGTGGCCGAGCCTTTTCGAGCGCCTTTAGGTTCTTCGACGCCACTTCCAGCTTACCTGGGCGCACAACGTGTCCCAGGTAATCCACCGCGTGCTCGAAGAACTTGCACTTCTTCAGCTTCAGCGATGCTCCGGCCGCCTGTAGGAGTGACAAAACCGTACGAAGGTGTTCGAAGTGCTCCCTTCTGTTCTTGGAGTACACTATGACGTCGTCTAGATACACCAACGCGTACTGCCACTTGCACCTTGAAAGGATGATGTCGACCGCCCTCTGGAAGGTGGCCGGCGCATTCTTTAACCCGAAGGGCATGCGAACAAACCGATAAAGCCCCGAGTGGCAGGTGAACGACGTTTTATCCCTGTCGGTGGGATCGACGGGCACTTGCCAATACCCACTATTACAGTCCAAAGTGGAGAACACCTCGGCATCACCTAAGGAGTCGATGCACTCATCCATTCTGGGAATGGATAAGCGTCGCGCACCGTTACGGAGTTCAGGCGCCGGTAGTCCACACAGAACCGCAACGACCCATCCGGCTTCGGAATAAGCACCACAGGACTTGCCCACTCCGCTTGGGACGGCTCGATGACTCCCTCATGGAGCATACGATTCACCTCTTGGCGTTCCACTTCTCTTGCTTTCAACCCTGCTCTATACGGTTGTTGGTGAATCGGCCTTGCTCCGGACATCAATTGGATTCTGTGCTCCGTCGCCTTGATGGTGCCCAGTTTCCCAGACCACATCTCTTGAAACTCCTTCAATAAATCGATCACCTTTTGGCGATCTTCGCGACACTGTACTCCAATATGGACTTCGTTTCTCCAATCGGTGACCTCACCATCTTTCAACGGTGGCTCATGAAATCCCTCCCCTCCCCAAGAGCGAAGATCGCCTCTGGACTGGGGAGCGCATGGCCCAACACCTGACTCTTTCGAAGACGCACCGGTCGGTTACTGAAATTCGTCACCAACACCGGAAATGCTTGCGCGGGGATCACGTCTCTAATTCCGTTCGCCATTAGGAGATGATTCGTCGCCACAGTCCTTGGGGTGTTCCGCAACAGCGATAACCCAACGGCGTCCGTTTGCACTTGCACCACCGCTTGGGACATTGGAGGAACCTTCTGCGCCTTCGCAACGCGTAGTTTGTTCGACGGAGTAGCTCCACCTTCTGGTTTTGGTTTCTCCTCATGGGATGACGAGATAATTCCCACCGCAGGTGTTTCGTAGAACAAAACGCGCTTGCGCCCAGGCAGAATGGCCTTCACAAATCGATCGATGAAAGACGTTCCGAGGATGCACTCCACCGCTAGGTTGTCGACCACCACGAACTGGATTTTCGCCACGAGTTCTCCCATTCGGAGGTACAAGGGGATCACCCTAAAGGTTTCATGGGTTGTTAGATGCATCAATGATGCGGGCAGGGTCCTCATAAGGCAACGCATGTGATCTCCATGACGGGGGTAACATTTTAACGTGCACCAAATTTGGACCTGCCCCGGTATCTAACACTCCCTTGGTGTGTCGTAACTGCCTCTGCGAAATTCCGAGCGTTACAGACACTCGGTAATTTCTCTTTCGTAACACCAAAACGGAGTTATCCGAACCTCCTACATGGTGTTGCAGTTCTCCCTCGACCACCTTCGGATAAGGTGTGCGCTTGATACCATAGGGCGTAGGCGACTTTTCTACACCCTGTCTTCTTTTAAAACCTCTTGTCCCTCCTCTACGGTGTTCGGCTCCGCGAAAGCAACCTGTCCTTCGTTCTTCTTTTCTTCTTCCTTGAGGCGAGCGTTCACACCTGTACGGGGGGCACCAACGGACGTTCCATAAGAGATACTAGTCCTGCGAGGCGTCACCGTTCGGCGACCGAATCCATCCATCCTCATCAGGTTCGCGCGCCTCTCCTCTAAAATACGTCGTCTCACCGATGGGTCTACCGTAGGACAGTCGCCAGCAAAATGCTCCGGGCTGGCGCATATCCAGCATACCCTTGCAGACATGGTAGACGACGTTGTAGAAGTGGGCGGCGAAACCAACAAGGCGTGATCGATCTCCTGTTGGACTTGATAGATCTCCTGCTGGAGTTCCGTCATCTGTCGAGGTTGCGGATCCTCAGACTCCGCCGAGGACCCGTCTTCTTCCCTTCTTTCGTTTGCACCTTGTGGCGTTATCGACAAAACACCTCTTGGCTTCTTCAGCACACCCGGACGGGAGTTACGGTACGAATCTCCCAACGCCTGGGCATATTGCTTGAGCTCCGTGAAGGTGACCTTCTTGCTCGTCGATAGATGATTCCGAACGGTGGCTTGAATCGTCGGCGACAATCCATCCACGAAAATCGACTTCAAACGCCTTTCGGAGAACACTGAACCGCAGCGGCGTGCTTTGGCTCGAATTAGCTCCGCGAAGGTGGATTCAGTCATCGTCGCTCCTTGCTTCATCGAAATCACCTGATGATAGGCCTGAGCGATCACCTCGTCGGTGGCGTACGTCCTCAGGAGGTAGTTCACCGCTTCGGGGTAGTTCGACACCAGGTCTTCATCCTCTTCATCATCGATCACCATGCTCCTAGAGGTGTTCAGGCGAGACTGCAAATTCTCCTTGGCAGTCCCATCCATGAAGTACTGGAACAACCACAAGGCGAGACCTTCACTGACGTCGTTGTGCTCACAGGCGTTACGGAAGTCCATTAGGAATCCCAACACCGTGATGGGGTCCTTTCCGGTAAACCTTTGGGTGGGCATCTGCACAGCCAACCTCTTGTGATACGACGACACCTTTTTGGAGACGCTACTCGAATACGAGGACGAGCGATCGTTCAGCCTATAGGATTTGTAGTTCACCACTCGGGCGAACAACTCATTCAACGGGATGATACGTTCAATCCTCACCTTCGATCGGCGTCTCCGTCTCTCTTCACCTGAACTGGAGCCCGAATCCGAATCATCCGAACTCCCCGAGGAGGTAGACGAACTCCTCCTTGACTTCTTTTTCTTCTTGCGTGTCCGCTTGGACTTCTTCTCCTTGCGGTGTTGTTTCCCTCGACGACCACCATCGCGGCGATCACGGCCAGATTCCGAATCCGACGAATCTGACGGGCCACCACCAGGGTCACCGTGACTCCTAATGGCGTATCCTTTCGGTGTTTCGGGTAATACCACCTGTGAGGGTGACGGCGGTATCTCCGGAGACTGCCCTTTGTCCACCAACGCTGACTGTGGTAAAAGGGGATCCTCCGTCATGGTTTTCACCAAATTGGCGGTCACCATTTCAGGAAGGATATGACGGCATGCTTCACCAATCGGTCCTTCGACTCCTTCGGCGATCCACGTCTCCATTCTGGTGTCCATCAACTGTCCCACCATTGCAGGAAGAGTCTCCGGAAGAGACTCCTCCAGGTACGTTCCCACCAGACGGGTGACAGCGGCAGGTATCCTCTTCTCCAATTCGGCGTTTAACCAAGTGGTGAGACGAGGAGCCAACTCCTTCTGCAACCAATGTTGGCGGTTATCCGAAAGCTTAGGCCCTCCTTCGGCCTCCGGATGAGGTGTGGCGGCGGTGACGGTTGACAAAACAGACTCCAACTGGATCGGCGGTTCACCAAACGGCGTATCGATCTTCTGCTCTTCGTCCGACGGAACGACGGGCTCCTTCCTCGAACTCCTAGTTGATCGACCACTCCTATTCGACATGGTGAAACGAATTACGGCGGACAAAGTAGAACGGCAGGTTGATTTTCTCCTATACTCTTCTCGAACGATTCTCCTAAAGGTGGAATTCCAGCTCAACCGACTTCGATGACGAACGCCTTCTAGGTCGGGAGACCAGTTTGTGGTATAAGACCAATAGGTTGCGTCTGTAGCCACTAGTTAACGGAGTCCGCCCAACGAAAGCGAGGAAGGGACACGGTAGAATAGTTTCGGGGACAGGAACTCGACTGCCGAACGGAGAACACGCGCGGTCAGGGGACCGAAGAGCGAGGCTCAATGCGGCACCAGAAAGGAGAATAGAGCAAGATGTGGAATATGACAGACAAGAGTTTACTGAAAACGAGCGTTCACCCTAGGGAGGTTAAGAAGGTGACAGAAGGAAGGACCTAAGGGTGTACAGTGCACAGAAGAGAACCTCAATGGTGACGTTGACGTTTAGCTCCCGGAGGTGACGAAGTTGCATCCAAGGGGTGACGATGAAGAGAAGGGCGGGTGGCCCCCAGGTCGGAAAACTCGCGGTCGTAACGTTCCACTAAAAGGGAAGGGTACGACACAGATTCCTGATGGAGGCTGGTCACCAAGTGCGACACTTCTTGCGCTCGGGACGCTTGCGCCGCCGATAATTTGGTGACTTCGTTGCGTAGCCACCCGCCAATGGCGAAAGCGACCACCCAGGAACGGGAACATCTCCAAAGCCTGCTCCACCGATTCGGGTCCGGCTACCCCACGAACCCGACACACCTCTTGGAGTTCGGACAATAAGACGGCAGTACGGTCGACCTGAGGATCCACCGTGACCAATGTAGCCGGGGTGCCCCGCGAGGTGTTCGGTTCCAAGGTTGCTGGACGCTGGGGGAAAGAGGAGACGAGTCACCCGGAGGACGAGAGGTGGTATCACCGTGAGGAGCCCCGACCGAGGGAAGAATTTGAGTACCGTCATCGCCGTCATGGTGGGACGCCGAAGAAGCCCTCGGATATGAGCGATACGCCGAGGAGGTGGTTGGTTGCTGAAAGACACCTTTGCCATTCGGCAGGAGATACCACTCCTGGTTATCACGAGTCCACACCATCTCGGTGTCGAACTTGAACGCAACCTAGGTTTCGTTCTCCTTCCAGGGGTAAGCTCGAACCACCGCAAAAAGGCGTTCGACCAGGGTGACGGAGATGTGAGTACCGCAGACGATGGAGCCAATCCCCATTCCGGTGATGGCTTCCATCAAGGTGGTCGATAAGCGGAAGAGGCGACCGTCAGGGAGCTCGGAAGTAGCGTGGTATCCCGCCTCGTCGTTGCGGAAGTTGAACCAATCACCGCGTTTGGCGTAAACGCAGAACTCCATGAGGGCGCTCACTAAGAATTCGGACTTGCCGATGGTCTCCACCAAGACGGATGACGCTCCACGATGGAGAAGGCGTCTCCCAAAGTAAGAGAACACAGGAGGAGTGGGCGTCGACATCCAACGCGGGACCGCGATGTCGCGCCACCAATACGGAGTGGTCGGATACAGCTTTCCGCGGAGGAGACCCGGCATCATCCAGAATTCGACATTGTGAAACCCCGCTAGGTGATTACGCTGATGACGCAACCGGGTCTCACTTTCCATGTCACCCGCCCACCTTTCGGAGAGCCACCACGCCTGGTCAAACGGCTTGGAGAAGCAAAGGAGGGAAACACACGCCTTGTAGGGTTCGTAATCGGACGGTGGGTATCGCAAGAGACGATCAAGTTGATGCACGTACTCCTCCTCGGCGGGCACGCGCAAGGACTCCAAGTCGGTGGTAGCGTCTCCAACACGGCGTTTCGGGTTGCGTGCTTCTTACGCTCCGTCCAGGGGTCACGACCGTGCACCGGCTTCGCGAAATCGAAGCGCTCACGTCGAAACGGCGATGACGAAGAGTGCGGTACTCCTCAAGGCTGATATCGTTGCTCCACCGCGAGGAGGATGCCGGCGCAGACGACGGGGGGTGATCAGGGTAAGGTCGGCATATGTATCAGCGGCGAGCCATACACCTGGCGGAGAGGAGACTGGCGGAGCAGGTTTCTGAGTTGGAACGGGCGGCATAGGCGCAAGTGACGGGTTCACCTGGGAGTGGGTGCGGCAGTCGAAACGGGAGGCGCCTGAAGGGTGGAAAGCGGAAGAGAGGCAGAGAGCGAAGGCGGATCGGCGGTCACCGGAGGCGGAATGGAGGACTCCCGACGCGGCGCAGCATACGCGTAGAAAGGGAAGGTGCGGTGCGGTCAGGCATGATTCACCGGGAGGTGAGGAGGACGTCGAAGAAGCGCAGTAAGGGGTTTGCCAAGGGAGCTCGGAAGGACCACAGGCGGACGCGTCACTTTATGAGGAGAGTACGGCGGTCGAGACATGAGGGGAAGGGCAAACTTTTTGGCACCGTCGGGGAATTTGGAACTGATGTTTTCCGGAACGAAGGGGGAGGTAACGGTACTCAAAACCAAAGGGGTGATCTTATACCGAGCGCGCCACGAGGACGTATCGCCATTTGAGGAGGGGGTTCTGTAGTACAGTAGCACCTTTGGAGTACAGTGCGGACTGTAAGACGTGTCACCTATGGGGAGGCTGTAAGCCGGGGAGAGTGGACTGGACCGCCATGGCCCATGTGGAGACACCAGGTGGACCATTAGGTAATTGATTAGATATTTTAGAATAGATAGCTCCTATTGGTGGATCGAGGGGGTGGCGGTAGTGGGGCCACTTGTCCTTTAGGAGCGACGTACAGTAGTGTAGATTTACAGTAGTTGTAGTAGGGTAGCTCACCTTATAAGGAGGACGGTAGGATTGGGAGTAGCAAAGTCGTAAAGGGAAAAACCCTTGGGCCCCCAACTCTAGGTCTTCAAGCCGTCGACACCTCTAAGGTGACCCCTTTATCCCCTTAAGATTAATCGCCCGCCCAATGAACCTACCCCTTTACTAGTGCTTCCCTCGAAACCTCCTTTAGGCGAATATCCGTGCTCCTGCGGTGCTCGTCTGCGTTCTAGGTACCCTTCGGTTAGTGGCTACCGACGCACCCTATTGGTCTTATACCACATCCTTCCACATATGCAGGAGACTTTGGGGGAAACGTTTGGGTGTTTTACTCTTGGAAGGTATATCCGATCTATCCCATGGTTTTCCAGACAACCAAAATCGACTCAAAAGTCGAAAAGACTTTGTATGTCGTCCGAAATGGTAATGGAAATAGAAATTGTTTCCTCTTCAACGTCGGGGACGATATTTTGAATTGCAACGGGATGCATTTGGGTTGACCTGTCATCCACTAAATCGCGGATTTTTAGGCCAACCGGGGGTGTGTGGCGTGGCGGAAAATTATCCCGTTGCATTCACTGTCAATATCCTCCGAACAATGGAAAATATTTACAGTTAATTAATTTACTGGGTGGCATGGAAGTCCTCAATTCCTCCCATGGCCGAATAAAAGGAGAGCATCCGAGGGCATCTCGCGCACTCGGGCTACGCGCTTGTTACCCGTCCAAGTCGCCGGCCCGTTTCCATCGACCGTCCAACAACCCCTCTTTTCCCCATCTTTTCCCCCTGTTCCTTTATTTTCCTCTACTCTCTTAATCCCTCTACCGCTCGCGCGAGAGCCGGTTACTATCCGTCTCTTTACATTCCCCCCCGTTCCGGCTCGTCACATGACGCTTGTCATACATATGCTGAGGTGCTACGTAAATTCCCCACTTGCATTCATATTCCATCCCCATTTTCGTGGGAAGCTCCTGAAGTATAGTTCAGACGACAAGTATCGCACAGCACTTCCATATCTTCCAAGAATAAAAACACCCAAACCTTCAAGTAAAGAGTAAAGATTCTCTCTCTCTTACCCTTCCACCAGCGTCTATTGGACCGTTGTCCTCATATGAGGACAACTTTTAGCACCTTTTTTTCAATACAAATTTTTTGTTATCTCAGCGCATTTCTTCTCCCTCCGCATTAGTTCATGAGTGCAGATGGCCGATCAAAACAAACTTTTCAAGATTGTTGACGGCGTGAATGCTAGAGCAGTTTTCCGTCACCAGCTTCCGCTCTTCGCAAGAAGTTGTGAAAACGGCTTCATTTTGGAAGGAAATATAGTTCGTATTATCGTGGGGGTTTTAGAAACGAGGGGCATTACAGTAAGATTACTGCACTGTAACTTAACAAAAAAAACCTTTTTTGCAGTAAAAATTTCGGGCTTCCAAAACATTTACTGTTCCAAAATGTAACGGAAACTGTCCTCATATGAGGACAAAGTCTGCCTCATATGAGGACAGAGCATGGTCCAATAGACACTAGCGTGCACTATTTGTGCGTATTGGTCATGAATGACTCCGTTACTCGTAATCCCGCGGTGCACGTGAACGATAACGTCTGCTGTTAACATTTTGGCTCTTTACTCAGCGCAAAACCGAAGATGTGCGAAGATTCAAATAAAGCATTCGAGTATTCTCAGGTAACGTTTAAACTCCCGTGTTACCGAATCTATGCAACTGTAGGGGACAGCTGTCCTCGGATTCTATAAGCATTAGCTGCAGTAGATCTCCCCAAATTAATTGAACAATGATCAAGCTTCTGACTGTCAATATCTGCAGGCTTGGGTACTTGCAAAGTTTGATAACTCAATCTTGCTCTACACATGGCGCTGCGATATTCGTAACGATGATGACGAGCTGTTTGTGGACACTGGCCAGGGGGTACCCCACTCTGGCATATTTCGAGAACTGCAGCTGCCCGGTACGCAAATAACCTCAGAGAAGTCATCACTTGGAAATTGTACTCACCTTTACTGTCTCCAGTCGCACCATCATTCCAGCACAAAGTTTACCTCATTCCAGTTTACAGCACCAAAATTACAGCATAGCAATCTAGTCGTTTTCCCATAGGGGAACTCCGGTCTACGTAGCCAGGAGATAGATATTTAATTTTACTCATAATCTAGAGTGTACCCCGACTGACCGACTTGGGAGTTACCTGGATGGATCAAATCGGTCACGTGCAGTACGGCTCGCGATATGATGGCCATAGCCACCGACGACTACCAGGCGCAACTGATACTGTACGCTGGTAGATGCGTGTGCGAATAGTAGCCTTCGAGGTGTGGCAATTCCTGGCAATACGGGGTACAAACTCTCTAATTGATAACAGTCTCCGAAAAAGGGGCACCCACGGAATTAAAACCCAGGGGCTGGAATCGGAAACCCGGGTTGCGGGAGGGCTGGGAGAGGGGCACCAGGCGCTTTGACAGCTTATGTTGTCGGCGTTGGACCTTGCGGTAGTGCGTGAGGTGCGTGAGGGCGGCAGCCCCACCGACGACTTGCGCCGCTTTCGTGAGTGAGGACTTCTTAAATGGGGACGTCACAGCGACGTCACATGCGATGGGCCGGTCCGGGAGGACGGCTTCAGGGTTACAGGGGGGTTGCACGACTAGGATGTCTGCTGGCCTAAAGTCCGTACCAGGGACGAGATTCTCGACTTCAAACGCAAAGTCCTGGTCGGCGAAGCGGACACTGTGCCACGAGAACACGTTGCGGACGTAGTTGGAGCGGTGAATGGGTCCAAACTCTGAGACGCAGCAGTCTGTGGCATGCTCACCGTGGACATCTGGGTCCTGCTGGTAGTGGTGGCGTTTCAGGGGCACGAGTCTGTGTAGACTGGGAGACCGAGGTTCCTGCGCAGCATGATGCTCCAATGCTCCGATGACATCTTTGCCGCATCGGGGGATGCGCAATTAGAAAAGCGGCGGCCACGCTGTGACGAAGGGACAGCCGCGTAGGCTATGACGGGTGGCTTCCCGGAGTGGCAGCTTGGGCTGGGGACCCTCTTCCATAGGCCATCTTCCAAAACACCTTTGCTTTGGTCCTTTTATGTCCGATTTAGATGAGATCGAAGATCGACGCGCATATCAGCTAGGGAGGCAGGTTCATAGACGCCAATGTCGGTGACGAACGGATCGCCTTGGATCCAGCGAACCAAGTTGAACAGAGGAGAGCGTGGCTGGTTGACCAGGTGGAATCTATCGCCACGGGGGCATTTCCCAAGCATGGCAACAGAGCGGGATGAAGCGTAGGCGGCCATGCGTAAGCGGGCGAGGACATCGTCCAGAGTGCTGGCAGCGACAGCCCCGTGCAGATAAGGACCGATGAATGAGAATCCATGCGCTCATATTCGGAGGGGAGACGCGCTTGTTCCCAGGCGTCATCCGTTAGGGAGACTTTATGGAGCGCAACATAAGAGGACTGCTGCAGAGAGTCAAACTCAGCTGCAGGCTCAGCGGCGTGTTGAGGGTCAGCAAGCCCAAACGCGTGAAGCATACGGCATACCGAGGCATAAAAGCGGTGCAAGTAAAAACGAGCCCGGGGGGGCCGGACCTGTTCCAGCAGCGCCAGGGTGCGGCAGCACCCCTCCGACTTCCTGCGCAAGAAGGGTGAAAGGTTTGGGTGCTTTACCCTTGGAAGATATGTTCGATCTATCCTAAAGTTTTCCAGACAACCACAATCGACTCAAAAAATGTGTGCCGGAACAGTAATAGGGGAGGAACTAGGTTCCCTAAAGGGCCACCTTCGGGCAGCCATCACGAAGGCCGCATGAACATGACGGTTGCTGCAGCGCGCCTTTGTATCAAACCCCCCTGAACCTTTCCGTATGTCTCCATTGCCTCACGGCCACGTTCTTTGCTACGTCACGAAGCACTGCGCATGAATGCGGTTGCCAACATCCAAGAGTGGAGATTTGCACAGGCACGAGCCTGCCTTTGGTGGAGGTCGTTACAAAGGATTGATGTCTTCTCTGCTTTGCATTTCGCGCCGCACTCTGAGAGGATATCGGGTTGAAGGCACTCACTCTCCTGTTGGAGGGAGCGAGGGGATTCACGAGGGTAACAAGAAAAAGGCGGTCCTCTGCTGCTTACTTTTGCTTAGATGTCCGGTCTCGTGCGGTGGAGACCATGGCGTAGCTAAACGACTTGGATGACGAGCAGCTCTTGCGAGGTCTTTTGCGAGACGGGTGACTAGTTTATCATGTCAATTGATCTTGCGGGCTCCATACAAGCAGTGCATGAGACGATCGCCATGTCGATCGAGCGTTTCGGGTAATTCCTTATCGGGCATGGCGTGCCAGGGTGAAAAAGTGGAGAACGTTTGGGTGTTTTACTCTTGGAAGATATATCCGATCTATCCCATGGTTTTCCAGACACCTACAATCGACTCAAAAAGGGTATACCGACACAGTAATGGGGAAGGAACTACGCTCCCTAAAATGCTACCTTCAGGCCAGCCATTAAGCAGGCCGCATTGGACATGACGGCTGTTGCAGCGTGCCTTTGCATCAAAACCCCCCGAACCTTTCCGTACGTCTCCAGTGCCCTCACAGCCACGTTTTAAATGCCTTGATAGCACCAAGGACCTCGTCTTCAGTGATGAGTCGGAAACTGTGGTTGGTAGAAAATGGTCCGTTGACAATGGTCGTTTCATCGGGGTCTGTTGGGGATGTTTATCGCTGTGCAAGGACGCGTTAGTGAATGCAGCGATACCCAACGGGACCCCGAGGGGCCCAAACCCGTCGCCGGGGCATTCTGAGAGCGGAAACTCGGCCAGGAAGGCCGCGCAGTCCGCTGGCGAAGTGTGCCGCCAGGATATGCGGGTCTTGAGGGGACTGATGACAAGACCATAAGATGGGCCGTAGAGCGCAAGAGACCGCAGGGCTCGCCGTGGATCGGTGAGTGAGCCCCTTGTTGTGCCGTCATCGGCGTACCACTGATTCAGTATGATACCCTCCTCTTCGGCGACCCGCCGAATGAGTTGCTGGATCGTCAAAGACAAGAGCAGCATGCTCGCAGCCCACGTAGGCTCCTCACCGGGTATCATTAAAATGTTCGACTCATCTGCAAAATCTATTGCAGCTGCCGCCTTCATTCCTATACTCAGAGTCAGCGTCCTATAGGATGTGTGCAGCCTTTGGGCCAGCTTTGAAAATTGCTCTCGCAGAGTACAAAGACACATTGGACGTCCGCTGGATTTAGTCTCTCTCCTGCATCCCCCCTTCTCCCAAGGTGGACAAGAGTTTACCCTTTGCTCTCCGTTCCTCAACGGAGCTACAGCCCCCAGAATCCTTGATGCGGCTTTCCACCGCGTCAACACTGCTGCTTTCATCTCCCGCGCTCCTCATTCCCTAGGCCTTTCGTTTCCGAGGGGACCGCGACGTCCTCGTCAGTCAAGCAGGGGCGCATCTCCGTGAGTTCCTCCACCGCGTCCCCAATCACCTATTCTCCACCTCTCATGACTTTGGATCTTTCGACCCCATCGTCCTTGCAGCCAACCCGTGCCCAAATTTACCTACTTAAGACGGGTGCGGCAAGATGCCACGACCGAAGCCCATTGGGAAGACAAGTATTGGACAGCTGATCCAATCCCCTCACAGCACTCGACCTAAACCGCCCGTCTCCGTATCCGTGGCCTAGTTCTCCGCTGTAGCCCGGGCGGCCCCTTCCAGACCGCTCACTCTGCTACCACGTCGGTCTCTGAGGCACACTGGCCCGTCATCCTACACCACCATCTCGGCCTGCTTGTTTATTTCAACTCCCTCCCAATCTGCTGCCAGGACTGGTACAAGCTCCAGAATGTCTGGGGAACCATGCGGCTGAACATTGTCCGCACGGATTCGGCCTCCTCCACCGGCACCCCGCCACCTCCGCAACGCCATTGTCTCCCATCTTTTGCGCGGTGCTGGGCTTGATTGCGGTTTCAAGCCCCGCTCCTCGTACCCGGAACTGAACTCCGGCCCCCGACCTCCTCGTCTACCCCCCTGCCTTGCAGGTTGGCCCGCAAGGCCGTCCTGCGTGGACATCACCGTGGTGTGTACCTTCAAGCCCTCTGCCCTCACCAAAGCCGCTTATGCCCCCGGTGGCGTCGCAGACGCGGCCCATTGCTCGAAGAACTAGGACTTCGAGCGAAAGTTTCCCTGCGCGCCCCCGCTCGAAGTTGTCCCGAGCTCTTGGCTTCCGGTTCCAACAGATCGCCTTCGAATTGCTCGGCGCACCTTCCACTGCCTCCACCCACCTCCTCGAAGACTACACACATCGCATACACGCCGCTACCACACGACCGACAGTGCGATCCGCTGACGCATCTATCGGCGTCTCAGCACGTCATTTCGTCCTCGTCAGCCTAGGCCGCCCTTTCCACATGCTCCACTGCATGCGGCTGATTTGACTCAACCGGTTAGCTATTATTCGTAAGTACAGTCCCGTCAGGATATCTGCAGAAAATAAAGGAGTTGAAGAAAAAATACCAAAATGCTATCCTGCATTCTCCCTTCAGCGCTTCCAGCCGAAAAAAATCGCAGATGACACAGGCGGAAACCATTCACGAGAGAGTTCAGGAGCAGATCCTATTCGGCGACAACAGAATGCAGGCTTTTCGCGTCTCAATTGCTCTCCTGTGTGCTCTCGGCTCTCCCATTGGTTCCGATTCCTTCGTCAGCGCCGCATTCGACACCCGTCAAGCTGCAGTCGATCGCATCTTTTCCTGTCTTCAGTCCTTAAATGACGCCCAGATGGCCTACCGCTTGCACCGTTTCTGTGCGAGCGCTTGTAAGGTTATTTATCTGCTGCGGACTCTCTCCGCCCACCAATCTACGGCTCTGGCCGTCAGCTTCGACCGGAAGCAGCGGGAGGCTTTCGCACAGATTCATGGTCCTTGCACCGACTCCGAATGGGAGAGCCTGCCTTCCTATTTCCTACGGTGGTCTCGCATTTCTCTCGCTTCTTCAATCCTGAGTCCGCTTATGCGGCTTCGATGATTGATGTTTTCAGCCGTTCTCAGATCTGCTCTTATTCTCGGGAGACCTACACCTTGAGGAAGTGCCTCGGGCCGCGATCTCTTTATTATCTACCCGTTATCCAGATCTTTCGGCTTCCCTGTCGCCCACTTCTCTGTTTCAGCGATGTCAAACGCCGGTCCCCGGCGAACGGCTCCAGTCTTCTATCTCGTCTGAGCTTCACAGTTTGACGTTCAATCGGATCTTCCGTTCATCCTCTGACCACGACAGATGTCGCCTCATGTCCGTCCGTGAGTCGTCCTCCTGTTCCGCGTTCTCAACTTTACCGCACCCTCACCGCGGCACCTATCTGTCCTCGCAAGCCTGGATAGTGGCTGTCTCGCTACGCCTCGCCGCGCGATTTTCTCTGGTCATGATCGATGTCGGGTATGTGCTCGCCGTTCCAACGACATCGCCCCGTTGCTCGATCCCCTGGGCAAACACGCCCTCACCTGTAAGTACGACGATGGGCAGACTCGTCGCCACAATGTCTTTCGTAACGCTCTCCATTGTTACTGTAAGGAGCTTGGAATTTCTGCCTCTCTTGAACATCTGCTTCCTCCCTTCCCCCTTCGTCCTCTCCCTCGTCCGCCCTCCGCATAGATCTTTTTATTCCTGGTGCATATGGCCTCGACCGAAGGATATCGCTTTGGATGTCACAGTGGCCCATCCACAGGTCACTTCTCGCGTTTCCCAGTGTGCCCTATCTGGCGGCGCAGCTGCCTCAATGGCTGAACGTGCGAAACACACGCACTACGGTCTAGTCTGCCACACGAACGATATACGCCTTCTTCCTGTTGGTATGATGTGTTCGGTGCCCTTGGGGCCGAGGGTGCGACTTTCTTCCGGCGCCTTTCTACGTTTGCTGCTGCCCGTCGAGGCACCACTCCCCAATTGGAGCTGCACCTCCTAATCACGCGCTTTTTGTTCTGCTTGCATGGGTTGCAGCGCGTCAAGTTCTTACCAGATGCATTTCCGATTAGTTCCTCTCTCATCCCCCTTCGCATGTTAGTTTCTCTGTAATCCCCTCAGCATGTTCTCCCACATGCTTTTTCCAAATTCCGTAAAGATTACACACACACACCTGTGTGCGATAGAATTGGTGTACTGCACTCCCTCCCGGTCTCAAAAAAGCTTTCCATATCCAGTTATCTCAGTAATTATACAAACGTGTACATGAATCGATTGTGCGTGTCTGGAGTACTTCGGGAGAGGGTCGAATATCGCTTCAAGAATAAAACGCACAACAGATATCCCCTTTCCCGTGTACGTGACGCTAACACAGGATCTTGTGGGGAGTAAGTGCGGTGAATGCGGTTTTGTATTGTGAAGGGTCAGTGGCAGGTGGGGTTGAGCCAGAGGTTACGGAGAAGAGGTAAGCAGGCTTGGTTTACTTTGAAGACCTTTTGATGTCGACAATTCCAACGCAACGTAAGCCACACTTTGAGAAGGGAAAATGGGGTTGGTTTAGGGGAGGGGAAAAGGTTTGGGTGTTTTACTCTTTGAAGATATATCCGATCTGTCGTTTAGGGGAGTGAATCTACTTTTCAAAGGGCACTGGAGACGTACGGAAAGGTTCGGGGGGTTTGATGCAAAGGCACGCTGCAGCAGCCATCATGTCCAGTGCGGCCTGCTTGATGGCTGGCCTGAAGGTAGCATTTTAGGGAGCGTAGTTCCTTCCCATTACTGTGTCGGTATACCCTTTTTGAGTCGATTGTAGGTGTCTGGAAAACCATTGGATAGATCGGATATATCTTCCAAGAGTAAAACACCCAAACCTTTCCCTCCCTTTCCAAATATCAAACTGGTCAAAAATTCCCTCCGTCCATCAGCAAAGAAAGTATACCTCTCGGAAACGCAAGGAGGCAGTCTTTTCGTGCTTCGATGGCGCTACCAGGGGCGAAGGAATTGGCGTACTGTTCCCCGTGCCCGGGTCTGAAGACTAGTATCGACGCCCGCGAATTCTCGACATGGCTTCAGTACTACTCTCAAGTTCCGCTTTTCGCTCCGGACACACGTGCCCGAGGAGAAACTGTCCGGAAATACTCGACCGCTTCGGGGATCATCTCTTGCACTGTGTTCACGGAGGCCGCGGAATTCGAAGACATGACCGCCATATAAAGTCGCGCAAAAGGGGTGAAGTTTAAATCGAAGTACACCTCGAAAAGGTATGGACTAGCAGTTTAACGCAATACTGCACTGCGCTGCGTTGGGTGCCCAAGATTATTAGTACCTACGTATAATTTATGAAGCCATGTTTGTGTAAGTTATCATTTCGCGAAAGCATTCGCGAGAGCGGCCTGGTCTAACGAGGCCTGTCTGTTGTTTGTTTTGCGAGAGGATTTTTCCGTTCACTCTGTTGATACAGGCCGTTTTGCTATGGTTCATTTTGTTTGTTAGAGGAAAAGCGAAAAGGAACTAGCTACTGGGATATTGTGAGGTCTCATCGCTATCGACCAAACGGAATCCAGAGGGGCTTTTCGGTTGTCCTTGTCAACGGTGTTCCGAGATCGTGAAAAAGCAACGTGTCTTAACCGATAGAATTTGCCGTCGTGATGAAAAAATCTATTGTTACAATTTCTAGTAGGGGAAAAGTATTTTACATACGAAGGGGGAATTTTTGGGTTATTTTAATGCATGGAAGATGTGGTCGGTTATATCCACGAGGCTAATACGTTCCGCGGGATAAGTCGTCGCTGATGGGTAACACTACAGTAAATGACCTTGCTTACTCCATTGAAGATTTTTTACAATGGGGATAAGAAAAATGACACGCAGATATTCACGACTGGATAAAGCCTAAGGGATGAAAAATCTTCATCGATTCTAATTTTGTTGTAGAGTACACTTGAAGGTACTTGAATGTTGTTATAGATGGGAACAGTTCATAGACGAATTATAGTGCGTTCGTGTTGATTTCAGTCAAGTCGGAATGGAAGCTTATTTCAAAGTAAACGATGCGCAGTGTTGATATTCATTCGCCCAGAAGAAAATAGCGGGTAAAAATTGCAAGAGGTTGCGGGGTGGTTGAGAGAAATTAAGAGCAAAGCGGAGCGGAATGCAACTAGACAATCGGAGCCACGTGGAGCGGTGAGTGATTGGTTTGTGACAGAAAATTAAAGTGGTACAGTGAGTGGGAGAAGTTACCCATTTTATTGTCAGGGTGTTTTCAGTGGATGCACTGACTAAACTGACCTTGCAATTATGAACTAATCGGAAATGTAATGTCAGCGGTGTGTGTAAGGCCCGAGAAAGGAAGGAGTTGTCCATGGAATACCGGATAGTAGAGCGAAGGAGTTGATATATCCTACGGCTTGCAAAGAAAGGGTGGATAATAGGCCGGATGATTTCATCAATGAGGCGATAGGAGGAATTAGTGAAAAGACTGAACTCGTAAACACTCGAATAGAACAAGCCAGATAAGCATTTTAACTTTGCCTCATGCAAGCTGGTTAAAGGTACTCCTTTCCAAATATGAAACAGCCCAAACTTTCCCCCTAGTCTAGAGCAGTTGATCACTTAAAGAATTAGAATGAGCACAAGATTTCAGGCATTCGATGTCGATTTCCAAATGGACGAAAGACTGCGTTCCTTTTTGTTTTAATGGAAGCATTGCAGAGGCCTTGGATGGAGAGGACATGCAGGACTAGTCCATCCTTCAATATGTGGATACGCGGCATACTGTAAATATGGCCCAAAGCTTGAGTGTTATTTGAGATTAAATATCAGCGCCAGTGATCATGCCGATATTTAGTTGTTTTCTCAGGCTACACTGGCTTGCAAATTGGCATGGAGGCTACGCTGACTTTCCTGGATCTGAGCAGGAGGCTCTGGCTCACAGAGACTTGCAAGACATTTTGAACTCCTCGGCTCTAGGAAAGAGGCGCGGAAAAAGTGAAAGCTACGGTTAATCGTTGTGAGTGCTCTCTCAGGTCATGGCAGAGACGCATGATCTGAGCAAAAGATGAACAGTCGAGTCGACAGGGTTACACCCGCCGCACGCATCCGTAGTTAATTTATGAATACCCTCCGCACGCTTCTGTGAAACATTGTACAACCCATAAAGATTTACCACCACCTCCAAAAGTACTAGGTCTTAAATAAAGTTACTGCCCATTTATGTAAATAGTCCTATTTCTGCATTTAAACGCTATATTAAGAAGACTGTTACCTTTTGATTAAACGGTAGATTTTTGTAAAATATTTTATCGTTATAGAATTATTCTGTATTAATATTGCGGTTACTAACTATATACAAAAAAGGTCGGTAACGGTAAAATACCTAGGTCTGCAGTACAATAAACGAATAGAAAAATCACCTAAATTTTAAACATAGTATAGACTTTTATTGTAACAGTTAGCTAAACTAAACTAAACGGTGCAGTAACGATAAAACGAACGGATAGAAAAAAAGGCATAAAGTAGTATATATACGCTAATAGTACCGAGTAGTATAGGTGAGGGCGGGCTTGATCACCCTTCCCCCGCAAATAAATTGATATCTAGTAGCACCCCAATGCCCAGCGCGGACTGGTACACTGCGCTATAGAAATGATGTCGTAGTTAAATGGGTTCGCATTGAAAAATCTTAGCCGACGATTCCGTGCTGCTCCAGCTGCAGAGTCGCTTTCTGTACCCATTAAAAAAAGCATGAATTGCCCTGTCCGTCTGAGCTGGCAAAAGGGAGGTTCTCCGCGATTCTTTATTTGCGTTCACTCTAACAAAATTACACGTGTACGACGCGGAGCAAAATGGTTTGTTGTGTTTTTGTCACGCGATGTATGGAGAATGATTACGTAGAGCATATTAAAACACCAGATTCCTCTTCACGAGTAATCAAGTTTAGATGCATCTTACCTTCATTGGAAATGACATAACTTGTAATAAACGTTTTATGTATTTTGAAACACAAACGTACATCTATCATGGAGCAATAGTCCTACTTTATTTGAATATTGCTAATCATGGAAAAAAGAGAAAGTAGCTTGAAGCTGAAGATGAAAGTTCGTATGTGCGAACTGGTACGACTCAAAGAGGAGTCTGGCGATCAGAATACCGAGGGCGAGCGGTAGACTAAGACGTTCTTTGCGCCTCTGACGGTACCGTTTCTAATCAATGAGCGCTTTCGACTAGATTCGATACCAATATTGTATATGCGATTCTTGATTCGAGTGAATGAATGACCATCTCCTTCACGGAGAGGATGACGACGGATATGAAAATTCGTCAGAGCTACCGTGAGGTAGGCAAATAAATCATACCTCTCTTCTGACCAGCGATACTGACGACTCATGATTCCCCATAACGTACACATCCTTCCAAAGAAGTTTTCCACAATAATGCGATCAGAAGATATATTCCTGTTCGTTACCTCCTGAGCCATTGTCAAAGTACCATTACGAGGTTTTTTGGTTGGCGTAATGGTACGTAGAAATTCGGCAGATCCTTGATAGCCCTTGTCAGCAAGAATAGCCCAGTTAGTGGGAAACTCGAAACTTCCGGGACCACATCCGTAATGTCCACCTCACCCCGGATCTTACGAGAAGCTTGTTCATGGAAATTTCTTGCTTTGTGCATCATATCTATATCGGAAACAGAGCCCGGTTCGTGCGGACTGCAAAATATAGCACGTCCATTGGGAAGAACAGAAACTTCCAGCTTATACCCGTAGAGATGATGCTTTCCAGAAAAATACTTTTTACCTTCCTGCATAGATCCGGATGGCCGTTGACACTGCTGAAAGGTAACATCAACAGCATACAAAGCCATGGGGTAATGGTTAAATGTTGTCTTATTCTTCATCAGAGTAGACATGGTGTAATTCTGCTCAACCTTCTCTACAAGTTCTCGGTAAAGAAAAGGGGAGAGTATCTCAATACCCAGTGATCAGCCTCTCGAATGAGCTTGACGTCATACAAAACATACGTGCGAGAAAATCCCAGTTTCCAGCATGCTTGAGAACTGTTAGTACCATAAAGAGTACATCCTTGGGCTCGTGTTTGGATTTTCGCCCACGGCCAACGTTCCAGTTCGTTACGATATACTGAGCCACGATCTCCCACAAGGATTGAAAGTCATCAATATCCAGGTTGGTCATTTTCTTGATGGATTCCGACCCGCCCTCCAGGTAAAACGTATCCATCACGGGACTGGAACTATCGTTCTCTTCATCGCTGTCAGAAAGGACAGGCTCAGTTCCATACTGTTCCAACTCTTCCTCGCGGTTCAAAACGACATCTGCGAGCATTCGAAGGGCATTGGTGGCGTGTTGTAGGAAATGTCGGCCATAGTGGTGGTGGAGGCAGTGTGGGAAATTTTGGGTAACGGATGAGGGAGTTTCTTCGATGTCACAAGATGGTTTTGGAATGGATTGGGGTTTGTCTCTTTTCGCGCCAGTTTTTGCGAAAAGATTTGATCATTTCGAAAAAGATCGAGTAACCCAGGAAAAGATTTCTCTTTTTTAGGAAATCTAATAAATTTGGTAAATTTTGATCATTGGGTATTTATGAGTTTTTTTTAATGTACTGTAGACATTTTCAAGAAAACTTTTCGTCTTTCTAGTTTGCGTCGGTAACTGTTGATAAGATCTACTGTACACATGTACTGCATGTACAGTGCGCGAAGTTAGATTAGCACCACCACAAAATATTACCGTTCAGTTGCAAAGAGATGGCCGTTCTCGATAATTTGCATATCCATCCGATCGCTATATCAAGTCATTTAAAGGGTGTAAACTCTAAATCAAATGGATCAGGAAAATAGATGCTAAGAACTAAACAAAAATTAGGTAGGAGAAATTAGATTAGCACCACCAGTTTTTATAACACATAGAGATAGAATGGAAGCCTTTAAAGCTTTATAAATCGCCTAGACGACTACTGGTATTTACAACAAGCAGAGCCACAGAAATTGGGTTTCAACAGACTGGGAAAAGGAAAGCAGCTGAACAAGCAAGAGAAAGGATCAAATTTATCTTTAAAAGGGGACAACTAAGCAACAGCGCCATTTTAAAGCACATCAAAAGGGACGAAAACGTTGTTTCAACGTTTCTGAAGGACCAAGAATGTTATGGAAACAACTACGACACTAAAAACAACACCAAAGTCTCGGAAACAGCTGTTTGAGTATCGATGAGGAGTGCATCAAAGACTGGGGCTTCAGCAGCCGAATTTAAGTCATATATGGATCTGTTAATCGGCAAACGTCGCATCCAGCATCATCTAACTGCTTCAGAGCGCTTCGTTTTCTTCAAGATGAAAAGAGAGCCGACTTTGACCAAGGAACGTTAGACAACCAGTTTCAAGTGGGCTATCTTGCAGTACAGTAAATCCGCGCATGAATGAGCATTGGCTTTCTGTTCTGATGAAAAAGTTTGATTTAGACAGACCATACTAGTTTCGTCAATACTGGCATGATATGCGGAAGTGTCAAGTTTTTCTACACAAGCGTGGGTCGGAGGTGGAGGGGTGATGATTTAGGGTAGACAAATGTATTGCAACATTAGGTGTACAACTAATTGCTCTAAAACTGAGTACTCGCTGGCTAATTTCTTCAATTTTCCAAATTTCCGGCATGGCACTGGAGCGTCAAAAATGTGGTCACAACAGCAATGAAGAGCTTCTCGAGAGCCAAAACGATCCTCATGCATGGAAACGCAGCCCAAGTTGTAGTTTCTAATTCCACATGACTTCTCGCCAGCCTCGATGCGTCGATGTAGTCACAGGGTCACGGAGTTGCAGACCCGTTTCTGATTTATTTTTTCTTCCTCTCCAAACTTTGTTTAGGTTCCCATCGCTAGAAGTACGAGAAAACGAAGTACTTAAAATAGTCCATCATTCTCCCCTGTAAGCAACCACTCGATACATATAGCGACTACGCTGCTGGCATTTGCCCCTCGGGTTTTGGCCGCAATCAACGCCATGAATGCATCCTCAACATCCTCGGATATCATGTTTTTCGCGCTGCAGGTTTGGATTAACAATTAAAGACCCGCATTCTAATACCTGGAACCGATATGCGCTCAGCAAATCTTCATGCGCACGCATTGCTTCCTCGCGTTGGACCCGGGAGCGGCCCATGTCTTGTGACGTCACCAATGTTTCGCCGTATACATCTGCCTCCTTTACAGCATCGATGAAAGCCGCTGCAGGCGCCGCTACCCAGAACTACCGACGCAAGGTTCAGGAACTCGAGCGAAACCTCTCTCGACGGCTTGTACCGCCCTATGACAAACATTTCTGCGACCCTGGCTTCCGTTCCCAGCCCATCGACTTCTATTCTCTCGGTGCGCCACCCACCTTCTGTTTTCTAGAAGAGTACTGCATACCGCATATTGCAGTACGCTACCACTCCACAGCTGCTACCACTCGGACACGCATCTACCAACGACTCAGTTGTGCGCTGTGGTCATCGCTGGATATAGCCATCACATCTGGGGATTCATCGCACGTTATTGACGTGTACCATCCAGTTAGATCCCGACGAAATAGTCGGTCAGTCAGTGTACACTTCAGACAAATATGAGCATAGAATGATTACACTCCGTACAGGACTAAAATACAGCTATTCCATTATTTCTGCAAAACAGTTCCGAAGTGATTTACAGCCGTGAGCATTTACAGAAATAGTTTCTGCTGAAGATTTTGTGCATTACAAGCTGTTCAGATACATCGAACTACAAGTGCTTTATTGCGACTGCCTGCAGGGAGATTTACGAGCTCCACCGGGAATTTTCTTGTTACTGTACGAGAATAAAAGACACGAAGATTACCTATCCTCCCAAGGAGAGGGAGAATACTTCGGACCTTCTTTTATGGTAGCTTCGGGTTGACAAGGAACTTGCAAATACTTTGGCTACCGCCATCCTATTTTCACTCAACATGTCTTCGAGTGACGCCGTAGAAAAGATTGGGATAAAACTTTGACAAGCTCGAAGTAACCTGCTGGGTCTAATATGATTCGAGAACTCCTCCCCGATAAATGATCCTGCAGCTTTTAACGGAGGGTCCTCCTGACCCGGAAATCGCCACCGCTACCGCCGTTAATCGATTCAGTACCAATTATAGCAAGGCAAGGTGCTGTATTTCTCTTTACATAGGGACATAATCCATTTCGAAGGTCACTGAGTTAATGCTAACAGATGCGACAAGCAAGGAAGTTTGGGAAAAAGTTGAAGAAAATATATCAATATGACAATATTCAAGCCAAGTTGAATTTCAAAGCTTGATTTTAAACTTTTCGCAGGAAGGGAATGAAGACTATGACAAACATCTGGAGAAGTTCAGCTACATTTTTGTTGATATTGTCGCACTTGGAGTTGTTTATGAAGAATCATCAGAAGTTTGGCGCTTGCTTCGTTCATTAATGGAGTCCTCCACCGCCCTTACAAGCACATATGGAGCTTTGAAGTGGATAGTTGACAAGATTACCGATAAAATCAGATAAGATGTTGATCGTCACTGTTGAGGGGCAAAAAGGGAGCACCACACAGTAAGGAGAAAAGAAATATTACCTTCTGAGCACGCAATACGCATAGAAAGTGGAAAATAATCAGTCCAAATGTCGAATTGTACTACTTGGACAAGATTAGGCACATGCCGAGGGACTGCAGCAAACGTCAAAGGACAAAACATCAGAGGAACATGGAAGTGGCCGTGGAGGTCGTGGCTGTGGATTTGGAAATATTAATGGTTGGGGCAGACAATGCCATGGTCATCGGAACTATAATACGTCCAATGCTCCCAAATCTGCCCATGAAACACCTGCTACAGATAATGCACCGCGGAAATCATATGGAAGCATTGGGAACCGTAACCAACAGGGTACAACAACAATTCCGGAGAGCGCAGCGGATCCCAAGAGTCTAGCAAGCAGTGAATGGAGGTCAAATAGATTCAGAACAAAGGCAGTAGTAATTTCTCCTGGAGAAAAGAACAGTCGCGCGAAGTTTTCAGAAATCTGGATTGATTTCACAGCAAACAAAGAATTCTTTCGGTATCATTCTTCTTTCAAGAAGTGCTCTAAAACCTCTGGAACTAACGCTGGAATGAGCGAAGGAGAATAAAAACTAACTGGAAAAGGCACAATTTCGATTCCAATTGGAGAAGAACCTGTAAACTCATCGCCAAGCAAACTTCAGGCTTCACAAAGAACCTATTACCGATGTCGAAGCTCAAGGAGAAGGTATATTGCATCAGTGAGGATAAGTAATTCGATGTAATAACATTCATCGATAATAGTACAGGAGAGATCGTCCTTGAATAAGCTGAAGTGAACGTGATACCACTGCTATCTGGCACACAAACAAATAATAACTCCCACGGTAAACCAAAAGTAAGAATAACACAACCATTTTTCAGGAAAGAATTGGCCACGTTGGGGGAGAGAGGATGATCTCTGCATCGATTGCTGGAATAGGAATCCCGCTATTAGTTAAGAATGATCTCAAGGATCAGCAGTGTATTACTTGCCTAGAAGCAGCCACAAAGCAAGCTCCCGTCTACCCTATCGACTTTATCTCCCAAGCACTTCTGAAACTGACACATACTGTCACTACTGGTCCATAGATCCCCCGAAACTGGCAAAGAACATGTACCTAGCTATCTTTATGGAAGATTAAAGCCATATGGGTGCCGTATTTTTCTTTTGCGCTTGATAAAAGCTATTTTAGACCCTCGCGGCATACAGAAAACTCATTGAAAATGAGAAAAGGAACCTAATCTTTCGCCTTCAATTAGGTTTCGTAGGAGAAAACACAAATTGCCTCATTATTCAATTGCTGTCTGAAACATTGTAACAAACTCAAGTTATCGCTACCAGACGCAAAAAATCCAATATTGCAGCCAAAATGATCATCCAAAAGCTCTGGAAAGTAGCTGGAGCTACTTTTCTTGCATCAAAGATCCCTCTTAACCTTTGGGCTGAGGCATAATGGCACGTTTAACTGACTAAATAATCGCCTTCCAAACAGTAGTAACGGCACGGAAATAACGTCCGAATAGTAATATGACTGCAAACCCAACTTGGTCCACTCTTGAAGTTCGGAACGCCGGGATACGCTTTTGAGTACCGCTAGCAATCTGCAAAACAGAAGAAGGTCCGTATCGCTCAATAAAATCCCTCTTTTTCGGCATGTAAAAGAGTCAGTCCAGGTATCACCTCTATTCGGCCTCGGAAAGCCATCATATTTTGCCGCGCAAATGACCCAACTCAAAGAGGAAAAATACCGTTGGCATCATTGCTGCTTGATGGAGTTTCTCTCCAGTCTGCGTTAACTGAAGAAGCTCAAGATGACAACTGGACTGAAGGAGCAGGAGCAACAGTGGCCTGTTGCATGTTTACGGTCGCAACTCAGTAAGTAGCCTTCTCATTCAAGGCAAAATCCAGAGACATCTCTTGCCAAGGAATTTTGATGGAGCCTGCTCCATCCAATCTTGTATGGGCTGAAGCCACTGACTGAGAGTACGCCGATCTTCAAGAAATGGAGACATGGGAAACGATCACCTTTGAATATGGACTGCGACGTTAGCCGTTCACATGGGACTTTCGCATCAAGGAAAACATTGGAACTGAATTACTTGTAATTTTAATAGCACTTTGGTGCCTTCGTTGAGACAAACAGGTTTACTATCGTGACTTATATTCTGAGATCCTGTATACTCCTGTCGTACATCATGAGACCATACGCATGTTGCTTGCAAACGTCGCCACCCAAGACCTTATCGTCGAGTGATTTGATGTTTTCGCTGTAGAGCTCCTTGGAAAACTGAAGACTGTTATCATAAATTTTACAACAAATCTTCTGGAATACCTTTTATGCCGAACCTCATCGCTCTCGTCTTCAAGGCTATCTGTGGAAATTGGGAGGCTGGGAACATCTGGGGTAACTCAATGTATGCAGATTTCACCTCATGGGGATTTTTTACAGACCAAAGTTGACTCAAGACTTTGATTTGTGAATAAACCGTATGAGTCTCTAACCCTTACAATTGGGGTTGAAGATATGGTAATTATATAATCTTCTCGCTGCTTGATTTAATAAGTGAAGGCACTTCTATCTGAAACCATTAAAGAATAACTGCCCAACTAACTGAGTTACTCCATTGGATGGGAAATATTACGGAATACGTCAGAAATATGCGTAAAACCGTTAAAAAAAATTGGGTAACTTGAGAAATTCGCCGCGTTGATTGATTTATCTCATGTGAAACCTCAACCAACTCCGAAGGTTACTGGCGCCAACTCTCCACTATGCACGACGATGATTACCCTTCAAAGCTTCGAATCATGCCAGTTTTCGACTCATCCACAGGTAGATTACTGTATGTAGAAGTATGTACGCGTCCAGACATCTCATTTGATCCCTGTGCATTAGCAAGACAAATACATACCCTTGCTGTCCGACATCTAGTTATTGCTAAGAGGCTGGTGCGATTTCCCGTAGATACGGCGGGAATAGCTCCGTATTGCCCATAACGAATATCATTCGCCCGGCTTTAGGCTTACCCAAATGCAGATTGGACTGTCTACAAGCCCACGCATATGTAGACATCAGCAACTTTAGTCACATTGAACTCCACCTCAGCAAGCTGGTCATCAAGGATTCAACAATTTCAACCCTTAGTTCTGCCGAAGCATAATAAATTTCAATGCAATCATGAGCGAATAAAGTGACCTTGCTACTTCGTTCAGTTGTAGAATTGATCAGCGAAGAACGGATTGGAGGCGAGCAGAACTTCGCTCCAACCGGTATTCACTTGGAAAACAAAGACGCCATTTATTTGTCAACAAATGAAAAAGTTTCGGGGCGCAAAAAGCATATCGGGATCAAAATGCACCATCTTTGATATCTCCGACGAAACAATATCATCGGTATCACGCACATTACAGCAATCCACCAACTGGTGACATCATGACCAAGACACTACAGGGAACCATTTCATGTTGCGCAAGCACAAACAAATTTTAAAGTAAAGGAGATATGAAATTACTCGATACATGGTGAATTACAAATCCTGCTTTGTCTTCTCGAATATGCAGTTAAATTTATTTCGTGTGTTGAAGAATTTTGAGAAAGATCGCAACCAGGAACGGGAAGCAGTGATTATTTTACCTTTTTCCATAAACACGAGGTTCTTCCGTATGAGGTTTTTTCATGAAAAGTTTCAATGGAGTTCCATATGCCAAAATATCACCGCAATTATTGGTGATGAAGCCGCACAGTTCCATGCGCAGTTATCGGGAAATTTACAAGAACCGGGCCATGTAGCTGGTGAAGATGCAGCTGAGGCTTTGCGCACGGATGGGAATGAAGAAATTGGGAGGGAAGCCCTGCGTTGCGAAGAATCCATATCTGAACGCTTTATCACTGACGAGTGGTTTAATTAAGCATCACACGAAGAAGTCGCAAAGATGTAGCATTAGTAGGATTTTTGCCTCGATGAGTCATAATCATCCCAAAAGCCTCAAAGCGTTAGGGCGACGCCATATGTAATACGAAGGGTTACTTTTCCGTTTACCATAAATTAACAGCGAAAAAAATTGAGTAGTACCGAAACATCACACTGAAGCGCGAAAAAGATCTATCAGTGAGCATTCAAAGTATTTATACTGTAACCATGAATATAAAATGGGGGGAACGTTTGGGTGTTTTACTCTTGGAAGATATATCCGATGTATATATAAAATAGCAGTTTGATTTATAAAGGGGACAACATTTGGAAAAGCGAAAAATTAATGATGAAGTTTATGGGGCCACCTGTACCTCGGCGAAAGCATTTAGAATAAGACATGCGGCATCTGTTGATTTTTGGTTTGCTGTTGAAGTTAGCGAAGAAACGTAACTCGACGCACGCAATTCATTTTGATGTTTCTGATCTTGATCTTGAGCTGAGCAATGTATTTCACGAGCGTTATCCTATCATAGACAACGACACAACCCTCTCCGTCCAATTCGCGCAAATTGGGATTCATATTCACTTTGTTCAGCGATTTTGGACGCGCTGTATTCGATTCGGGTTGATGCATATTAGGTTGAGTGACGGCTTTAGCGCTAGCGCAAATCGCCTAATCAAGCGCGCTGTTGTTTGCTAAAGGAATGACTCCGAGGTAGTGGGGATATAATATAAATCGCAGTAGCACCTGCCGTGAAGGATGTCGGAATTGTTGCCTCGCACGGAGTCTTGACTCAGTAAACTCACAATAAGATTTGAATATGAGTTTTAATACATGGAAGGAGCTGAGGATTTTTTTTGCATTTCAACCCGTACAGAGGTATTGAAGTGCAAGTGCTTCATTTTCATTTGCTACAGGGAGATTGAAGAGCTCAAACGGAGAGCACCCTCTCTGCTATACGAGAACAAAAGGGCTAACAGACCGAAGATCATCCCGAAGGAAGGGGGGAGACTTCGGACCATCTTTCACCTACAATTTACTGTAAAGTTTTTGACTTTTGTCTTCGTTAGCTCATCGCCTGACTAAATGGTAATAGCATCTGACGTGTTGGCGTGCAGGGGGCGACATAATGCCCTCTTCAAGAATGCATTAAGAAAGCAAAATAAAGGGTCCAAGGCTCTTGAGAGTGCATTTAGGGTGCTTTACTCTCTCCCGTTGATCCTGGTTCTTCCATAGGTTCTTCCCTAGTTTATCCTGATTTCGCCCCCCTAAGTCCGGCTTAAATAGCACAAAAATCCATATACTCGCTACCAGTTAGCAGAGAACCTAGTGATCGCCTTCCGTATATGACAGGAACTGCATTCATACCTCTTCGCCTCCAAGATATATCTTTGAAAATCTCTCTACAAATGGCTTCAGTCCCGAATTGGAGAGCATATTGGCGTTACATTTACAGATGAAATTCTCATGGTCGAGGTAATCTGGTTACTCATCATCGACGATTGTAGAACGATTGCGTCAGACGAGAAAATGGCTCATGAGCCAAACGACTCTTTGGTCCTAGTTATCGACTACTCTGTGGCTCAAGGTTTTCTCGAAGTCAATGAAGCTTCGCAAGAAATAAATGTAAACGTTAAAGTGAAGGCGAATACAGTCATAAACAAAAGTTGGCGTCCGTATCCAAACTGCTTCCGACTAGGAGCTTTTCCACAAATGTAATCAGCAAGTAAATGCGACATTTTGAAAGTTCGTCAGTAAATAAAAAACGCGCTGAGCCTGGACGGGTGCGGTATCCGATTAGATAGTCGGTAATCAAAACGTACAGTAGGATTCGTTCAAGTAATCTTTAGTAATGATCTCAGTAGATGCTAGCTTAGGGCTATTGGTCATGGCTCAAAAAAAATGCTTTTCGCAAATTCAATCGGTGCTCATTCGAGTACAAGTGAATGAAATAAAGGGCTCCGTTCAATGGGGCCTTTGTAATAAGCTCTTTGGCAAGATGTGATAAAAGTACAGTAATTGGTACTGTAAAACGATAATATTATAATGATAACAGTACTTATAAGTGTATTGCATCAGAATTAGTTGAGCTCTACATGAAAATGTATTTTTTTGTCATGAAGGGCCTCAACGCAGCGCATTAAAAAGAGAAAAGTTTTGTAAAACGAGTATCGTAGATTTTTCGTTCACAGCGTGTACGAATGTAACACGTTGCAAATTTGTACGAAATCGTGAGAGATACGGAAAGCGCGTATAGTCTTGAATGTCCACGAAACATATCCCTGGGTTCTGCGCGGGAGGTTTTAGTCACTATTACCAAGTACAATTCCACACTACCGCCACCCATTACCATTACCACCACGGCGTCAAGATGGATACTAACCTCCTCAGTGCAATATATTCCTGTAACGGCTGTGGTGAATTATGCAAGCGGGTACCTTCTGGTCTTTCGTGAGAATGATCGAACGGCACAAGGGGTCCGACTACTCCGTTCGCGCCTTGCGGAGCCTTGAGAGCTACAATAGCTCCTTCTCTTGGTAGATAATTTGGTTTGAGATCTACCCGGCTTGAGTACGCTGTAAAGGGCGCTCAGGGCGTAACTACTGAATGCCCAAACGGGGTTTCTCAGTAGACGGGCGTGAGGCTAGCTCGACTTGAGCTTAAGGCCAACGTGGCTTTTCAGGGATGAATTTCGTCTTATCAAAGCCCCTTGACGGCGGACTTGTCACGGTTTTAGTATGACTCAGTACCTTCCCTACTACAACGACCTATTTGGGCCACGACACAAGTGTTGTCGGACGGAAATCGCAACCACGGCTTCAGGAACCAGCTAAAGGGAAAAAGCTGAACCATCGGTTCAGCTACACTCATATGAAAAGGTAAGAATTATTCCACAAAGGAAAGTAAGGGCGATTACAGAGTGTGAGTGCCAGATTAATGCCCAGGTTACCATTTTAAAATTAGGGAGAACAGGAATGAACCACGGTAATATACAGGTATACCCTCCGAGGGATCTAAGAGACCGAGGTCTAACTAGATATTTTTGCCCCTGGAGTAAATATCTACTGTAAACTACATACTGTACAGTGCCGTGTGTCAGGAACCTATGAACACCTACTGCACTAATGCCTACTGTAGTATACATCTGTACAAATCGCACTGGCCACCATTTGTGACTCTTGGCACGAGACTTACAGCAACTACGAGTGCATAAAATCCCTACACAGGCCATCGTCGCATTATTACGGCGCCTCTGCACAAAAAAATTAAATAAAGCAGCCCTCAGCTTTGTTAGCACCATCACATCTCGGGTCATTGCACATTCAAACCACCGCCTTTCGTCAACGTTGTCGGAAAAAAGTCCAAATCTGTCTAAAGCCTGTAGGAGAATCAAAAATGAAACATTGGAATCAACAACATCGAAGTGTACCGGGATGAAAGCAACATCAGAAGTTTGGATACAAATTGAAATCTGAGCGATACTTGGAAAGATTCCATCACCAAACCTTTAGACAGTTGTCACATGCTTCGATTTTATCTTAATCACAGCTAGGTCCCAATACGTTTTTGCTTGTGATTTCCAAATCGCTGATTTCTGAGCTCCAGTTTCGAGACACATTCCGTGAATTTCTCGGAAATGGAGTGCTCAACAGTTGCAGCTTTTGATAATTAAAAGCTCATGAATCTTTACATTTTTATTCTCCAATTTTCCTGCTTTCGTGGGGAAATTACGTGTCTCACGTTATAGGTGGTAAGCTTGTCCCGTTTCCGGACAGTTTGCCTTTGGATAGGAGCACTTCGGGTTGTTTGAGTACCCGTAGTTAAAAATCCTCGCCATCCAAAAACGTAATGTAATTCACTGCAATTTGTAACGATAAATATTCATGGATATACATGAGCAATCTTATTCTATTACTATATTTTAGGATTCCTCACGAACATCACTACTGAAATCCTGAGCAGGCAGTATTTCTCCATCAACTAACTGATTATCATAATACAGTTCATGACAGAGCTCAAAAAGTACTCTTCTCGTGGCTTTGGCCATATCTTTAATTTAACTTTTCTGATAGTATTGAACCTTCCTGGCAAAATTCTCAGCCATTGATATGCGAAATTGGGAAGGAATGTCGCTCTTTTTATCAAAACTCCAACACTGTCTATCAAGGTTTGTTTTTACTCATGTTGTAAGCATCGTTGCGACGTCAGCTATCATCTTGGCGACTGATTTTGGCAAAATGGTGGTCATAGCAGTATTGAGGTTGTCCAGGGTACGAAGAATCAGCAATGCGGCTACAGAGGGTAAGGTCTGTATCTGAGATAGATGTCATACATAGGTTCCTCTGATCTCTCAGTCGTCCAACCTCCTCTTCTTGCTTGATTTGAGCGGCAGAAATGAGCTGGCTGTAAAATGATTGGTAACTTAAGTCACCAGAAGTTTCTGTGCTGCAAGGATCACGAGCCCAAGAGAATCCAATAACTGCGGACTGATTATAATCAATTTCGTGCCTTTCTGAACAGCAATGAGGTGGTGCTTGGGGTGTGAGTTTAGAGATTTACTCGTGGAATTTCTCGATAGCAGCGTTCAGAGTGCAAGTAAGAGAAATACTGGTTGACACGAATGTTTCGAAGATACGCGGCAATTTTCCCCTGCCTTGAGACTGAGTTATATTCACTTGCTAGCGCTTTTTGAGCTTGAGAATAATATTCACACACCTTCCAAATTCGTGTAGAATGTTTTGGCATTTCCTATGAGGAGATACTGGAGATACTGAGCTTTTGTTCGTCGTTTAGCATATAGCACTGGCAGGCATACTTGTATTCGTCTATGAAATCGTTACAAATATTCAGCTAGGCTACCAAAAGTTTCATATTTTGTTCCCTAAAGCACATTGACATGTTATATGAGACCTTTTCTACGGATAGTGCGGGTGTTTGAGTGTAAACTGGAGTGGAATGTATGGGGTTTGGTTAGAGTCTAGTCAGTGATCCGGTTGGTGATGCAAGAGAATTGAAAATCAATTTGGTGTAATACTTTGCTGAGGTCACCATTGCGGAGAACAAAGGTCTTCGAAAGCACAGCAGATCCATAGCGGATGGTGTACACATCGTGTTCCACGAGAAATAGAATCATCCTGCGAATAAACGATGGATTCCTCAGAATATGTGCGGAGAAAAGCATTGGAGTAGGGAATTCCTCACGCTACCAAGCCCTTAATTCATCACCGAAGAGGAAACTATCCTAAACATTAGCTTTGACGCAGTCCACTATAGAATCTTGTAATTTTGTGGTCTGTATAATACCTTGAACGAAAAAATATTCATACACCCATTTGGAAGTACAAACTTATGGCGATTTAATCAAAAATTGTGGCCTTTTCAGTGTTTTCCCTTATGCACTAGTTTACGTCCTTTTTGTGAGGTTCCCTAATATTTTTTTTGCTCTTTGTTTTTATCCCTCTGTGAACCCCTTTTTTCAATTTCAATTTGTTTTTTTGTTTCCGAGTTTCATGCAAAAACCATATTCAATTTGATAATTCAAGTTTCAATTTACTCAGAACAAGATCGAATGTCCAGATTGTATTTAGCTAAATCTAATTTGAGACTACCTTCAAATGATTCTTTCCAGCCTTAGGACGCTGTAAACGTGAATGAATCTCGAAGCTTCGTTTGCACTCCTGACAGTACCGCGGAATTTTCTTCTTCTATAAGCGGTTTCTGTGCTTGCAGATCTGTAAATAATCTAAGTACGTTTTAGACCCGTTGAATGTAACCCTACAAAGTTTGCAGAGCTTACAGATACTTTTCTTTACATCCGCACATGCCGACGGTCAGATTTGCAGCGTAGGCGTAGCGAGGCCCTAGAAGTAGGTCTGTAAGCACCGTCAGCCCTAGGAGAATTTGTAAGATAAATTACTGAAACTTGAACAGTACTGTGCTACGCGACTACAGCACTTTTCACCCGGCCGCACCTCCCTACAGGTTCCGGGAGCTCCCCCAGAAGATACTATAACGCCATACCAATCAAGGCGTACAGTATCTCCTAGATCGTGACTTTTGTGGTGCATTGTACAGTACAGTACAGTACAGTACAATACACTACACCACTCGCCCCCGCACCTAAAGTGCAGCCGGGTGCACACTTGACGACCCCCTTGTACCGGTCACCAACACCCTCGGACCCCCCTCGAAACGATACACTTTCCTTGTTCTAGACTCAAGCTTCCTTCGTTCCTAACCCCTGCCGTGATCACCCTGCAACCCCAATTCACGCCAGCTCCCCTCCTGCCCCGCCCCCTCTTTTCCGCGGACCTGTTGGCGTTGTCTTGAACGTCGATAATCAACAGCTGAACGCGCTGAGGTGTAGCCGAACTACCAGTGTGCTCGTTGAGGTGCCCAAGACAATCTCTGTGGCGCCTCTGTCTCCCGGAAGCGGAGTTAAAGCGTGGGTATTGTGCAACTAATCGATCGACAACTCATTCCGCTTCCCGCTATCCTGTGTATCTCAATGGCACGCACCAAACAAAAAGCTTCGCTCAGCACGGGGGGAGAGCTCCTCCCGCTGCCATCCCGACCAAGGCTGCCCGTGTTCCCCGTACCAATGCGGGGTCCTTTTCTCGTCCTGAGGCCTTGCGTCTTCGTAGCCGTCGGGACATTATGGAGATCATCTACCGAAGACAAGCTCCTCTCCTTTTTGCTGTTTAAACCGAATGGGCCCAAACCCAATCGCTATGACTCAGGATGAGCCCAAGGCCCTATTCGGGGTTCAATTGACCGCCTCCATGCGATATTGGAACGGCCGGGAACTTAATCGAGATGAGGCCTACTTCCTTGGCCTCAATGAATCTCTGGAAGACGTGCCCTTGTACACCTCGGTCCATGACTCAGCGTGGTGCATCAGGGACATACATTGGGACGCTTGCACCAGAATTTACCAGGCCATTTATGCTGAGACTGGAATGGAGCACCCAGTTCTCCTGTATACCATGGCGTTTGAAGGATTTTCTGGAGAAGGCGCCGCTGTTTCCGGCACCCGCCTCATCCTTGGCCGACCGGATCGTCTTCAAGCCATCCTTGACATACATGACTGGTGTCAGAAGTTCCCGGTCGGAAGCTCGATCTCTCCTTCACTAACTCCCGCGAGCCTCGTTAGGACGCAACGCGTCATCGATTTTCCCCCTCCAACAGGCCCCATTTACGGACAAGGCCGACTGATGTATTGGGGCTTCTTTAGGGTACGCATTGGTCGAACTCGGCAAATCTTCACAAGCGCAGCATTGAATGTCATAGTTTATTCCGAATACTGGCCAGACACGGGAGGACCATACCATGGCGGCCGAATTCGCAGCCTCCGAGAGGTCCAGAAACATCTTCCGCCGCGAAGCTTAGTGCTTCAGAATGTCTTCCTTCTGAATCCTTCGCTCCACGAAGTTTTAAGCCAGCATGAAGGAGTATATCTCGTCACGCTACCCGGCTCCAACGGTGTGAATCATTTCGTGGCTATTAATGCGAATTCGCGTCGAATATTCGACCCCGCATAAGCCTAAGATCTCCTCCTGTCGGCCGAATCCTTGACCGAATGTGTAGCAGAAAATTCAGATTTCTACACCGTGAGCGAGGTAAGACGCGTCGCCGTCCTTAGCAGAATTCCGACAAAACGCCCTCGATATGGAAAGGTAAAAAAGAGTAGGAGGCGTAAGAAAGACAAGAAAGGAGAAACCGCGGCTGATTTGTTCCCCAGCGCAGTGCAGTAATTTGGCCATCCTACTATTCTACCTCAAGCACTTTGTTGCTGAATTCTCTGCCCTCCTGTCCATCCGTAATCGCGACCTCCCATTATCTTAACTTCGCCGTAATCATTGGCCAGTAAATGTGGCCGCTCTTTCATTCTAGTGCATTTCATCTTTTTAGAATCCCAAATTCTTCTTCCTGAGTAAATGATTGGTTGCGTTCTTGTGCCTTTTCGGCTTTCTTTGCACTGTCATTGTCTCTGCCCGAATATTGTCTACTTCCCCTGTCCTAGCCTCCTTCTTGAATAGCTCCTCCCCATTTCATTTCCGAAGTAGTGCTTTCTACTCTCTCTTATAACCAAGCAGCCGTCGGGCGTTGATAGCCTTGCTAGTGAACCTCCCAGTCGACGACGTCAGCTTGTAACTCGGATGATTGGCCTTGATGATCACGCAAAGCCCATAGTAATACGAATCGAAAGCCGGCCACTCTTGGTTGCTAGTCAGCGCCGATCCATGTACAACCAGGACTTCTTCACCAACCTGGAAGACCCTTTCCTGTCGTTTGGGTTCACGCGTAATGTGTGACCTTTCCGCTACAGGCGCTCTCAATCCAGACTCCCCAACGTCTCAATGAGGCGGTGCTTCGTATCGGCCTTTTTGAGGAGGGCCATTGCATCACTGGCCATCATCCTTGGGTTTATCCCATACATCAATCGGAAAGGGGAAGCGATACCCCTACGATCACGGCAGCGATAGCCATACAAGACCTTAGGCACTGCTTCGGCCTAATTACCACCGCTTTGCACTACGGACCTTTTAATAACATTCTTCAGCGTCCCCACCATCCACTCGGCCCGCCCATTTGCCATTGGGGAGTACGGAAGATTGGCCTTCCATTCGATCCCATGCTTCTCCATGAAATCTTGGACGGAAGCCGCCATAAAGGCTCTTACATTGTCCGAGACTATCCTTCTCGGCGTCTAAACGGCAGAATGATTTCCTGTTCCAGAAACCTGAAGACGGTGCTCGACGTAGCGTCCTTAGTGGCCCAAGCGATTGGCAATTCGGTCATAAGTTCCAACGCGATTTAGAACGAACTATTGCCCCGCCCTCGAAGGCTTAAACGGCCCAGCAAAGTCAATCGAGAACGTCTCGAGCAGCGCTGTCATGGGAGCCCTGGACTGGTATGGTACGTCGGGAGTCTGCGGGCATGCTGGAAACGTCGCAGGTCGTTATATAATACGTGGTATCGTGGTGTGCTCCCGGCGACCAGAACCGGTCCTTATGAGCTTCCTTGTAGACGCGACGTCCCAATAGCCTATATCGTTATGAAAGGTGGCCAGTATCTCCGACCGTTCGCCGAGAGGTGGGACGAAGCGAGCCATCCTTTGCCCGTCAGAACAACGTATCGGTCCATAGCATGAAATTATTTGCGCCCCTTCTGATCGACAGTCTATCAGTCTCTTACACCTTTCGCGGCTTAGAACCTCGCAACATCCAGCCAATGTAGTTCTAGCCCTGCTAGTTGTGTGCCAGCCCAGCGTACAGTGGCCACTAACCCCTCGGTGAGGTTCTCATTCTCACCTTTTTACCTCTTACAGCTCCAACAGTGTGCGCGACAGACAGTCAGCCGCCCTATTCGCCGAGAAAGGCCGGTATTTAACCTCAAAATCGTACTCGGCCATCAAATCCATCTACCTCGCCAATCGCCCGTGGATATCCTCCTTCTTAAAAGCGGTATGGGGAGCTTGATGATCCGTACATACGACGAACGGCTTTTCGGAAAGCAGATACATTCGGAACTTCTTCAACACGAAGACCACTGCAGGGGCCTCTCGCTCGTGGAGTAACGGATTTCTTGTTCGGTCATGGTCCAAGAGGCGTATTGTATAGGGTGCACTTTCCGCCCTCTTTCTTCTGCGAGAGTACTACCCCGAGAGAAACCGGAGACGCATCCGTCTCCACTATGAAAGGTGAGCCGGAGTCCGGAACGCAAGCACCGGAGGCGATGTCAGCTTCTCCTTTAGGTACTCAAAAGCCCTTGCCATCTCGAAAAAACAGTCAACAGGCTTCTTCACCGAAGTTGCTGCAGGCAGTACTGCGGAACTTTTGGCGAAGTTCCTAATATAATGCGTCGATAGTACACTGCCAACCCAAGGAAGCTCCTTAACTCTGTCACATTCGTTGGCGCGGGGGCTTCCACAATTGCCTTGATCTTATCCTTGTCGACCTTCGCACCCGTCTGATTGACGACATGACCGAAAAGCTTTACCTCTTACTGCGCGAAGATGCACTTTGTCGCCTTAAGCTTCAACCTAACCTCTTGGATTCGAGTCTCGAACACTCTCCTACATTGGTACAGATGCTCCTCCATCGTCTGAGAAAAGATCACCGCATCATCTAAATAAACCGTAGCGGACTGTAAATCACGCAGAACCTCGTCCATCATGCGTTGAAATGTTGCCGGTGCATTCATCAGTCCGAACGGCATCACTTCGAACTTATATATTCCGTATCGAGACACGAACGTGGTCTTCTCCTTACAGGCTTCGCACATCCTTATCTGCCAATAACCTGTATAGAGATCCAGTGTCGTGAAGACCTTCACGCCCGTTAACTCAACGAAAAGATCCTCACTCTTCAGTAACGGCAACCGTTCCGGTTTCGTAACCTTGTTCAGTTAGCGGTAGTCAGCGCAGAACCGGGTTTCCAGTTCTTCTTCGTTGCAATAACCACCGGAAAGGGCCAGGCGGAACTCGACGGCGTAATCAATACAGCTTCCAGTAGCTTTCCTACCTCCTTCTTAACTATTTAGTTGAGCTTCGGGGAATCCGACAAGGCTTCGATTGTATTGGCGTCTCGTCAGCCAGCTCGAAAGAGTGCAGTACCGTACTTGGGCTAGTTCCAAACAATGAATGTCCCGAGAAATCACGTCCGTCTCCTTGAGCGCATTCACCAACTTCTTTTGGTTCTCCTCCTCGAGATGCTTCATCTTCGAGACGAAAAATACGGCGTGATCCGCTTCCTCGTCTCCCTCGGTGGACCCTTCTTCGAACTTCAGGCCTCTAAATCGGGCTCATACGGTTCCTTGTTCAATATCGCAAGCATAAATTCATGCTCGGTGTCCGACCCATCATCGCTGCAGCCTGACTCTGAGAGGACGAAGCAGGAAAATACTCTGCATCCGGCTCTCCAGGGATGTGTTTGGGTTGTTGTTGGGAAAGTGAGGACAATTGCGGGACGAAGTGCTGAGGTGGGTGTGGTGAAATATTTACTTGACTCATGACGAATAGCCACCTAGAGGCTATATATTGTCAGGTTAATCTTGACACTGGATAGTGTAATACAAAAAATCAATGAATTTGTTTAGCAAAATTAAATATGCATTGTAATGCCTTTAAAGATGCATTCAGTGTACACTTGCGAGATAATATAAGTAAATTTGGTAGAGTTGTTAAAGGCCATGCGTTTTCTGCGCAATGCCACGCTCGCAGATGTCAACGATCCGGCCACACTCCCGCAGCTCCGAGTCCTGCACCCCACGCCTCCCCACCCAATCATTCCCCTCCCCGCAGAAAGCATCGCTCCTCTCCCACCTATCTCGGAGACCGCCGTGGGAAGGGCGGCATCTCGCGCGGAAACCACGGCTGTCCCAGACCGCATTCCGTCAAGATGGTTCCATCTGGCAACCGTTATTTCACGGATACCTACCTCAGGACTAAGATTGGGGGGTACCGACGCACCCTCAAACTTCTACACCATGTTGAAGACCCTCTATCCAGGTTCCACATGCACCGGATCTGTTCCTCGCGCCTGCCTGCTAACCAATGCATTCAAGCTCGCCAAGCAGGCCTCCGCGCGCAGCCGTGTAGTAAGACGCACTGCAAGAGTCATCGTATGCAGCACTACACGAGATCGCCCTCGCATCAAGCGCATAGAACCAAGTCTATCCCCCATTCCGCTTGGAGTCAATTGTTCTTCGTATTTCCCCGTTCATCAAACCTCACCACCTGGGCCTGAATTTCGCCCCAGCGCAGGATCCTCAGTTGCCCCAAAACAATGGCACAGCTTCCTTACCGTCTGTCGTCCTGTTCCGGACCCAGCTTTCTTCTCAGGGCAAGATGCGGTAATGGCGCACAACTCAGATACTATGCACATAACCCCTCCTTCCCCCTCCTTCCCAGGCTTGAGATGCCAATGCAAAATCCCCTTCTCACCTCAACCCTGGGATGCACTCACTACAGATCTTAGTCGCACTGACTTAGCGTTACATACTTTGGCGCCACTTGCTTAATTTACCGGAAATCCTCGTTCTGACAATTTAAACTATCTCATCCTCACATTCAAACACCAGTCCAACAACTCAGAGTAAGTCACTTCATCTATTCGATCCATCCTCTGACCCGAATCCCATCAACATAGTGCTCTATTGCCTCCACATTGGACACAGAGGAGAGCAGGAGGCTGGCACATGTTGAAATTTTCGGTGTACCAAAGAATGAGTACGGCCCCTCCATTTAATCCTTTTCTTATTATATACCGATCTGCCGTACCCAGTACGTAAAGGCTGCACACAAGTGCGTTCAAACCGTGGACCGGCACTCCTTAGTTCTCACTAGCGACGTTCCAAGCGCAAATAGTCTGCCCTGGAAAAATCTTTTAAAATTTTCGCGGACCACGGATCAGCATGTTTGAATCTATTACGGACCCGCTGCTGCAATCACATCACAAATAGATAACCGTCCATGTCTCCATGCACTTCAAGCCAAGCTGAGACTGCCAAAAATGGATCCATAGCAGCAATGCCAGTAAAATGAATACCTGGCCAAGCTTCCAGTCTGTAGCTGCTTCCATTTCAGGCGTTTTTAGTGCTCTCTCCGATTTTAAAACAAACTTGATGCTTATTACATGTAAACAACTCGAGCTTAATCTTCTTTATTTCATCGTAGTGAAGGCCACAGTTAATTCCAACCAGAAGCAGAGCATTTAATTCGACATCTCGAATGTCAAAATTGTGCGATGACAGCCAAAACTGATGCGCGTGATCAATAATATAAGAAATAGGAATCAGGGGCAGCATGTTACGTAGTTACACCGATTTCATCTACGCGATTCTTGTGCGACATCCTAAACGAATCAATTTCAGGATTATTCTCAATAGGATTCCCTGAAACCAGCAACGTGCCGTCTCTCTTGTCTTCTTACATCTCAGGTACCGCGATGTCCGGCTAATCGGTAGGCCCACCTGAGCCAGCAATAACTCCTATAACATTATCTTCCTTTTTTTAAGGCATGCTCGTCGCCCTAACCCATGCCCACATAACGATGTAGCAAAGTGACGAGAAACTTTGAGGTGGTTTCATCGACATCTTCGGGATCTTTGCGGTTCATTTTCCTCGAGAACTCCCTCAATAGTTTCGACGCCTGGCGAACCTTTTCTTTTGATGACTTCTTCAATGCCTGAAACTCAAGGTCTGACACGTCGACGAATTCATTTTGTGCTGGCCAGCGAGGCTGTGAGGGAAGCATAGCTGAGCTGTGCGATGTTGAAAGGTGCCGGTAAGTAGTATCGCTGTGTTCGATTGGCGAAAATTTGGGGACATTCTCAAGCCGAACAGATACACTTTTTATCTGGTACTGGATCTGGATTGGATTGATTCAATGTCACTAAAAAAGCCAGGTGAGAATTCGTAGACATCCATTCATCGAAAATTTTGAGCCATTGACTACTCTATTGTAACAGTTTATAGCTAAAGGGGTTCATGGTGGATGAAACGGCGTTTTTCTTGAATTTTTCCGTGCTCTAGCGTCCTGCTGTACTCTGTTTACGTGTAGTAAAAGGATTGCGGGATGAAACAGCCACTACATCAGATGAATAATGGCGGAGGTCTGAAGCTTACGGATAGTCAGAGAAAGTGGCGTCGGAGAAGGGGATGACGGCTTTAGATTGGTCGAGGAAAGAAAGTTGGTTCGTAGGTTTGTCCTAAGTGGGATGGCGTCCGTGGGGTTATGATTGTGCTTAGGCCTTTGGGTAGCGTTGTGGGTGTGGACATGAACGGGCCGGCGCCTTTTCCCGCTTGAAGCAGCGGAGTGAAGCCGTTGGAGAAGGACGGGGAGCGCAGGTTTGACTGTGAAGTACTTGACTGTCTGTCAAGTACTTCTGTACTGCACACTGCTGTATTCTGAGTAGTATATCAGGATTCCGTCTTGTTCTGGATTCGGTCGGGCAGGTAGGCTATGCCGGCCCCACGTACGAATCGTTGCCCTTATTGGTCACTGGATAGTGTTTAAATGAATTAAAAATAGTTGTAAAAACAGTTGTAATCGTAGTTTTTACCGGCACATACGTGGCTTGAAACAACGTGAAAATAGGACAAGAAGGTCTATATATGTCTCGGTATAGCGAATAGAATTACTTCTTAAATTCTCCGAAAACCGGAAAACCGAAATTGCGCGAAATTTTGAAGGATCAAAACCAGACTGGCGGCGTTAGCGGCAAGTCTGAAAAACCGGTAGACATTTTTGCTAGTGTTGAACATACGAATAGGTTGAAAAAATCGTTGGAACTGTTTTTACTTCAGCGCTCAAGGCGAGGGGCCTTTTTAGTTAGAAGATGCTGTCGCCTATCTCTAGCACATCTACTAACTACTAGCTAGACTCAGCGGATAGTCCTGCGGACGGTCCTGGTGACCCTTACACTACAATGATCCTAACAGGCATCGCTAAAAGTACGATAGGATAGAGGAATATACAGACTACATAAGATGGACATAGTACTAGGGCAAAATTCTTACACTGCATGACTGTGAATAATACTTACATGAAGTTCATGTATCCGGTATTTTGTACACCTATATGCGAACGTTTCGTCGCATAGCTGTTTGCAATGGCGTGTACAGTACAATACGTATTTTTCCGTACTGGACTGTGAAGTACTGCACTGTACTGTACACTACTGAATTCTGAGTATAGTATAGTACTGTACAGTCAATACTGTAGTACTGTACAGTAGTACACTACAGTACTACAGAATTATACAGTTATAGATTTGGTCCTTCGGAAAGTGGGATGATCCTTTAATGGTAGCCTACCGGGTAAGGTGAGAGGGATGAATCTCAACGGATCACTAGAGAAGGTGTACAGCACTTCGGCACAAGATGGCTGCGTGCAACCACGCTGTACACTCAGGTCAGCCGATATGTTCCTCCTGTAAAGACCCTTTTGATAATCAGGCTCTCGCTTATTTTCGCTTTTTGTCAGGTCATCACTGCACCCATAGTGCGCCTTATCCCGTGCATTTCCCTTATGTACTTCTAGTACTGATTTACTTCTCGCTTTAAGCTTATTTTCCCCTTTTCATCTACCTTGTGGATATTAGAGCTGTATTAACGCATTTTCTCATTCTATAGTCATCCGGCGGGTGCTTGCTTTGTATTGAACTTTTTTCACATATTGTGGTAGGATTTATGTGCCTTGGTCCGCTTATTTGGTCTGCATTCGTTTTTGCCCATTTGTTTCGGCATTATCTCGTAGTACTTGGTCTGCTTATGTCCCGCTTTTGCATTAAGCAGTGTGCTTCTCGGATCGCGTACCGTCGCACTCATTGCTAGTCTCCGTATGTTCCAATGCTTCCGTCAGTTTAAATTGCTTTCTTGTCATTTAGTGGATCTGTTCATGCCGTTGCTGCTGCGCTTAATGCAATTAAGCAATTTTGTGTGTGTTTCTTAAGCGATCTTCTAGGTCCTTATCTTTTCAAGATGTATCTGCATTTGCTTGACCTGTATACGCAGTTCTGTCAACAGTACTTACTGCACTTTACATATACTGTACAGTTCAGTACAGCATAGTACCATTGTAAGTACTTTTACTGCACCACATGCATTAAGTACATTGCACGGTGCTTGTGAGAGGACAAAGGGTCCAAGCCTTTGCAGAGGACAATGGTGCGTATGAAAACAGAAGGTAGACGGATGACAAGCCAGTAGTTGAGTGGTCAGAGGGTAGAGAATAGTGGCGAAAGATACTAGTAAAGTGCTACGCGCGGTTTACTAGCAATTCCTTGACTCCCTCGCCAAAACGGTTCCGAGGGAGTCGAGGGCTATGCAGAGAGCAGCGGCGCGATTCGTGCGGCTTCACAGAATTGCTGACAGTACGGCACCTACAGTACTGTACGGTAGATTGCTGTTAGCAAAGCATACTACAGAATGCTGTACTCCGTGGTGGGAGTGGAGAATGGTTGGGTAGAGAAGACAGCGAAACAATTATTTTTGAGGTTGACGCTGCCTCCCCCCAACAGCCCAGAAGCCTCGGGTGCTGACTATATGACAGCCCCGAGCGGTGTGTGGCTGACAATTGCAGTACCAGTAGTGCACTACTGTACCAGTAGTGTACCAGTACAGTAGTACCAGTACCAGTAGTGTACACTACTGTACTTGTACTTTAACACTACTGCACACTACTACTACTTTAATGGTCAAGTACACTACTGTACTTGACCGTAAAAACGATAAAAAGTAAGAGTTAACAAAATAGAAAGTACATTAGGTTACCCTAGAAAAATATTAAGGGCCGCACTACTGTAGAAACACGTAAAACCCATCTTTCAGAACCGCTACCGACCCACACCTTCTTTAAACTGCAACCTGGGGCAGTATACAGTGAACTCGATCAGTTTCAAGCAGAAGTCGGTCAACCCTTGCAACACCTCCCTCCAACAGCAACACACTCATTACTCTTTCTTGCCCGGCCCCTTACGGCATTTTCTCGATCGAAGCAGCCAACCAGCAAGTCTTGCACATCACAGCAGAGCCCATCTTCTCCACGCACCGCCTTCGCTCGAGTCAGTGTTGATTCAGTTCAGACAAAGCCTCTGCGACACTATCCGCTGAGCGATAAATGTAAAGGATACGGTGGTATCGTCATCCCAAAATCCTTCCTCGTATTTGTGGCATGGCGCATACGAAACAGACGCCCGACGATCGACAGGCGCAAGGCTCCGCGACTGGATCAGCTTGCAAGCGGCAAGAAAGAGGCGGTCCCAATTCCCTGATACCATTCCGCAGCCCGGAGCTACCTCAAGACTTTAGAATACTTCTCGTTAGGCCAAGTCCGCCGCGAAAAAAACAAGAGTAGGCTCGTTCGTCTTGCGGCCGTCCAGATTTGTCAAAAATACTAGATCTCGCAAAGTGGGCGACAATCTGGACGACCTCTTGTTACGGGTCTCCTTTGTTGGATATGAGAAGGAAACCTCGCTTCGTTAGAGCTGTCTTACTATGAAGCTACCCTCCTCTTTGGAAAGAATACGGTCAAAATCGCAGCCTCCAGAGAACTGACGAATGGGATCGACAGAGAACTAGCATTCAGACTGAGCCTAACCGAATCTCTTCTCGATCGCGAAGAACATGCGGAGTAGCCGGAATTTCTTGAATGGAAAATCCTCCGTGGTTTGGAAAATACCGGAAAGTTTGCACGATTGCTTCATGGGGCAGTATGTTGCTGTCGACTTAGATACAGAGGAAGAGCGCCCCATTTGCCTGCACACCTTCTCGTTCCAAGAGGCGCCCTCAGGAGCCGGTCTTCATAATTCCTCTGAAAGGGACCTGAAACAAGAGCAAAAAATGGGATCGTGAAGATAGCTTTCCATGTTGGAGCCATCAAAATGATCGAATCCCGGTGCCAGAAACACCCCAACAGTTATTGCAAGGTAATCTTTCAGATGTCGAGGGCGACTTCTCATTCGGCACTCCCACTCCTAGAAAAGAGTCTTCCAGTTCCTTTCCGCGACTTTGAGGTCGCTGCATGGGGCATCCGCGGCGACAGCACTTTACCTCGTCCTTGGAAAAGACATAGCAGAAGCGTATTGGTCTCGCGATTACGAGAATGATTGTGAACCTTGGATCAGTTGGGCTACCGTCCTCGATACACTTCTTTTGCCGATGTCCTGAAGGGATTGAACCGCGTTCGTCCTAGTCCATGGTCCTGATCATATTCGCGTTGACGTAACCCCGCGCGGCCGCTTCAAGAGTAGTCTTCGACAGTGGAATAGGAGTGATCCTGACTTCAGCTGGATCCGCAGTGTTCCTAGTTCTCCTTCAAGCGGGATTTATGTAGCGGCGGTCATTGGACGTCGTGGGGCCCAGCATGCCGTATGCCCAGACGCAACGGAAGAACCCATGCTCAGATATGATTGTACGGAAGAGTATGCGATGCGGTTCTGTGAGGGTTCTCTGAAGATTTGCTGCGGTGAGGAAGATCCTGAAGACTTTCTTAAGATCGCTGATATACGAAGAGTGACGTTGGCAAATAGGCAAGGTATCCCTTCCTGAGGTCATAGTATCCGAAGGCTTCATCAGGTTCGGGGAAGAAGAAGAGAAGGCGCCGTCGCCCCAAACCGAGCGTAGATTCTTCTTTATCTGGTAAGAGGTGTAATGGCGAACAAGGAAGTAGCCAGTGAGTTCCAGGTCCCACATTACGTTCAAGAAATATTGATTGGTGCGTGTGAGGGGGTACTAGTAAAACTGTATGATTGGGAATCACCAATTCTATGGATCTGTTCCTCTCGACGCTGAGTTCGAAGGGCGGAGGAAGCCGCAAGTTCTAATTTGCGATGCGTATCGGAAGCGTTATCTATGACCGCGATGGGATCTGATGAACTCATCCGCGGAACCACTCCGAATATAAGTTCAAACGGAGAAGCTCCGGCGGAAACGCGACGGTGGCGGTATCTGCACAAAAACGGAGCAAATTTTCTTCCTAATCTATACCTTGGCCGACGACCATATCCTTCACGGCTGTTTTGATGGTTCGTACCGTCTATTCGGCTCTACCATTAGACATGGGAGCATACACGAGAACAGTGGTCCAGGTAATTCCATTCTTCTTCATGAAATCCGCGATGGCTGCAGCAGTGAAGCAACCGGCGTTGTCGGAGATAATAGTATTCAGGGGACCAAAGGGGTGCAAATGTGAACTGGGAGACAGTTGCGGCCGACGAGTCTGTGGTGGCAACTGCGATTGGCCAACCTCTCAAATGCTCCATGGCTATAAGCAGATACTTCTTCCCTGTGCTTGACGTCGGTAGAGGTCCCGCGAAGTCGATCGAATAAGTTTCGAGGATATTCGTCAACGGTACATTCATGGTTTTGCGGTACGGAAAAAGAGGCCTCGTCTTCTGGCAACCTTTGCAACTTTTAACGTAGTTGTGAATATCTCGGTGCATCTGCGGCCACCAACACGGCCTGCGACAAATTTCTGTGTCGTCTCCTTGTCTCGATGTCCAACATCGTCGTGGAAGGTCTTCAATGTCTTGACCCTGTTCTTCAGAAACAGTACATCTTTTAGCCCGTTTTTGGTACGTCTAAGAAGCTTTTCTTTCCACATCATGAAGTTTTAACCATACGCGTGACCGAACAACGCTTCTCTTCATCATCAACTCGTATCTTCAAACCTTTCAAACGACTTGCAACATCAGGAACGAAAGGTTAGATTGTGAGATTCTCTTCGGTAGCGGCAGAATACTTCGCGGCAACTAAGTCTTCTTCATCAGGTCCAAAGGTAGGAGAAGAACCGACAGGTACTGCACGCGAGAGTAAATCAGCTGCTCCGTTGCCCGCACCTGGCCTGTACTCTACCTCGAAGCATGACCCGCAAAGAAGTCCATCTAGAGCGCCAGCCTTCCTTGAATGTTGTTTTTCTTGAAGGCATAACTGAGGGCTTGATGGTCTGCAGTAAGCTTGAAGGGCTCCGTCGACAGCATATACACCCTAAATTTCCTTAAAGAGAAATTGACGGAGAGGGCCTCCCTCCCGCACGCGAGAATAGCTACGCTCTGCTGATTTCATCGTCCGGCTTGCGTACTTCACGGGATGAATTTTCTCATTCTCGTTCTTCCAGGCCAGAACTGCCCCAACGGCTACATTAAAGTGTCGGTTTCTACGATAAAGTAGGAATCGAAGTCCGTGAAGGCTAGAACCGGCGGAGAAGTAAGCTTATCATTCATAATTTCGAAGGGGGGAATCATCTCTTCAGTATATTCGAATTTCTTCATACCCTAAGTTGCTGCGTGAAGGGTAGCAGATATTTCGGCCAAATCCTTGCTGAAAAGACGATAGAACCTGGCGAGGCCAAGAAAGGAACGCAATTCCGTTGAGTTGTTAGGAACGTGGGCCCTCTTGATTGCATCGATCTTCTCCTTGTCAACGCGACCTCCACGCTTGACTACGAAAGGACCAAGCAGCTTTACGCTTGGCACAGCAAACGCCCAACTTGTAATCTTGAGTTTAAGTGCTGCGTCGCCAACTGCCTTGAAAACGACAGTCAGGTGATCAATATGCTCCTCCGTCGAGGTGGAGAAGATCGGTACATCATACAGATATACCTGGGCGAAGGAAATGTCTTTCGGTACGTAATCCATTATGCGCTGGAATATAGAAGGCGCTTTCATTATACTAAATTGTATTACTTCAAACTTGAACGTACCAAAACGGCTGACAAACGTATTCATTTCCTTACACTCTTCTGCCATGCGAGTTTGCCAATATACCGCAAACAAATCAAGGGTCGTAAACATAGAGCTACCATTTAGATCGTCGAAGATCTCCTCCATCTTGGGTATTCGCATCTGCCTTTATTTTGCAGTTCAGAGTGCGATAGTCCACGCATAAACGAGGCAAACCTCCCTTCTTTGTCACAAAACCACTGGGAATGACCAAGCCGACGACGCTGAGGTGATGATACCAGCATCTAACATGTTGTCGATTGCAGCGCTTTCGTTGTGTTGAGGCGACATTCGGCGAGCCCTGTGGAAGATCGGTGTATGATTCTTCATATCAAAGGAATTCTTCGTCGGTGCGGCTATAGGACGTAGCTTATATACAGTCCAGGCGACTATTCCCATGTCGAGAAGCAAACTGTTAATCTCAACTTGCGTTTCTTCTTTCAAATGAGCAAGTCGAGCCCTCAAAGCATCACGCATCTTATCTTCCTGTTCTTCTTCGTCCATGTTACTTTCTTCACTAGAAGGATCTCCGCTGATCCGAAAGAGTCGTCCTCGCGGATAGCCAGGCCCAGTTATTCTTCCTATGAATACTATGACTAAGGACCAGCGTTCGAATCAGAAAAAAAAATCTTCACTAGGTGTCCCTATCTCTTCGCCCTCGACCAGTTTCTTTCGGTAGACTTGGTATCAGGCTCGAGCGGGCGGAACCAGTGGTTAAACAACCGCTCTGCGACCGGAAATCCATATTTGCACGCATTTTTGTGAGCGTGGGAAGACCTATTATGATGTCGAATGAGGTCTTCTCGATGACGATGAAGTCTAATTTGACGGCTTGGTCTCTAAAGCTCTACAGAACTTACACAGAAAGAGCTGTCACCATTCGCAACAGTGATTCTTCTAGACGTGTAGTTCGGCGAGAGGTAGAGACTTCAGTGAGAAATCAGCTGACATGACGTCCGCTACGGCTCCGGAGTCTAGTAGAGCCCAGACCTCGGTAATGCAAATTTTGAGCTGAACTATTCGTAGTGAACGAGGGCCGGAATTCGAAACAACTGCGACACGTGAAATAGACTGTTTTCCAAACAAAAGGCGCATAACTTTGGTGGCTCCTTCAGCATCTCCACGACTGACCGAATTTCAAACCATAATTTGTGTTTGCAAGCTCGGAAACAACGTAATATTTGCCAACATATTCCTGCAGCTTGTTTGCGTTTTTCTTTCCGCAGTTCGATTTCTTCGCCTTCGTTTTACGGCTAACGATTTGAAATTCTTCCAAGGGTATGAATGGGCCCGGCTGCGTAGCGCGAGTGTGAGGTCCAGTTACGAGGCGAGAGATCAAATGCCTCCATGGCTATCCTGACGGTGCTGTTAAGTAGTGCCTCTCCGTCTGTATTTCTTTTCGCGACATTGACTCCTTCATAAGGTGACGAGTCGCCTTCGGACGAGTCTTCTCGGAAGACACTCACTCGGTCACTTCCTTCCCGGTCTTCTTTCTTCTCGACAGGGGCTTTCTCGCCTGTCTCCGCCTTTCTTCCACCGGAAGGCCAGTACGTACCACCTCAGTGACCCATCTTTACGCAAAGGGAACAGCTGGTATTACGGTAAGGGTTCTCGCAATTCATTGTGTTATGGCCGGACTTTATTATTCATCCTAGTGAGTATGATCCAGCCCCTTCATCTCCCTTAGGTTTCCTTAGAAAAAGAGTCAAATTTGAGAGGTCTTCAGCTAGAGCGTCCACCTTGTCTTCGATATTCCTCGAATCCGGACGAACCAGCAGCCTTTCCGGCGGAACTTCAGACGTACGACTCGAAGTTTCAGCAAAGGCTACAGTATTAGAATAAAAGCCATTCAGCGCCTTGACGATTCCCGTAAAATCTTTGGGTCCCATCAACGCTAATAACTACTACAATTCCTTTTGTCTACAGGCGGCGGCGCGAAGGAGTCTGAACTTTGCGATGCTGTCGAACCCCGCCTTTTCGTAATTGCCTTCAAAGTACCAAGAATGTCTTCTACCTCAAGCCCAACTTCTGGAGCTTCGCGAAAGACATCCTCAGGTTCCACGTCCTTCGTAATTCTGTTTGACTTCAGCGTAGTTTCTTGCATCGTTGACGAGCTCACCATTCGAAGCAACCGTATCGTAGTAAAGTCGAACGCTGTACTGTCTATGTGTGTGAGTAGTTTAATAACTTCCTCCTCGTCATATTTGGATGCCATCCCGACATTCTGAAAGAAAAAGAAGAGTTTTCGCACGTCGCTCATGCCGTCGAACACGACCGCACTGGCGCTGGAGTATCGGCTCTGCGCAAGAGTATCATGATGGGAGTGGAGAATAGTTGGGTAGAGAAGACAGAAGAAAGTTTTATTTTTGAGGAAGCGGGAGAGCTCAGTAAGGTGAGGCTGCCTCCCTCCAACAACCCAGACGCCTCGGGAGCTAGATATACTGTATAGCCGACTCCCAAGAGGTCTGTGGCTGAAAATTGCCAGTGCTAGTGTACTACTGTAGTGTACACTACCACTACTGTAATGGTAAAGTACACTACTGAACTTGACCACAAAAAATCATTAGAAGCCAGAGGTAACAAGATAGAAAGTACAGTAGGTTACCCTAAAAAATTGTCCTGGTAGCACTAGAAACACAAAAATATCACCTTCCAGTAACTGCTACTAGCACTCACTACTGTGTAGAAAGTGTGCACAGTACTGTACATGTACTGTACTGCACAGTTCAATATGTTAATACAGTACAGTAAAGTACAGTAATGTGCAGTACAGTCTTTGCACAACCCAGTATAAAGTAGTACAGTGGTTTCTAGATAACTGCAGCCTACGATAACTGCACCATGGAACTAATTGCACCAAGTTTTGATCCACGGTCCTCGTACCCCCAAATGTAACTAATTTTAATGATTGGTACAAATCTGGTAAATTGCCCTACGATTTAACTGTCAGGGCCTTTTGTTCTTGCGCGAATTTTCGCCAGCGGACAAGATTTGAATTTCTCAAACGGGGTAAAGCCTTCAGCAGGCCCAATGAGAGTACTGTCATCTTTTTAACATGGTGCACAACAATAAGATGTTTTATTTCAAATTGTTTGAAGCTTAAGTGCGAGAGTGCCTCCATAGAACCCCCCCATGTTCCCCAACATCTACAAGACTGCTTCATCAACCACAAAATGCATCAACATGACAAATGTCTCCTCAACCATCGACAGAAGCGCCATATTGTTGCCGAGGCTGAGAGACGGCCCTTGGCACATGAGCCTGCAACTGGGGATAATTTAGGCAACTGGGTATAGGAGACGTTTCAACTTCCACAAAAGCCGTACAGATCTACAATCACACGCATCCTTCGCAATCCACCCCCCCCCTCTCCACAAAATTCAAGGTGACGAGCTGACATGAAGCTGCGAGCTAGAAAAGGGAGAAGTCACACACTCGAAACAGCCCTTTATCAATGGGTTTGTGATATGTACAGAAGCCGTGTTATAACATTTCTCATTTCTTGATTAAACGAAAACCACTTCGTCTGCAGGATAAATTCAATGAATAGGTGGCAGAGGATCGTCAAAAGGACTTGCAGTTTTCTGATGGATGAGTATCGAACTTTAAGCGCCGCTGGAATCTTCGCAACGCACGGTCTTACGGAGAGGATGGAGATGCCTATGACAACGCAGCAGCTCTTGCTCTTCCTTCATTAAGAGAAAATCTCTCATCATATTCGAGGAAAGACAGGTTCAATTCAGATGAATGCGACTTAACTACTGTATGCCACCTGACAAACTGTTGCGCATCAGACTCTCCCAGGGCGCAAGAAGGCGAAAGAGAGATTAACAGTTCTCTTTTGCTGTAACGAGGATAGATCTGAGAAGATCGAGCCGATGTTTATCGGCACTACTGCTCGTCCACGTGCATTAAAGAAGAAGGGCAGTCGAGAACTTGGGCTTGATTATCACCACAATACGAAGGCATGGATGACGTTTGATTTGTTCTTTAACTGGTTGCGACAATTCAACGCATACATTTCAGCTACAACAGGCAGGAAAGCAATCCTTCTCATCGACAACTGTAGCGCCCAGGGCAGTGTTTCCAACATTCCAGATTTGCCCAATGTTAATGCTATAAGGTGTATTTTTATACCTCCAAAAACCACTTCCAAAATCCAGCCGTTGGATCCTGGAATCATAAGCCATGAAGCTTCGTTATCGTTCATTTCAGATGGAGCGTGCTCTGGACCTGCTTGATGAAAACGTTCGTACAATATACAAGGTCCTCATCCTGTCTGCTATGCAAACGGTTAAGAGCTAGAGGAGCCATCATAAGCAATGTTGGAAGCACACAAACTGGAATCTGACCAAACAAGTACGGACGCCAAAGCTTTACGTACTACACTCAAATCGTTTCGCTCGACACGCTGGTTGATCAAATGGTAGACGAGAACATTACCGGCGACAGCAGCGATGAGGAAGAACCGATTGAATCTCCACAGGTGCTCCCCGCAAAGAGACTCTATGTGCAATTGCAATGGTCAATAGGTATGCTGTAGCGCGAGGCAGTCTGTCAGCCCCCCTACACAGGGCGCTCTGTTCCCTTCAGAGCTAGATTCGCGAGGAGATCCGCGGTGCCCGCCCATAGGCAGCTGACGCTGGATGAGATGATAGGAGGTGATGGTAGTTAAGTCAAATGAATTTTACGACACGTGTAGTCATACAGTCTTTGTAATTGCATTAATAAATTAATTGCACCAAGTGGAGGTCCACCACTTCGGTGCAATTATCGAGCAACCTTTGTATTGCGCTGCATACTGCACAGTAGTATTGTACTGCTGTACAGTAGTCAGTACTGTATAATTCTGTACAAGACAGTTCTGAATGTTGACACCTTTTCTGTGCGGCGCTAGATAATCTACTGATGTGGTCCGCTTAGGGGCAGGTCGCGATAGGCTTTGAAAAAAATGTTTTCTCTTTTTTTGTCTTCTAGTTCTCTTGACTACTACTTTTTACTGCTCCGCGTCCTAAACTTATTTCAGCAACGCTTCGGGTAGAAGAGAAGGGAATAGAAGAGAAGTTTTAGATGATTCTGCTGATGGAGAAGAGAAAGGTGATTCACTAAGAGATTTTCTTCTTGGTAGGGAGCTGTACTTTTGCCATATTCTTGGGTATTCTATATGGTACGGTGAGGAGGCAGGAATGAAGCGGTTGTCGGTTGCATTTGTGCTGCACACAGTTGTATGTTCTAAGGACTATAAATGGCGGGTTGATGACGGAGGTATTGTGCTGGAAATCAAATTTTCATGGGCTTCTGAGCTTTTGAACCCCAAGGCTCCTTCAAAAGGACTTGAACGGAGTATAATACCCTGCTGTGCGCCTTTTCACCCATGCGAAATATTTGGGTTTCGATGTGAGACTTAGAGAGCACCGAGGATTGGTACACGATAAATTCATGTCTACTGGTATAAATAAGTTACCATTTAGATGTTATGGTTTTCTAGAGGAACTGTGTTACTTAAGTTGGACCAAAAGTTCGACACGCATAGTATACGTTTTTTAACGTGCGATGTAGGACATTTGTATGCTGCCCAGAACCCCCTCTCCTTCATGCCCAATTAACCTTTTCTGTGACCCGTAATGAAGGTTAAATTTATTTCTGGTCTAAGTATAATAATGTGTAGGATTTAAATATTATTATAATTAGATTTATTTCAAGAGTTGCATACAGTAGGGGGTTTAAGATATTCTATCTTAACTATTTACATTTAGCGAAATATATTGTACTGTTTCATACGAAGCAGGTAATTCCCGTACCTTCTAGCTGCATTAATTTTATACTGCAGTTCACTCCACAGAAAATATTTGCCGTCAATGAGTCTAGTAGTGACTTCCACTGGGACTCTGCTTACTTCAATAGATAAGCTCCCTGATACCCAGTCAACTTGCATTGTGGTAGTGAGCATGTACCTGAAAGTTTTCAGAAGGCTCTGATAGTGATTTACTCTACAAGTATGTACAGGGGAGGCTAGAAATTGTGCTTTGTTGGTGCAGATAATGCAGTCACTGTAGTCGAAAAAACTCAGGCAGAGTGATGACGTCTACTTGAAATGGAGCATGGAATATTCTATCCAGGACCTGGAGTAACTATAAGCTCTTGCACCTTTAAATTCTGGAAAAATTAAATATCATACTATCCGCGATTCTTGTAGTACGGAATTTAAAATCGACCAAACTACTCCTATAGTCTTAACATAGAGAATATAATTCTGGCAAAAATTCGTACCGCCATCGGAAGCACGCATACTGTTCATTGAGCACTCCCTCTGTAAACTGATTATTTCGTGAGCCTCAAAAAGTGTCGATCTTTGGCGCAGGGTTGAGATGATTGCAGCCGGTGAAGTTTTCTAATAATTTCTACAGATTTTCTCGTTCTGACTTAAAATAACACTCGTTTTGCTCCTGAGTTAAACGATGTTTCCTACGCATGAATTTCAGAGGCTTTTCAAGCGCTCAAAACATCTTGAAATATATTTTCATTCACACATGAACTGTTCAGTGCCTGAATTCACAACTGCGCAATTCAGATATCCAATATTCATCAGGGCAAACCGTCTTGAGAGTATCTCGCAAGAAAACCTAAATTTCTATCTTACAGTCAAGTATGTTCTATCTAAATATTTGTAAGAGCCTCCCACTAAATGGCAGTGCTAGTCCATCAATGGCCGATATAGAATTTATAAGTTTCTGAAATTATGGTACGTGTACACTTCGTGCCAAGGAAATGCTTTAGTATATAAATAAAATAGATGCATTCATACTTTATTGCTGGCATCGCGTCGTTAGGAATACCTTATTTTATCCGTTGTTCCAGGTTCCAATTGTGTGTGACCTGCAGAAACGTTTCTGCAAGTCCCAAATTCCGAAATATTGAATGAAATCTGGAACGCATAGTCAAATCGGAATCTCTGTGCAGTGCGTTGACTGTATTGGTTGACTGTATGCGTGTGTGCACAACCAAATGCATTCCATCTGCAACGAAAAAATTGTTCTATTAGAAATCATATCGTATCCCGCATGCTGATAGTACTGTGCATATCTATTGTATTTGGGTTTACATTTTTTCTTCGGAATGACACTTACTATACTGAATACTGTACATAAGCACTGTATTCACCTTGCTGACCCCATTTCGCTACTACCGTCATGGTGCCGTGGAAGAACTCTACACCAGGCCTAATAACCGAATAACCGCCCATAATAGGGTGGTATCAATACCTCTGCTCTAATTGAGGACCCAACGGTTCCACTCAACCTTATTATGAAGCCTGACCGTTCCTTTCAGCCCCATTTCGGAACTAGTGACCGATTTATATCATCCAAATAGATACCAACTTTAATATTAGGTCATTTAGAGTACACTTGAAATGAAAAATGAGTAAAATATAATAGACCATAATGTTGTATGAATAAATACAGTATATGAAAAATTTCAGTCCCAATGAAGTGCCAAAGCAGTTGAAACAAACTAAAAATGATTCCCCGACTGCTGCCAAGGTTTAAATTGAACAGATCCGATACTCCAGTACCACTTAGATTAAGTTATTTTGGAAATGGATATTATGGACAATAACCTGTCGCTTTATAGCTACTATGGAAAATTTTGCCGAACTCTGACAGGAAACTAGGTGTTAATGGCGCAAATTTGACTCAAAAAATGAGTCAAGGCCCTTTTTCAGAATTAAATATGATTAACATCTGGATAATTACAGTCTGCAAATAAAATGCAGGATTATATAATTGGCTTGTGAAAGCACCTATGAGATCCCAGTAGTTAGTGAAGAGGCATAAGAATTAATTAATTGGGAAAATAACAGTATCAAAGATACTTGGCGCGGAAGCTTTACTGTGGAATCAACAGAACATCATATATATCCATCCCGTGCACCCACATACAGTCCGAGCCACATTCTCACTCATATCTCGTCTATCACCTCAACCCCCTAGTTTTTCCACCTTATCACAACGGCACTACGCAATATTTTCACTACCATATCGTAACATTTCACACCTTGGTCTTCAATATTCTGGTAGCAGCCGTCAACCTGATGATTTCGGATGGTTAATCACGCCAGCTGTGGTTGCGATGGAAACAGAACCGAGCGATTAGGCTCCATTAGACATAGAGGTTATAAACACTCCATTCCACTTACTGAATAATAGATTATTAGGTCTCCACAGGATGTCCTCAGAAGAAGAAGATCTCATAATCGTGCGCAAATTGGTTTCAGAAAAGGCGCAAAAAGTGTCACATCGAAACGTACCCAAGTGATACAGTATAATGGCAGAAAATCTTACCGAAAATCAAAATATTTTCCAGACGTTTTCAAATAGATATAATAGGCTGCTATTTTCCTTTTACAAGTCACATTACCATGATCAGCTTTGCTCGAGCGTGTGAGGTGAGATCGGAAATATCAATGGATTTATTTGGATGATGAGGTAACCATTGTAGAAAAAAGAGACAAAAAGGTAAAATAAAAGAAGGCTGGTTGGTAATATATGAACGGAAGGTAAAATTGGAAGGGAGCTGATTGAAATGGTTAAAAACCGATCACCCGATCTGGTTCGGATGAAGAGGGAATTACCTGTACAGCAAGAGAGAGAGGGTCCCTGAGCGCCTGAAGAATTGCAATTACCAGCAACCAGCATATAAACTTTGATTAAAATGTACTGTTTACAATTTATTCAAGGGACGTTGCTCTGGCAAGGGTCGAAGTGGAGAAAATATTTCGAAGTTGGAGAGTAAAGAGCTTGTGTTCGAATAACCTGAACGTGAGAGAGATCGTTTGGAAACTCATCGTCACCTAGAAGCGTCTCAAGAATAGAACTGGATAAATTAAAGCTGTTGGTGGAGTAATTACCGCACTACTGATTGAGAAGGTTTGCAGTTCTGAGATTGTTTCGAAATGGTAGAATGCGTTCGAATTTCCGCTTACTTCTACGCTACAGCAGGTCGCAGCTCTTGGAAAATTTTTGATCGCTCTTCTGATCCGCGTGCTCGCTAAACGTTTATGTCGTCCTTGATTTATATATATATATTTTTAAACATTACTTGACTGTCTGTGGTGGGCACGAGGAAAATCTTTTAAGTTTGCGGATGATACCGGTAAAAACTGAAGTTGTAGAGCAAATTGTGAGCATTGAAAGAGAGGCTAATGGCTTATTCACTACCTCTAATTTTCTCTTGAAGTCCATGGTTTTGGAACAGGGCTTGACCTTTTTGAAAATAAACTCCACTGTTCCAGAGGCAATGGCCATACCCTTATTGAATGAAGCTTGAAGCGGTATATTTTTCTTTCTACGTATTTTACCTATGTGAAGGACCCCCTGTTTTGTCCAAAGTAGATCCAAAGTAGATACAAAGAGAGTCCTGAACAACATTCAAGTTGAGCACGTACAAATTGTTTTTTCCATATCAATACTGTGCCTACACATAGAGTCCTATCACGATTAAGTCCCTTCAAAGGACAAAATCATGTAAAATCAGTCCTTCTGGGGCTGTTCCCTATTGCAAATTCATAGAATTCTTCCTTTATGACCATTTTGTCCAACAAGTTTCAAGATATGGTTCCCACATGGCAGAACTATGCTAATAACTGTGCCGTCATCATTTTGGTGAGCAACTCTACTTCTTTTTTCGAATGGAAACAGTGTAATTGCTATATAAATTAAACTTAAATATCTACGAAGGTGTACTGATTCTCGTGGTCTAGAAATTAGCTTTCGTAAATTCGCTTCTTACCTGCTTACATTTGTGGAAGGTGAGAAGAATATATATCGAGTTGGTAAATGTGGTTTCTTTCTTTCAAGCGCTCCACTACAATTTGTATTGGTTTTCACTTCTAATTTGATTCCCTTGAGCATCAACGGACTAACTGAAGTCCTTTATCGTTTCTTTGGTCATCTAAGAGGTGCTGCATGATTTAGATTAGAGGGCTTCGAGTTGCATATTATCTCCATTGGCTAGTATCGCCATTGGAATATTTTCATTACGCAGTGGACTCTGGTCCTCCACTGTAATAGTCCCAGAAGTTTTATGAATTACTCAGTGTAATTTTGAATAGACACTTCTTGAGCGATAAAATGCTTCGCATTTTACTGTATGAAAACCCCTCAATCCAGTTAATATATTTTTTTTCTTTTAGCGTATTCCAAAAATCTATCACAAACTACCTCATTTCTCATAAACTCAATTTCAAGCATGCCGAAGCCAGCATTTAATTTGATTTTATTAGTCAAAAGTAGTGGAAGGCTGAAGTAATCATTGGCCTTAGCCTAAAAAAATGCGGGTCCTGTAAAGAAGGTCATATACTTTAGTGCTACCCATCAGCGACGACTTATCCCGCATAACGCCTAGCCGCGTGGATATAACGACACATCTTCCATGCATTAAAATAACCCAAAACTGTTCCGCATATCAGGCCTATGGTTGTGGGCTAGATGGATGTCCTTACAGGTGATACGCAGTATTTAGCTGATTAGTCCTACCCCATCACATATCTTCCTACCTGGAAAAGGTTGTACCTAAACTCAATCACATAAATGAGTTAAAAGCGTGAAAGCGTTGTATCTTAGATCAATTTCACCCCACATCAACTGTTAATCGTGCACACAAAATTACTAAGCCAGCGCGGGCTGCAACAGGGACCATTGTCTTGTTATAACATGCTGGTGCTAAGTCGACTGTAAATTTATGGCTCTAAATAAAGCGCTCAGTCAGTCAATTGCCTCTTTTTTAAACGGATATTAACACTTACGGTAATAAAAAATAATAAATGAAAGACATTCGTGTATGCGCTCGAGAAAGTATACAGTAAAGAAGTTTCTTTGGACCATTCGCACAAAACAACAACTTGAAGTCCAAACTTTTTTTCCATCTGAGAATAGTCCGTTATCGCTAACAAAGTTATGAACATGAAAAAGTTTTGAAAAGGAAAGAAAAGGGGGAATTTTTGGGTTATTTTAATGCATGGAAGATGTGGTTATATCCACGAGGCTAATACGTTTGAGGGATACGTCGTCGCTGATGGGTAACACTAGGAAAGAAAATGATTCAAGGTAGCAGCAACATTTCAGGAGGAAATTGTTCTCGGCCTTTGAAAATGGCAGTTTTTGAGCCTATAGGCACAGTGCATGACAATCAGAGAGATTTAGAGTATGCTTAATCGATCTACAGGAGCTAGGAAAGGATTTTGACAGCGCAAAAGAAGGTGAAGGAAAAAAACCTCACGAAATGCAACAAAACCCAAACAGACATCCGAAGGCTCACAAAGGAGGATTCCAAAATTGAAAAATCAGTCGCTGAGCTCAAGGCTACTCTGAATTTATCTATTCAGAGTCCGTTTTGTGCAACGAGACCTGCACAAAGCAGCCCGTCACTCTGCCATCGAGCAGCGACAGGGGCTTCGTTGCACAAGGCCGGATATCCAGGCAGTGGGTAGCAACGGAGAAACGGACGTTTTTGACGTCACGTTCGAAAATCCTTTCGCGTCTTCTAATAGTACAGTGCGTACATTCAATCCACTCACCTCCTCAATGCAGCAATTTCCGTCAAGCGTACAAGGTATGAACCCCTGCTCGCGACTTATGCCAGAGGAAGGCTTGTGCCTATCCCAGTATCCACCCTTGGAGGCTGGCGCCCAGACGCGCGCTCCGTGCTAACCGATATCGCGCGGAACGTGACCGTCCGAGCAATAGAGACCTATAGGAAGGTTAGAGCGATGCTTACCCAAAGGCACGCTGCCGCGGCCGTCATGTCTAACGCGGCATGCCTGCTCGCTGGCATTGGGCCGGCCCTGTAAGGAACGCTATTTGGTGTTACCCCTCAATGAAGACTTATCCCACACGACGCACTAGAGCGGAGAGGATACAACCGACCACATCTTCTACACATTATAACAATCAAAAAATTTCCCCTGTCCAACAATACTCTATACTCCAAAACGATATCTTTATCACCCCTGTCGGCATTGATATCTATGGTCCCTTGGGCGACGACGGCTAGGGTTTCTTTCGCCGCCTTGCTTCCTTCGTTGCTTCCCGTCACGGTTCCTTCCCTCAACCGGAGCTTCCCGACTTCGTTACCCGTTTTGCGTTTAGTCTCCAAGTGATGCAGACGCAACAGGTTTCCACTCGCCGCCTGCATTCGCGTTAATTTCTGAATACCCTCCGCACGCTTCTGTGTCATACTGAACAGTACAGTACAACTCGAAAATATCCGCCACCACAACAGTACTGTACAGTATAGACATCTAGATGTGATAGTAAATCTTTATGGGTTGTACAATGTCGCACAGAGGCCTGCGGAGGGTATTCATAAATTAACTGCGGATGTGGCGGCGGGTAGAAACCTGTCGCGCCTGCATTATTTGGAGACTAAATGCCAAACGGGTAACGAAGTCGCGGAGCTCCTGCTGAGGGGAGGAACGCGACGGGAAGCAGCGAAGGAAGAAGGCGGGGGAAAAACCCTTGCCGTCGTCGCCCAAGGCGCCACAGATATCAATCCCGACGGGGGAGAGGAGGATATCGTTTTGGTTGCAGTAAGTGCCGTGACGACGGCCGAAACCAGGGCAGCAGAGGTAGGCGGCGTGATCCCCAGGGTGTCCAAGGGGTGGTCGCAGTGGTGGCAGTTGAGGGCCATGGAGTCATCATACACTGGCAGTCCGAGGTGACGGCGGAGCATGGTCTGCCAGTGTGTGGTGTGGACCTTCGTAGCTGCCGTGGGGTGAGCGAAGAGAAACGCCGCAGCGGGGCTGCGGCGGAACGCTAAGCCACGGATGCGATGTCGAATGTCGGCGTCGCTATGGGCGATCGGGTTTGGGGCATTCGCCCAGGAGTCGTCGTGCCAATGTACTCTTGCCCGCGCCTCTTGCTGCACCCGTTTGAGAAGGGTTAGACAGCAACGACGGGGTTGCTGAGGGTGGCAGCGGGACGGTTTGTTTTCGGCGCCATATAGTGTGGTGTGACGATGGCTGGCCCCAGGACCGACAAGGAAAGGGATCGAAAGGGCGGGACTGCACGTGCAGGCGCGAGATCACTCGGGTAGTCGGGAGATCACAGACACGAAATAGTGTTACCCAGGGGAGGGAATACTTGAAAAACAAAAAGAGAAAGCAACAAAAACAGGAAGGATGAACGCGTTTCGAGAGAAGGAACCCGCGAGCGCTGGTGCGAGACGCACGCGGTGGAGGTCAGTGCGGCGGAGACGACAAGAGGATAGGGGGATAGAGGCGACAGAGTTGTGCAACAATATCGGAGAGTTCATGAGGAGGGTGTGACATCTGGTATAGAGAAAGAGGGACCTTTTGTTTCTCAAGATTCAGGCGGGGGAGCCACGCATGAGCCCCGTGGAGGTCGGTTGGCGGGGAATGTGCGCAGTTTTCGGAGGTTCAGCACAACCGTCGTATATTGTAGGACAAACGTCGACACAAATGTCTTGAGGTTCCGGAACTCAGAGAGGGGGTTCCTCCCTCGACGCTAAGCTGTAAAGTTGCTAAGATCATGATGAGCCCGAAATCCGGTTGCTCTGATCTGTCCGTAGATATCGACGGCGATAGGTAGAGGTTCAAGTCCTTCGGAACGAAACGGTATCGCGTAGTGTTCCTGTTTCCGCCTTTCGGTACTGGTCAGTTCTGAGAGACCTCCATCTGCTTGATTTCGTTATGGCGCAGAGTGAGGGCTGACAATGGTCACATCTAGTCCCTGTGAGGTGGGCGCGAATTGAGGGTCGTTTATGAGGAGGTCTAGTGCCCGCTGCTCGGTCGTGCTTTTGTGGAGGTCAGCGACAAAGACCCCTTCCCGAAATATGGTGAGGGAGATGACCAGACCTGTAAGTTCGTAGTATAGCATATCTAGACGGTTGTGGCGGCGACACCACCTTTGTAGGTCGTTGCGTGATGTCCCATGGTGTCGAGGAGATGGGGGGCAGTATAGTTACCTTCCATGCAGGTAGGGCACCGCTGGAGGACGCAGAATATTGGGTTGCCTAAGCGAAGGCTGACCATCATGTGCCATATCTCCCCAGAGGTGTATAGGTCGGTGGAAGACAGCGGGATTGTTGAGAAGGGGGCGGAAGCAGTGGAGGAGGCAGCAGAGGCCAGACGACTAAAAAGATGCGAAGAAGAGGCGGTAGGGATCGATGAGTGCACCAGGGAGAGGCGGAAGCGGTGGAAGTGGTAGGTGATTTCTTCATGGAGGGAGCGGGCGGCGTTGTGGTCGAGGATGACATCTACCTAGAGAGCGCTCGTTAGAATTTTTTGGGTGGCACTATAGGGTTTACGGTACAACATTTCTGCAATGATTTCGGAATGTAATAAATCGCCAGCAATGTAACCCTAAATATGTATTTCTGTAACATTCATTCTAGCTAGAGAGAGAGAGAGAGAGTTTACGCTGTATCATTTTTCGTAGAAATTTCGTACATACGTACACGTAGTGCACGTTGCCTCCCTCAATGCGGCCGTCTCTGCGAAGCATAATGTAGAAGATTTGAATCTCTTATGGCATCCTCCGTGAGAAGCTCGTGTGCCTATCCCTATATCTACTCTCGGAGGTTGGCACCCAGACGCTTGTAGAGTGCTAACCGACGTCGCGCGGAACGTGGCCGTTAGGTCGATAGAGGCATATGGTAAGGTCCGAGCGGTACTTACTAAGAGATACGCTGCCTCGGCCGTAATGTCCAACGCAGCTTGTCTTCTGGGCGCCTTGAGCCGGCTTTTTGGGGAAATTTAAGAGGTACTATTGATCACTTGAGTCGATTGCGGTTGTCTGGAAAACCATAGGATAGATCTGATGTATCTTCCAAGAGTAAAACACCCAAACCTTTTTCATACTGGTCTCCCTGTAGGATATTCCGGGCAATTGCCCACTGAAGCGAGAAAGGGACCGGAAAAAAACTCCACCACCTGAACCGAGGATTCAGGAGGCTTAAAAACTCCCGCTGTAAGCACATAGGCTTACACATAGAGACGCGACGACAACGGCGAGAACTCCGGACGAGCGAGCTTGGCGGCAAGCCCGCAAGGCTGTGAAGACCGCAACCCCTCGCAGTCCGTCAAAATGACGAAAGATTAGGGCGCGGCAGGGTACGGTGGACTTCGCAAACCTTGTTCGAGTAGTAGAGGCAGTAACAACGCCTCTCGAACATGTGTCGAGCGGAGCACCTGAGTTACATTACAGTATTTCACTGTAATGTATTTCCCTTAAAAAAACCGATGTTCACCCATCACACCGTTGATAACAAAAAGGCCACCGCCCAGGCCGCTCAACCCTTTCCCCATCCGCCTCCTCCACAACGCCCTCCACCTCCCTCATGTCCCCCCTCGATCCCCCACCATCCGAAACCATCGTCACCGTCTACGCCGCCTCCAGCGTCCAAACCGAAGACCGCTACAAACGCCATGCATATACCCTAGGTCAGGTTCGTTACCCACACCCCAACCGACACACAATCCGCACAACCAAGCCACCAACTTGGACTTTCGCATCCACCGCGACATCTGCACCGGCAGGCTTCCAATGTCATGTACTGACATGCATACCCGCATCCGGCACTGTATCCATGCCATGTGTCGTCATGTGTTGACAGTTGATTGCGCGTGAGGGCTGGGTACAGGTGAATGGTGGTGGGTCCACGGGGCTCATGGGTGCGGCCACCGACGGTGCCTTATCGGTCGGGGGAAAAGTTGATGCCGTACTACTGGACATTTTTGTCAATGCCAAGCATACCGGATTTCGCAACGTCCAGGTCTTCCGTACCATGGCCGAGCGGAAGGAGGCGCTTTCTCGAAATGCACACATGTTTATCGCCCTCCCGGGTGGCCTGGGTACCCTGGATGAGATTGCGGATGTCATTTGTGCCAGGCAGCTCTCGTTTCATGAAAAGCCGGTCGTGATTCTCAATTCTTACGGGTTTTATGACCACCTGCGTGGTTTTTTACAAGAGGGAATTAAGCGCAAATTTATTACAGAAGCCATTTCTCGTGCCGTGCTCTTTGCAGACACTCCGGAGGAGGCCATTGCACAGGTCAAGAAATACACCCCGGTCAGCATCGACGCCTCCTCCACAACGCCCTCCACCTCCCTCATGTCCCCCCTCGATCCCCCACCATCCGAAACCATCGTCACCGTCTACGCCGCCTCCAGCGTCCAAACCGAAGACCGCTACAAACGCCATGCATATACCCTAGGTCAGGTTCGTTACCCACACCCCAACCGACACACAATCCGCACAACCAAGCCACCAACTTGGACTTTCGCATCCACCGCGACATCTGCACCGGCAGGCTTCCAATGTCATGTACTGACATGCATACCCGCATCCGGCACTGTATCCACATGCCATGTGTCGTCATGTGTTGACAGTTGATTGCGCGTGAGGGCTGGGTACAGGTGAATGGTGGTGGGTCCACGGGGCTCATGGGTGCGGCCACCGACGGTGCCTTATCGGTCGGGGGAAAAGTTGATGCCGTACTACTGGACATTTTTGTCAATGCCAAGCATACCGGATTTCGCAACGTCCAGGTCTTCCGTACCATGGCCGAGCGGAAGGAGGCGCTTTCTCGAAATGCACACATGTTTATCGCCCTCCCGGGTGGCCTGGGTACCCTGGATGAGATTGCGGATGTCATTTGTGCCAGGCAGCTCTCGTTTCATGAAAAGCCGGTCGTGATTCTCAATTCTTACGGGTTTTATGACCACCTGCGTGGTTTTTTACAAGAGGGAATTAAGCGCAAATTTATTACAGAAGCCATTTCTCGTGCCGTGCTCTTTGCAGACACTCCGGAGGAGGCCATTGCACAGGTCAAGAAATACACCCCGGTCAGCATCGACAAAAATGCTCTGCATTTGGGCGAGATGATGGCTGCCTCCGACAATTTGCACCAGTAGCCACTCTGCCTGCCATCTACTGCCCGATCTCGTCCACACACAATGTAATCACATGGACCAAACTCTATCTTTCATGGTAGAGACGCCACCACCATACAAACGGGAAAAACCCGGCGGACGCAGATGCCGCACCCCAGCCTTCAACTGCGTCGCCGAGTTATCCCCTTTGGCCATGGCACCACTTTTCCGAAAACGTCACAACACCACTCACCCGACCAAAGTCGTGCAGCATTTCTACTACTCAACTATCGTAAATACGGTTTAGTGGCCCCGAAAGCTCCCTCTTCTCCTAAAACCTCCGCGCTCGCTCTTCCCCGACCGTGACGAGGGGCCCTCCTCTCTGGCCTTCCAGTGTAATTGCCCCTGTTTGTATATTGCTTCGCATGACCACCCTCCGTGTAATCAAATCCCTGTTGTGGGTATGCTGGGTACCCCTGGTTGCCGAACATTTGACCGCCCTCACCGTTGTAAGCAGCAGGTGGCAGTTGTCCATTACTATACTGGTAACCAGGTGTTGCTATTGGGACTGCCAGGAATGGATACTCACCATAGTTAGCCTGTGCTCCGTGTCCCACCCCGCCATTGTACATGGGATCCGCGCCTTGGCGCATCGCCAATTCGTTCAAATCATTCCCACCGATTCCATACTCGCGCCCAAGGTCGCCGCCACTCCTACTTCGACGCATGTCCGTGCTTGGCCCAGAACGGCCCGGGCCCCTCATGTACCCACCTTGCGCTGTCTCAATGCCTTTGTCCCATTCACTCTCTTGTCCAGATATTGTGCGACGCCGTTTGGTCAGTCGCGGATCCCGCCCACGTGGATCGTGGCCACGATGCAGCCCGCGAGACCCCTGAACAAGTAGTTCCTCTTGACTTCTGCCGCGAGGAGGTGCAAATGAACTGCCCGCTCCAAATTCCTCATTTCTCTGATTCTGAGCATTTTGGTTGCTGCCCAACATCTCTCTGGTGCGGGGCTGTCCACTGGGCGGATTCTCCCTCTGCACATTGGCGGAACTTTGCCCTCTCAGTGACGTGCGGAGTGGGGTAAGCCCTCTCTCCATGTCCTCAATAACAGTCCTCCTGCGAATTCGAAGGTCATCGCCAACGTCAAGAATAGCCCCAAGCGGCGTGGGGGCTCCATTTGAATCATCTCTTCGCCAATTGATCAAATTAAGAGAAGCATTGTTGAACGCCCTTCTCACTCTCATCGCTGCAAACCCGTTCTTGCCCAACTCATTTGTTTCGTCATTAGGATCTTCAATACTAAACCTCAAAATATCTTGCGGCGCAGTTCCATACCTTTCAAATTTGTCAAAGTAGCTGCCGTTGTCCTTGACCCGAATCCCAGCGATGCACATGTTGAACATACGTCCGTAAAGCTGGAAGAATGTTTGCAACACAACCCCCAGATTCGCTTTTGAGTTTGGAAAGTTGTACCTCAACATTTGCAGGTGAGATACAACAAGAAGAAAGGTGGTGTACGACCCGAAGCCTCCCTTGTAAACCTCATTCAGACTACGTTGTTGCAAAAAGCACTTGATTACCAGCAACACCGGCCGTACCGCAGGGAAATCTTGCAAGTATTGGCGGATGAGTGGCACAACCTTGGGGCCATTGTCTCGGCCAATGCAAATATCGCAGTTGACGCTTGTTTTCCTGGATATAATCTTCACCAAGGGAACAGAGGCCTTGATCACATTGACACGTCGAGCAAACCCATTGACATTGCGCACGGCCTCTGCAAGTTGCTCAACCTCATTCATATCCCCCCAGCCGGCGTCCCCATGACACATATATCAATATCACTGGTTGGCAGGCTGAGCCCGTGGCATAGGAACCAAAAACATGAGTGGTACTCTCCGGCCAAACCCTCTTCACAATAGACTCTACCATCATAATCATCTCCTTCCTCGAATTCCTCTCCGTGGCCGTCGGGGACATAAACTGCGAAAACTGAAGCACCTCATAATGCAAGGCAATTGACGAGTCATTTGTACACAACACATTCTCCGCAGCATCGGCATCCAACAGCCACGGCGGAAGATGCTCCCCATTAACATCACTCAAAACGATCAAGTTTTTCAGTGCCGATTCTCGTTCCACATCACTCTGCGGCTCGCCGGCACTGTCGTCACCCATCTCAATAAAATCACTCAACTCTATTGCCCCAGTTTTACTTGCAGGCGAATCACCGACCGCCTGCTTCCCACGACCTGCATGGCCATTCCCCTGCCCCACCTCAGAAGAGGCCATAGCCAAAGTAGTGCGAATATTGGCAGCAGCCTGCGAAGGCTCTGTCTCGGCGGCCATGGACTCGAAAAAGTAGTCCGGCCCCTCACGCTGCGCCAGTTTGATAGGGCCGAATGGACGCTGACGTTGGGTCCACTCGTCCGACGTGGAGTGCGGAGAACGCCCGTGTGAATGGTCGGAATGTCAGAATGGGAAGAGTCGGTGTCGCTTTGCTGATCAGACGCATGCGCCGTGAGTTTGGAATCATTGAGCAGACTGTGAATATAGGCTTCTTTGTCAATGGAGCGCGCTTGAACCTGAGCGTGAGTTCATCGCGGAGTGCCTTTCTCGCGGCATTACGCGACGTGGGCTTTGTCGCAACGGGTGGCGAGGGATTTGGGGTTTGTGCGGGGGTGGGGGTTTGTGCGGGGTGGGGTTTGTGCGGGGTGAGGGTTTGTGCGGGGGCGGGGCCGCGGTTGGCAGGGGAGGTGGGTGGGGGTGTGGATGTTGGTATGGGGTTTGTGGGGGGTGTGACGGTGGGAGTTGGGGAGGGGTTGAGAATTTCGGCGAGGAGTGCGTCGCGTTGTTCGCGGGCGGCTTGTTGGTAGCGGGTGCGGACTTGATGCTTGTGTGCGGGACTTTGGAAGCGTTTGTTGTTCATGTCGTGTTTCTTGCCTTTGAGATGTTGGTCGACGTTGGCGGCGCCTTTGGGGACGGAGACTTGACAGACGAAGCAGAAGATGTTGGAGTAGGGGTCGACGACGAGGTCAGAGTCTGGGGGAAGGGAGGGGGTTGCGAGTCTGGCTTTGCGATTACGGCGGGGCCTGGGAAGACGATTGGATTGTTGGCAGTCAAATTGCCGGGGCTGGAGGATGGGGATGATGCTTTGGGAGGTGGTTGGTGCATTTTGAGCACAAAAATGTTTGGACGGTTTGAGGGATGGAGACGGAGTGAGGCGACGGCAGTTGGACAGTCAACCGCTATGTCGTTACGGGTAAGACAGGCCAATGGCGGTAATGATCAGCGAGGGCTTTGCGCGGCGGTATGGCGGTGGCGTTGCGTTTTGTTGTTGTCGTAAGAATTTTGTAATTACAGTAAAGTTCTTCTTCTGTAATGATTCTCCAGTCAATACTGTAATTCTCAATCCTTACAGTATTGGTCCACAACTAGCTGCCAACAGCGCTCAAGGGCTTGCAGCGCTGGCCACGACGATTTGACTGACCAGAAAAAAAATCACTTTTCCATGTGTCCATTTCCCGCAGACGTTTGCCGAGGCATCACGTCACAACCGCCGTGCTTTTTCCAAGTCAAATATTCCCTTGCACGACCGCGAGCAGCTTCCTCCACCGACTCCGCTCCCTCGTAGCGAGCACTTGTACCATTCTTACGCCTATCCTTCCCATCGTCATGACCAACAATCCCATCGCCGCAGCCGGCGGCAATGAAAAGGGCGCTGATGCTCCAGAATACATCGCCCATCGTATCGCCGTGTGGGACGCTGCTGTTGCAGCGCGCAAGGCTGAGCGCATGACCCTCGATTCGCTCGGTCCAAAGGAGATTGCTGTCACATTACCTGATCATTCTGTCAAACAAGCAACGGCATGGCACACGTCACCCATGGATATCGCCATGTCTATTAGCGAGACCATGGCACGTAAGGCATTGGTTGCTGTCGTCAATGACCAGCATTGGGATATGAGTAGACCCCTGGAGGACAATTGCTCCCTAAAGATTTGCGATTTTAATACGCCGGAGGGTAAAAATACACTTTGGCACTCCACCGCTCATATGCTGGGGAGGCTTTGGAATACAAGTACAAGGGTGAGCTGTGTATTGGACCGCCCCTGGACGATGGCTTTTATTATGACATCCACATTCCAGATGGAATCAAGATTACCGAGCGCGACTTTGAAGATTTGAACAAGCGTGTCGACCGCATCGCAAAGGAAAAGCGCACTTTTGAACGTCTCGAGCTTACAAGGACGAGGCCAGGGATATGTTCTCTTACAATCCTTTCAAAACAGAGATTATCAACGAGTTGGATGAGGAACAGACTATTACAGCTTACCGCGATGGTCCGTTTATTGATCTCTGCCGCGGGCCCCACGTCCCGCAGAGTTCCCGCGTCAAGGCAATGATGTGTAAAGGCACTGGCCAAGCGTATTGGAGGGGAAAGGCTGAGAACCCCTCGTTGCAGAGGGTCTATGGAATCTCCTTCCCGGATAAGAAACAGATGAAGGAATACAAGCATCTGTTGGAGGAGGCTGCCAAGCGCGATCATCGCCTCATCGCCGTAAAGCAGGAGCTTATCATGTTCAGCCAGCTCTCTCCGGGCTGCCCATTCTTCCTGCCTCACGGCCAACGCATATTTAACACCTTGCAGGAGTTTTTGCGCGTCCAGTACTGGAAGCACAACTACACAGAGGTCCAGACTCCCAATATTTTTGACTTTGATTTGTGGGTCCAGTCTGGTCATGCCGCCAATTACAAGGACAACATGTACTCGTTAGATGTCGAGGGACGCGAGTACGGGTTGAAGCCTATTGAACTGTCCCAGCCACTGCCTTATCTTCAAGCTCGCGCACGCTCATACAGAGAGTTGCCTTGCGCATTGCCGACTTTGGCGTCCTGCACCGTAATGAGCTTTCTGGCACTCTTGGTGGCCTCACAAGGGTTAGACGGTTTCAGCAGGATGATGCACACATCTTTTGCACGGAGGACCAGGTCAAAGAGGAGGTGTCCAACTACCTCCGGCTTTTAAAGGCAATCTACGATATTTTTGGCTTTGAGTACCATCTAAATTTATCTACAAGACCGGAAAAGTACTTGGGGAGCATAGAAGTGTGGGATCGTGCAGAGCAGATGCTTACGGAAGCTTTGGTTGAGTTTACGGGCAAGCAGTGTGGTGAAAAGGGAGGCTGGGATTTAAACCCTGGAGACGGTGCTTTTACGGACCAAAGGTTGATATTCAGCTGTTTGACGCCCTGCGCCGCAGACATCAGTGCGCCACCTTGCAGCTTGACTTCCAGTGCCGATTCGGTTCGATCTCCAGTATCAGACGGTTCTGCCACTGCAGTTACGGGACGGCAAATCAGGGCTTGGCCAGACCAGCAGTCACGCCTGTAGCTTCTGAGAGCAATACAGAGTCTGGAAGTGAAGTCCATGCCAATGGCAACTGCAGCGGACTGAATGATGTGGACTTTGCAAACCCGAGAATAGTGCGGGCCCGCCAGTGAAGGAAGGGTTTGCGAGGCCGGTGATTCTTCACAGGGCTATTTTCGGATCTTTTGAACGCTTTTTTGCGATTCTTATCGAGCATTACGCCGGGTATTGGCCGTTCTGGTTATCTCCGCGCCAGTCCATTGTTCCAGTTTCCGAAAATTCCTAGATTACGCAAAGAAAGTTCAGCAAGAACTTCGGGAAGGGTTTTTCCATGTCGAAATTGACACAAGTGATCGCACCCTTGGAAAAAAGCTGGCCGAGGCTAGAAATAACTACTATAACACGATTCTTGTAGTCGGAGAGCAGGAAATGAAGGACGGCACGGCCAACTTGCGCATCAGGGGTGTCGACAAAACGGAGGCCCTGCCTATACACAAGTGCGGGAGAGATTCGAAAACTGGCGTAAAGATTATAAGTAGTGTTACTTTCCTAAATATTGTGGCATTTCGACATCTCGTCGGAAACCATCGCAAAGGTAGTGGCAACTGGAAGAAGCCTGCTGACGTGAATCTCAAGAATGTTGCTACAGTCTTCTACTTCAAAGCGTATGTACTGTGCCTTGCATATTCTACAAGAGAACGGGTTTGACCTGCAGAATATTCCACGTGCCCGCACGTGGCTTTCACCTTCTGCATCCACGGTAACGAAAGAATAAACAATATCCTGCTTACTCCGATCATGGGTTCCCCAGTCGAATCATCCGAGTTGGAATGCTCCATGGCCCTCCAGCCGATTAATACTGCCTCCTTAGACGAGCGCCAATCTCGGGTCTACTGTCAGACATGCCCCGCATCCGCTTCGACCGTACTCTCTAGCTACATCATTTTCATATTCGTAACAAGGCAAGGCGATGCCATTCTTGTGAACCTTTGCTTGAAATGACTTCTCACAAGCTTTTAAGACTTCCTTTACCTCCTCCGCTGAGAAAAACTGGTCTTAAGGAATTCACCGACCGATGAAGGCTTCATAATCCCAGATAAATGATTGAATAGGCAAACGCTTTTGTTCCCATCACAGTCAGGGGACCGTATGCATCTATTCGGTTCCATTTCCATTGTGCTGTCACGGAAGCAAAGATCACCATACGGGCTGTCTGAGTCAACAATTGCAAGACTTTTGACTGATGTCTTTGGAAAACCTCCTCATCCCCTCGAACACCTCGAGATAGCTAGTTACGTTCGATAATATTAAGCTGCAGAGCCATTTATCCCCTGCCTGTAACAAGAAGCTTGGCTTGGCCTTCCTCTGCAAATATTAGCTGCAATCTGTTGCGCCATGTCTGGGATATGGATCTCCTTGAAAACTCCTTAGCCGAACCGAATTGTTTTTCCGCAGGTTAAACCTCTCTCCCGGAGACTTGTACAATCCTTCCAAAGACCATACATCCATTCCTTCTCTTTCGGATGCGCTGGGTAGAGCAAATCGATTTGCTTGCATGACTAGTGCGACAAGAGTATCATCCAGAAGGTGATAGTTTATAGCGCCGTCTTCTTCATAAATGAGCTGGCGAGCCACTGCCATACAACGAGAACATGGTTGCAGCAATGCACTCCCGTAAAGTTCAACACTTTTTGCGAGGAGCTCATTGCCGTAGCCAAAGAGCTCAAGAGCAATTTGAAGAAGGACTTGATACCAGGCGATGGTATATTGCAATCTGTCCAAACTCGCAAAGGAAATGTAAGCGCCTCTTGAGGATCCAGCAATGATTGCCTCATCCATTGGCCATGCACGCAACGCTGCAGCGACGTTCAAAAGCCTCGAGTCAAACTCTGTGGGACACTTGGGACCGCAGGTGGAGCATGTCTGAAGCAGCTGCTCTATCCTTGTGAAAAAGTCAAAAGTAACAGGGTCCCATCTGTCTGGAATCTGATATCGCGAGTATTCGAGGTTCTCGTCGGTAGGACACAAATGACCGGCGAGGCAAGACAGTGTAGAGTTGCCAATGCTGTCCAGTTATCATGTTGAAGCATTCCTATTCTGTCAAACCATATGGCCCGCGACGAAATGATTTGCATCGAGCAAACCGTCCAGCACTTGCTCCACGTCCTCTGCTACCCAAACTGGCATTCCGCCGCTGCCATATGCACTATGCGTATGTACATAAGAAACTGTTGCCCAGTCTTGCTCTGATGAACGACTTGCTTTCCTTTCTTGAGAACTAACCACTGTTGCGTATAATTGGGAAACTGAATTGCAGCTTTGCAACTTTATACCTGCTACGCCCTGGTCCTTAATGAATCCCTGATTTTTGCAATGCTGATTTTCTCCTTCTTCATTTGCGAAGTGTTTACTCGGAAGAAACAAGTCCTTTGGGTCTGTAAATCGTGCGACTGATTAAAGTCATTATTGGGGGTTGTTCGGCTGGAAGAGGCAAAAGATCGCTGCGCGATAGTTGTTTGCTACTAGGCATTTCCGTGTCTGAATCGTATCCTGGGCTGTAAAGTTGATATAAGAAAGAAGAGTGTTTTCGCTGGGCCCCGCGAGGCACCGGTCGGCATGATTCAGTTTGGTTTCTAACTGGGAAATTCAATGTTGTCGATACGTAGGGTGCCAGCACTGCGCCAGAAACTGGGTTTCGAACAAGAGGGGTCAAAACGTGGGCTTTTTGCGTGGGTAACATGAGACAATGAGAGTTACATGAAGCAGGCCTTCAATCGTAACAACAGTAACATATCTGCGCGTTGAATTTGACGTTCAGTCACTGCTGTGAGCATTGCCTCCGTTACCTCCGCTAATATTAACAAGTTTCAATGTGTTCAAGATTGACTTGTCCCACTGGTCGTACTACTTGATTGGCATCTGCCGTCGGGGGCAGAAGCGCGACAGGAATTGTGCATGAAAAAGGAGAAAAGGCCCGCTTAAAGCAGTGCACAGCAGACGGCTCTGTTGAGCTCGCATTGGGGCCATGAATATTTTACTTCTTTCGTGGGAATATTATGGAATCGTCCTGTTTTTTTCTTATTAATTTTCCTATTATCGTCGAATTACACTGCAGATCCCCCATTGTGCCCACGAGTATATTAAAACCAATACCTCTCACTCCTACCGCCGCCATATTGACAAATAACACAACACTTTTGTGTTGTTTAGAAAGACTAGTTGTTGAAGCGATGGCTTGAGCTACACATACCTGCTGATGACGCAGCACTGTCGATTGGAACGTTGTGAATCGGCACTTATGCTACCGCTGCACCCCACCACTTACCATTCCTTCTTCCTCAGCAACTGCCGCTCTACCATAACTTGTTGCCAAAGCAGCGTGAAGACAATTGCGTCCGGAGCGGTGCGCACTTGCTATATTGAGGTGTCATTGCAGAATTGGCTCGATTTTCTCGACTGATTTAGCGGCAACCTTTTCCGCGCTCGCAACACCTCCCCGCTCTACTGCCAAGCGCTTATTGCCGTACCAAGCGCAAACATCACGGAGCCCATCCTTCCCACCGTTACGGCAGAGCTCAGCTCTGACCGTGACGGAATGGTAAGTCCCGGCTTCTCGCGACAGGTGTCCCCACCCTCTTTGTACTTATCTTTAATACAATGGGACAAAGACCTGTCTTTCCTGCTCTATCGCTGGTACGCCGCAAACGTCCAATCAAGAATACCACTCCTTGTACTCGAGGTTAGCGGTCACGGCGTGCCCTGGCTCATTCTACCTATACTCATCTTTTTGTTCAAATCTACGCTCTCACCAGTAGCGGCATCTCTCATGCTTAACTTTCTCGCCCTCACCGTGCTTGACCTTGCCGTCATCGGCGTGCTGAAACCCTTGTTTCGCCGTGCTCGCCCGGCCTACAACTCTGGTATTGGCCATGTCACAATTCACATTGTTGACCAATTCTCATTCCCGTCAGGGCATGCCACCCGCGCTGGTTTCCTCACTTCGTTCGTATGGCACACACAAGCTCACCACGCGGACGGCTTACATCCTTGGTTGGCATGCCCGACATTCACAGTTTTGGCCATTTTGTGGGGAGTAGCAATTTGTCTCAGTCGTGATGCTCGGCCGTCATCATGTCTTGGATGTCCTGTTCGGCTTCATTCTTGGCGTCACTTATGTGTATGCATGGGAGCCATTTTGGATCGACGCGCAGTTCGCGGCGTTTCTACGCGATGCATTACGTTCCGCCTTGTTTGGATCCACCCATGTCGCAAAGGCCGTGGCAGACTACAAATGCTCATGTGAAGGCTCTTTGCTGCGATTTGCATTGGGAGGCTTTACACCGCCACTCTCAAAACCACGAAAGACTTGGTATGATTTGGGTGCCTCTTTCAAGTATGCGCACGGCCTACCGCGAGAAAAGCCGTGCAAATTTTGTCAACGACCATGTCGCTATCGAACCTTGGGATCTTCTAACTTTACCACGCGAACCACTTTCGCTGCGGAACAAGTTGAGTAAGACCTGCCAGTATTTTGCAGGTAATATGAAAGAGGGGATAAACGCGCTTACAGGGATCAGAATAAACCGCGACCTAGATTCACTTGAGGTCTAAGTAAACTACAAAGGATGCGACAAACTATTTACGCGGGCCTTGAAGGAGTATCATTTGTTAGTTGAGGGAGTTGTGACCGATTCCATTCCTTATCGCGAGATGGCAATCATAGCATGCATACTAGATCAGCTGCATGCTGGATCAACTGAATACATCACGCCAGTCCCAGTTTTGTTGCCTTGTGGACCCCAACCACTGCCTTCGAAGGGCGCACCCGTTATCTACGTCACTGTGGCGGAGCGTTGCCATCGCATTGTGATTCATTCATCATATCTTGACTTTAGTTTCGGCAGTGCCAACTCGCAACCTGAAATATCTGTTACTGTAACAATCGGTTGTCAACTCCGACTAGCTCGATACTGTGAACTCAAAGATCAGGCCATCTCGTTCAGGCTTGACACCGACTCCATTATTGGTGATGATTTGCGCGTGACTTCCCGTCTGAAGCGTGATGTAATCGATGCGCCCATCTCAACTACCTCTGCCAACGAATCTATTCTCAACGGATGGCCTAGTTGGAAATACTGGGCCAAGCGCTTCGCCTTTAATCAAATGTACGGGGAACACAGTTCCTCATATGAGGGGCCAATTCAGATATCGGGGCAAAGCGGCTCTGCGTAAAGTCTCGCCTCAAATGAGTCGGCACTTCACTGTAGGTATTTTGTTGGGATATTCCGATAAACCATTTGTTAGGTCCTGCTTCTGCCCTGTAGATTACTGTTCAAGTCTGCATTCCATCATAACTTCTCACTTCGATATAGAACAAGGGCATTCGTCGCCGTTTTGAAAGCGCACGACATTTGCTAAGACGCTTGCACGAATTTTCATACCAACAAACCTAGTCTTATCGAGGTGCATACAACAAACACCTGCGCCTATCGAATACATCTAACGATCAGACATGTTTGCCACGTCAACTATTTTGATCTTATTCCAGAGAACGAGGTAACCTCGATATTTTGAGAAAGAACAGCGGCAATGGGAGAATATGCATTGAGCTGGAAAGAGTAGTCTGCAAGATGTCCTTGTGACGCCAGATAAAGGGAATTTCGTCGCGGCCGGGTAAATTCGTCACATCCGCTGCTGCTGAATTGCGGTGGTCACTGCAATTGGCAGCCCCTTAGTTTCGTTAGTAGACGTTGATCGAAACTGAGGGGCTGCAATTGGCAGCCTCATAGTTTTGATCAACACCAACCGAGAAAGACGATTGTCGCTACCTAAGCCGGCAGCGTCTTAAACTGTTTCTACCCTCTTCCAGCGATAACTTCGTTACCTGGTGTAAAGTCAGAGTCAGCTTGGCAGACACCTTTGGCTTTTGTCCCATTAGACGTGACACAGATTTACCACGCAGATCTACGACCGATTGCGAAATTTAGGAGATTTGTAAATACTAGTCGCAAGCTTATGGTAGCAAAAACAGACATATAATGAATCAATACTAGTCGCAAGCTTATTCTAACAAACACAGACATAAAATGCATCTAAACTCGTCGCAAGATTATTCTACCGAACAGATGTCATAAAAGTCAGGACATCTTCCTAGGGAATGAATGGATCTAACCACAGATCAACGTTGTTTTGATGATCTCCTAGTCCTGGGCCGTATCTTCCTTGATGAGCTTGCGCCTTCCGCCTGGTGATCTTCGCCATTTACCTCACTCTCCCTCTTTCGCTTCTTCATCAAATTCCTTTTCTCCAATTCAGCATCGGCTTGCAGTAGCATAGAAAGCGGATCATTCGCAGCATGCGAGTCATCGACTCGACTCCCGGTGTCTTTAGGCACAGTGCGGACAATCATGTTTCTACGATGCGCCTCTTCAGAGGATGATGAGTCCTCAGAGTCAGTATCAACACGCTGCCTTTCCTCCATTTTGCGGCGGTGACGCTGACTACGCCGCGGCTCACCACCAGCCTCAAGGTCCAACTTGCGGACCCTAATCTTCGTGGATTTCGAACGACGTTCTCCTCGACGACGGGTGATGGGTGATGCCGCCACCTCAGCCAAAGTCGAGCCCTGCAACTGGCCCGCAAAACATCGGAGGAGCAATAACCACGATCCGAGCGCTTGACCTTGCGACGCAACATTGCTGGGATTGCAGTTCGTTCCACAGATGTTGGTGATGCGAACTGGGGCAAGTCTTCTCCAGCCTGGGATTCCAAGTCAGACGAATGCAAGCTAGGCAATTTGGGAGGAACTATCCTAGGGGTCTTGCTCTGTTGGCCTGAAGACTTCTTGCCATCGTTCACGTCGGAAGATGATCCCAGGTCAAGCTCCTCGATGAACCTTTCGTTGTTCAGTAAACTAAGACTACCCATGTACTTTCTTAAGGTCTTGAGCTTTTCTGCAGATCCAACAAGGCGGTTGCGGTAGCGATGAAAGCTGGAGAATCAAAAGAGGCCAAACTGTCATTATCATCACACATGTCATCTTCCTTTGAGGCAGAGTCACCAAGCCCACTGCCAGTCTTGTGTGTCTTCATAGCAGCAGCAGATAAAGCCTTGAGTTTCTCTTCTAGGGGCGATCCAGAGGTATTTCAATAGACGGAGGAGGAGGGGGTCTGGGCCTGGGAAGCGGAGGTAGCAGAGGTTCATCGTCTGCTCGCTCCGAATCCGGTGTGCCATATAGGACGGCAGAATCAGTGTGAACATGAAGCTTCTCAAGGCGACGCTTGAGTTCTGTTTGATATCCAAAGAAGTGGTTCACTTTCTTGCGAAGCGCTTCCGAGGACGACTTGGATTGTTCGATGGTGTTGCGGGTTGTGCAGGTGGCACAGGCGGGGCACTTGATACAGATGTTGAGGGTGGCACAAACGATACAGTAGGGGCAGGCGGAGCAGCTGCTACGATTGCTGAGATGCTTCAGGATGTTCCGTGGGTGACGGTGGTGACGGTGGTGACGGTGGTGACGGTGATGACGGGTGGGTGCGGGGTTATTGTCCGGAGGCACGGGGTCTTGTGATGGCGGTGGGCTTGACGGCCTTTGAGTAGAGTTCGGCGGGGAAGGTGGGTAAGTGTTGCACCTGGGATCTTAGCAACGGATTCGGGAGGTTCCCCGAGCTGACCCAGTGTCCGGGGTTTCGTCCTCCGAACGTAGCGAGTAACCGTCAGGGTCTTGCGGTTGCTGCATGTTGCATGGGGCGTGATTGCTGTGTCACAATGGATTGGCTTAGGTAGGGAACAACGGAAAACGGTATTGTTGGCGGAGAGACCCAGCCGTCGATTGAGTATAGGATGTGTGTAGGGGAGGGTGAGCGCCGGGAGTGTTTTGGATAAAATCCGCGCGATTAATAGTGTGCGAACTCGTGCATTCGAGCGTTTGATGCTGTGCGTTTTTGAGTCCGCTTCGGACGATGTTGCGGCGGGTGTCGTACTCGATGCATCCACGAGGGCTTGGGGCTAATACTACTGGTACTGTCTGGCAGTTGTTTTTTCCAATTTATTTTCAGGGTTGGTATGACTACGAGTAGTACTCGGAAAGACACTTGGCAGTCAGTTGGTGGAGGATAGCGGGTTTTTCTTCAAGCGGCCGTTACTGTGACTGTACATCCTGATGTAGAAAGCTTAAAATTGAATTTAATTTAGAGGATGCCGCTTGGCTGGAGCGATGGATTTTTTTTGAGATCGTTGTGTAATGTCCACCTCAATGTAATTTTTTTAATTAATTACGGGGCAGGGGCTGGGAGATTCATACTTTGTATCTCGTGTCATATCTGTGCCCTCTGTACTGTGCGTATGTTCTGCGGCACAAATTACAATCCAAACCCATAAATTTTTAATGAAATTACAATAAGAATCGGTGGAGGACAGGTCAATAGTGTCTTTGACAACCGCTGGGGTTAGCCATATGATTTACAGTCCGTACATTTCTGTATCTTTGCTTGCTGTCGCCGCCAGTTCAAGTCCACGCTCGTCCCCTCTTCTCTAGCAAAAGTTTGCCTCAAGATGTTATTTACTCAGACTTGGGAAGATGGCAAAATAAATAACACAATAGCGATGAGGGAGTCAATTGAAGTTACAATATAAACGATAAATGATAAACATTCATCGTTCGTTGTCCCAGTCGCCCCCCCCGATCCCGTCGAAGACAATGTGGTCGAAAAACTATTGTGAATCACTGCCCCATCGCTATTACCGGCATGTCCAAATTCCGTTCACCAATGGACTCCAAACTGTGCAACTGTGTCCCGCAAATTGGTAACGTGGAATTACCCTTTCCCGGTAACATGAGGACGATGATACAAAGTACCAGAACCGAATGGCAACCGCGCATTACTTCATAAACGCGTTTATTGAAAGCAAGTAGCCGGGAAATTGGAGTAGCACTGGGCTAACTGTAAATCGATTGCTTCAAACATAAAGCAGAACTCTAAACGACCAATGCGACGGTTGAATCATCATTTACTCATACGATGGCTCAATCGTAAACAGCCTCCATGACGCCACGCCACAGTACTGCTGTCTATAACGAGAAAGAGGGGAAGGGTAAACACTAAAATTCTCATGTCGAACGGATCCAATGGTGCGCATCTGCAGCCGCCATGAAGGTATTTGGATCACATACAGTACTGTTCGTTGACTCTCAGAAATACGAAATCCCCAGCTTATGTCAGACTCAAAATTAATTCAAATTCAATAAAATTGTCAAGCAATCATATCATCCACGTGGCCAGTTGCTGCATGTATTGGAGCAGTGCTACCCACGGTCCACCAACTGACGTGGCCATTGCCCGTCATATGGGCATGCGGTACAATATAAACTGACACAGTGCCGCACCGAAGAAAAGTTACAATGAAACAAATTACGCCGCGCAAGCAGATCCTATGCAACCGTTGCTCCGATTCGCATTGCTGGCCCCTGAATTAAAAGTTGGGCATCCACCCAAACTCAAGCCTGCACACTTGTTCTCAAACCTTCACTGCTTCCAACTCTGTGCTGTTGGCAGCCCTCTCTTATCGTCTTGCGAAGGCGCCCCTACTAAATCCATTGCAGCGCAGGAATGGGGCAAGGGGGCCCCTAGGCACAATGTTACCAGTGACTCGTAACATGTTCCCGGTGGCAGTCACTCACAACAACATGGTCGCAACACAAAATGGCTTTACGTCGAAATGGATTGGCCAAACGGACGCCAGAATAGAAAATCCTCAAATCGTTCAACGCTGCTTCTAAATTTACAACGTCAGCCCTCTCAAAGCGTATCCGACTACTCGTGACCTAAGAAATGAGTCAACAGATTTTGAGTTTCGCGTTACAACGAAAAAAATACAGTCCGCTTGTCCTGGCGAGAACTCTAGCCGAATCATACACCACCGCTAGTGCTTCCGCAGCATCCTCATTCTCATCTCAACCACCTCCACCTCCCAAAGCTAGCTCATACCGTATCTGCTTTAGCTACACCTTTCTTAATGTGCCACGTAAACACTATCCCACACCAACATCATCCATAAGCGTCCCCGCCATCTAGTCATTCAAGTGAGCTCCGCTTTCCAACCGCTCACCCCCGACCACCTCTCGCAACCCCAACGACCACCATCAAAGCGATTTAACCCTGATGACATCCATCATGCCCCATGTACGCGCCCCTCGACCCAGAGTCATTTCCCTCCGGAAACCTCTGCATTCCTAAACCTTCATCTTCCATTCGGCCCTCATGCCTCAAACCTGCACAAGGATACCCTTGCTGCATATTCAACCTCTGATGCCCATTGTCCCCTGACATCATAGATTCTTGCTCACTATTCGCAAACTGGTTCATGCTCAACCTTCCGGCTCCGCTGTACCCCGCCTGCGGGTACTGCGCAGGATCAACCACCCCACCCTGTCGTTCCACATATCCTTGCAAACTATGTTGCGGCTGCCCCGCATACGTGCTTCCCAACATTGCATTCCCTTGCGCCCTGTACTGAGCTTGGTTCAGGGCCACACTCCGCAGCCTGTCATCATCCTGCCTCGCATACCGCGCCTCAGTCAAGGCACTGGTCCTCGACATGATGTCTCCTTGACCGATATCCGCCCGCTGATTCATAAGCCCAACATCCGGCGCTGCATGAGTCTGTCTAGTGTACTGCATCGGATACATGGGCCCATGGCCCGGGGCGGCAAATCTTTGTCCCTCAATCGGGATTCCATGATTCATCCTGCCTGAAGGGGCATACCTCTGTCGTATATACTGCGACCGGTACATGTCCACACGGTCAGCAGTGGGATGCCCGTGCGGCACATACAGCGGTTGATTGGAGGTCGCATTACCCCCCACAGGATACCATTGCTGCCCGAACTGTTCCTGGTAGATCCCCGCCCCTCCTATCCCGTTGTGCTCAGGTCGTGCAGGCCATTGACCTCTGCTCACATTCGTTGACCGCAGCATCTGTGCATAAGCCTGTCTCTCCGTAGGATCCCCTTGTAACGGCTGTGAGAATCCCGGGAACTGCATATCTGGCTGCGCGAGCCCGTGGCTTCTACTAGGCATGGCGCAGCCTTGATACGGGTGGATTTGCAACATGCCTGTTTCGTGCCCACCGGCTACTCTTGCCACCTGTACGACAGTCCCTGTTTCGTTGGTCGTTGTGTGTCCTGTTCCCTCTGATCCGATTGCAACCATGGAACGATTCAACTCGTGCGGCAAACGTCTTCCCGAATGCTCATTGACACCCATCGTAGCCATCTCGTTCCTTCCGCTCAACTCTGGAGAAACCACTGCAACACTCCCTTGTTCAGAATCTTACACTGCCATGGAAAACACAACGTTCACCGTTCGAACCGCTCCCTTGCAAAAACCCTTGGCTTGCACCCACACGCATACGAGCATCGCTTTCGACATGCCTAGGTGTCCACCACCACTTCTCACGTCTGTAATCCCCCCATTTGCACCGTTCGTTCCCTTGGTGGTTGTATCTTTGTTCACAGTTGTTCGCTTCCCCAGGCGTGTTTCTTCCTCCCCGATTGCTCACTCCCTCGGTTGTTCCTTCCCTCGAGACTGCCCCACTTCCCTCCCGAGATAATTTACTCCTCTTTCCGCCACCTCCCCTCCTTTGCTCCTTTTCATGGCTTGCCGTTCCTTCTCATCTGAGAAAGCCTCTCTCCTCCCTCCTCGTCATATATGTTTGACCCATCACATCCCGGAGTTCGAATATCTCCAACTCTCACTTTCTTCATCTTTCCCTTCACACCCCAAACCGTAGTCCCTTCCTTCAAAACTCCAATGCCGTTGATCTCTCAATCTGATTAAATCTCACCAATACATGGGCCCCACACTGGACCAAAGGTCTCGTGTATCTTACCTAACACCTTCCTTCCGTTGACAACCAACAAACTCCCCTCATCCCAGGCAACCATATCATCCTCGTCCATATCTTTGCTTCTCGACTCTCCTTTCATGACCTTCAACGACTCGTCACTCATCACCACCACCTTATTGTCCATGACAGATGTAATTTGCCCCACACGAATCAGCTCTGTATCTGCGTCCACCTCGGGAACGTCTGGGCGTTCGATGTGTATGTTGTCCTCGTCACCTCATTCTTGTTCTCGTCTCATTGGCATCGTACTCATCACCTCCTGAGATCTCATCCCCGCACCCTTGCCTTTTCCTTTGCACCTTTATCTCCCTCTTGGTCGTCTTCAGCAGCGCTGTCAATATCACTCTCCACAGTAGAGGAGTTGCTGCTACTTTCGTATCCGCTATCAGATCCGCTTTCCGATTCAGAGCTCGAGTCGCTGCTGGATGAGCTGTCTGAATCACTTGACTTTAAATCTGATCCATCATTCAGATCAGGCATTTGCTGACTAGTTGGTTCGGGTTCCTCCGTCGTTGGCGCTTTTTCTGATTCATTTTGCAGGCATGCCTTGGTAGGTGGCGCTTCGCCTGAGTCATACTGGTGGCTTTCTTCCGTCGCTAGCGCATTGCCTGGATCATTACCCAGGCATGGCGTATTGGTGATACTACCACTTCCAGGAGATACATCAGGAACTGGAACATTTGTGTTCAGGTCAGCCATCTGTTTCGGAGATGCCATATTAGCGGGTAAGGGTGCCCTCCCTCCCGGACAAAATATACCTTCCTTTCGACGATGGCTGCGTGATCAAAAGAATGTGGTAGCGCCTCATCGCTGCTGCATACTCGTTCTCGGGTCACACTTCACAGATAGAGCTTACAAGTGTGCTCGAACGGCGGACGGAGGAGGTGGGTCCAACGTTGACTACTGTAAGGATCGGAAATTAGTATGGTTTCTATGCTCTCTGTCAATTTTGCACAGTACAGTACTGTACCAATATGTACAATACAGTACGATACAGCACTTTGCATACAGTAGATGCCGGTACAGCATTTACAGTACAGCATAATAAAATGTGAATATTTTAAGCCGGACATGTTGATGCGGCACACACCGAGAATTAAGTACTGTACTGTACTGTACTGTCCAATACTGTATGAAGGAAACAGAAGGACACAGAACTTAGATGTACTGTAATTCATTATTATTCCGCACAACCTCGGCCCAAAGTGCTTGCTGCTGCAAAATTGGCCAATAGACGGTCCTTCTGTCTAGTGTCTATTGGACCGTTGTCCTCATATGAGGACAACTTTTAGCCCTTTTTTAAATACAAAAGTTTTTACCGCAGCGCATTTCTTGTCCCTCCGCATTAGTTCATGAGTGTAGATGGCCGATCAAAACAAACTTTTCAAGATTGTTGACCTCGGTGAAGGCTAGAGCAGTTTTCCCTCACCAGCTTCCGCTCTTCGCAAGAAGTTGTGAAAACGGCTTCATTTTGGAAGTAAATATAGTTCGTATTATCGTGGGGGGTTTTAGAAACGATAGGCATGCAAAGTAAGAATTACTCTACTGTAACTTAACAAAAAAACCTTTTTTGCAGTAAAAATGTCCTCATATGAGGACAGAGCATGGTCGTATAGACAATAGTAGAGATTTTAACGAATGTCGATCTGCATTTAAGAGGAACGCCACCAGTGGAGAAATTTCGGGTCCAATCCAAAAATTGAAACAAAATATAAACTCAGCTCCCCGGCAATGGCTCGTACTGATCCAATGGTTGGGAGTTTGGATTGAACCCTGCGAAATCCAGGTCCAAAAAAAGTCAAACGTGGATCCGAACACACTGGGGTCCAATCTAAAATCAAACGCCAAATCTCGATGTAATCTGATTTTGTGACTCCGCTAAACGTATTAGAAATCAAAACGCTCAATGAAATGGCTGCATAGTGATCAAAGCATGGTGAAGTGCGTTCGACCGATCAACTCTGTCTACTTCCCTCTGAACAGGCCCATTCTCGAATAGAACCATTGATCTGCAACCATTTCTGCATATTTGTCATGCATAAAGAATATATCCACGTATGCACAAAACTGAAATATCGGTTACCATTCTAGGTTTTTATTTTATAATTACTACATTTCCATTCTCTTTATTTTGATAGACTAGTATGTATTTCTACTGCTGACTCAGCAAATCCACACTCTCTGTTGCTACTCTAGTCTTAAAAAACCGGACCTGACCCGACTTCTGGGTCAACAAAACGATCTATCTTTCACCGAAAACTCTACTACGAAAACATGTCAAGTACGAGCATCCCCATCGACTAGAAGACTCTTGAATCAACACGCAACAGTTTAAACTGAAGCTGCGCGCAGGCTGTCAGTTAAATCAACATGGGAGATAATGCTAATGCAACGACTACACACCTCTTTGCACCGAATCAAGCTCCGAGGATCAAGTCGATTTCGAGGAAAGCTGTACAAGACTTCTTGACAATCGTGAAGCCTACGAAGAAGATGCTATTTCAGCCCAGCCTGGAATGAAAGCCGTGCCATATCAAGCATGCTTTGCAGCTACGTTCCTGAAGTCATTGGTACGGGCACGTGTGTTTGGAGCCCAAGTCAAGAATGTTTCTGAACTGACTGAAAAAAAAGATTAAGGAGAATCTTGAAGACATAGCAGGCAAATCCAAGATCGTGTCAGTTGAAGCAGCGTTAGCAGATGTTAAGAGTAACTTTAAGCTGGATTCGTCAGAACCTGATGCTCTATTACGAATAACGATGCTCTCTGGATCATATATCGAGCTTTGTGAAAAAAAAGGTTGGAAATTCGTCGGAAACTCTCAGAGAGCGGCATTGGACATATAATATCATTTTTTAAAGCCACATTGTTTTAAGACACGCATGGAAGATGCTCTACAATTGGAACGAGCGGACCTGAAGGACGATTACTTCGAATTCATGGAATTTCTCTCTGAAAAAGCGGAAATCTTTGAGGAGGTTTACCTTACGGGAATACCTATCCAACAAAGGAAGAACCGTGATCCTGTTCGTAAACCAACCAATGACGGGAAAGATGAAGTCCAAGGCCAAAAGGAAGAGGTCAACCTTCAAAATCCGACACAGAGGACAACAAACATAGGAAACCTCTCCCCAATTGTCTTAATCCTAAGTGTTTGGGAAAGCATCTTGTCAGGATTGCCCAACCACCAGCAAGGAACTGGGAAAGAAGCTCTTGACGAGTTTCGTGCAAAGAAGAAGGACGAGACAAAGCCTAGTGTCTCTCTCTAGCCCAACCGGGTTTGATGAAGTTCTTAAGAAAAAGGACGATCCAATATCACCTTCAATGATGATGCTGCTGTAGTACAAGCAGAAATTGGTGGATTCAAACTTTCCTGTCGCATTGACTCTGGGGCTGATGTGGATGGTATTTCTGAGAAAATTGTCAACTTTCTCGGCGATCAAGGTGTCTTCTTACCAACTCGTTTGTTCTCGAAACCTGAGAAGCTAAAGGCCATTGATGGACACGTTTTCACTCCAAAGGCACTACACAAATCAGTCCACTGATCCAAACCATGGCTGGTCCGTGCCGACTTCGCAATGTCAACGTCAAAATCCTGTCAGACAATGACAATCACGTTGTTCCCGGCAATGCTTGCGCAGGCGAAATCATCCTCGGTAATACATTCCTCAAAGCCTCTGGATTGGATATGAAGGACTTTCTGGCCGAACATTGAGCGATTAGCTTCAATCGACTACAGTAACTTACAGGTCGAAGAAAGTTCTGCGAAAGTCGGCAAACTGGGTCTCAAACTCTTGGCAAAAGATGTTGATGCAGCAGAGGATCAAATTGAACCTTCTCGTTTATGCTCATGATATCTAATGACAATTTTCCACTGAAAGACGACGATGAAATCGACTATAAGGAGTCGAATTGGAGTTCAAGACGAAAACGAACTTCAACAAGCAATCGATGACATGGTATCTCGCGGTCTGAAACATTTCGACAATCTGTCGAAGGACACTCTCGAGACATGGTCTTTGAATTCAAGGATATTTTCGTATCAAATTGGGAAATGATCCTCCTGTCAACGTTGAACCAATGCAAATTGAGTTTGAAGGTCCCATTCGCCCTATCAAGGTCCGGCAACGCACTTATTCACCTGAACAAACTATATTCTGAAACAGAAAGTTCAGGAATTGATTGATGCTGGTTACATCGTTCGTAACAATGCATCTAAGTGGGCTTGTGCTCCGCTTATTGTTCCAAAGCCTGGAAAGAGGGATTTCGATTTACAGTTGATTTGCGACCAGTCAATTCTCAAACCAAGAAGACTGTCTGGCCTATGCCACACGCAGATCCAATGCTGGCTAATCACTGGCTCCAAACTATGGTTCAACCGATTTCTCATGATATTGGCAATTTCCATTAGACAAGAATTCAGGCGAATGCCAATCATTCCATACTCCATTCGGTGTCTACAGCCCGAACCGAGTTCTCCATGGTGCAACTAATGCTGTCGCATATTTTCAATCATCTATGGAATCGCTTTTTGGACATTTAGACCTGCTGATTTACCTTGATGACCTACTGGGGTACACAAGCAATCCTTCAGATCTGCTGGCAAGACTTCGTGCAGTTTTTGAAATCTGCAAATCCAGTGGTCTGAAACTGAATCCTGCAAAATGTCAGGTTGTCACTAATGAAGTAAGTTCTGTGGACGCATCATCAACAAGAAAGGCGTCAAATTCCATCCACGTCATATGATGCTCTGACTAATATGACTGCACCTACTACGGTCGGTGCCCTAATGGAGCTTGTACATGGTGCTAACTAGATGCGAACTGCAATTCCGAAATTTTCGCAGCTTATAGCCCTACTTCACGACCTGCTCGAGTCCAATCATTCGAAGTATAACACTCGAAAGAAGATCCGATTGGTTAATCGCCCTCTTTCGGCTTGGGGGGAAGAGAAACAAGAGCATTGACAACCCTCATTAATGCGATTAAGCATCAAGCGACACTAGCAACTGTAGACCCTGAAAAAAGGCTTTGCCTCTTCACTGATGCCTCTGAACCATACTGGTCAGGTGTTTTTACTCAAGTCACTCATCAAGAGTTCAAGTCTGGAAAGCATCCTCAAGACTGGGAACAATACCCGGTTGGATTTGTATCTGGTTCATTCAAAGGATCATCGTCTCGCTGGACTATGCCTGAGAAAGAATCGTACGCCATCCTCGCTTCTACCATCCGTCTATCTCACAATCTAGTCGCATCTGGAGAATAATCATTGTTCACTGATCATAAGAATTTGTTGTACATGCTTTCTCCAAGTCGATTCAATTCTAATGTGACTAGACATGTGGTTAGAAAAGTACAACGATTGGCATTGCGATTGGCTGAGTTCAACTTCACTATCGAGCGTATCCATGTACAAGTAACATATGTGCTGATATCCTAACTCGTTGGGCAGAACCGAACTTTGACAAATCACCAGCTCGTCGAATGAGTGCGATCAAAGTTCCACTAAGAAATGAGGAAAAGGCGGATCTTCCATCTATTGATGCCATCTTTTACTCTCAGAAAAAGTATCCGTCTCCTGAGAATGAAGGGTTAACGCTTTCCAACAATGATCCGCCTCTATGGAGATACCCCCATGGTAAGATCTATTTTCCAAAAGACGATCAGGATCTGCAGCTAAGAATCGCAGTTTCTGCACATTGCGGACTTGGAGGACATCGAGGGTATACCACGACTTGTGATATTATCACGGAGAAAATGTACTGGGAAGGAATGGAAGAAGACATCAAAGCATTCGTTCAGAGTTGTCTTTTCTGTCTACTGTCTTCGAGTGGCGAAAAAGTCCGTCGACCTCTAGGATCTCAAGTTCATACCTAACGTGTTGAAGAATTGCTACACTTCCACTACATCTATATTGGTGAATCATCTAATGGCAAAGAGAATATACTCATACTCAAGGATGATTTCTCGGGTTATTGCTTCCTACGAGCATGTGAGAAGGCTGATGCTGAAACGACAGCTGATGTTCGTATGGAGTACTTCACAACATTCGTTCCAGTGCTCTGCTGGTTTTCCGATCAAGGAACGCATTTCAAAAAAGAAGTAATGGAAATTCTCGCCAAGTCTCTAGGAGCTAAGCACAGTTTCTCTACACCTTATGTGCCTGGTCAAATGGAACAGTCGAAGGAGTCTGCAAGCAAGTCCTTCTGGTAATGCGTGCTTTTAGCGCTGAATTTAAGATACCTGAATCTGACTGGCCTAGCACTGTTCCAGCCATTCAGAGTATCATCAAAAATACTCCTACTCGTCGACTTGGGGTCGAGCACCTATTACTGTTCACACTGGCATGCAATCCGGAAACCCCCTCAACCTAGCTGTGTCATCCATTAACTACCGAGATGCATCGCCTGTGGATTCGGTGAGAGTTATTCAGAGCTTAAAGGTTACTGAACAACTAGACTCTCTTTCTAATATGCATAAGGAAGTTAATGAAGTACTATAGACAACTCGTGAGGTTGGTATCATGCGCCACAACGCTAGGACCGGAGTTAATGCTTATACCCCAAATATTGGAGACTACGTCATAGTGACTAGAACAAAGGGACCGAGGAACAAGATGTTTGCGAACTGGGTTGGACCTAGGAGCATTTTCCAAATACTTTCCGACTTTATAGTCCGCATTGAGCACCTTCTTACTAAGGAAACAGAAGATATACATGTGTCGCGTGTTAAGCCATATGTGGATGCTCTTATTGGAAGAGAAGTCGAGATGCGTGAGATCGCCGATTTCTCAGATCGAATTTGGTATGCAGTTGACAAGATTAAGGACTTCCGCGTATTCAATGAGCAATTCGAAGTGCTAGTTTCCTGGAAAGGGCTTAGCATACACGGAGACTCATGGGAACCGTTGACCGTTATGTTCGAAGATGATCCAAGCAAGGTACGCGCTTAGTTTAAGCGATGCCGACTAACGGATATTGCAAAGCGAGCCAAGGACTCCTTAAAGATCTGATAACCAGCTATGGGGCGCTGTCATGAATAACGAGTACAGCCACGTATGCACTAATCTGAAATAGCGGTTACCATTCTAGATTTCTATTTTAGAACTACTAGATTTCTATTCTCTTTATTTTGATAGGCTAGTATGTATTTCTACTGCTGACTCAGCATTTCGACACTCTCTGTGCTACTCTAGTCTGAAAAAACCGGACCTGACCCGACTTCTGGTTCAGCAAAACGATCTATCTTTCACTGAAAACTCTACTACGAAAACATCCTAAGTACGAACATCCCCATCGACTAGCAGACTCGTGAATCAACGCGCAACAATATTTCAAAGCAGTAAGTGCGGTTGACGCCCATCTTGCACCGCACGGTGAAGCTCAAAATAGATTTGAAGAGGCCCTTAGCCTGTTCAAGTCATCCGTACCGGCTGGCTGCGTTGCAGCTACAGCACAGCAGATTTGGAAAACTTTAAACGACCGCTTTAAAAAGATAATAGGCGATCGCCGCGAAGCGGTCAAAAAAATAGAATCACCTCTGGTACCATTGAAGTGAGAGGGGAGAGAGAGACACTGATGGATGATTTGATGTTGGAGGTAGACGAATGGGAGGAGGCAAAGAGAGCTGAACGTGATGAGAGGACGGAATTGGACAGATGCCTTCTGAAAGCTGGGGAGGATCTAACGGCACGTGCAATATCAAGACTTCGGAATTGTATCTCGGATACTGAAGTAACGAGCAACAGTGGTGAAGAGAAAGATTCTACAAGACTGCAAAAGAGGCAGAAATGTGCGAACCCGCCAGACTCTGACGGAAAGGAGGTCAACTTGATAAGCGAGCATATCAAGCCACAAAAGGAACTTGAGGAAAAACAGTTGAATATAGAGGAAAGGCGGCTAGAATTGGAGGTCCAAAAGAAGAACGAGAAGTGACTTGTTTGGAACGTGCTCATGAGAATGAGGCTAAACGCATCGCGGTGGATGAGAAACGGGATGAGCTCGAACAGCTTCGAATAGCCATTGATAGTGAATAGCGGAAAGGCGCTATTGCGGATCTTAAGGAAGTCGGATCCATCCTAGGAGTTCTAGTGAAAAAACTCCAGTAAGCTTCCTTTCTTCTTTCTCTGCTCACCACCTAGTCTGGCCTCGTTTCGCTCAGACTCGCTGTGCAGGACTACAGCGACGATAGCGGGAGCGGGTGACGCGTGAGAGCAGGGCGAGAAGAAACAAAAAAGGTGGTTTTACTGAACGGACATGTACCTAGCTATGCTAGGTGGCAAGCACAGAAAGTAGCTACTCGTCTGTTCACTTCCATGATGTAAACACAACCTAACGTTCCAAAGCAAAGAGCTGGCTTTATATACCAAAGAAATAGGACTTTTCCTTACAGGAAGCATTCGCTTGTAATCTTGTTTAGACCATATCTGCTTCAAGTTTTTGTAGGTCCACTCAACCGCCTCACGAACGGCACTCATTTCTCTATTTTAGAGCAGTTCCGGTTCGGTGGCAGAAGTGCGTTCAAAATCCACCTGCAGCCATGCACGGAGTACATACACCACGTCTCCGTGAATGTAGTACTGTCTCTCACCTGTAAGCATAAAAGATTGAAGATCGTTACCAATTCCACTTTGCCGCTAAAGCGCCATGTCATGTCGCTGCCCGACCTCAGGTCCATACAAGCTGAACATGAGCCCATCTGGCGTTGTTATTTTCTGATATAGGAGGCCATGAAAACACTTGCGTCCCAAGTAACACGCTCATTGCAAAGCCCCATTACCTCCAGGTCTGCTCATTCGTATTTTAGTGCAGCCTATAAAGCCGACACAGTTATCCAGCGGTGCTCCCTTCCCATGGATAGCTGCCGCATACATTTCAGCCCTCTCCACCATCAGATCTGACCGAACATCTCTATAAGGTGCCCTTGCCCCAAATGAAGGTTTCAACTACCTCCCAAAATACTTCCGACAAAGCGGAAGCCCGCATGCCAAAGACAGATTCAAAATCGCAACACCTGGTAGGGAAAGATAGTCGTTTTATAACTATATGTAGCTGTGATAGGATCACAGCGGTAACCGGATCGTGACGTGACGCCAACGTCCAAGAACGAAAGTTGCAGACTGTTCCGATTTCGTTTCATGGGAAACGGATATTAGTTAGAGTATGCTCTTCGCTGTACGCGTTGAGGTTGAACTGCATAGTACTTATGTCAAGTGAACGTTCGCAAATGCGATGTATGTCGCGTCTATCGTGAGCAAATTTACAACCGTTGTGCAGCAAAATATCACCTTCTGCGTCACTTGCAATAGCGAACAGAAGTCGTCTGCGGCGGGATCTGAGTCGCTGTTTCGCCTTTCAATGAAATAGTCCTTCTGACTCATGACTGCAGTACGCGGAAAGAGCCATACTGCTAACTCTTTCACAGTAATAATCATATGCGCTCTAGTTTGTGAAGTTTTGCACAGCGTAATCGAAATTCAGGAACAATTTTTGAAAAATGAGTTTCAACACGTGTTTCATTTTCACTTGTCATGAGCAATTGAATTTTACTCCGTAAGCTCTCTAATATTTTGAAATATTACGAAATATTCGTGTACTTTTGAGTGCGTTTTGACATAAATGTATTCATCTATAGCATTTTGAATACCATGTGACTTCCAGAAGGGGGGAAATGTGGGTGATGACGTAAGAAAACCCACAAGACCCAACAATCAAACTCAGCTCCATAGAAAATCTATGCGCTTTCCCCCAGCTGGCTACATTAGAACCACCTATTTGGTGTTTCAAGCACAGGGACGTCGCTACACCCATTCTACAACTGCATCCTCCTCTAACAATTTACCTTCTACTACCTCGATGCAGTCTCCGCTACCGCACCAGAGCACATAATCCCGCCCCATCAAGTTACAAAGCTCACCCACCTCTGTATTTTCATAACGTTCTCTGTCTGATTCCGTAGAAAACAATTGAGGACTCCTGCAAGACAGACGCTTCTTTCGGTTGTATCGAAGCAACTCGCATTGTCTTCCTGTTGATAAGGTGAGCTACTTGCATACCAAGTTTCTTCAAATAGCAACGCAAAGTCGACATGTCAAAGCTTCTAACTTAAAGATTAAGGGTTTCTCTGTAAAAATTGCTTAAAAATTCGCTTCAAAGATTTTGATATCAGCGTATTGGGTAAATACCAGTCTGCCTCAGTGTTATTTCAAGAACGCAATAAAGATGGAATCAAATTCCTGCAAACTCCATTTTGCTATATAGAAAAATAGAGGCTCCAGCAATTAAGCAACAAAAATGCGATGGAAGAATTTAGATTATATTTTCGGATATCAAAAAGCTGAAATAAGCGATATATCGTGGAACATGCTTTTTTTCGCACCAAAGCCGGATTTTGCCAAGCTTAAGAGGAATCTTTTGTGTTGGGAAGAACTATACACAAAAGCGAGAGAACAAGCTGTCTAGCAGTTAGAAAAAGGCATGGGGTTTACAGACTATAAAGATCAGATTACCAACCTTCCATGGTGAATGTACAAAAGATTTCAAATACGTGGGCTGTTTCAACTTGCGCCACCTTTCTTTCTTGCAATTGTGATAACTTGATGAATTTTTGATTAAAGAGCTTATCATTGCAAGTTAAAGCCAACTTTCATCTCTACGCTGCTCCTTGTTACGCTGCAGTGGTGCCGCCTGAAGTCTCCAATATGGGATCTTCTTGTCTATTCTATTCTCTCCCCACAGATGCTCAGATATCTGGCTATTACAATAATTTCTTACTCCAATCTGCATTTACGCGGGATTCAGCGGCTCATTTCTCAGTCCTTGGTGTCATCAAAACTTAATCTGCTCCTATAAATGCCCTAATCTGACGCTCCAAAGCAATTATCTATACCTCACGGCCTTTAGCAGCCACATCATTCTAACATTCGGTAAGTTATTTCTAAGTTACCTTTTTAAGGGCATCGCGTTCTTCTTTCTCAAGAATGAGGTCATCCATGACTGTCTCTTCCTCCACGACTTCCATAAGATTCCCAAACACGCCTCACTAGCTCTCATGCCAGTACGTGCAGATAGGACGTTTCAAGACTTGCCCCTGAGTGTTTTCAAAGACAGTTAGGGTCAAAAAGGATACGTGCTTCAGTGGTCTATCAAGAAATTTCTGGGACACCCTGTCGACCTCTTCATCAAGCTTGTATTTAGGCAATTGCTCTCGAATAATGTAAAGAAGCAGAATGTTATACGTTTTCGTAAAAATAAAACTTATCGGCTTCGTGTAGCTATATTTACATGGAAAGTATCCAGGGGTTCGTGAAATAGTGTGGAAAGACAATATTGAGGGTCTTTCGGTGTATATTGATTTTCATGGGCGCTCATAGTAGGATAATGACCGATACATGGGGTTTGTCTTGGAGGAGCGTCGGGGATCGTTGAGAAAAAGAGACTACGCCGGGTTAAAGGTTGGTTGTCGAGTATTCACTGTGCTGGTGGGTATGTTGAACACTTCCTGTGCGTGGGTTTTTACAATCTTTTGGACTGTTCAAGAGAGGGGTAGATTTGGGTCAATTTATTATATGGAAAGTAATGTCATTCCCTGAAGTGAAGGCACATGTTCTACTAGGAATTTCAGGTGTGTTTGTGTGAAATAGTGTATTAAGTATGGGCAGCGAGAATGTTTCCCTGGCCAATCCGCTTTTGTTAGTAGATTATATCATTTTCTGAATGTTTTTTCGTTATAGTTTCGTACGATGCATACAGCAGTATAAAAGGGCTACAATTTCTCTAATTTCTTATAAACCTTCTTTTCGGGATATTTATCAAATCCGGGGCCCCCTTATTTTTAAATACTCTTGGGTTTAGAGCCGACCCCAATACAGTGAGCGGCACGTTATGGGGACAGTATGAATGAAATTATGTAAAGAAATTAATGAACGAATTTTTTATGGCCAGAAATAATAGATAGTGTCCAGCTTGCCAGTTGGCTAATTATTGGTAGCCGTACAAAAATCTTCAAAAGTATAGCAGTTTAGACATTTCTATAGTATTTTTCTGAAACTTAACAGTCTTCTCAGATAATCATTGAAATTGTATACTTGTACAAGCACAAAACCAGACGTTATTTGAAGTTTATACATGCGTTCTTTTTCAAAAGAGCGTAGGGGTTTAGCTAGCCGTGACACTATTCAAGCTTTCAGCGAAAGAAATAGGGAGGAAACGGGGATGAAAAACTCGGGAAATTATTGATCATTTTCGCGGCAGCCGGTAGTCTAACATGTGTGTTGGTGTGGCTCAACTTTGTCTGTAGTGTGAAGGGAAAAGTCTCTACGGATATTTTTACGCCTTTTATGTGTCTCTTGCAGCATTTACGGCAGCAGATGGTCCAGTCGAGGCTCTAATCTTGGGAGAGATAGAAGATTGTATAGTATATTGCTAGTTCAAGTCCATCAAGGCACCTTAATGAGCGCCTTAATTAGTATTTCTGAGCATTTTAACGACCTGAGCATATATATAGTCGATATTTTCTCAAAAAATCTCTTTGCCTTCACAAATTTCTTCTCTTCAATAATTTAATACATATTACTTCGGTATCAGATACTCCTCTGATACATCCGAACCTCGCCACTAATCCACTTCCGATGGGGCTCAAGCCAGCGCTCCAGTACACCTTTGCGTTTCTTATTATGGAGTCAGCAATAACAGGGAGCATGTTACTCAGTATGCATAATTTCTGACGGTAGGACTCTGTCAAAGGATGCCAATTAAATGAAAGTTAGATAAAATCACAAATATCATTATTTTAGTCATGATAGGACTAGTAAAACTATCGATTTTGCATAAGAAACATCCAAATACCACAAAAGGATCAAAAAGTTGTCAACCATTGCATATCACTGCTCACTTCCTAGCCGTGATGTTGGCAGTTAATAGAATTAATTTTTGGATAGATCGCTCGCAAAACCTTGATCGCATCATTCTAAACTTTTCCAGTAAAACATTGATTAAAATTCGTATCAATAATTTGAATATAAACCAAAATGAAAAAAGTCTAGTCATTTTTTTCTCATTATTTGATTTTTAGGCCTCCCCCAATGCGACTCGCACCTCTTTTCTAATATTTAAAAGTTAGAGACAGTCCAAAGATTGCAATTACTCGCATAGATACGAATAATGCTTGGAAATGGAGAGAAATTAGCTTTAAGCCAATATAAGCTTATGCTTACCGCCTAAGTAGCCATTGTCTTCCTCGATACTTCTGGTTGGCCTAAACGATTTCTGAAATGATAATCTGTTGCGCAGTGGACCTTGAGGAGTATTTCACGCACCTTCTGCACATGTTACAATATTCTCATGGTATTCATATTAAAAGCTTTCTGCAAAAAGGATTTTTAGGCGAAATATCAAAGTGACAACAAAAACGGAGGGATCAACACATCAAAGGATGAGGTGATTTTTTAAAACCTCGGCCAAATTTTCCATCGAAAATCGTGCGTTGGTATGGGCAAATATTTCAAAAAGCTCCATAAGGTATATAGTATTTTGGAATCACATTTTGCTCGATGCCTCCTCCAACATTGTGATTTTGAATGATTATCTTGGAAATTGGCGGTGCTTTTATATCGTCTCAAGCAATAGACTGTCCTTCTAATTAAACCAAATAATAGAAGGCACTTATGGATATCATCGTTACTTGGCCCTGTCGTATCTATCACTTAACTGTAATTGCATATTTATTTTTCCATTAAAACAAGCGTCTCGTTCTATAGTCTGAGAAAGTCTGCTGCATTTTCACGCCACACAAGGTTGGGAGGTGCGGAAGGCATCACTTGTTGCTCCCTTTGAAGTAATGATACTCTCTCATCCCTTTATTTCTCTTGCTTAATTTCCAGGCATGGCTTTATTACGATTTTGGTGCTTGTACAAAAATTTGATTCTTAAACTTTGTGTTTTACTACTGCTTTTTTATTGATACATTTTGCGTTTTTTGATAGTTTCTTTGTGTCGCGTTGGTTACTTCAACAAGAGGAACCAACTGGAAGAGGACATCAACTCCAACATCACCTTCCATTATCTTGTGGCCTCAACGTGGTTGAAGATGTCCAACAAGATTATTTTGCACATCGTTGTGTATCACAACATCATCTTAAGGGACCAAGATATTCGTTCCCACACTTGAATTGATCTAACGCCTACATCATTGTTTACAGTAGGGCTTTAACATGGAGAAGAATTGCCATGTTTTTGCTGGATCTAGATAGGAAAATAGATATAAAGGCATTACATCTGACATTGGCTCAAGTCAAGTAAAATCAGGTAGGGGAGCTAAATATAATGTATATTACCCTAAAAAATAGAGTGGACACAAAAATTAAGAGTTTCAAGAGCACTGATCGGCTTTTTTCCAAAAAATTGTTAGTACAGAAAACTAGGGATAATTACAATATTCGACAACCATAACGGCAATTAAATTGAAACTTATCCCTTTTCGGGCTCGGAAAACGGCAAAAATGACTAAAATTAAATATTGTTTCAAAATACGACAATTGAAACAGATGTGTTCCCTGAACCGGGCATCAGAACTTGTAATATTTAAAGGAATGCATTGAATTTGCTACAGATAATGTATTACTGTCCGAAATTGTTGGACAAAATGCGGTGGCCGAGGTTTATTAGAGTTATTTATCCGCTTCAAGCTGTGCTACTAATAGTAATAATCATATTGAGTTGCTGTATGTCGATGAGCAGTTGTGTGTGTTGTCCCTTGCAAAACGTATTTGTGACGAGCACTGCTCTGAGATGAGCAGTCAGTCTTTGAAGGCATTAAGGCGCGCTCCCTTCGATTGAAGAAGCTCGGCTCTACGCAGCAGAGAAGGATCAAAGGCTTCTTCACGTAAGCATCGATCTGATTAGCCGTTTCTCCTCTGGTGGTACAGTAAAGGCATACAAGTTGCACACGTGTATGCAGGGTAATTGAAAACCCATTTTAATTGAATTTTTTTTCAATTCAGTGTTATCATAATGTCCTGGCAATTAAACAGGATATACAAAAAAATTCTACGGCATTCATTAATTCTTTACCCTAAAAAGCGAAAATGGATACTTCGAAAAAGGCTAACTTACTGATTATTTTTTGCGGTATTGCTCTCAATATCATAAAGACAGCACTCATGAACACCCATGAATGCCCCAAACGACATGTAAGGCAGCGAATTGTCAATTTTCGACCACCCTTATCCAATTGCAGCTTTCAATTCCACAACGTTATTAAACTGCCTAAAATTTATGAAAACAGCGCGCGCGAGTATTCCCCATTTGTTCAATTGGTTTTAAATTCGGAATACGGGAAGATTATTCTATTGCACTTCTGTTTTTCGAAGCCAGCCGTTCTTTCATAACATTCGCTGTAAGAATTGCTGCATTATCGTTTGGATGATATTCGGCGGCAAATGGTAACATAAACTCCTGCAAGGTGTTTTTATTGGCAAAAGGATTATTTTTACTGCTCAAAAAGACAAGATCTTTCTTCCTTTCCCCAAAATTTCGGCCAGATCATAACCAAACCACCACCCATCTGGCGAATCGAATAAATATTTTCCTCTGTCCGTAAATCGTGCTAGTGATACGCTAAGTTATCAGGACCACGGAGGTTATTATTTTCTCACCACAAGACAAAAAAAGGTCCCAATTTGACATGGTCTAGGATGACCGGGCTCGGGCCTACTGTTCACGAGAGTTCTTGAGCGTCTCTGTGAGAAATAACGTTTTCGTAGCCTTTCTATGGTCCAAATTGGGCTTTGCTGAGAGAATCTGCTGGGTTCTTCTCGCCGTAACCTGCAAACTGAGAAATTCTTAGATTATACTGGTGCTTGCATCATCTTTGGAGGCATCTTGGATGATAATTGTCCTATCTTGAGGTGAAATGTTTGACTATACATTACCCTGTTGCCAGTTACTGTACACTGCGAGATCTTTCAAGGAGATTTGGATCGCTTTCCGCGATTTCTCATGGCAGCGGAAATCTCAAACACTGAAAATCTCTCTTGCTGCTATTGCTGCTCTAGTTGGCTCAATTTTCTAACAAGTGGCATGTCGATGAGTTGAACTTGCCTGGATTGTTGTTTGGAGGTTTTTGAAGCCTAAGACTCATGTTTACATAGACCAGTTTTTCAATTTTCGTGGCTACTATCCATCCCGCTCTAAGGTTCTTCCGCATCTTGAAGTAGCCACTTCTCTCTTTTCAAGAGGCTGACAAATTGAATTTAAATGAATCTTTGACCATCTGTTTTGGTTTTTTTATAAGATAACTTTGATCTGTTTTTCTGAAATAACCACTTAGGGTCCTTTAAATTGTGTATAAGGGGCGTCGCTCTATAAGTTTTGATTTTTGACTCTGTTAGACTGCAATATTACACATTAGTGCAATTTAATAGGATTTATGAAGTATATAAAGGACACTCGAGTTCTCTCTGCAATTTGCAATCCTCCAAAATTCCTTCGCTCTACAAATTTTCGATGGGACAAAAATTAGGAAAGAGCAACAACCAATCGATTGGCTCTATGTTTTTCAGCGAGTTGTGATGTACAATATTGAGGCATATATATGTGTGTGGGCTTGAATCCGGATCGCGAGGACTGCCCCAAAAAAAGAACGCAACTCTTTTTCACCCCTTTTTGTATATCTAAGTTCTTGTGTAGCTCAAACAATAATAATAGAACTGAAACATGGTTGAACCCAGAACCACAATATAATAATGCACGCGGATAATCAACCCAGCTATAACGATTGGTCTTCGTAAGCTCTACCCAGAAATATCGAACATGTCTGCAACTTGGCCCGAAAGGGCAAATATCAACGCTAAAATTCCCTCTAAGTTACCCAAAATAGCTCTGTCGCGATTTTCTTGGGTGTAATATACTTTTTTAAACATATTTTCAGTCAATGACCCGTTTACAGGTGTTTCAAGGCGTCTGGACCGCCGGGATGTAGGATAGGGCCTCCAAGGGGAATTAAGTTACCAATCTGATCTGTAAAAACTTCACACGGGGGATTGGACGGGCATTTTCCCGGGCCTTTTCCGTGTACCAACCGACCATCAATTTTTTGCCAAATGCTTACACTACATACATGCTTCTCAAATTCAATCATCAAGACAGCCATCCAGATCATTGCTACTGTACGCAACCAGTTTCAAAAAAACGGCACAGTTCAAAAAAGGGTTAAATCAACCCGTCTGGAAACATAATGCAAAAACATCACCTTGCCGAGAGTCATCAATATCTCCCTCGTGACTAACTGAACAACAAATAAAAAACGAATGACAACAACGAAACTTTATTTTTCCAACTAGGCTTTCGCCTTCTTCCTCTTTCGTGTAGTGCAATGGGCGATCGACTTGTGGTGTAGCCGTTTGACGTAAATGCCTTTGGCAACGACAGAAGGAGAGACACACACAAAGACTCACAGGGCGTCTCGATACCATCTTTCTCATTAAGCGACCTGCGTCGCAGTAGCCCAGGAAGTAGCCCGTGAGGGAGACTTCTTGGAGTGGTAGAGCGGGGTGTTCCGTAAGGTGGCTTAACCGAGTAGGGGCTCTTCGGGTTTTAAGGCCGAGCCGTGCTCCTTAGGAACGGTGGATGTCTTTAGGACGGAAATATCTTGTCCTCAGGGCAAAAGAGTGTCTCAAGTCCGGTAAGACATTGTACTCCGGACGGAAGTGGTCGTGACGGGCTGTGCTGAGCACCGAAGCGTCACGCGGAAGGTCTAACGGAGCTGAAATAGTTCTCCTTAGGAGCGAATAGTGACCCTATGTCACTGTGGCAACGTAACCAACTTGTATATAGTCCCCGGTCACCGGGGAGCCAAAGGCGAATGCTCCTAACTTGTAGAACTGGTAGACGTAGACGCGACTAAGCCAAAAAAAAGGAAAGAAAGGGACCCTCCGGGTGGTTAGGTCAAGCAATGGCCAAAGCCGCTCAGGACAGGTGTTAGTCTACAAAGCGAAGTTTGGTAACAAGTCCCAGCCAGCACTGTGGTTGGCTTTCTTTAGCGTGAGCATATAGCTCAATTAGTTTGCTTAAATAATAGTTAGTATGACACTATACTACAGTAAACAACACGTTAAATTAGCCAAAGTCAGTGCCAGGCCCTTGAGAGGTGAGAGTTAGGCTCACGTTAGTTAATAAATACCTTGACACTTGGCCCAAAAGGAGAGCAGGGCCCTACAAAATATCAGACCCCTGAGGGGCGTACTGCGTGGCCCGTGTGGGGCAATCCCAAGTGACATTACAGTTTCATGTATTTGACACTGTTAGGAAACTCAGTGTCAGTCACTTTTGGTGTCAATAAATGTCATCAAAATTTGAGGTCCGAATCGAACAAACATGCCAGCAAGGCAGCATGGGTATTGCTTGCAATATATTTTGCACAGACCACATCCGCGCTTACTTAACCTCCATCCCGGACCGGCCGGTCTCACAAGTTACTTGAGACGTATACGCACAATCTGCGAACGTCAAACTTTCACTGCGTCTTCTTCCCTTCCGAATTTTTGAGCGCGTAAGTTGGATACGTTTCCTTGTTAATCCGAAAAGAGCCACCAAATTGTGGCGCTTTTCCTTTGCTTTCCCTCACTTTGAGTACTAATACGAACTTTCTAACACCAAACTTCTCAGCTTCAATTGGAGCCTCTTTCTCCGGCATTATGCGTTCTGCAAACGTCTTCGCACATTCAATTACCCTCAACTCATCATTCGAAACCCGGGTCAGGCTATTCCCATCGGCGTCAACGTCGTCAATGACGGACTGAGACTGGACAGCCTCCGCCACATCAATCACCAGAAGGTCAGGCAACCGTATGCGGCATTCAACGCCATACATCAATTTGAACAGCTATAACCCATTTATTCCCTTCCAAACACGGTATGCTTATTCCTCTGTCCCTATTACATGATCCCAATCCTTTCCTGTACTCCGAACAACTTTTGCTATGGCGCGCATCATGGTCCCAGCCATTACTTCCGCCCTTGCATTCGCTTGAGGTGTATACGTACTCACCGAATTCCACTGCGTCCCATGTTCTTTCAAATATCCTTATTAAATGCGTCGGCGATTAATGCCGGACCATTGTCAGCTATAATCACCCTCACCATTCCCAACTGACCAATTATCTCTTCCTGCATAAAATCTACTGCGACTCCTCCTGTCTCACCCTTGGTGGACCTGACTATTGGCCACCCAGTCAAGTACTCAACTACAAGCAACATGAAACGGTTATTTCTCTTCTTCATTGGCAGAGGACCGGTGAAGTCCATTTAAAATATCTTAAGACGCCCATCACTCGTTCTCTCATAACAGAATTGTACCTTTCCAATGGTGCCCTCTTTTGGCACTTATCGCAGGACTTCACAAGCTTTTACTCATCCTTTGCCACTCCAGGCCACCAAAAGCGTTCATTTACAAATTCATTTTCGGTTTTCCGATCCCAATGAACCACGAAGTCGTGAGCAGTTCGCAATACTCCAGCGCGTGCTTCAATCGCGGAACTACTCTCGGTACGTCTTTCGTACGACGGATCATCACGCCGTCGGACAAAAGAAGCATTTCGCTTGGCGTCGGTACTCCTTCGCAATACCCTTTCGTTGCTTAGCCCTTCCCCCTTCAAAGCCAAAATTGATTCTTTCCCTTGCTCGCTCAGCTGCGTTCCTTTTCCAATTCTGTTGAAACCGAATTGCGGTGTCTCTGTTCTTTGTACCTAACAGTAATCTTATAGGCAATTTATGAAGCTTTAAAGACTTCCGTTCTTCCATTTCCGTTCTATCTCTACGTGCTATAAAGACTGATGGTGCTACTATAATTTCGCCTACTTAATTTTCGATTATTTCATAACATCCATCTTCCTGATCCATTCGATTTAGAGTTTACACCCTTTAAATAAATTGACATAGCGGCCCGGTGAACGTAAAAATTATCGAATACGGCCATCTCTTTGCTATTGAACGGTAATATTGGTGTTGCTATTAGGCGGCAGAAAGGGGTCCGCAATTGAGGCGCCCGAGTGGGGCGGCAGGAATGAAGAGGGAATTGTTGGCCCGTTTCGTGCGCGTAATGGAGGAGAGTAGAGGGAAAGCAAGGGATCGCGGGTGGCAGCATCGGCAGGGCCGAGGTATGGTGTAGTCGCGACGCGAGTAGCGGCGCGGGAGAGAGAAAAGCGGAAGTAAAGCAAGAGTGTCGCGTTGGGTGGCGAGTTGCAGTTGTTGGGATTTTTTCTTGCATCTCGCCCGGCGGCTGAGTGGTCGAGATGCTTTTAATACTACAGTGCAAAATAATTTCAAGTTATACACGTGTATCTAAAATGCTAATTATTCCAAATAAAGCCCGCTTCCAGCAAAGTGCGGTCTTGCCGCTTGGGCATATAACCACCGCTGCATGTGCTGATCAACTTCGCGCGCTGCATGGGTGCCGCTATGTAGTTTTTTTCGCACGCTGTACCAATTGTGATTGTGACTTTACGCTTAAAGAAATTCAGAAATAAATTTCACTTTAGTAAAGAAATCGTCATACAGGTCAGTGAAAAAAGTAAATTTACTCACGCGTATTTTTTTATCAATTACGCTGAAATCGGGAAGTTGATTATAGTACTACAATGGGAGGGCAAAGTAGCATCCAAGAAGTACCCTTACCCCTCCCCTCCCCCACCTTCACCTCCGAGCCCCTTATCAATACCGGTCATGACGAAAGGCAGGATAAGTGACTACACCAAGACCGGTTGTCGGGGAAAGGCATTCAAGTGGAGCCAAGCTCAAATACTCATCGCAAGGAAGCGTCAACCAGCGTCTAACACGGCTTTTGCTAGTTCGCTAGCAGTACTACTTACTGCTTACAATTTTATGCAGATGCAAAAAAAATGACTACACGAAAACAGTGATAAGGAGCAGAAGAAACAGCTTATCCCTTTTTTCTTTCAACTTTAATTCATTTGAAAACAGAGACTGCTTGCAATTATTCCATTTTGAGAAACGACATTTTGAACTTTTTACAAAAATAGTTGCATTGCCAGTTACGCAAACAGCTGCATCTAGAAATATGTATTCCGTTGATGGTATACGTTTTACCTGCATAGTCTTAAGAAGACTGGACAGGCCTGCACATTGGTCTGAAATTGAGATAATATTTGGAAGGCATTCCTCCCAGTTATCTGAACTTTTTTGGGAGGGTTTGGAGTGGATGTTGACAACCAACAAGTCCATGTTGACTGCTAGATTAAGTTCGGAATTTATGAACTACAGGGCAAGTCGATACGCGTATTGTATTCGTTCTAAGACAAATAGACTATCCAATTGTGTTGTATTTATTTACGGTACAATCAATGGAATAGCATGACCTAGTGGAAGCCATATTATGCAACTGGTGGCCTACAATGGACATAAAAGGAAGCATGCGATGAAATTTCAGTGTGTAACTGCTCCAGATGGACTCATAATTCATTTTTTTGGCCCTGTGAAGGGATGGAGGCATGACTGGACGTTGTATATTACGAGTGAAATGGAGGATGTCCTTTCAAATGTGTTGAATGTGAACGGTAATCAATTCTGTATCTACAGTGATTGCAGGCGTAACAGAAGGGCTTTCACGGAAGTACCGTTCAATGTGAGCCATCCGCAACCCTACCGAACAGCTTTCAACAAATGAATTGGGGTGTGTCACGTTACAGTTGAATGGATATTTAAGGAGATCAAGGCATACTTCACGACAGTCGATTTCAAACGAAAGATGAAGGTGATGTAGTCACCCTTTGGGTCTCTTTACTTGTCTTCTATGTTGTTACACAACATCAGGGTAAGTCTGGGCCCGCCTCAGGCGTCTCTATTTCATGTCCACCACAGCAATCAACGAGCATCTTGAACTATTGTACTTCAACAGAGAGTAAAGTAATGCAAGCCCACCGCCCCGAGAAGCGAGGACACAGTCCGCAGGGCTGAGCCTGAGGCAAAGCCCACGGACTTGCGAGCGGGGAAGCTACCAATTTCTGGAGTGTGTTCTGCAATTTAGAAGTAGTAACATGGCCCTAAAACTCCCTGAAAATGAAATCATACCTGCGCACAAATGCCTCCATCAACAGCTTGAAATTGTCAAGTTCCAACTTTTGGGACGCTTTCAGCTCACAGTGACGCTCGATACGGTTCTTTTCACGTTCGAGATGATTCAAAAGCAAGCCGCCCACGCTCCAAATTCAAGCGTTACATATCCCACCTCCACCCTCGCCAGATCAGCGTCGCGTAAGTGCATGGCAAACCTGTCCATTTCTCCAGTTGAAATAAGTTCGTTGTTCTTTCTCGACGTTTTGACTAGGCGCTGAGACCCAACCCTCTCCCTTGCTTCATCAGTAATTCCATGGTCTGAATTGTCAGAGCCGAAGTGGTTCGTTGCAAGAATCATAATTTACATCCTAACTCTTTCCTTCTCTTGATCTAGCTCCTTCGCAGCTTGCTTCTCCGACCCATTTCTCGTCTTCATATCCTCCTGCTCTTCTCGCACTATAAAAAGGAGCTCATTCATCTCCCCCACCTCACCACCAACCCCCGATCGAAGCTGTTCGCGCTTATCAGACTTGTCGAAGAATGACTGAAGCCTCTTATTCCTATTTTTTGCACATTTTGCGGACAACTTTTGCGTGATCTCGGATTTACGTTTACCTTCTCCGCCATCACCTCGAAGCGCTTCGACACGTTGCCGTAAGATGCGATATGGGCCTTTGTCGCCGCCACCTCGCCAAAATAATAGGGCCTTCTTCAGACGAAAAACTCGAGTGAAGTCCTTTTTTCTCCTTGTCTGGGAAGGCGGTAGTGTTGAGATAACTTTGGCGCCAGGAGGAGCTCCCTCGTTACTCACCTCTTGTTTTTGACTTTCAACCTGGGTACTTACTCGTTCACACTCATCGCTATGGTCTGCGTTTTCCGTTTGTACCAGAGCAAGCGGGTGGATATTGTTTTTGAACATGATGCAGGGAGATAGGGGAGAGATGGGGGGAGATGGGGAAGGACCCGATTTGCCGCGGGCGGCGAAGATTTTTGCCAAAACCCCTTGAGATTACTGTTTGTTTCCCGCGTAAAAATTTTTCACAGCTGTTCACTAACTGGTAGGATTTCAGGTGTGTTCTTCACAAGACAAATGCAGAATTCTGCAATTGAATTGCAGTCTGTAATTTTCAGTGAGGTTTTAGTCCTATTTAATTCTAAAAAAGCCATAGCGTAAACACACTAAGAGCATCTCTACCGCATCCTGAAAAATGAATTCTATCGGCTATTTCATTCTGGCCGGAAAACACACAACTCTACCGCAGTAAATAACATCTATTGTTATCATAATCGTTGTCTTCTATTGGAAAAATTTATGAAAACGTGCCGGTGATAGACTCAAATCTTCGTCTATCGAGTCAAAAAGATATGCCATTCTGGCGCCTGTGATTGGCTTCTTCCTAGCTTCTTCCTGCCAAAAGTCACACACGCCAAAAATATTCACACAAACGAAATGCGCGCTCTGAATACATCGGTACCTGCCCTCGATTTCCCTCAAATGTATTCGAGTATATAGAATATTCTTCACTGTCAACATTGTGTAATTTGAACATAAATGTACTTTCATCCCGCCACATTGTCCAACTATCACGGGATATAAACTGGGCTGTTACCTCAAAACAATACATGTCCTGTTTTATTTTACATTAAACTTAAGCTAAGACTCTAGGTATTGCTGTAGATCTCACTAATTGTTCGTACTTAGCTCTCACACGTCATTGGAAAACATTTATGGTACGCAGCGAATTAGAAAGTACCTCTAGTTTCGATTCTACATGTGCTCGATCAAGTCTCTTAAGAGACATGTGGTCTACAGAACTGGTGACGCGGTCTGACCTGGAGGATACCATAGAAGCCCAAACGCCATCATTGAAGGCGGACTGTAATAGCTCCCGTGTCACCTCATGGTACTCCCATTTGAACTGTTCCCCTCCTCGAAACATTGCTAAGGCTTCATATATTATACTGTAAACCACTCATTCCACTTTTGTAGCTATATCGAAAAGACTCCACAATAATGCTGTGAAGAAAAACTCACGTTTTCATTACGTAAAGCATATTTTGGCGTGACTTCAGACGAAAAGGCCTTTGTAATATATTGAACCTCGCGCCAAGTACTCCAAAAGCTCTTTCTATATCCTTTCTCATTCCTACTTGGGACTTCGAGTATAACGTTTCCTTCCGGTTGCTACATTCGGCAATTGGTTTTGCAAAGATTGCCCACGTCGGATAAATTCCATCTGAGAGATAATATGGCAGCGACCGCTCAGTCCTGTTCAATTTTTATGGTAAAGAGGGAGAAAAAGAACCTTCCATAATGCTCCGTATTGTGTGAGAGCTGTCCAGTACGTTGATATCATTACAAGAACCGGGTGTTCCGAAATGCAGATGCCAAATCCACAGCTCTCCATCGCAAATGGCTTCCAAAACCACTGTTGGTTTTTTCTTTTCCCTTGTACTGACCAGCCCAAGCTATTGGGCAATTATTCCACTTCGAGTGTTGGCAGTCAATACTGCCCATACATCTAGCAAATTCACGAGCCGCATTTATTTTCATAATCCTTTTGAGGTCATCATCAGTTGGCTGACGAAGATACTCCGGTCCCAATTCATCAATGACCACTCGACAAGACGCTTTTAGAGAGAGAAGGTCAGAGTCTTCAGACACTTGTAGATACTCATCTAATGCATCTCCAGCTATCTCGTAAGCTAGCATTCGGAGCGCAGCGACGATTCGCACCAAGGGATGGATTCCTGGCATGCCTAAGCCATTGGATCTCTGCACGAGTATACTATATATTTTCCGATCACTTTGCTAAAGACACGATCGAAAACTGTATGAGGCATATGGAAAGGTCGCTCGAAAGATTCTTCTCCATACTTCGGTACCGATGCGAAGTAGTCCGCTCGTAATCTGTCCAGAGCGCCACAAAAGTCACGCTTTGCATTCGGAAGCTTTTCCGAGCGAGATCCTAGTCGCGAACGTTCCAGAGAGTTGCCTACGGAAGACCCAGGAAGCATTCTCGTAGCAAGGAGATAAAAGAGGGTCTCATCCTCGCTAGAGTCTTCGGAAGAAGAGGATGTTGATGCCATCTGTCACATCATCGTCTTCATAAAAAAGAAGTCTCCGTATTTATTCAACCCTACCGCAGTCTCCAAATAAGAAAGAAAATATTATTTTCCATTGCAGAATTTCCAGACGAAGTCTATGCTTTACAGGATCCAATAAAAATGGTACACTTGATAAAAAATTGGTGCATACATTTCATTTTTCATGTTTTGGTACAGTAGTAGAGATGCTCTAATAACTTTTTATTTTATTGATAGGGGGGTAAACTGTAATGCGATCTGCTAGGAACCTGTAAGCAACTATGTAGCTTTGGCGGGGGGGCACACGTGGGCATGTTGGACCACAACCATCACTGGAACTGCACACGTGTACCAGATGGACTAGCTCAGTTGGCAATAGATGCTGCTAAACTGGGGCGTCCAGGCCGCTGTCACTTCTCGCTTCTAGAGTTGTTTGCACTGCCGCCGACTCGATAAGTCGCCGCTCTGACCGACATGGCTCGTTAGTAAAACGCAGTTCGTTGATTCCGAATACGGCCCACAGAGTAACGACGGCCACTGCGGCCCTGGAGAAAGTTTCACGCTTCGAGTCATTGCCTCACTGTTAAGCTTACTGTAAAGTGTTTTCGCCATTGCTGGTACACATGCAGCAGAAGCAAGCAAAGGATGTGACCTTGTTTATCACGGCTCCAGTTCTGGATTCAACGAATCCGAAGAGATGATTTCTTCCCCGTATAGGAAGTTATGGTCGTCTTTAGCAGGATAGAAATAGACTTCGTCTCACGTTTTCCAATTACCCAGTGTAAAAGCGATGTTGACCTTTAATGGAAATTTAAGCGGTATTTACACTGGATTTGTGGTGTCATCTTGCGCATCGCGCGGTTCCCATACTGCAAAACTTGTCGCGCTAAACCCCCTTTATGACCACATACTCGCCTTTGTCGATTTGTCCATTACGTCTATAGATAATTTTGTCGCAACTTTTGCCAGTTTCTTTCGAAGTGACAGATTTGTCAGAATTCTTCAGAGTACGGTCTTTTCGCAGTAACACAGATCGCCCAGTCAAGCCAGCGTCTTTACAACAACGGAATTCGTAGCATGTCAGCCTTCCTCAACCCTCAACCTGTCAAAGTTTCCCCTCTTCATGTTCAAACCCATCCACTCTTCCGTACCCCAAAATGCGCCACTGCCTCACCGCCGGATAACGCTTCACCTACCCCTGCACCAATCCCGACACGCCCTGCTATTCCCTTGCTTACCCCGCTAATCGATGTCATTACATCTACGGAAAACTCACCGCTCCTGTACCACAAGCTAGGTCCAGTCTATTACACTCCATCTCTCTTACCCTCTGCAACACGTCCCTTGGTTTTCAATCATCCTTCTCACATTCGTCAAATATACACTGATTCGGCCACTTTCCGAACCAAGGAGGGATATCCAGCTCCGTTCACCCAACTATTTGGAGATGATGTCCTGCTGTTCGCAGATGACGACCAGCACACGCATCAAAGAAATCTCGTTCAGCCAGCCTTCACTATTTCGGCCGTGCGATCCTACTGCGATGCATTAAATCAATGGGCCGCAGAGTTTTGGAAAGATTTCGCAGAGCAAGTAAACAGAGAGGAGCTCGTGGTGGGGTTCGCATGACTGACCTGGTCAAGCTGCATTTGCTTAGGGTGATCATCCGAATTACCACGGGGGAAACAAATGTAGCCAAAGTAACTGATGAGGAACAGCTCATTGCCCTGTTTACGGATTTTGCCCAGGGCCTTACTGCAGTGCCCGGGCTAGGCGGCCTGAAACGGGCGCAACAGGCAAGGAAGAATTAGAGAGGCGCTTGACTGCGGTGGTAGAGAAAAGAAGGGAGGAAAAGGCTGAATTAATTGAAAGGTTGAGGGAGGGAGACGTAGCAGTGGGGAAAGGACTGAAGGAAGGTGTGGACTTGGTTACTATGATGATAGTTGGAGAGGAACTAACGTGGCGTTGCTGGTGAATTGATTTTGTTTTTGTGGTTTGCGGGATATAGTACCCAATCCAGTGTATTCTGTGTGCCGTGGCGAAGATGAAGGAGGGTGATGGTGGCGAAAGTTGAGCCAGGAGGTGGGTGACGTAAAGAGGAAGGAGGGGAAGCTAACCTATGAGGCAGTGAAGGCGATGGAAGTCTTGGACACGTTTGTCGAGAGATTATACGTTTGTATCCTCCGGCACCGGCTGTGTTCAGGAAATGTGTCAAGGAGTGTTGGATAGGGATTACAAGGTGGAGAAAGGACAGGACGTTTACTTGGATCTCTGGAGCGCAGGGAGACGAAGCGGGCTCGAAATTAGAAGTCAGACCAGCATCGATTCCGACACTGAGCAATTGAACGCAGGCGGGCTGTCGTTTGGAGTGCTTGGGGGAGGCACTTTTGTATGGGAGCCGCGCTTGCAAAGTTATCGATCAAGACGCTGTTGGTGCAGTTGTAGACGGTTGGGAAATTGATCTGGCCAAGAAACAGAATTTGGTGGTGAGACTTTTTCCCGAGGTGATCCCCGGTCGGGGGTTTTGGTGGAGGGAATGACGAGGAGGCATTGAACTTAGGAATGTGGGCATCGGCAGTTTGCGTCCTGATGAGGAAAGTGAATGGCCCGTCACCGTTATAACAAGCCGGGTGCAAGCCGTCACGTGGGGTTGACCGCTGCATCGCAAGCTTCGAGATGTGTGTGTTTTGTTTTTTTTCAACAGATGTAGACAGCGTAAAGTTTACTACTGAGGTTGAATGATAAGAAAACAAACAATCGCAGGCGAGGTCCTCATGATCAATGACTACAAAGTTCTCACAACCGACGTCAATGAGCTTCCGTGCACCTCGATCATGTGACCAACCAACCCCTCCACATTTCTACACAACGTCTGCATCAGCTCCTCCATGCCATTGATCCCAATCCTATCCCCACATCCTCTCTCGATTCCTCTCGACTCGCTCCTGCCTGCCTCCTTTCTTTGAAACACCTCCCAACTACCTTTGCTAATCTTCCCTGCAGCAATCCATACATCGCATCTCCACTTTCGCGGTTCTTTCAACCATACCACGCAGCAGCTCCTTATCTGCACTCGACAACAACTCTGTCCCACTGCGACTCGCACTTGCATATTCCCTCGACCCACTCGATGAATCCGTCTTGGATTCTCTTCAAGCTCACGTCGTCCCTCCCTAAGTAACTCACCTAGTATTTGCACGCCTTGCCCAGTGTTCCTCAATACTCCCTTACCTTGTAGAAACGCATCCCAATGATTCCCAAACTCGCAGTCAAGACGCATCTCTGCCCCTCATTCTGCATCTTCCACATCGCTCCACATCCAAGTGCATGACCTCTGGAATGTCCTCCTCTCTCCACGCTACCTCTTATCATCATGTCAACTACAAAATGGGTAATCAACTGTTTCAGACCTCTTCCTCCTCTCGCAACCTCCTCCCTCACCTGTCTCCCGTCTTCACCCATCCGTCCTAACACATCTACCAGTACCTGCTTTGTCGTGGCAAGGATCCTCAAAACGTCCGACACTATGTGTCCCTGAAAATGAGACCGCTCCCACGCGACTCCGAACTGCTGCACGATGGGTGCGCTATGTCGAATCCGGTGCGTCAACACGTCCGTTCGCACTACCCGTACAAACTCCGTTACTTCCTCTAAAACGTCGACAACGTGCCTCACGAATTCCTCTCCAGATTGTAACCGGTTCATAGCGCCATCATACCATTCACGTAATGCCTCGTCATATACCTCTGCCTGACATCTTCGTAATCCCTCAAATGCGCGACTCACAAGCCCAACCGCAAAGTCCACGTTCAGCTCAACCTCAGATTCGTTTCCAATGAGGGAGAAACACCCAGGGATCATTGCGTTTAGCATTCTTGACAAGTAGGCCAATCTCGCCGCGAGTTCATCTCGAACTGGTGGACTCATCGACAATTCGCTCGTAGTCTACTCCAAACATCTTCCTGCGCAGGTGACGAAGATTGCACTCGCTCCAGTAGCCCCGGCAAGTCTATCATAATCTCGTGCACTAGGTGCTCATCTTGAACATGCCGTGATGCTACCATGCCGAATCCAACCGACGTTCCCCGCCGCGCCGGAAAATCGTACTACAGCCTCCCGAATTTTCTCCTGTTTCAACTGAAGCTGCTCCCGCCACACAGCATGTTCCTGCTTTCTCATGTTGGCGAGCACGTCCTCACCGCCAAGGGAGGACTTGACCTCGTCAATGCTCTCAGCTTCGAGAACGCACGATCTATAGCCCCGCGGAGTGCTTCTGTAGCAACAGCATCCTCAATCATAGCTTTGAAGATTCTCGGCGTCATTCTCCTTCCATTCCAAAAATGCACGTCGCCACATCAGCCACGCTGATGCAATGGCACCCAAACATCCTGCCTGTAAGCACAGAAGCATTCGACGCGCGCAGTACAGAGCCATGGAATCGACGGAGATTGGTCCTTCTGAGTCACCTGTCCTGATCTTCTCCTCCATCACAGCTTCGGATGCACGCAATCAATAAGCAGCTCAGCAAAACCCTCCTCTCGGTCTTTTGCCTACTTGTAGCTGTAACTGACTTCGTCACCTCTTCCGTGCCTTTCTCATTCCCAGCGCCCGAAATACATATTCTGTAGCTTCCTGGGCCTTTTCAGATTCCATGCAGGTAGTGATATCTTCAAATGTGTAGTTCTTCAACCGCGGGCCTAAAACCCCAGCCTCGGTCATCGCTCTTCTGGCCTTTGCCAGAAAATAGTAACCCACAATCTTCCTAGCGGCCTTCAACTCCTCACGAGTGAGACGCCTCTCATTTCTATCCTCAACCCCAACAAACATTGTATCGAAGTGCCTTCCACTCGAACCTATGGAGAATTGGTCAATCTCCATGGGCGACTCTGGGAACGAAGCAGGCGATTCACATATGGCGTCGCCATCCTCAACCGTTGTGTCTGACATCCTGGACGGCGACGACGACGTGGCACTTTCCATTCTGCTTGACTGAAACTCCTCACCGGACTCAAAGACATGCCTTTGGTAGGAGAAAACCTTGAGCGCGAACACTTCTCTCTGACAGCAAACGACCCCTTCGTTCCGCCGCCTCCTCTCTTGCGGCACTTGCAGACTGAGCATCCGCCCTTTTCCTCTCCTCCGAGCGCTCCCTCAGCACTCTCGCTTCTCCTGGGCCCTTGCCTCTGCCATATCATCAGCTCGTTTGTGAGCAACCTTCTTCTTCTCTCTGCCGCATGCCGCTGCATGGAACTGAGTTGCTCATAACGAGCACGTAAGGATTGTCGTCTAGATTCTTTGACAAACTTGACGACGCTGGCGACATGGGTCGATATGTCCTTACAGCGATGACGCATGATTCGAGGGATGCTTTACGGGCGAGTTCAGCGTGGTGATGCTTCGTTTGCCAGTCTGTGGCGGTCTTGGGCGTACGTGTGCTGAGGCGTGGCGGTGCGGTGGTAGGAGGGGTGGTGTTGGACAGATTTGAAAATTCATTGGCTGGGATTTCGATGAGGATGGCATCTGTGGAAGGTGATGGAGGTGACGGGGGGCGACTTGAGAAGCGAAGTGTCTGGACATGTTTCTTGATGTGGGTGGCGGCACGGAGCGACTCGCCGTCCGATGCGCTGCGGGGAAACGACTGGAGAGTGTGTGCAAAGTTTGGCGCAAGAAGGGTGTAGGAAGGAAGGATTTCTAGTAGGGGAAAAATACAGCGACTAGTTACGAGCGCACGCGAGTGGTATGTTGTACAGTGCTAGGCACATATATACTGTCGTTGTCAAGTTGGTTGACCACGCTAGAACAGACAGCATCGAACGCAAGAAAGTTGAAAGAGATAATTGGAACACAAGAGGTGAAACGATAGGGAAGCAGAAGTGTGTAACGGTCGAAACAGGTTGTGAGCTGTTCAAAATGTGACGCCCACATAAGACTCCTGTTTTGTGGGCTGCTAGAGTCACGATGGTACCTCTCTGCGATATGGTACTTGAGGCTTGGCAGTGGCCCTATCGGAATGTCCACATGGCGTTCCACCCGTAATCTTGAGATTCTGAAGGTCAAAAGGCTGGTACTCGCCATACGAGCCGAGTAGAGCACGAGAATGATTAGGCTGAGCCCTCTAGCAGCGGCCCTAGTTAGAATGTCCTAACACTTTGTACATCCAATCACCACAATCCACGCGTCTTCCAAAAAATTCATTGGCTCTATACTCTTCCCGTTATGAGACCATCATGCACTCATGAAAAATGAATACCCGAAAATTTGAAACGACTCTCTTCGCAAAATTTCCGCTGGTTGGCCAAATACTCTGCATTTCAGCTCGCAAAACCATCAACAAACTCAGATCCTTGCAGCGCCCATTTTCCAATCCCCTTCTTTATCAGAATAGTCTGGTAGTTCAATGTCTCAACTGCTCGTTCCAGCCGCTCGCCCTTGATACCGATTCGCTCCCCTATGCTCTTCAGGATATTTTTATCAAACATCCCACTTCTCCGCCGTTTCGCCTCAGACTTAAGGGCTCTCCACAAACCGCTTGGCATCCCCACTTCTGCTCATTCCACTTGCCCTTCCTAGATCCACCACCCCCATCTCATCTGTTAATGTCTCAATCATTGACTCCTCATAATTTCAATTACATCCCTCGCATCCTCGGCTGTTACTACAGTTCGCATAACGGCTCTCGCCCGAGCCTCGCTCAGTCTTATCAGACTTTCTAATTGTCTTGTTGTTATCGGTGTGGTATCAATGGTCTGCTCGTGCGCTTTCTTCCGCAGCTCTAGGTAAAACTCCTGTAGCTCCCGTTTCGCACCCTCAGATAATTCCGGTTGCACATGCGCCTTTGCATACGCCACGTATTGTCGAAACAGTCGTGGAAGGGGTCACTTACGCGCATCCGACGTAGCCGCTGCTCAAGTGTTACTCCCTCCCTTCGACTCCCCAGGGATCCACCCGATAAACATGCAACATCCTGGCTCCCATCTTGCCCAACAGCTTTATCATGTCGCCATTCTTGCCCACCAGCCCGCCCTGGGGCACGCATGCCAAACATTTTCATAACATGCTCTGAAATAAATTCATCACGCGCCTCGTCCGCCTTGTCCATCAGATAAACACCAGATCAAATCGCGAGAGTAACGGCAACGCGATTTTCAGGTTTTCACACACTGTTCGAGATCTGTCATAATGTCCCGATTGGATTTGCCGCTGCAACTACAGTTGTCCTCGCACTTAGATTGCACAGTAATCCAGCTTTTGCTACGCTCACACTTTGCTGTCCATCGCCTCCAACAGAGCCCCATGTTCTGCTCCCATTTTGTCAAACTCATCTATACAACATAGTCCTCGATCCCCAAGCACCAGGGCCCCTGCCTCCAATGCAAAATCGCCTGATGCCTCCCGCACAACTGTCACAGTCAAACCGGCCGTGCTCGACGTATTCCCGCAGACGTAAACTCCCCTTGGAGCGATATTGACCAAAGCCTTCAACATCTGCGACTTTCCCAAGCCTGGATCCCCGACCACTAGACAATGAATATCCGTCCTAATGGACACAACCTCAGAGTTTGCCGAGTGACCCACCCTTTCCCTGGAGGCGCCGCCGAACAATGAGAGCAGTAAGCCTGCTTTGACCATCTCATGTCCATAAATGGAGGGCACAGCTGAATGCACGAGAAAGCCGAATGGGTCCTTTTCCCTGACCACCTCCCTGATGACTCGATGGATGGCAAGGGTCTCCGACTCCTCCACATGCCTGCCAATGGGAGGTGGACGCAACCACGGCCGAATTGCGATTCCTCGTAGTACTGACTGAATTTGCCTCGAGATACATGTAATACAAACATTTCGCATTTCTATCCTTGTAAGCGCCCCCCTCGATTGTCAAACCCTGACAACGCCACAGACGGTTACAACATCGCCCGGAATGCAGCCGTCAATCAAATCGTCAAACAATTCAGCATCAATTGTCCTCGGCATCCTACCCTCTTCCCGAGCGTCACCCCGTTCCTGCAACTCCTGAACGCGAATACGCTGCCAATCGACGGTCTCCGCCGTCTCCCGAATGGGAGTGAAATGACGCGAGCGACATTTTTCTGTCACACATTTCGCGGGAGGCTGTATTTGTAATCCACGAATGTACGCAACTGTCGCTCTGCACATCGCGGACATTCAAATTGCATGGCGACCAATTGCTGACGAATAGTAGATACACGTACGACGGTACCTTTAATGGCGACAAACTTACCGACCGTGGTACCACGAAGGGTTTTCATAGAAGTAATGGGGTGAAAGTTGTAAATCCTAGGACAAAGGCGATTTTCACGTGAAACATGGAGGGAGTGGGCACCAGAAAAGTTGGAACGGTTGTCGCGGGCGAGTTGATCGACAGCTCGACATGCAGCAAGACCGATGGAAGAGAGGGGTGGTGTGGATCGTGCTCGATTGCAGCAGCGATGCCGCGAAGAACAGGGCTCGAGGAAGAATGGGAGAGTTGGTGAAAGTCGAGCGGTAGGGTGAAGGAGTTGCATGGTATGGTGGAAAGGAGGGCCTGGCCCGGGGAGGAAAGAAAGAAGGATTTGAGGGTGTTGACGGCGCGGGATCGACCAATGGAAGTGGGATCTGATTCGAGGGAGTCGGGGAAGTAAACGGACCAGCCGAGGGGGGCATTCCAGTTTGCGGTTGTTGAGGGTTTTCTGGGATTAGGTGAGGGGGCGGGTGGGTTGAGATTGAAATTCTTCATCGCTGTCAGAGGAGGGCATGACGTCAAGGCTAGATTGACTCGGATATCTGCGGTGAACAGTGACATTTGTTGGAGTTTAGGATGAAAGGAAATGAGGGTGATGGGTCGTCGGGGTTTTCATAAAGTATTTTGCATCACCTCTGCGCGCAGTCAGGAAAGGAAAAAATGTACCTGTTTCAGCAAAGCTGCAATACGTATTGCCGTAAATGCATTTCTGTTTCGTTTTGGCGGGAAACGAAATACCGTACCACTGTATTATCCGAAGTGCAAATGCAAAATTGGCCTTCATTCTCTCATCTCACGTACACGTCGCTCTTATGCCAAAAGTCGCCGCAGTCCTCATCGATTGCTGGACAACCTTCCTGCTCACACGCCTTTATTCAATCGCATAAACGATTGTGCAGCGACGACTATGGCCGAACAAGACTTACATATTTGTAGACAGTCTTTGGGGTATCCGCCACCAAGATCGCAATCCCTAATATTTGGCTTGCAGAACGGCACGACACACTTTGTGGCGAAAAGTGAATTCAAAGTTTGCACAGGTGTACTTTGAACTAATGATTGCCCTTTGCAAACCAGCCCGAACATTGCCGTTCATTCCATCACCTACCTGACTTGCAGCCGAAATACTGTACTGTGTAAAGGGACAACTGCAGTTTCTTCAATCTGCTGCAACTCTGCGCGCTTCGGAGTGGACGTGCCTCCTGCGTTACGAGGGCAATTCAGTCATACGGCTGCACCGTGGCCTATTCGAGCCGAAACATCTCTTACGACAAAAACATTTTTTCTATGTACTAAACTGCGAGCTGCCCGAAACGATTGATTACTATTGCTTCTCCTTGCGCTTGGGCACCTGCCACACCTAGAGCAACGTACTGAGTGTCGCGTTCTTTTGCATCAAAAATGGTCTACATACCTAGAGAGTGTCGAAAATCAAATCAAGATGCCAGTCCGGGCACGAATCGTGCCCAGTAATCACCTCCGACATTTGCACCAATATCGAAAAAAACTCCGTCATACCCAGATCAAGACCCTACGCTCACTTGGTGAAAGTAAAATATGACTCCCGCAGCAAGCAATGCAGACAATAGACTAAATATCAATACAACCCATCTCTGCATCCACGAACTGGCAGATAGCACTCGATGTATGTGTCCGGCTCGGCGTGTACAAGCGGCACGACGTTGAGATACTTTCGCTTATCATTCGGCCCTGGCACAAAGCCCAAATACTTTGGATTCGGCTTGCTGATCCACTTGAACCCGTTGTCCTTCTCCTCGTCTGTCAGTTCGGTGGAAAATAACAAATTCCATTCATGCCAACCCAGTGCAATATTCTGAGCATGAACACTCAATCTCCTCTTTTCATCCGATTCCGACGAACTATCCCTGAGTAATGTCCACAAACTCCACTGGTCCAATCTCGGCATGCACTCCGTCTGAACTTTCCGAACTCCCCCTACCAATCTCTCCATTGCTCTTCTCCGGACTTGGCGTGAGTCTGCTATCCAACGACAGACTGGTCGATGAGCGTCCCGTCGTGATCTCTGCATTTCTCTTCTCTACAGCCGCTGTGACCACATCCTGCGATAAGACACCGTCCTCGCCACCCCTCCTCGTAGATTGTCAACCGGAGTCACTTGATCCAACTCGTCGTCCAAAGGCGTCATGTTCGGTGTGCCACTGCTTTCGATAACGGCAGCGCAAACCTTTGTTGAGGTTATTGTCTACTGACGGGTGGTGCAGCCACACTCGCTGTCCTCGTCGCAGTGCAATAACGCGTCATCGATTACGACCGACACGATATTACCAGACCCCTGGCGCACACTTTAACAAGGAAACCTGACAAAAGTAGTATTGTTACAGGCCGAGTGGTTGGTTGCAGACGGTATAATTCGTATGTCCCAGCATAAGAATGAAAGCTGAATGCTGAGAGCGTTTGAGCTGGGCTGTAATTATTGTGGAGCAATCAACGCTCAAATGTGACAGCATACTGCCCCTTGCGGGAGAAATAGTGAAAGGAAATGGCCCATGTTACTCCCCCTGTGATCGAGTCCGCAACAAGCATTGGATTGCAGCGGCACGCGGTTCAGACTTCCGCAATCATCTTGTTTGTCAGTTGACGAAGCATTTGAACGGATGGCCCGCACGATGGGTTGTTATGGAAAGGCGGAGAGAGGAGGCACCGGAATAGCTGTGGAATTGTCAGGGTAGGTTTGAAGAAACAAGAGACTGCCCTTGGTGATTCATTCAAGAAATTTTTGCAGGACCAGGCGCTGTGCAGTGTTGCCTTGGTGAATGCTTACGTGGGCAGAGTGTGGAATATGAGCGCCATAGTTGAGAGTCGGTGGCGGTACGGTGGGCCTTTTTCTGGATGATGGTTTGTAGAGTTCGTGAAGGGAGCGTCTCGTCCAAGCGTCCTTTCACATGTGTTGACAGTGGGACATGCCTGACTAGTTGGGAGTGCGTATCATACGGAAGCGATGAGTGAGACAAGTCAACGGCTAGCTCTACCACTGTGGACGTGCCATTTGAGCGGAAGGCAGAGAAAGGCTTTATTGAATTTGGTGCTTTGATGCATCCCGTTTCTGCGACAACGGCTGCTATCCATATTACTTTTTTAACTTTTTTTGGTGTGGTGTGCTGGCATGCGGTGCTGAAAGGTATCTGTAAGTTAGAACAAAGCAGTTACTGTAAACTTACAGTTGAGAGAATTCTGTTGCCTTCCAGAGCTTGGAGCTACGACTGGAAGGGGAACGATGGTGGAGGAGTACCGAACGGTACACAAAATTGCCTTTCCTGGCCTCAAATGGGTCGTTTTTTTCTTATTGGCCATTTGTCTTTTATTCCATCTCATACAGTCCACTCGACATTTCTTGTGCACCCTTTTTGAACGACACACGACAGGTGCCAATGACAGAAGCCCCTTATGTTTTCCACTGTACTGTACTGTACTGCACTGTACTATTCCCCCTCCAACAGTGACACCTTTACAGCCTACCTTCCAAGAATTCAACTTTACATACAAACTGTACGACAATACAACTGAAGAGAGCAAGAGCAAAAGCATGTTTGTTCTTCACCTGCCTCCAGCTACCGTACGCTACTCATATTCCACACATTCCGGTCACAATCCAAATCTTGACATCAAAGTGTACCTCTCTGTAGGGGACAGCCACAAACCCCGTGAATTCTACAACGCCCTACAGCTGCATACTCGACCGAGGAAAAAGTATATATAAAGAGTCCCGCATCAACAGCCCCCTCACCCCGTCGGTACTGAGCTCAAAACACACTGTGCAACGGAGGACAAGGGACGAACCGGAGCGGATACAGGGCGCATGGATGGTAGCGGCCGCGATTGTTAATAAAGGAGACGGTATGCTTGTTTGCACCAACTGCAACGCAACCGTGATGTCTTTGAAACAGGTGAAGCGCATCTGGTGCATCTGTTTTGTGGATAGTTGAATTTTGGTTATCTTAATGGATGCAATCATCATCTGCATGAATGGCAGTTGACTCCCTCCTCATTCAGTCTTCTTCCAGGCCATTATGCTTCTAGTGGGGTATATATCGTACATATCACAGTGACTCATGAGCATATCCGTGCTGTCGCTGTTGATTTTTGTTTCTGATATCTTAGCACTGTCCTTTCAGGGAAATGATCAATCCTATCATCCTAGCTAGTGCTCCCTCATTCTCTCTAGATGGCACACCATTTCACCGACTGAACCCTGATAATGTGCTTTCCGGGTCTTTCCGCACTTTTTTTTTAAAACTGAGAACAGTACAAGCCCCACGGACCAGATCGTAAACAGGTGTTTAGTACGATATGACTGTAGAGAGAAACTTTAACGTATGAAAGAACTAATCAAGGAATCGGAGTTCATTCATACAGGGGCAAGTTTAATGACTGTAATGAGATGGTACATCCACGCCTACAGATTGGCAAACAAACCGAACTGGCACAGAACCGCTTCATGTCTACATACCCATTCACCAAAGACAACTGCGGATTCATCAACGTGGAGCCCGCAGATCTCTTTTCACCTCCCTGAACGGCATTTCCATCGCTTTGTGGGTGACGCAGACAACTTTAACGCCTTTATGACTAAGAATCGTGCCCACTACTCCCCTTGCACTCTGCTTCCTCCCCGGGACCTCTCTCGTCCTCCGTTGCGCAGTGTGTTTCGAGTCCCTCACAAGGCGACGCACGTGTAATCAGAGCCCCGTGAGCCAATACTACGGATCGCGGATTACTATTTTGTTGTACCTGAAAAGCTCTCGATGTACAGTACTGTAAAGCTCTGTACTTCAACGCTTTTGCACAAGCCTACTGCTTTAACGTATGTTCCAAATTAGAGTACATACGGTGAGATTAAAAGGTGGCCAAAAATGGATTGCCTTGGATTTTAACAAGCTTTGATACTTTACGTTGCACGATAGATTTTGACGACGTTGCTGATCCTTCTACTGATTAGTAATTTTTGTATCCTAAGTAAAAAGATACAAAGATCTCAGCGATCAAGTCACTACAGTTTTCGTCTCCTTACCTTATTATAGCGAATCCATGTACTTAATTTCATCAGCCACTTCGTCTCCCTCCTTTCTGATTATTATAGTGAGTATTGATTACCTGAGGAGCATTGTCATCGTCTTTATTTGTTTCAACTGACGCATTTGTTCCTATTCCATATCGTAATCTCTCATTTTGCAGTATATATACTCCGTACAGGTACTGTGATTTCCCCACAAATGGATTTCAATCTCCTAATGAGCATTTCTCGGCTCAACTTTCGCGTTTCAAATACTATTCGCTGGGACTGGCCTCTTTTCATTCTCCTTGTATTTCATCCAGGTAAATTATTCCTCATTCTTCGGTAAACAAACTTGATTCTAAAATTGACAACTCGTATTGCAGATACCTTTTCCTATGAGGCCCACCAAATTAGTAAAGTATTCGCTGGGTAGGCATTGGTATATAGTACATCTCTTCAATTTTTGGTTTAGAACGGTTGCATTTTAAATCCGGTTACCCTCAAGTCCCGACTCACTCTCGAGGCGTAACAAATCCCTACCAAATAACTGTGTGCTAGAGAATTGCATGATGTCGATAACCTAACACCACCGTGTGATAGATAACTGGAGTACCGACAGCGAGAAAGTATCTATCATGCAGTTGTGTAACAGAAAAAATGGATAGTGTTTCAATGTGGTTATACATCTGTGTTATCACTACATGACTTTATTTCTGATTATTTTATATGTTCCTCCATTGGCTTTATTCGGCGTGAACCGTTCTTTAGCTCACACCTTCGTTTCTCCTTAGGAGTTAGGCCCTATATACACTCCTCATACATAAAGCATTTTAATAGATATAGTCGCAGTTTAAATTGCCTCGGCTGAACATATGTGTAATACACTAGCTAGTGCTTCTGTACTGGGTAGAAAAAAAGGTCATTTTACGGATTCCTGGGGGAATCCAGCTGGAATCCGTGGACTGCTCGACTATGTCATTCTGAAACCAGCTCGAACAAACTCCTGACCCCTTTCACCAGCAGCCCCTCCATTTTTGAGTCGTGAGGCTCCATTAAATCCTCTCGCAGTTGCAGTTATGTGCCCCACTGAATCGAGAATTTATTGGTCTATATTTATTCAAAGTTAGGTAGGTAATGGATATGAGATTTCAAGAAGGCTTCCATTTGATTACCGCCAACAAATGGTTCTGGTTTGGTGTTGAATATTTTGTGACAGCTCTCCTGAATAAAGTGGTCAAAATATTCGGAAAGGTAGTAAAAGACAGAATTTGAAGACAACTCAACGATTAGGTTGCTAGTATAACTAGATCGTTTTTCGGTAGAAGTAATACTCTCTTTTAATCCTTCGTAGATTGAACTTCATGATATTTCCTGTGAACATTATTATGATAATATGATAAATTCGATAAGAGGAAACATATAATTTACTTAGACGAACAAAGGAAAATATGGAATATAAATGAAGGTAAATTTTGAAGATAAAGATTTGTTCAAAGTAAATTTACTGAATAGTATAAGGTATAACAGATGCTGCGCGTCTGTAAGAATTCACTATAATTCATGTAAAATGAAGACTTATCCTTTACTTTTGAAATAAAATGTTTTTAATCAGCAGTTTGCGTGTTTAGAGAATCATACTTGTACATTTCACCGATTTAAATTGCAACACAACTAGAAAATTTCTTCCTATTGAGCCCCAAAGATTTTTCGAAGTCACAGAAATGAAAGAAGAAAGAAAATTAAAAATAAAATAGAAACAGCCCACAAAATACATTCAGGTCAATATCCGCAGGTTGATCGGAGTAAATACAAAAGTAAATAGAGTAATTCTGTTTAGAAATTACTGAAAAATCCACCGGGGAACATATTAAATGTAGATAACAACAATAAATGGAAAAGATTTGATAGAGCTGAAGAAATGTATTTATACTTCGAAATTGTTGATTACAGACGCTTTAATATCGTGGATAAGCAGATTGAACGATAGCTGATTATTGATATGTAAAACGTATGTAAGTCAAGGACGGAGCAATGTGCCTACCGGTTTGTATAGTAAAACTAAACGAAAATTTTTTAAAGTATAATTTGAACCGTTTGTTTAAGGCTGAAATGAAAGGGAGATAAAAATATTGAGATAGAGAATTGTGCTGGATCAAAACTGCTTTCAATTTCATGTAGTCAGCTGTAACTTAGATTTGACTTTCATTTCTTAAACATCTATTCATGACTTTACATTTAATAAGCATATTAAATGTATTATTACATATATAATGTTGAAAAAATTGAGTAAATATACGGTTCGTGGTATTGATAGGACCAAAGCATACTTCAATAGCTGGACTAAATATTTTTCTTTTCAAACAAGCAATAATATTGAAATTTATCCTATATTGGCTCAAGAGATCTAATATTTGAAAACATTATAGTTGTCTTTGATAAATTGTACCATAAAAATTGATCGAGTAAGGAGTAGAAATACTTAAAATACCGTTATTTTGGACTTTGTTAATGTTTTGCTCTCACTTATGCTCTTTTCACTATTCTGAACTCCTGAAAGTAATTTCTAGACGAATATGTACAAGTTAGTTCTCCAATATTTATTACAATGCGCGTTGCACAGGTTTTCCCTTCAATTTACATGATTCAGTCGGACAGTGAGAAAACCAAAACATACCTACAACGACTCGCAGGTTTTTCGCCATCTTAGTTTCCCTCTAAGCACCCCGCGATACAATAATGAAGATCGCCGATAGCAAGGAGAAGTTGGTTCGGTAGAACAGTGGTGAATCGTTGTACAGCTGGACGTATAGCTGACCTCTGGGATGTAAGGCCGGACCGTGATTCACGGAGTGCTAGAACTTTGCGAATAATCAGATCAAAGGAACAGATGACAATAGGGTTGAAACCCCAGGATAAAAGAGATTTAGAGGTGGTTTATCAGTGCTTGGTGTCTCTTTTGTATATAAGGGTGCTGTCGCCAACCAATATCTTTACGTTCCTATTTATATGAAGACACTGGAGTACAGGGCGCTTAGGATGAATAAATTTCACAGAAGATCAATAAAAGGCATACTATATTATGGCATGGAGTGGGGAAAGCAGGGGGAAGTCGGGAGGATGAATGTCACTATAGCCAAAGCTACCGTTGGCGAGGAGATGCAGAGGCGAAAATTTGGAGTCAATTTCAGATATAAAAATGGGGAGGCCGTTAATGCGACGGGGGCTCTAGTGGCCAAGTAAGTATAAATACTTTTCAGGTAGGTTATAAATTTCTACTGAGATGCGGTAAGTGAAGCCAATATCGGCCAAGTACTAACTATCCAAATTAGATATGAGTTAGGCCAGCAATTGGCCCAATACTGGCTTTCAGATGCGAAGACATCAGGTCCAAGTTGGAGACCAAGTGTTTTGGACCCGCGCTATGTGGTCCTCTAGGGTGATTGTACAGCACCATGATCAATAGTGATTAACAGTCGAGAGAAAAGCCCTCACTGTACACCACAATACCTTACGTTAGCGGGGGCGGATTTGTCCAAAATTAAATCAAGAAAAGAATACGAAAATCAGCTCTGCAGGTGGTAGTGCAGTATGAGTACTATTTGAATAAAAAAATTCAACCAACACCAGTCGGTAAAATTTACTTAGCCGATGGTGATAATTATATGTGCAGTTTTAGTGAATTTACCTCTGTAAAAATGATACATATGTCATGTACCAGTATTGACAGAATTAATGTCACATAATCTTTCTTTATCCACACGATACTTATCTGTAGCTCCTACCCGTAAATATTTGTTGGGCAAAATGGATTAATTTTTTTTGCTCGAAATTAATTTTTCTTCCTATCATTTTCCATCCTTTTAGTTCTAATATGTATTTCCCGCTAGTTAAATTAAGGAGAATAAAAAAGATCGAGTTAATATCAAATGTATTGATCATTATTTTATTTCGGCTTGTCGAGATTTCATATGGGGTAATTTGCTTCCGTGCCTTGAGCTATTGTAGGCACCTGTTGAGCCCTTTCCGGGGGTTTCTGTCTATCGGACCCACTTAAAATTTAAATAGATTTATACTGTCTCCCCTTGATCTATTCGTTCATGTAACAAGGAGCGTAACTTTTATTGATAAATTTCGGTGCAATTAAATATTAGGTAAAAAAGAGCTTAACCTAAGATTTATATCAATCAGTGGACTTTATTTAGAGCTATAGTAATTAGACAAAGATAAGAATAAATTATGCGAAAATAGCAATTTTTGACCGTTTAGAAAACTTCAGCAGTACTTTTAGCTGAAATTAGTTTATTACTTCAGTTTAAGTATCCTAGTTGCTTCAATAATATGATGAAGATACTTATATCATGAATTAGAAGTACTCAAAGAATCGAAAAAGTCAAATTTTATCCCTTCTAGTTCTTTTATGAGAAAAAGGGAAACGGTAGTTTTTCAATATCGATATTTCAACAATAAAACATTCGGTTCCTTTTCTGTTCAATAACCATATGATTACTACTCATATGTCAACTGAAATATCAAATTGTCAAGAAAAGAAGTTTTTATGATAAACGAGATTAAGACATGTTAGTATCTTGGTAGGGATTGAAGTTTTCAATATGAGAAAGAACATGTATGTTTATTTCAAATGGGAGTTTTATGCCCGAAAACCCAGATTGACAGGATAAATAAATAGTAACGTGAAGATATTTATGTAAAATGGAACTCTTGAATAATTATAGATTGAAATAGAGACTTTTATTAGGCTACTGTTAGATCTTACTCAAGAGTATTCGCTAAATAACAGACTCAATGGATTAAAAGCGGAACTTATGAATTTCTAGAACAGAATAGTCTACATTTACTAAGCGTATCTGAAACAAGAAAAGTATTGAAATAAATTGATAACCTTCCATGCGTAGGGTTTATTTACCTCAAGGTCCCAATTAGGAAGTCATCTATTTAGTAATACTTTAATCTTATTTAGCCATAAAGAAACAAAACCTAATAAAGCGACTAATACATGAGGCTGTTTCAAGATAATTTGAATTATTCAATATAGAAATTACGAAGTAAAAAGATAATCAAAAAATAATTAATTTACTTATAGGTCAAACAAAGTTTTGGATTCTTTTGGAATTAATTCTACATAATTTTCAAATATCATGACTAAAAACGTAAAAATCATAAATAAATCACATTAAAAGCTCTGATTCCAAGTGCGTCAATGGAGCCGGAAAAGATAATAGACAATGATGACAAGGAACTCCTATTAAATGCGCAAAAATATTTCGAAATGAAATATTATAGGATTTGGTCCCAAGTTTCAACAGTATGCTTCATATTTCAGTGAGGATAGTTTTAAGATAGGAAGAGAATAGATAAACGTTTGATAAATAGTAATCTCCTAAATACATAAATGCTGCAGTAAATTTTGGCGACAGATTAGGGCGCCAACTATTGTATATTTTCAATTCGGCACAGATATATATAAAAAAAAACGTGAAGGGTTTACAAATATTTTTGGGAGATGAAAAATTTCGTAAATATTATATTTTGCTCGCTTACATAAAACAGAATTTATGAATGTTTTACTGTCATTTTTGGAAATTCCGTTTCAATAACGCTCAATGCATAATTTGGTCCAGCTCAAATCTGGCTCTGATATTTGCAACAATGATAGCTACCGAAACGCTCAGTAGAAGCTATGAATAACGGATTGCCTACAAAACTACATGTATCACTCAATAAAAGGATGACAAAAAAACTTAAGCGCGCTAAGATGATGCTGATGTAATTTAGTTTCTCGTTACTGCTTCATGAGAGAATTAAATATTTGAATTTATGAACTAAATGTATACGTAGATTCCTCTCAATGAAAATTAACTTCCTCCATACACAATTTTTCATTTTAAACAAAGTTCTTGGCACTGAGATGTCTTTAAACTACAAAAAATTATTTTCATCCACTTTAGCTTCAAAAAGCTGCAGTGAGGTTCAATCGCGACAAAGGAACTATTTTATTTCGTATTTGCGCAGTATCATGAAGTGTTTATGAAAACTTTTTTTCAAAATTTATAATTTAAACAATTTAATAACAATTATTTGTGAAAAAGATAAATGCTTGTTAATATTTAACCGCTTGCAAAGGCAGCATTAATACAAGCAACTGGAATCAACATTCAGTTATTTCTTTAATTGATGAAAATGCCAATTATTTCTGAAATTATTAGGTCCCCTAACTTGCACTACAATTAATCTATGGTAATAAATACATATAAGTTCTCTTAATTAAAACTTAGAATTATTAATAATAATTAATAAATTAACTTTTTATTAATGTATCTCCTATTTTGAAACACTAAATAATTTTGATAACAATTTATCTGCAAAATTTACTTGAAATCAATCCATTTCTCCGGTGTCTTTAATTTTTTCAGGAACAAACGTTGATTGAGTTTAATATTTGAATTAGTTACTAAAGATGTTTTTACATTAGTAAGAGAGAGACGTAAAAATCCAATGACTTGCAAATTTTTGCTACATATTACACTAGTAATGTTACGGATCTTCTTTGCAATGAGCATCCTCTTTTTATTCAAAGAGGACACCAATATAGTATCTCTCAGAAAGTATCTCTGAGATTTGAAAAGACAAATGAAGAAAATTCACTGGAAGAAGATCCCTTAAGACACAGTACTGAGAACTTTTTTTAGAAAATCTGAGTAGCTAAAGTAACTACTGGCCTGCTAAGTCACCGAAAATTCAAGGAGTGTCCGTAAATTCAGTATAATATATTTTTCTACAGCAACTTTTGAAACTTTCTGCAAATCCCCTGAATCGTCTCTATGTGCTTTTTTGAGTACGGTTATTAGAGAAGGCAAAATCCCACAGTGAAATCTTTTTTCAATATGATTTTTTATCGTCAGGGCAAAAGTAATTCCTTAATTAGGCACAAACAATTATTTCTATATCAAAATGCTAAGGATGTCTTTTTTCTTCTCCGTAGGATTAGAGTAATAAATTGGAACCTCTTAAATCCAATAAGATCAAATGAATATATTTATGATCCTTAGAATTACATATTTTCGGTACATTTGTGGTATATATTTAACATTAAGATTTCTAAGAATCAAAAAAGGATAGCTATATACCTTAGTATTTGTATTTTTCACTCTATATAAACCATTCGTATCACCTACTTGCCTGAACTAACTTCTAGTCATTTATTCACGACATTTTGTAAGGAATGAGTACGATAAATCTACAGAATCATAGAAAATATAAAGATTCCATAATTACGAAATAAACCAAATTGAACATTTTTACTTCAAAAGATTACCGAGATACAAGGAAAACAATTAATCATACTATTTTTCATTAACAGGGCAAAAGCGAACTAAATAGTTTCATATTGCTAGCTACATACAATTATTCAAAGGACTATTAGCTTTTTTCTAATCATAGAATAAGGGTGCCAATTAAAGTTCGATGATTAATATTATTCCCTTGAAACCAACTTCAAATCTAAGTTCTACCTGGAAGAACTTTGACATTATATTCATCCAATTTCCATTAATGGAACGTAATTATTATTTAAGGGGCGACATTATTAATATTTCTGAAATCTACTCTTTAGATATTAGATTTGATACTACCATGGAAGTATTTTACTGCCTCATTGTAAATATAAAATAACAGTGAAACTTGTCTACAATTTCATGAAACCTGCAGCGAAAAATTCTCCTTGCAATCATGATTTGCTGTAACGTACTTCACTGCCCTCTCTGCTGCTCTCTTGAAATAAAGTTCGCTATCTCTAGTTTCCGATGGTTTGGAAGACTGTGCCGTAGTCAAAAATATCTAAAGTATTTGCTCAACAATGACAGGAAGCCAGTGAGATCTTTGCGTTATGTACTTTTCTTGGAAAATGAGGAAACATATAGCCATGAGCTTGTCAAGAATTTGGAAAAAACTACTGACCTTAACGTATAATTTCAATATTTACTGCTGACAGCCTTCAACAGAGATCACTTACTCTCTCACGGGCGACCAATTACCGACTGATTTAAACTGACCGCAACCATCACGCACTAATGTATTGCCATTCTACAGGGGATAAAGGTCACCATATCGCTAATTTGGGCCACGTACATGAGCCCTAATCATCAGCAAATTTTGAACTACTTCATTTTGCTCTGCAGAGTAACTCTTTTTCATTCTGATTGAGTAGTTACTATTTTCGCCTCAGCTACTGTAAACGAATGAGCTAGGCGTGCTTCCCCATAATTGGGCCGATTTGGTAGTCAAATCATGTGTTCCTAAAATAACCTGCTTCTATCGACGACCTTACTGCTTTTTGATCAGATTTTCATGCTGTCCTTTCTCATCTTAACGGGTGTCAAAAGCCTTTTTATTTCTCAAGTATTCTTTGACATTTTTGATCGATCTTGATATTTGCGTCCAGTTTTCATAGCCTCTTCTACATTGAGACGAGAAATACATGTGATTCTCATTTGTACGTGCGGGTGGCCAAGAAAACATTAATATGCACCAAAGCGACAAAACTTTTATTAAATTATCAATCAATTGGGTTAATTACAATATTTATTTTTAATCATATTTTCCTCTTGTATTTATGTATTCCTTGTTCAATTATATAACGACATGTGAGTCATCCGCTTTCTCGACGTCGTCTTCATGCATATATATGTGGATTGAAACAGAGGACAAAAATCCCCAAAATGATGAAAAATGTTTTAACTGAAAAGCTCTTTAGCCAGGCTCAGCGAAAGAATCTTGGTGGCGACACTACTAGCAATTTGAAAAAGTACTCAGAATCTCTAAGTCCAACGCACGCTTATTATAGATAATCCGCTCCTTCCGACTACACGGAAACATCACAGCGTGGCATGATTTGTTTTCGATACTCGAAAATTACTGCCCGATTAAAAGCTAAATCGCGGAGAGTTTAAATGTTAAAATTGGAACCTAATTAACTGAAAAGCTCGAAATTGGACCCTGAATCAGTGTTTAATGCGGGACCAAATTAGCGCTGTTCCAGTCACGGCCAGGTAACGCGTTAACGTAAACACGTATTTCGCCGCATTTCATACCGTTCTTCGCCATTCTCGTAAAGGAAGACGTAGAGCTCCGCAGATTTATTTTTCATCACTTGTAATAAAATATTTGCGCCCTCACCATACTCGAATAGGTGCCATGAGAGCAACTTGTCTTGTGCCGCGAAAGAAAATTGGAAAATCATCAGCGGTGGTGGCGATAATTCGCTTCATTCCCTGCTATCGCTCGTAGATACTATGAATTTGAGAAACTCTGACTCTGAGACCACGTGAGCGTATGGTAGGATGCACGCTTTAGATACTGATGTGCAAAATTTGTGTTGCCTCCCTCAGCTACAACATCGCCGCGGTTATCGCATCGGTCTTCATATTATTGATTACATTCATTTTTTTTGCGGGATTAGGGTACCCGGGGCACGCAGGTGCGCAATCTGAGACAAAAGGCATAGAATTGCGGCGAAAATTGCAGCGGGACTGAGGTTCATGAGTGAGGCTGCATTGCGGTCCAGTATGATGGGAAGGAATTTCACTTTGGCAAGGGAGAGGAAGGACAAGATTTACAATGGTGACTTCGGTCTCCAAAGCGCAATTTCATCGTTATAAAAATCTCTTTTGGGTTATTATACATGTTCTCACATGTATAAGTGTTATTTTTCCAGAATTTGCAGCGACTTGCACAGTTATTTTTGTGATTAGCATTCATTCTGAACTAGAATTAATGAATGAATCTCATTAGTTGCAATAAACGGGTCTATTTCGTAAAAAAGGGCCTGAAAAGACCATCGTAGAGGAGAGACAGGAACCCATTGCAAACTTTGATATTGACCTAACCATGGCAGGTATTCCATCTAAAAATAAACAGGAAGGCTTTAATGCCTCTCAAAACTTCGGACTGGGGAGAACTTTCTAATTATTTGTAAACCGGAACAACGGTAAAATTTGTAGTATATAACGTAAAGGGGCCGTAGTGAAAGCAAAAAAATTCGTAAAATAATATTATAATCAGTTGGACTGGATGAGTTTTTTTATGAAATTAAAACTAATTTATTATGATCTACTTTAGAATGTAATTTGAATATCTTAAAGTGATAAAAATGCCCATGAAATTTGGAGTACCTACATTAAATCTAGAAAAGTACAGCTTTGATGCGAACAAAGCCAGAATAATCGCCCACAATAGATATATGAACCATCCATCATTATTTCGTCGAAAACAACCCTCCTCATTAAAACAAATAAATTAACAGAAATAGTCCTGGATTAATTTCTCAGTACCGTCCAACCCTGTACTCTCTGAGAACTCAGTTTTTCTTGTTCTCGTTTCTATTTTCAATTCTGTTATCATCTGAAACCATATTTTCAATGTATATACTTCATTATCCCCACAAGATCCCTACAATATCTCTATCGTTGCGATCAGTCTTACTTTCTCGTTGCTTCATAAACACACTATTCACACCAACAAAACAGAAAAAAATATTCGCATGCGCAGTCTGTTTCATTGCTCTCGAATTATAGCACGAAAAATATCATCATTTAATATCCTCAATAAAAATACGTTGAACACTTCATTTTTTCCAAAAAACTTGGATACTTGAGATATAAATAAATAGTCCATCCCAGTGGAGTCGAGTACTGAATGCCGCAACTACACTTTACCAAATTCGTTCAGTTATTTTGAACCGATTTTATTTTTAAATTTTGCTTTTTCTCGAATGGGAATTAGCACATCCCATCTTTTGATTCGCTGAAAATTGTTCTGTATCCCGAATCCCATCATCATTAACTGCTTTTCTTCTTATCCAGAAATAATGCCTCATGTCAAATCACCCATGGTTTCTACAGCTGCTAAACCCACCGAATTCATCACTAACTCATACCGATGCCCGGTTAGATCTCTCTGAAGAGCGGTATTAAAATTCTGTGGAGCTATGGAGGATATGACAAGAAATTTAGTACTCAGAATGGAACTGCCGTGATGTGGACCCTTTACGTGGAGCTGCAAAGTACAACTGCAACATATAGAGCTAAATATTTTACCGTTAGGCAAAATTTTTGAATTAACAACTCATTGGATATAACACAGTACAGAAGCTGGACCTGTACCACAAACCATTCACAGGTCCTATTTAAACCTCACCTTGGTCCGAAAACTGTCAAAGGATCAGTATCTTTGATGCAAGACCAAACAGGACTATTTCAGATTAAAATTGAACTTTTCTGAACTCACTGTTAGAGTAAACACAATTTTGTAAGAGAAAAGTGAATATGAGAATAGTGATTACAAAGACACGTTCTTCTTGGTTTCGTGCCTTTACTATTCTCCTGCACTAACTTTGGCCAGTACTTATATGATTTCATGTCGTGCTGTGATCGTTGAAAAGGATGAATTCTACACACATGGTAGCTTGCTAACGATGCAATAATTTGAGATTGTGTGAATAAGCGTATCGATCTTGGCAATACAGTACAGCTGTATGACAGAAAATGTGTTACATGGAAATACCTCCTTTTGTGGTAACTGTATAATAAGGAATACAGAAAATTTGTTGCATGAAAATACCTCCTTTCGTGGTAATGTACAGTACAGTGAAGAATACAGTGCAATGGTATAAATCGCATCGCACCAGAGAGTGTGACGTCTTTAAGCCCTAAAGTGCCGTACATTACTGCAAGCCAATTTACGCACACACGTAAGTTGCTGAATGCTGTACACTTCAGGCACTGTACGCTATAAATCCAAATGATAACCAGGACATATGAACCACTTGGGATTATACACCAGCCTATCAATTTATTCATTCACTTCTACAAAATAGGTTGATCGAACCACAAGCATGAGGGACTCGTAGGCACTCGAAAATGCCAGAAATTTTTAGCATCAACACTTACTATCGTCATGCTCAATTCCAGAACGAAAGTGGTCGTTTACGAAGTTGAATAGAAATAACTCCCGATTTATACTTATAAAATATTGGAATTGCTTGAATTTGTTTATCGCTACAGCATTGTAAAAAAAATAAGCAAAAGCGACGATTTACGTCCCCTAAGAAAAATATGGACCATTTTAACCACCTTTTTCGTTGACGGAATGGTTTCTCACAGTGGACACAACAGACAGGAAATTGTCATTGGATATTACTCTGCAGACTGAAAGTCTGTCACTAGTCTGATCAGTGGATAATTTTATTCTCTTAATTTCCCGAGGTATAAAACTTTTTAATGCTACGACCAATTTTGGAAAAATGTTGGTTCAAAGGACTCTCGGAGTTATCGGATTGATTTCCCCAACTATACTTCAGTCCATTCCGTATTCCAAGTAATTTTAACCCCAAATTATTGGCCAAATGAAGTGTTTATGGTCTAGCTGACATCCTTGAAAAGCAACTTAACAGTTTATCTTAGGATTTGTCAGAACAATACCGGCCCTTCACCGCCAAATTTTTAAACTTGGTGGTTTATCAATTCAAAAAATCTGCAATTAAATCAAAACGTCAGCCGAAGACCCATGTTTGGTTTTACACAGAAATAGTTTCTCGTCTATGTATATCCCTAATTGCAGAGCACTCTAAACTAACTTTCACGTATCTTGTCAGGTCTTTGAACTATTGTCCACTTCGCAACCGAATGTCGATGATGTACGAATTGAAAAGGAGGAGAATCCCTGGAAATTCCCGAAGCATTCGTACAGGCGCTGGCCAAGGCGGCCAAGATGCTTGATCACCTCGACTTTTCCCAGAAGTACAGAAGTCTTTTCACCAGCATGGAACGCTGTAATCTCTATGCCACGGACAGTCTCGCGACAGGAGTTTTACGTTCCCAGTATGACCTGATGAAGAACGACGTAGCAAGAAGAACACGCACAGTGAAATGGAAAGAGAAACAGCATAAGAGATGCCTTTGGAATAGGGACTGCGTTGCAGACGGAGCGGATATAAGGCACAAGATCGCGTTGGATTGTCTCAATCCTAATTTTCGTAGCAAGCATCGGGTCAAAGACTGGTAGAATACTTCTAATGCAGACAAGAGCGACTTATTGAAGTATAAAAAGCGCGTAACAAAGCTCTAGGACGTGATAAATAAGCTCAAGCTCTTTGAAAGAATGAGGACTCGACTCCAAACAGCAACGCAAACTATTCGCTTTTCTTCGCTACATTCTGCAAAGGTACCATCGAGAGCTCCGTTATGGCTGACCGAGGTTCGGAAGTTAACCTTGTGCCGTCCTCAGTTTTGAAAGATATGGTGAAGCTCAGCCTTCCCTAGAGGCAAAACAGCTTAAGGCCCGCCAGACAGCTAATTAAGCTCTTATCGGATTAAAGGATGTCAAATGTCAACTAGAGTTCACGTCAAACATTCTGTTAAGCATTAGAAATGGAACAAATTTGTATTTTCGAAACGTGAAGTGGCTCATCTGAGATGAAGAAATGCAGCAAGTTTTCATAGATCGCCATTTTTTCTCTGCAATCGGCTTGAAAAATCAAGTCATGCTTGCTGCTGAATCAGATAGTTGCAATTGCGTGGTAAATGTTCCAGAGGCATTGAAGAAGGACAGCTGCGAAGGTACTTCATTTGTACACAATTGAGTACATAAAAGGGGAGGAAAATATTTTCGTGGAATTACTGAGGCGGTGGTAAAAAGGCTATCAGAGAAATAAGCGCATTGTGTGCTGCATCTCGGTGCAAAAAGCAGAACATACTGTAATCTCGGCTAATTCAATCACATGGCCCCACCTGAACATAATACGAGCCATGCAAAGCGACAATATACAGTGTAACGTATTTTTTTACAAGTTTACGGACCTTCCATTGAATAAATAAAGCAAGGTCTTGGTTCTAAAATATGACATGGAACTAAAGTTGAAGATCATGGCGTGCTCTCATTGCGGGGTTATTGGCCATCGAGATGCAGAAGCGACAAGAAGTATAGTACTCGGAACTTTGGGTTTCCTATCATCTGCGAAGGTGTAGATGCACTACTACGAAGCTGTTACTACTGTAATGTAAATTGTAAAGGTAAGATTGTACCAGGACCGCTTGGACACTAGCTTCACGGATCAAGACCCAGTGAGTTGAGTGCATTGACCTCCTGTACATACAAACTGGTCGTAGCCACAGCTCTCAAGTATCTTTACGTAACGGAGCAATTAATTTCCCGCGGGAATAAGTAGTTTGTTTTCGTTTGACATACCTTCGTTTGACAAGCAATGAATTCGCCAAAAGCTCATCACCAATATCGTTCGGATTTACAAAAAGTACTTTCCGCCAAACGTTAGTTGAGACCGTCCAGGCTCCGAGACTAGAAGGTTTGACTACAGCTTACTTCGTGCACTTGTGCGGTGTACGTCCTTATTCAGGAAATCTTCCAATCGTCTGGCGTAGTCTTTGAATACATGTTCCAATGTTTCCCTCGATATATCGCATTCATCATGAAGTCCTTTCCATTTAGCAAGGACTTGAATCGCCGCGCTAATCTCTTGTATGTCCCTAAAGTTTTCAACTATCTGATAGTACGCTTCAGAGTGCTAAACTGCTTTGAGAGTAGCAGGTTTTACCTTTCATCCTTCCATTTCAGCTCTGTAAAGGCGTATTAGTCTCTAATGGAAGACCTTGCTTTCAGCTGTGATAAGATTTTGCGCCTCACATAACCAGTACGATCGCACTTGCGGTACGCGACGCGGGCTTTACCAGAAAAACTTCAACTCGTGTCCACAGCCTATGGCGCGCCTTACACACAAGAAATATACAGGTAAGAGGTGTACGTCTTGTACTTTTGTGCTTCGGTTATGCTGATAGATTTATCGCTTACGTAACTTGTTTGCGCGTCTCTCTACTTCTCCATTCATACATGCAAAGGTTTTCCTGCAGCGTCTTCATTTCGATGAGCTTCGTTACTTGAAGCTCACTGTCTGAGACGGCGTTACGATACTGCACTACCGGCAAGGCGGAAAATAGTGGTCTCTTTGAAATATTTCCTGTGGAAACTTCTGTCGATGTACGGAACACGCCAAGTACTCTATTGATCCTTAGTCCGAGTGTTTGTGAGGATGCATGGCTAGTTACGCTTTGCACCGCCTAAGTAACTGCAGGCCGGTCCATGGCGGAGAGAATCTACTCACTGAGAAGCGCTCTGCAAGCTCTTGTAACCTCCCTGCATACCTTTCGTACGGAGCTGTTGGCCCACGGAGAGTGTTAAGTTGAGAGAATTGGTAACTAACTAAACAATCAAAAAAACCAAACGCTACTATCCGCAAGCAGATGGCTTCGGCAGCTGCCTAATCTGTTGTATTTTTTTGTCGACCAAAGCTATATATAAGCGACAGGCCGTCTCGAATTATTAGTGAATATAGTTTCACCCCTGTGCCTGGTCCCATACTCAGAAATTCAGTGTGCACAAATTCATTGGTTCTTGATCTGTGAAGTGCATGTCCAAGCGGCCTTGGCATAATCTAAAGATTTACAGCACAGTGGTAAAAACTCCGGACTAATATTTCTAAACCTTTACAGATAGTCGGACACCAAAAGTTTCCACGTACTATGCTCTTTCTAGCTTCTGAACCTCAATAGCAAATGAATTCGCAACATGAGCACAACATGATCTTCAACTGCAGTTCCATTTCATCTTTCGGAACCTATATCTTGCTTTCATTATTCAAAAGACGGTCTCTAGTGTCTATTGGACCATTGTCCTCATATGAGGACTACTTTTTGCACTTCTTTTTCAATATTTTTTTTTACATCAGCGCATAACTTGTCACTCTGCATTAGTTCATGAGTGTAGATGGCTGATCAAAACAATGTTTTCAAGATTGTTGACCTCTGTTAAGGCTCGAGCAATTTTCCCTCACCAACGTCGGCTCTTCGCAAGAAGTTGTGAAAAGGACTTCATTTGGGAAGGAAGTATAGTTCTTAATATCGTCGGGGTTTTAGAAACGAGGGGCATGTACAGTAAGAATTACTGTACTGTAACTTAACAATAAAATTCTTTTGTGCAGTAAAAATTTCGGGCTTCCAAAATATTTACTGTTCCAAAATGTAACGGAAACTGTCCTCATATGAGGACAAAGTGTGCCTCATATGAGGACAGAGCATGGTCCAATAGACACTAGACAGGACCTAGTGGAAGAGAATTCTTCAGGTGTTATAGACGGAAAAAAGGGTAATACTGCGATCATAACTACGTCAGATGGTGATGTTTATGATCGTGGGACATTATTCGTAGTTTTTAATATTCAGTACAAGATTAAATTAAGAATATTCGCAAAAAGTGTATTTTGTAGTCAGGAGAACACATCAAGACAAATTTACCGGCTGTATCTATCAGAGAAATGGTGACTAACAAAATTTCAAAAGTATAACGTCTCGCACACTGCCTTTCCGACGGCCTCGGCTCCCTCTTGAAGTGTTGGATGTGTATTTCACGGGTACTGTCACCGTATAATCTTCTATTCAGTAAGAGTTCCAGCAATTGACGTCTCTCTATACCGCATTATTGACCTACCAGTAACCCTCTCTGGCAATCATGTTTCGCATGCCGCTTACAGAATCAGCCTAAATTTTTCTCTGAAGTCTCTGAAGTGAGAAAAATGCGACCGTGCAGAACCAGGTGTGTATAAACATTAATGTATGATGCATCGTACATTTAAAAAACCAGGAATATTCTGATATAATTTAATGGTGATTTAAGCAAAGACAATTGGATACAGGAGGCTCCTGGTCAAATATGCAATTTAACCATCTGCAATAAAACTGGCTCCCTTCTCGCCATCATAAAATAACTATACCATTAAGTTTTTCTCAATACTAGAAACCAGCCATTTTACGCAATTGGTATCAACACTTGCATCTTTTCCGTCACTTTTTGCCTTTCCTGACATCTTTTTGCTGCTTCTGCAAAAACAGTACTGACAAAAAGTAATAATTCAATCCAAATACTCACCAATACGAAGAATATAGCAAAAAACACAGTTCCACTAAGTTTTGAGATGCATTGATCGCGAAAGCCATAATCAGTGTAGATAAATCAATCGCTGGACTTAATCAAACAGTTCTCATACGCTGGATAGCTGGTTAACTTAAGGTATATTTAAAATATCACTTATCGAAACGAATTTTTACGTCTTTCATCAAGAACAAAGAAAAAAGCACGTCAAACATTGTATATTTTTGTTTCATTTGTAAATTATGAACCATTTAATATCACTTCGGACACGTCAAAGTGTATTTAGAATACATTTTAAGCGTGAGACGGGCTGTGATTTATTAAGCAATCAGAAGATGCCCATGGAAGATGCAGTTAACTACAAGATTTCAAAAACTTTCTCATCTCACTCAACAAAGAAGAGATTTTCTTCTGTTCAAAAATTGAACGCGGGAATAGTAATTTCACCTCAAAGAGAAGTAGATATTTGGAAAAAATTGTTGGAGCCAATATAAAAATGAAAAGAAGAACATTAATAAACAGTAATAGGTTTCAACAAAGGCAAACTCATTGTACAAATTTGTACCTGAAAATTGCGAGGAAAAGATTAGAAAGCGTCCTTTTCAGATAAAATTGTTCAGCAAGGATCCCTGGGGTTCCAATATATTGCGGTGAGTGAGAGATAATGTAGAATTTTCACATAGTAAGATCCCCTTGATTGTAAATTGTATGACGGAATGACATGCTAGCGCAAGGAAGAGTAGTTGATGATAACATAAGATATAACACCCCTTGATCAAATTTGAAAAAAGAAGACGATTTCAATGGCTCCACCGATACCATATTTCCAGTAGTTACTGTAAATTAAAACAACAGTGTGTTTGGATATACATATTGAGACGCTGTACGGTAGAAACTGTAGTTATCCTCGTGTCCCTCCGATATGCTTCATCGCAGGCTCCCTTGGTTCGAAATAATCATATATAGTTTTATACTGGCGCACTGATAGAAATGAAGTAATAAAACTATCAACTGGATACATCGACTTGGAGAAGTTTAAGAAGTCAGTCTCACCCTTAAAAATGTTTTCGGCCACAGGGCTTATTGATTGAAGTTTCAACGTATTCTGCATCTCTGTCTTTTAGAATACTCTTTCCTACCATTGTAAGGTGAGGAAGAGTGCAAAAATTAATTAAAATGATTAAAAAAATCTTTCATGACATACTCGTCTCGGACGAGTAGTAATTGTTCACTTTCACTCTGAAACGCGGAGATATCGCTACAGATCGTTTCAAATACCTTTCTACTTTTCTCGAGAATATTTCCATTATTTTTTTGGGGGAAAAATACTACGAAAAACTATGGGCATTTCATACAGATATGGTCTTCAATCAGATATTCTATAAAGCCCATCTCCAATTTAGATGTATAGCCCCGGAATATGATAACTGGCTGATGAAATTAAGTTGAAGAACAAGAAAAGTACATTTAAAAACTAGGGACTTTAAGGATTAATAGATAATGAAACATAAACTTTACGTAAATAACATATCACGCTGAACACCTTCTGAAGTTTTGGGAGTACATTAATCTCTTCCTTATGTTTCATATTTAGTACCGTTGGAAATTTCTTCAGGAAATACATAAAGTAACCTTTATTACCCCACCAGGTGAGCTTAATTTATTCATTGAACGTTCGAAATAGTGGCATCTATTAACTACTACTACTAGAGATGGAAAAAACTGATATTGAGAAATATAATCATATAAAACAAAAATTAGTTAGTTTCAATGCTTAGAAACTCCTTTTGAGAGTCTGTGCTGCAGTTGACCACACTTATAATGTAAATTAAACGATATACTCTCTACCAATTTAAACTATTGCAGATTAACTGCACCTTTTATAGTGAAGAATTGATTGGAAGCGAAATAATTCGCCATAAGCCCATGAAATTATTATGGACTTACCACAAACTATTCATCGATTTTTTGCTTTAAAAATAAAATGTGCATTTAGTTCAATGATCGGTGCACAGTTACTCCACCAGAGCTACTAAATAATTTCCGACAATGAGAAAACCAACAAACGCGTTACAGACTCAGAGGGAGTTCTATATCCCTTTTTCTCATTTTTCTTCCTACTATGTAGCTGCTCAGCTCTTCAGTGATCAAGAGAAACTGATGCTTTAAAGCAGGAGAAATTTACTGTAAAGCTGGGCAGAATAATTTCCCCCTAGTTTTAAGAACGGAGCGTAATTCTGGTAATGACGGAACCTTGCGAAGAGTTGGACCAAGAGAAATAGATAGCATCAAGGGTAAAAAGTGGGACGATAATCGAGGGAAAATATATCAGTTGGGTTGAATTTTCTTTTTGGAGAATAGTGCGTTTTCACTGGCGATATACTGAAAGATCTCTCTTATGTGTATATGTTGGAGTTTTGGGTCCGAAGGGTGAGAAAAATCATACAATAACAGTAAATCGAGTAATGTAAAGTGTAATCGAGACTTAAATGGGTAATCGAGCCAGGAAATGTGAGCATAGCCAATGAAACCGTTTTCAAGGAATTGTAGGGGCCAAATTTTGGAATCAGGTTCAGAAAAAGTACCACATCTGCTGTTTAGTTTGCGGTTCTACATACTGGCTAGTTATAACGAATATATAATTAGTTAATTAAATACAAAAAAGGTACAATGAGTAATTTCAGTACCAGCCAAATAGTAAATATCACCTTTAGGGACGAGTTAAGTCGACACTTAGCGCAATTAGTGAAGTTGACTGGCGATTAAATCATGTCTAAGTTTGGGGTCAAGATATAGGGAAATAGATTCCTCAAGCTCGGTATGGGGGTAAATAGACAAGATAATTGGTCGTTGAGATTCGACAATAATATCCCTATAGTCACCGTTGTTACTAGTGGGCTTACAAGTGCAAAGATTGCATTACTAAATTTCAGCAAAATCATACTATGCCGATGACAGAGCAGGATTAGTTCCAGTTGCACTGCATTGGGGAATCGTTATCTTAATAGAAATTAATGATTCTTTCATGCATGTAGGGCTCCAGGACGATATATCAAAAATTCGAAGATTTTCATTATTGTTTGGTTCTTTTGGAGTCATTTTTACGTATGGTCGGTATGCCTGGAGTTGATTAGAATTATCCATGACAAGTGGCATTTTGTACTTTCTTGACATTGGAACATGTCGATTGCCTTCTCTTGCTTCTGACTGATAATTATATTATTTTCCCTTGGTACGTGTAGTTCTGGTTTATGTTTCCAATGGATTTCTTAGTTTTCTGCAGCGCTGTTAGTTTGTCTCCCAACTCCTTCAATAGAATTTTGTGTTCATTTTATTGCGAGTTTCTGTTCCATGCCCCTGTTTTGGCTTTGAGAATCTTTTTGTTTAAGAGGTGATTGCTATTATGCGTTCAAGAAACTTTCCATAATCATCAGGGCTAAATAAACGTACAATTTGTATGGTTTGGATGTTAAAAAGGCCGAAACTGACAAAAAAAGCTGCGAAGTGCGGTAAAAGTTGTTTTCACAGTAATACAATTTCGCTCATGAATGTACATACCATACTGTATTTGGCCGTTTGTGCCACAAATGTTCGTTTGCCATCGTACCCATTGCTTTTGTTGGTATACGCATGCTTCCTTTGCATTCTATTGTGGACTGTCTGCTTTGGGCCGGTGGCTGTAGTAGTGAGATTTGTGCAATGTGCGCAGCCGAACTATTTGCATTATTTCGATGCCGGTTTTGGTATGCTGGTACGCTGGTACGTTGGTACCATAGAACGCTGGTATTCTGGTTTGTCGTTACAGTACTGTACTGTGGCTCACGGGCTTTGATGTGCTCGGACTTTTTGTCGTCCTACGCCTTTTAAGCGTGGGGTTAGGTGTAGAAGAAAAGAAGAGCAAGAGCGGTGCCCTCCGAACCGGGGACAATGAGGACACAATTTATTCATCTAATGAATACAATGGTGATTTGCGCCCTACATTGAGTGCAGTTGACATCCGTACTGTACAGTGCAGTACAGTATTGTGCAAGCTATCGAAGGCAACCCTGGAAAAGCAACGTCACAGTTTTCTAGTTTTGAAATCTCAATCTCATTTACTTTTGACGCTCATGAAAAAAATCATATTTTTTTTGATGAACTAGTAATCCACCCTGCCACGTGCGAGCTGCCATAGAGCATAGAGATCCACGTGCCACTTTGGCTTGAGGTTTCATGCGCCTTGCCATGTAGATACCCACACCAGACTACTTTTGCCGTCGCGTCGCTCTCGCCTTCCCTGCTGCGACTTGACACACTCGCAGCTTTCGAGCAAACCTGCCAATTCGCTTTACTTTCATCTCACTCCAACCTCCTGCCAGTTCTCTGCCACCCCGATGGTCACTACCACATTAGACCTGCTCCTGCCCTTTTGAAACCCCTTCCACTTCTCACACACGCGTCACCCTGCCGGCGACCTCCACCTTGACCCGTCCTCCTCCTCCCTCTGCAAGAGCAGTGTTCCTTATATAACCCTTCCACTCGTACACTACTTCTCAACCGACCCCTCTCTCTGCACGCGCTGACCCCTTCCATAATCACATCTCTCGCCAACCGGCTCTCTCTTTCCCCCCACTCCCTCTTCCTTCTCTCTTCCACCCCGGCAAGCGTCCTACATTTTCGCGGGTGGAGATGTACTGTCCATCCGTGACCACCTTCTCAACTCCAATTCAACTCTTGCAGACCACATGTTCCGTGTCGAATTTCGCCTTGATTACGACCTCACCTCATGAAAACCCCTGTCATCGCTCTTATCAATGGTCTCGTTATGGGCGGTGGGCTGGTTTAGCAGTTCATTCTGCCTTTCAGATTGCCACTGAAAAGTCCATATTCGCAATGCTGAGGCTGCTATAGGTATTGTGCCTGATGTTGGCGCCTCGTACTTTTTATCCCGGATGAAACCGGAGGGTTTGGGTATGTATCTTGCGTTAACGGGCGGGACCTTGGAAGGGATTCAGTTGGTGGAAGCAGGAGTTGCCACGCACTATGTAAGAGAGAACCAATTCCCTGCGCTTGTGAGAACCTTACAAAACAGTCACGTTAAGGGGAAGGGGAGGTGCGAAAACTGTTAGCGGAATGGGTGGAAGAGGAACCGACAGAGAGAAAGATTAAAGGACTGTCAGTGATGGAGCGCTGTTTTACTGGGTAGCGTGGAGGAAATTGTGCAGCGCTTAGAAGGGGAGGCGGCGGAGGGCACAGAGGAAGGGCAGTTTGCAAAGAGGGCATTGGACAGGTTGTCGAGGATGTGCCCCACGTCACTGAAAGCTACGTTTGAGGCTCAGAAGAGGGGTAGAGAAATGTCCTTGAGGGATTGCTTGAGAATGGAATTTCGAGTTATTGCAAGATGCATTCGACGCAAGGATTTTATAGAAGGCACGAGAGCTGTTTTGATTGAGAAGGGGATGTGGCAAAGTGGGAGCAAGAACATTGCAAGATGTGAGTGACCAAGATGTTGCGGCATTTTTGAGCCGTTGGACACGGACTTGAAGATTCCAGAGTTGGCCCTGACAGAGGAAGATGATCAGCGTGAGCAACAAGCTCGACACAAAGCACGTCTTTGAGGGGAGGAACACAGTGATTGATCGAATATCAAATCAGCGTCCGCAAACATTTCCAAACATCATGAGGAGAGAGTCCGCGGAAACCTCCTAAATGGGAACGTGTGTCAGCAACACGTCGTGGTGTTTGATGGATTGCAAGCCCTGCGGTGGCAAATTATCTGAGTTATCCTCACGGGCGGGCTGCTGTGTAGCGAGTTTGTAACCGCGTGTAATAAGAAAGTACTTTTCTTGAATGAGGCGCACCAGCTCGTGCATTCTAGCAGTCATTGGACTGGTTATGCATACTTGCAAGGCGGGAGGATCGTTGAGAAGGGTGAAATGCCAGCCCTCGTCGCGGAGACTTTGGTTGAGTCGGTGTATAAGGCTGGGATGGTCCCGTATGGTAAATGCGACAATATTCAAAAGTGCATCACCGACAAGAATCAAACCGGGGTTTCCAAGATACCATTTCTTAAGAGCGCGGAGGCGTCGACGATGTCAAGGATATCCAGATCGCGAATGTCTTGAGGGCAATTTGTGGGGGGTTGGATGGCATGATTCGAGGATTGTTCACCAACGTAACACCTGAAAGCGCGGCGTGCTCTGCGTAACAGGTGATACGTTGATGGTGTTTGGTATTCAAGGAGAGCCACGCATGAGTCTGGGGGAAGTTGAAGATGGTGCTGCGGGAATGGCAGAAAGGTGAACGGGGCGTGTATGTGTATCATGCGGGAGAAGGGCGTTTGAGAGAGGTTGAACTGAATTTTCGCAGTCGTTGGAATTATTAACGGGCGAGAGGAGGAGACAGTTGCGTGCAGAGAAATACAGCACGTCGCCAACTGGGCCGCATCGGACTAGTTTCCTTGGCACGCAGGCTAGCCGTTTGAATGAGCAAAGTGCAGAGGCAGTTACGAGTCGATGTGCATGTGAGTCATGCAAATGTGTACACCTGGACCAGTAGCACCGACCGGAACGTGAGACATACCTCTGTAACAAATCATGTGTTTGGATTCTGGCAAAGGCACATGTGCAGGCGTCGGGTCATTCTGCGTGCATGCTCGGGCGCATTGACGCGGATCATAGAGCAAAAGTCGATTGCCTGCCGATCTATCACCACCCGACCTTACTCGTTTGCCAACGTCCCTTGTTCATAGTGAAGCGCAGCATTGGACGGGGCATTAGTTGGCACGTCCATGCGGTTGGTGGCAGTGAGAAACCCGCTTGGGCGCACGCTGCTTGCAATCATTGGGCGACGCCCGTCAGCGTGGGCTGCAACTCGCCGCTCAGAACGTTTCACATTGTCAACAAGAGGGGAAAATAAACACGAATTTACTCGCAGGCACATGATCTACAAGTTGCCACCCGTATCAGGCGCAAGGGCACGGTGCAACACCGACGCGACAACAAGGGCCAGGCGGCAGAAATCAAGAAAGTTAGAAACGCCGCCCCTTTCCACCACTCAAAATTGCAAACAGACCCCCCCCCAGACAAGTTGCAACGTCACTGCCTAGGCTTTGTACGGACTGTACAATCGCCGTTCACCATGGTGCGACAGGCCAGCCGCCAATTATCCGGCTTTCCCTCCAACAAGACCTCTTCCTTTGGCGTACGTCCATTTGTGGAATACTGCCCCTCCTCAAGAGCAATCAAACAGGTACACACGAGCCGCCACCGCCGCAGTTGCGTAGCTTGCCACCCAGGGTGTAGAGGTCGACCTTTGCGGCGAGAAGGGCCTTGCGGAGATTGGTGTCGCGGTCTACTTGGACTAGTGTGCAACCGATCGTTTTGTAATACCTTGACTGTGTAGGTTTGTTTGGTTTGTTGGGCGCCGAAGGGCGAGGAGGTGGTGCGACTGCCGAGAATTGCGGACGGGGGTTGGGTGGGGGTTGGACGACGGGGGTTAGGGAGTGTGGGGGTTGTGGAGGGGGTGGAGAGAGGCGCCTGTGAAGGAGGTTGAAAAGGCGAGGAAGGTCATTTTGGGTGTTGGAGCGGGGGTGTGTAGAATTGTGAAGACGCATTCAGGTGATGGGCGAGCAAGTCCGAGGCTAAATGGGCAACGGTGGGCTGAGAAAGGAGGGCACATTGAGCGCTCAGGGAAATGGGTATCAAAGAAAGGTTGGCCATAGGACAGGGGGTATTGCCTTCCAAATTGAAACCGGTGGATTGGGGCGGTTGCAAAGCGTTGCAAACTGAGAAAATCGGGGTATCATTGGGACACTTGCATAGACCGGATGTCGTATCATGAAATCAGCGGTCACTGGTTGGGTGACGAATGGGTGCTCATGCGACCATCAGTTGGACAGGGGAGGTGTGTGCCACATATTTAGATTTATTTTATTGCAGAATTGCAGAGAGCGCTTGTCATGGCGGGCAACAGTACTCTACAGTTGGACTGCAATGCGCTTGTCCTGTGTACACTATGACCTTTTGCGGCGGATCAATGGCGCTGACAGCTCTGCCGGGTTATCCAACGACGACTGGTCATCTACACCCCAACCGGCCGTGTATCTAAGAATCATGGCGGTCACTGCTGCTTGTGCTAAATGTGCGTTGCGTAAACACCTCGTGTACAGCCTGTTCCTCTGGTAAATGTACAGACAATATTTGGCACGACAACAACCCTGCCGTCCGTGAGCAGGACTACCCCGCTTCATCACAATGGGTTAAAAAGGATGCCGCGCGGCATTTCTCGCAAAGCAACACGCGCATGAGTCAGTCCGACAAAGTCTGCCAATTACAATCGAGAAAGCCAGCAAGTGATTATTCTACATTTATTCGCGAGGTGCTGTTCTTTGCGATGGACGACCAACCGCTCTCTTTTGATGTACCAAGACCGGCCTTTTCAACGCTTTGATGCAGGAGATAGGTTTGCACTGGTTTCATGTTCGAAAGACATGGTCAGGTGTCTCCAGTGCTACATCAAGCAGTCGCGGATTGGCCCACAAGTAATTCGACCGCTCAGTACTCTACTACGTAGTGATGCTTTGATGATCTACCGTACTAGCCATTTATCGAGAAATTAGCCTCCTTACAATGCTTGAATCACCTGGACCGCTCATGAGTTCAGATGTAAATTTCAGAAACAATACGTTCACGCGCAGCAGATTCTTCATTTCTATCTTGCATCTGCCGTGCTACCCTGTCGCATACTACACATGTCAATGACTTCCATTACACTGCAATACTCCTCGTCACCGCTGGAAAACAAGGCTGCGCAACAGTGCACCACTCCTACGGAATTCCACATCACGAATCACATATCTTAACTCCCTTGCCATGAACCAAAACTTGGTACACCTCGCCAACTTCATGTAGGCTCACATTGACACCAAAGCCTTTACAGGTATTAGCTACGCTTTCGACGTTCAATGATTTTCGCGGAAACGTCGCCGCGGTTGGCCCGTTTGCCATAGCCATGAAAATAACCACTTGATCGGCCATGTATCCGTCAAAATCCGCTCCAATTCGAATCGATCGTAAAAGATGACGAGCCGCCTCCACACCCATTTCGGCGCTCACTCTTCTCCACATTTTCCACTTGGCGCTATCGGTATGTGCCACCAGGTGATACTCATGCCTCTCAGTCCTTTTCAATGCCTCGCCCTCTGTCCACGTAACGGAGCAACCCAGCACACACCCCGAGCTCGCCCGAGCGTATAATGTTAAACTCACACATTTTCCACTCTCATGCTGCCCACTTACATCCTGTACGCTAAAGTGTTTCCTCCCTGGTACTGGAAATATGGCACGCTTTTGTTCTCTCGGATTTCTCAGATGCGAAATCGCCCCACCAATAACTGCTTCTACAACACCTTTGTCAATGTACTCCCTCCCGCACGCCAAGATGGACCCTTCAATGCTCAGAATCGTTCTTCTATATTGTCTCATGGATAAATACCTCAACCACCCATCCACACATCCTTTTTTCTCCACATGCACCTTGACTTTCCCCTTACCCTCGGCGAAAAAACCATGCTCCACAACCTCATACTTGATATCCACACCAAACAATCTCATATTAGGCACAAACACATGTCGCACGTAATCACTTGTCGGCGCACCCAAACAAGTCGTTCCGCCCTCGATATGAAAAATCTCGCCCTCCCGCAAGTTTCTCAACATCACAGGCAGCGCCGCCAGCAAAACTAGAGAAGTAGCCCCTGCCCATCAACAGCCACCTCCACAGGAATCCTACCCCGATACCCATTCCCCACACCCATAGTCACCCTCTTGCTCTTTAGCGACCCCCCTCAGTTCAGCCCCTGCCAACTGTGCAACAAGCTTCGCACCCACTACATGCTGCGCCGCCAACCCTTTCACATGCCTGTTGCCGCGAATGTTTCTCACTTCCACTGGCACATCAAGCACTGCACTTAGGGAGAGAGCAGTCCGTAGGACCTGGCCTCCCCCTTCACCCTCCGCACCGTCGATACGAACGATGGGAACCTTTTTCCTCTTCCGCGGGGCATGGCCACCAGCGGGATGGGCTACCCTTCGATTCTTAGCGGCAGTGCGTGAGGGTTGCGCTTCTGTCGATTCTTCACCTTGATTATGGTCGGTATTTGAGGGGGCATCGTTTGATGTCGGTGAAGAGGGCGAGGCAGCTTGGCGAGATGTAGAGTTCATGATGGCAAGAGGTTCGGGGGAAATTTGAGCCTCGCGTGAAGATGTTGACGAACATGTCCTTCTCAGAGTGAGATACTGTACTGTAAATGAGAAACGTTAAATTATTTCAAAATGTGACCTTGAATTAAGAAGAACAAAAGCAGATTGTACAGTACACTATACTGTACAGTGGAGAAATTCAATTTAGCAAGATCTGACTCATGCTGCTGTTCAGAGCCAAATCCGTGTTACAAACGTTTCACGAACGCCAAATTCCTTATTTCTATTTTAACGCGTCGTCTACTAGAGCCTTCTTTGCGCAAGTCCTGCAGGTAGCGGCCCGTCACCCCGCCGTCGAACCGTGGGACGGGGTCCATCGCACGAGGCCAGACATACAGGCGATGGGAAACAGTGGAGGTACGGACTTCTTTGACGTGACATTCGTCAACCCGCTGGCCCCCTCCCACAGGAGGGCACAAACGTTTAATCCGCTCACCTCGCTCAATGCGGCCGCCTCCGCGAAGCATAGAAGATATGATTCTTTTATTGCAACCTCCGGCAGAAGTAAGTTCGTGCCTATCCTTATATCTACTCTCGGAGGGTGGCACCCGGACGCCTACAGGGTGCTAACTGACGTCGCGCGGAACGTGGCCGTTAGAGCGATGGAGGCACATGGTACGGTCCGTACAGTACTTACTCAGAGGCACGCTGCCGCGGTCGTAATGTCCAACGTAGCCTGTCTGCTGGGAGCCTTGAGCCGGCTTTTTAGGGTAATTTCAGAGGTACTGTATTACTGGGCACCCTGTAGAATATTCCGGGCCACAACCGACCATATCTTTCAAATATTAAACCACTCCACATTACCCCCCAAATGTAAAAGGAAGATTTCATGAAAACATGTGAAATGTGAGCAGATAGTGAAATGTCAACTGTAACAGAACAGGAGCCAATTGTAAAACGTGTAACTGAAATGGCGGGAACTAAAAAAGAGGTGCAACAGCAATACCCCTTGGTACCAACCAGGGGCAAGATGGCCGAGGTTACCGGTCCAGATCGGAGCCCACCCGATCGTCCCCAGCAACCTTATGCAACGGTAGCAATCCTTCCTGGTGTGATGTCTCCATCGCCGAAGCCCTCCACACCCCCTACCCCACCGCCGCCACCTGGATCTACCGCTAATAAGACAGACCGTAGGCCAAAATTTACTGCGAGCGATGACCTCATCACTGCGAGAGAGGTTTCAGCCACTAAAGTCCACATTGCGGGTTATGGAGAGATCAACAAGCGATAAGGGAAAGCAGCAGAGTGCGCAAATCGCAACCGGCATCTGTCTCAGAAAGAGACAGCCAAGAGCATTTAAGACCGATAAAAGAAAATACAGGACGCCTCCGATCGCAGCGACGCGTCCGAACGAAAATTTCTGGGCGTTGGAGGCGAGATAGGTGAGCTAGATAAACTTCTTGGAATGATGAGGGAGTCAAGGGATGACGTAGACCGAGAGAAGACGGCTGCAGCCGTAGCGGAAGAAGAGCGCAACGCTAATATGGAACTCATTGCGCGCTCCCTCCTCTGCAAGAAAAATAGTGGCGAAGAAAGCGGGTCTGAGGGGAGCCGTCACCTTCTGCGAAGAAACGGCGCGTTTCGAGGCACTGTGACGAAGATGGAATTGGCGAAATGGCACTGTTAGGGAAGGATCTTAAAGAGGCAGATTTGACGCGCATTGGGCTGAAACAGGAACGCCTGCAGCTGGAGCGAGAGCGCATAGAAATAGAGAAAGCTGAGAAGGAGAAGGAGAGCGTTATGCGTCGAGAGGAGCAAGAGACGCTCAATTAACTAGAATTAGAAAAGTTCAAGCTGCTCACTAAGACCTTTCCTCAGGCGCAATGGGCGCCACACAATTCCTTTCCTAGGATTGCATCAAATCTATTGAGGTAGTTCACGGCGAAGTACAGTGCTTCTGTCTAGTCCTTTACTTGGAGGCGGGATGTTTCTCTCAAATCATGGTCAACACCGTTCGCCATTTCGGCGAGCTCTTTTGATCTCTGGTTTTAATCTTATGGTATTCGCAGAATAACTCACTGAGGAAATTGATCTCATAGCCTGGGTCGATTATAATTTTTGCTGATCCATTGGAAATGCCCCTTAACAGTAAGAATTCTTTATGATTCGGTTGGAAAGTTGTGGTTAGAGTTCCCCTAAATGCTTCCTAGGATCTTATTGTTAAAAAATAAGATTTCTTTGATCCAAAACTGAAGTTCCTTCGAGCTTTTGCAGTTTTTTGCTATGTTTCCTTTCCGTCCGGATCTTGATCAGAGGCCTTCACGTACGTACTTCTCCCGTTCTGCTTGATCCAAGTTCTGTGAAGCAAAATTTTCAGACTCTACACCCTGTTTAATTCCCATGTTTGCAATTTCCATCGGCACAGGACCACTATTTCAGTAGTTGAATTCCGTTCAACGCCTTCGTATTCGATTTATCATAATGACCCTAAACGCCCATAAGTATCCTCATTTCTTTCAGCCTCTGCAATTAAATTGGAAAGCTAGAATATTCTTTTGTTCTTAAGGCTTTCCATTTGTATGGTTCAGGCCGCGTGAATAGCGATCAATCTGATCTTTGACTCCCATGTCATGAACATCCAATAATATTTTGTTAAAATCTTCGTTGAATGAAGAAATATCTTTAACTTTTTTCCAGCGAGCCAGCTTGTCCCGGGAGAGTTTTTCTCATTTATATTTTCAAAGAGATTGGGATCTGCCGTTTTCATTTCCTTCCATGCTTGAAGGTCTTGCCCCTCGGCACTGTTAGAGTGGACCATCCACCATTCACGGGCATGTTAAGAAATATAGCTTAATGCAATGTTCATGGCAGCCTTCCAATCTGATTCGCCAAGGTAATTTTTCATATGCACACACCAGCTCCCTAAGGACCCTTTTTCGCTGGATCAACCCGGCTTATTCTTCTTAGGGGCGTTTTTGCTTTCATTTTGACTATTAGAGCTACCAGTATTGCTCCTGACGATGGACATCTCATTCTCGAGGGCTCCTATCTTCTGAGCAGCTTTATTGAGCTCGTTCTGTTCTACGGAGATCAAGTTATGAGCATCTAGCAGCTGACTTAGAAGTTCGCTACCTGCTTGTGCCAGAGACTCTACCGTAATGCCGGAAGGTTCCAAGGTGTTTTTCTACTAACCGATAGAGCGACACGTGTGATTTTTCCCCTTCAATAAATATTTTTCAATTTTACCAGTAAGAATCAGTCTGCACTGCGGCCGAGTCGGCTAGACCAGCGAAACACTAATGAGAGGTTTTGAGTTCGAATTCCAGGCAATAACTTGGGTAAGTTGATTTTATCTTACGCAAGGATTTGACGTCAGTCACGTCAGGTGTGCTATCGTAGCCCTCCTTCCGATGCTTTCCAGAACGTTTGTTTTCCTATCTAGAACCTGGCGGCGATACGGACTTACCAATACTACGTCAAGAAACTGGGTAAAACGAGTTCGTTAGGTAGCCACGGCCGAAGGGTGAAAACAACACAGTCGGTTGAGAAAGCAACTTATGAAGTTTTGCTTTCTTAACCTTACTTGATTTTATTCAAATTTAAACTACAGAGCCTTTTTGGGGTTCTCACGATAAAGAGGACCAAGACTGTTGCGCTTAAGGTCTGCCTTGATCGAAATTTCTATCTTGCAAGTTTCGTAGATGCACCTTTTATTGTCCGTGCGGTGTTGGTGCTTACGGGAGCCAAGGTGCTCATGATACTGCACTCGACCTGTCCAGGTGATTTGGAGATGACGGCAGTGGCTTCTCTTGATCTGTCGAGTTCTTCTTGTGTTCTTACAAATGCTGTGGTTGGAGATTCTTGGATGATGGTAAAAACCGCGTCAGGAAGAATCGTTAGGTTCGTTTTATGCTTGTAGGGCTTGGAGCGAGGAACGACGGCATTCTCGATATCAGCGGTAGAAAGGGTGGCAATATGGCTGCGAAAAGGCAGGATGTGGAGGTCCTTGGTCTTCTTGATTCCTCAAACTCGATTCTGATAGGTGTGCTCGGCTCAACTCCAAACTCGAATGTCATCAGCTCCTGACAATTTTCGGCGAAGAACGATTGTAAGTCTTCTGCTTTACACTCGTCTGACAAAGAGGGGCGGTCCCTGGAAGTCTTTCTTCTCGCCATTGAGCGTTATTCACAAAAGAATGGGAGTAAAAAACAAATTGGTAGCCTCTGCTTGCAATCGAACAGAAAGTAAAATGCAATATAGATTTAAACTTACTGGCAGATTGGAAGAACTCGCAGAGCTGACAAAAGAATAGGCAATGCTACCAGATGTAGGGTTCTGAGCAAACAAAAGTTAATCGATGGTTGAAATGTTGGTTGATGCTTCCGATAAACAGGCCGAAGTATCATTACTGGTTTATATAGAAAAATTAATAAACACCAGAAGAGATAAGTTGCAAGCAAGCGGTACTAAACTCAAAGGTTTTATAGAAAGAGCGACCCTAGACGTATCAAACTAAAAGGGTCTTAGGCCTTTTGTAGCAGCTCTCAGAGATACCGACAACACTAAACATCATTGCAAATTGGCAAGGAGGCATAAAGTAGTTGCTGATTGATGGGGTCCGAAATTTTTCGTATGTCACACTAAATGTCCACAATTGGTCCATATAATTGGCTTGGAACAAAGTGGTATGATCTTTTTTACACTGATGCGTGAGTGCAGTGCAAAAGTTGCACTGATGTCTTATTACAGTGTAAATCCTTGGTAAACGTTTCTGGAAGGATACTGTCAGGGAACTTGAGCTTATTTATGGGCATAATCGTTCCGTGCTTGTGCGGGGGTGGTTACCAATGGTTCAATCATTTCATTTTCCTAAGGGAAACCCACCAGCTCTATCTTGACGTTTTTAATTGGGACCCCCTTTCAACTCCATGCCTTCCCCCCATCATAGGCGTAAAAGATTCCGACTTCGATGATTCGGATCCTCCAGCCACTAATTAGTGCAGGCGTTTGTCATACTTCCGGGCCATCTCCGCACTCCCACTCCTCGGACACTCATCCACATACCTTTCACACTGCTCCAACTGCTTCCTTCCCCATCGTTGGCCACCCGACCCGCCTCAGATCTGAAAACGAGCGTATAAAGCTCCCTTGGTGCAGGGTCTCAATGAATACCGGTCTGTCGTTTTTCTGAGGTCGAGGGATTCCAGCAGCCCTGCCCACGCATTCTGCACCTTTTCCCTTACTCTCGGCGCGTCATCCTCGAATAAAAAATCGAGCGTACCAAGTTCCGGCCGCTGGACTACAATCTTTTGAAGATTGGGTACGGTGAAACTGGGTTCCTTTCCTGTTCTGCTGGGGCAGACAGCGGATTGTCTGCGACGAGCAACTCACTATACAACGCCAAGGCCAGTTTCATATGATCGGCAGCCGTAAAATGTTAGAGCTGTGGTTCGACTAGCTCCCTCGCCCTCACCAGGATGGCCCCGTGGGTACTGACGGATACTGGCTTGAGATTCCAGTCCACTATCCAGGACACATCCACGATTTGTAGATGGATGGTCCAGCACGCCATCATATATCGGATTACATAATCGCAATGATTTTCTCCGAACAGCTTTATCTCTGCCACTTCGACGTTGCAAGTTGATTTGCCGAGTCCCCTTCCCGGTTGGACTCACCCCCTTCCCTTCAAACTCCCTCAACATGCTACGCGACGGAGTATGAACTTCGTAAACGTCCAGCAATGGATGGAGCTAGGAGACCGCACGGAAAGGTTGTGACAGTGTGAATGATAGCCTGATGCGGTGACAACTGTTCTTCACGACTGTTCGTACCAAATAAATTCAAACCTGCAAACTTGCAGTATCTATGTATGCAGATTGAATTTTTTGGCACGTAAAGTTAATATTTTTAAAAATATCTAGGGTCACTAAAAAAAATAGGTCAAATTGGACTAAGTAGTTAACTATAACAAAAGAGTTAACTTGATACCGTTTTTTTTGCCAACCGACTAGAAATCATTATAAAGGGGGTGCTCCTCAACAGGGTACCCCTCAAGAGTACATGCTCCCTAATAGGGCACATATTACTCATGTCACCACTTTTCAGGGGTACACATGGTACCCCCATGCAGTCCCAGTCGACCGTTACGGTCCGTCCCGATGCTCTGGTGATAGTTACAGCCGGTGATTCTTGGCGTTGAGAGACACAGACCTGGCCTCTATTAGTAAACATATTGTACTTTGTTCACTGTACTGGTTGTGTGTTCGGGACTCTTGCCTGGTGAGTGCAAATTCCTCAGTAGGGCACATGAACCCCCTTGGCATGTATGTGCCCTATTGAGGAGCACCCCCTGTACAGTGAATACACAATTTATGGTGTTCCCTAGCCCTATATACTGTAATTTCTGAACGCACGCCACCAGGGGCTCACTGTACAAGATTATTTCGTCAATCGACGAAAAGTTGTTATACAGTTAATTCACATGTTACTTTTTAGATTTAGATTGGTAAGTTTACTTTTCGACAGACATATGCAGGGGCTGCCCCTGCATATGTCTGTCGTAGAGCCCATGAGGGGCAACATGCAAAGTCCTGGATACCCCACTATAACAGACCTACTTAATTAGGTTTGAATAGGGTGCCTAAACTCTGCATGTTGATACATTCACTGTAATTCCTGTCATCCCACCATCAGACTTCATTGTACCTCGAACTCACCATACAAATTTAATTGAAAAGATACTTCTGGCCAGGGTTGGAGATTAACGGAGCAGTGGGAAAAGTGTGGGGTTGAGCAACCGGGTCTGTTGCGGCGGCTGGTGCTTGGTCTCGAGGGTTTGAACCTTCGAGATGTGCTGCAGCTGCAGAAGGGATTGGAAGTGTGGCTGGGAAAACCAAATCGACGCGAATTACCGTTTGCTTGAGCTGTATCGTGTCATTAGTATTTGGTTTGGAAGTTGAAACAACTGTTGCTGGAGGATTTGGAAGGAGGCTGGTTCTTTTAGGGGATATATTTTAACAGAGATCGGTGAAAGAAATCCATGGCTGTGACAGTCGCACTACACAGTGATTGACCTGATGCATTTATCATACGAGGAGAGAACCAGACGAAGGGAAGGTAAAGGAAAGTCGGTAACATTTTGTGCGCATTGCTGTTGGGGACCAAGTTGAGTAGTGTCGTAGGTTTGGGTAATGTAGGTCAAAAGTTTCCCTTTTTTTGAAAACACTACTTCTGCTGACAGTTTTTTACTGAATCTTAGCATAATCATCCGTCTACTACCAATGTGAACGTATAAGAAGTTTAAGAGCCAATAGAAAATAAGAACATGATCAACGAATGGTTTTGTGATGACCCCAGTGTCCTTCAACAAGCCGTATATCAGACCAGTTCTGTCACAGTAAGGAAAAACTCATAAATAAGAGATTTTTACTGCTTATGAAGAAGATCGCTAGCCCTGGCTCGAGCAAGAGCCCTACGTAAAACCCTATTCTCATTCTAGGAACTCAATCGGCTGCGAAGTCCATCCCGCAGAGTTGAATACTTTGCTTCCTTGCAGAGCTTTTCTTGTTTTCAGCATCCATCCTAGGACGAGTTAGTTGTGTTTCTTGCGGATTTCTTTGGTCTGGTCGACAAATTTTCTGACCCAGTTGGTCGGGGCGCCAAGTGTGAGTGAATATCACAAACAAACAACAAAAGGCGTAGTGTAATATTGGATGGGGGGAATAGAAAGGGGTAACCGGGCGAATAAACGTGGCTATAGCCAAAGTTGCCGTTGGCAAGATTTCTGCAAAGGCGGAAGTTGGGAGTCAAGTTCAGAGCCAACACCGGGATGGCTGTTTAATCTGGGGCCCTAGTGGCCAGGTAGGTATAAATACCAGTTAACTAGTTTAGGGTTCTCTAGGACAGCGGGGTGAGTGAGGTTAGGGTCTGCCAGGTTAGGGAGATCCAAGTTAGAGATAAGTAAAGTCGACACTTGGCCAATTTGGTGCCTTTCACTTGCGAAAATATCAGGTCCATTTGGGGGCCGAGTGGTCCAGATTGCAAGCCTCAAGCCCTACCGGGTGAGGATACAGTACCAAAAATAATAGTGGGCGACAAAAGGAATTTTCCCGTTTTGTACTGTACAGTACAGTGCCTGCTCGGTAGCAGAGAATCAGATCAAAAAAGTATCACCAAAAATTAGCTCTGCCGATGGCAGTACAGTATGTGTGCCAATTGCACTACATCTTGAAGCCCTTCTTTCGACAACGGAATGCTGTAACGCGAAAAATCTAGATAAGTTTCGACTAAAATGCTCTCCTATTCCTCAGCGGGAACAGAACGACGTCCTGGTTTCAATTTTTTTATGCCTTGACCTTTTCCTTATGATAAATCTTTCTAATGGTGCTGGAACGTTTTGTTCGATACATCATGCGCCTAGACAGCCTTGCCGATGCGCAAGTTGTCGTTTGTGACGGCTCTCAGAGCAATTTTAAGGCGCGTTGAGGGTTTTCTGGATGAATAAGGCTGAGAATGTCCATTTGGGTTACTTAATATGACACTCTAATCTTTGAGAGGGTCCATTCCTCTTTAGATGATACCGTTTATCGTAGAACGTGAGTTGTTGGGTTAAATTGGCGCCAAGAAGCGATTGATTACATCCATTGTGCCGAGTAATGAATGGTCAAGAAGATATATGAATGTTTACGAACCTTTTCAGGGCGTTTTAAAGAAAATTTTGAAAAGAATAATTAAAAGTTCGACCCGCTCTACCCTTGTGAACCATAATTACCCATCTCTACGATAGCTGGGTTGCTGGTATTGACAGAGAGGGTTAGGGAGTAACTTTTTGGCCACCAAATACATGTCAAGGTGGATCATCAATGGGCAGGACTTTTGAAACCTTGCTCGCAAGTTTGATAACAATTCTAGTAATTGCTTACAGACCGTGAGGTAAATAAAGTTAAATAGCGATAACTCGAACCCCGGTCAGGGAAACCATACGCTACATGGAACCAGGACTATGCTCTCGACGAGAAAACTCTAATCTTTTAATCAAAATTAAAGGACTGTTCCCTTTCGTATAACTCAAACCCAAAATTCCAGAATCCCGGTTTGGTTTTCTCATAATTTTATTTCTAATCATTTATAAAACTCTTAAAATACGGTGAGCCATGGACCAACCGCACAAGAATATATTCATTAAACAACATGAGCACATTCAGATCAAGCTATATTGTATTCAATTTTTGAAAATCATTGGATGGTTTCAAAATCACCTCTGTTTCTATAATTTTTTAACGTTGTCGGTAACGGTAATTTATGCAAACCTCTCATAGTGACCCAAGTAATGAAATGCTACCACATATGCATAGACCTGACAAACCCACACCGGCGACTAACAGCACTTCAAAATCAACCCTGCAACCTCGACTACTCAACATGCCCATCATCAAAATTACCTTTCTTCAAAAGAAAAAGATATGCAAAGAGACGCTCCGCAGAGTCCAAGTAGGCAGGAAGCCTACTAACGGTGAATTGTCTGTTTGGGAGAACACTATGTTTAAACTTCCTCAGGCTCCGAAAAATCTGCGATGTCCCGAATTCTATCTGAGTCTGATAACTTGATCAGGAGGGACGATAGGAAAATTTCTAAAAATGCGAGGGACAAGAAAGGTCGGAACCATGCAGTCGAAGAAGTAGTTTTTACATTGTTATGTGATAGGCATGTAACGCAAATTTATATCAATGAAGATATGATTCGAGCCAAAGTTTATAAAACTCCAACAGCTAGCAAAAAAGAGGCTTCCTATTGACAAGCATTATAAACTGAAGTATTGCCCAGGTTTCCTGGACAGGTTCATGAAGAGATGGTGTCTACGCGTTTTAATTTTCACGGGATTGTGGTGATACGGACCTTCCAGCAATTAAGTAAGTGCTCTTGCGCTATGCGCCCGAGGACATATTCAACGCAGATGAATTTGGTCAGCTTTATTGTTCAGCCCCGGACACTAAATCAGAAGTGCAACTTCTACCTGAGCTTGAAAGGCGAAACAGCGAATCACGCTTAAGCCTTGCGCTAACACAAGGGGTACTGAAAAGATAGAACTAATTATAAGCGGCAACTCTTTTCGACCCAGATTTGTCAAGAAAAAGTCCGTAAATGAGCTGATGTATGACTACAATGCCAACAGAAGGCATGGATGAGCGCCGCGTTATTATTTGAATAGATTTAGCGTTTCCATGACTATACTGGGTGCATACATGACTGCAAAACAGTTCTACTAATTGAAAACTGTAGTGCCTACGGAAAAACTGAAACGCTTCCAGACCTTGCCAACGTAGTTGTCATGTTCATTCCCCTAAAGTACACCTCTAAAATACAACTCATGAATGCCTCAATAATTGCAGCTTTAAAGCTTAGATGCAGCAGATTCCAAGTGGAAAGCGCCTTGAATAACTTTGAAGCTGATGTAAGACAAGTTTATACAATGGATATTTTGGTGGCTATGCAGTGCTTTGACAAGGCATGGAATGAAATCCCTGCATCATTGATTACAAATTGAAGGAGCCATACTTTTTTTCTCAAGTAAAATGAAGGGAGCACGACCGAGAGGAAAAGTGAGGAATCCGTGTGAATTGCACGCCCAGAATGCGGCGACATTTCATGTTTAGAGGCCGCCGTTAATAGTTTACAGTCAGTGAAAATTGACCAACTATTTTAATCTCTATCCCGGTGTCCTACAGTGATGATGAATTGTGGAGTAATATTTTTATTGAGGCTCACAATTTATATTTATTGTGAATTATCAAGGAATAATTTTACCTATTTTGCACTGGCCCTATTTTAAGCTGAATTCAGTGTGAAGTAGTTTTTATGTCCTACAGTTGGGTTTTATGTTATACAGAGTATAGTTATTGCATTTATGCTGCCAACAAATCATTATCTGGATGATTGCTTACATTTAAAATACTGTAATAATTATTGCTGAGCCTGGATCATGCCTACCAAAATTATTGCACGCCTTACCTGATTTTTGTAGCAGTTTCACCGTGGTGTAGAGTATAAGTAGCCCTAGGTTGTTAGAAAATTTTTTTACATCCTCGGGCCATCGAAATATTCCCCTCGATCAGCTATCATTAAATTTTTTTCTATTCATTATTCATTCTAAGTCCAATTGTGGCATTTATTTACTTATTCAGTTAGAACTATTTATTATTTGGATCTACCTGTCCCAATTATTTTGCACAATCTCATACCTCTACATCGGGGTTTCTTATTCAAGATCTGTTGAATACTGCAGGAGAGAATGACTACTATACGCAAGTAGTTTCTGAAGATGTTTGGGTCGAATCAATCATTGATGTGGCTGGGGATGCTAATGAGAGTATTGTGGAGGATGCCGAGGTTGTTTGCTTTCCAACTGCGAAAGAGCAGCTCAAGGCGGTTGTCATCTGCAAGCAGGCTGCAGAGATTTCTGGTGGTGATGGCGCGGCTGCTATTTTGCAGTGGCTTCGACGGAGTCAAGCCAGCCTGAGGCGTGATGTGGCACAGTCTGACCGTCAGCACACCATTGTTGAATTTTTCGATTAATATTTAGTATTGTCACCCGCTCTACTGTCCTACTCCCACCGTCCTCCCTATCTTACTGACCTGCTCACGTTTTGTTTTCGCTCTTCTCGGCGCCCGCGCTGAATTTGGCGCGCGCGCCGGATATATGTCCGCTCGCATGTCCTGGGGACGGAACAACCATGTCTCAAGATCTCTCGCTGCACCGTTGTTGCTGATGGTTATTTCGAGTGGATTGTCGTCCCGCGCCCCAGCACACGTGGGACGACCTGGGAAAGACGTGTAAGGACGGATCTTCCACTCCAACAGGGTTTTCAAAGTTCGCTGTTTCCTATCGCTTTTCAACCTACTGTCTTTGTTACAGTCTCCGAAGGAACGTGGTCTGTGCAGCCCCGTCAGTCCGTCGGCAAGTTCGTTCGCCCGGAGTTTTCTTTGTCTTGGTTGTCGTCGTCTGTAAGTTGTCATGCTTACACTAGAAGAAGAAGTTTAATGCGTTCAGTATCTACTGGGGACTGCGCACGTCCTAACTATACGGTTAAGATCTAACCGGATGTGCCTCGTCGTCCATGCGCATCGGTGCTCGCGACAGGATGGCATCAGCGATGGAGGACCAGAGGGTGCAACTCAGTCGCTGGTAGATACGGCGGCGGATAACGCCAGGTGTCGAGTGACACTTGGACGCGATCCGCGGAACTAGCTCCTCGAGTTTTTCAAGCTGTCTGGATCCCGTATTTAGACGTTGGAATTTTCTTCTAGTCCCCCCTTTTGTCCTTGTTGGAGCGAGTGATGGTTCAGCCGTCGCCTGGAGATGTTCGGTCTTCTAGTGTAACCACTATACCTGTACGGTTCAGGTTTTTGAACACATTAAAAGATTCCCCCCCCCAATATTTTGATTTTCTTAATGATTGGGCAGGGCTTGCCGAATACGATGACTTCCTTTGTCTTCAAACAATAAAGTGTCATTCTTCCCTACTTCCTTTAAGGGGAACCACGCGCTAAGTGGAACTCAGGGGCTTCTCCGAGGGGTTACAGTTATCGCGACTTGATTGTAGCAAATTTAGTCATATTTAATTCATAAAGCCTCTGACTGGAATAAACCCCGTCCCCATCTCAACAATAGTCGGTGAAGTATTTTTCCTACGTCATGGCTGGGTTGTGGCTGAATTGCGAGTTAGCAAAGAGTTTGAAGGAGGTTTGCTTATTTATATAGTACTTGTGATTTGTGGGCTGTAGTGTCTCTTTTCCCGGGAGAGTATTCTGAGTTTCGCGCGAAATTATTCTTGTGCAGTATGAAATGAAATCTCGTTATTTTTAGGGGCTGTCTCTGCTTTATTAGTGTGGTGCAAAGAGTTTGCTTTATCGGTGCATCCTACAGGGTCAGCTGCCCAGGCACAATGTGTATCCAAAACCGGAAAACGTGCTATTCGACTCTAGGAATCCTACAGTTCGGGATGCCCCTGTACACCTTCCCAGAAATTCCCTACAGTACACTGAGAGAGGGGTCGCTGGGCTGAGGTCTGCATATATGTCATTCTACTCCTGTCTCGTCCTCCTGTTGACTCACAGTCACGCCTTTCCCGCTGGAGTTGGTGAATGCTATGACGCATGCGAGTTGGCGTTTTGACGACACTGGCACGCGGCGCAGTAGAAACTATAAGAGAGAAAACAGATACGTGTAACACCAGGTTTGCATTTCCAACCTCGCCAGTTCCAACTACTCTCGGAGCAGTCGAACCTCCTCGCCGGCACGAAGAAACGCAGTGTGCGGATATGCACCTCGCAAGTAAATTGGTTTCCTGCGTAGCACTACCCTTCGATGAAATCCATTCCCGGCCTGAGCACCTGTTGCGTGAGGCCGTCCGCAAGGCACCGCTCGCTTCACACAAACGACATCTGTCTCAAAAAATACGGAGCACGTTTATCAAAAGCACAATTCTGTAATTTCCAACATGCTGGTTTACTTACTGCGGTAACCTCACTTGCCCTTCCTGATACCCACTATCCTTCTTTGCATCGGGACACGAAGCTCAGTCAGGTCATTATAAAAGGCGAATTGATGCCACCCTCCAAAGAGGTACATTTTCTCCTCCTTGCCAACCTTTTCCAACACTGCCCCTGCCTCGGTCCGGGCTTTTTGCTGCGATTTTCTCCTGCAAACAAGCAATTCCAACGACACTCTGCCTGGCCCTCGACCCTCAGCTCCCACACATCCGAGAAAAACAGCCGGTGCGCGCCCTGATCATCCCATCCGCCGTAAACAATAACCCCTTTACCATCCTTTGACGAAACTGCACAGTGCCCGGTCCTCGGTTTCGGCGCCCTCCCTAAAATCACTGGCTTGACCCAACGCAAATCCTTGGGCTCCAACAAATACACGTCGTTGAAACACTTTATCTTATTATTCCCGCCGAACAACACAACAAACCCACTTGCCGGTGTCAAAGTCGCATAACTCCTCGCGCTAGGTCTTTCCGAGCGGCTCGTCAGCTTGACTTTCTTCCACGTGCAAATGTCCTCCAACAAATGCAAATCATTCAACCACCTCTTCCCATTAATCCCTCCATACACCACCAAATGCTTTGTCCCCGGCAGCAAAGCCGTACAATGCCCCGCCCTTGCCATGGGCTTACTACCATCCAAAGCCGGGGGATACCACGTGAAATAAGTGGAATCGTAAATGAGTACATCATTGGTCTGGGTCCTCTCGCCGTTGACTGTTTTCTCTCCACCAAACACAAGGAGGTTACTATCCACACAAGTGGTGGTATGCCATGCCCTACCACCACCCGGCATACTCGGGGTATCCTCTCCCCGGTGACCCAGGAATGATTCCTGACGTCCAGAACAGCCATCTCGGTATAAAACGCATGACCATCTGCCTCACCTCCCAACAAGACCACAGTTTCATCATCCAATCTAGTCAAAGTAGCACCCCAACGTTTCGGAGGTGCAGTATCGCCTTCAACTTGGACGGGGACCCACGGGGAGGGCTTTCCCAGTTTTGCCTGGATTCGACGGTCGTCCTGAATCTCCGTGACCGGGTGCACATCATCGTCGGCAGCAGAATCACGTGTGGGTTGGGCAGCCTCGGGCTTGGCGGGGTGGGAAGCGGGTGGATCAAGGAGGTGCGGCTCTTTTGAAAAGCGAACTCTCTTTCCAGTCTTGACGGCGAGTGAATAAGGCGGAGAGGCTGAGGTACGTTTTCTTGGCGACTCCTGACGACTGATAGGGTCAGGTGCGGGTTGAGAGGTGTGAAAGGTGGGCTGCGGGTCGGACGGGTCGGACGGATCGGACGGATCGGACGGGTCGGACGGATCGGACGGGTCGGACGGATCGGACGGATCGGACGGGTCGGACGGATCGGACGGGTCGGACGGATCGGACGGGTCGTGTACAGGCTCTGGGGAAGAAGGCGGAGAAAGAGCCATGTAAGCCTCGAGATGATATTGCGGGGAGATGTGGTGGGGAGGTTGGGAGTCGGAGGGTGTGAGGAGGTTGAGAAGGTGGAACGGAGGCGGGAATTTGCTGTGGAAAGAGAACATGCTGCAGGGACTGGGAGAGTGGTGGTTGGGAGATGGGCTGGGAGAGAGACGGGTGCGAGAGTTGATCCGAGACTGGGTGGGAGAGGGAGTCGGCGGAGAGGGGATGTTGGAGGTATTGGAGAGTGGAAGGGGGACGGAGGCGGGGATTTGGGGGTTGTGTGGGGTGTTGATGCGGGGGAAGGGATTGGGAGAGGTGATGGGTATGAAGGGGGTGAGGTTGGGAGGGTTTAGTGGAGGCTGTACGGTAGGATCGATGGGTTCGAAGATGACGGTGCCGGAGAAGTTGGAGAAGGTGACTTCAACGGCGGTGGAGGTGGGATTGGTGCGGAGGGAGGGGATCGAGGCGTTGTGGGAGGTGGAGGCGAAGTGGGCCGAGGGTTATGATTGTGGGGGTGGACATTGCGGGTGGGGGGGTGGGTGGCATGTGGTGGACGGAGGAGGGTGGGCTGAGGGGATGGGGGTGATGCGACAAGTGGTGTATTAATTTGTTGGGATTGGCGGGGTGCTGGGGCGTCGCGTCGCGGGACGATGAGGACGGGCGGTTGACGAAGATTTGGCGCGTGCCGGGAGTTTGGATTTTGGCGGCAGTTGTGTTTTGGATTGGGATTGGCGCGGTTTTGGAAAGGTTTGAATTTTTTTGGTGAGAGTGAATTACAGTGGGGGGGTTTGGTGTACTGTAATGTGGAGATGAGGATGTGAGAACATGTACTTGCTGGATACAGCATCTGAGGATGTGGAAATGAATGGCTATCCTGTAGTGTATGAAAAGGCAAGATTGGAATATGAAGCGTAGAATTGTTTGGTGGCGGTTTACATCGGCCAGTAATTTTGCAAAGTCGCGATCAGGTGCGATGGACCGCACGAATGCATTACGAAGCGACACCCGAAATATGGAATTGGCAACCTCAGATACGGTCACATTGGATAGAGTACAGTATGGCAGCGCATCATTCGCCTTTTCACGTGCTCACTTTCTCAAAACCACGTGTTGTCTTACACAAATTTTGCGCCATCCGCAATTCCTGCCGGATCCCTTACTGTACAATACACAGTACTGTACTGTACAGTACTGTACTGTACTGTACACTGCCGTACTGTACAATACATGGAGATAGGTTACAGGCGCTTGCATGTCTCAATTCCTTCTCACAGGCATCTTAATCATCCATCCCCTCCACCGCCCCCGTAGCCTGCCATATCCGCATCATTCACTCCCAACCCTCTTCATCATCCCACCTATCCTTCCCCACCCCACACTCCCTTCATCCTTCAATGGCATTCCTGCCCCCGCTCCTCTCCAAGCCCTTCTCTCACACTCCAACTACCCGTTCCACACCAACCCGTTGTTCGCCATCCCGCCCCTGCCCCATCGTCGCCGTCGCTGCCCCAAATCGCCCCTCAAGTTCCTTCAAAGGAGTCCTCCCCGAAACCCAAGACGGTTAACAACCCTGCCACCGCCGCAGCCTCATCCAAAGATGCAGGTTGGTGTTTCGGCCGTCAGTCAGTTGAAGATGCCCTGGCTGCTGTCGCCGCCGGCCAATTCATTGTAGTCGTCGATGATGAAACCGTGAAAATGAAGGAGACCTCATTATTGCCGCCGACAAGGCTACCCCGGAGGCAATCGCTTTTATGGTTCGTCACACTTCGGGCGTCATTTTTGTGCAATGGAAGGTACCCACTTGGATCGTTTGCACTTGACCCCTATGGTCCCGAATAATACCGACCCGAAAAACACCGCTTTTACTGTCACTTGTGATTTAAAGCATGGAACTTCCACCGGCATTTCAGCCGCCGATAGGGCAAAGACTCTCCGTGCATTGGCCGACCCCCATACAGTCCCCACCGACTTTAACAGACCAGGCCATATCTTTCCTCTACGTTACCGAGAGGGTGGTGTCTTGAAACGCGCTGGACATACTGAGGCCTCCGTCATTTGCTAGGTTGGCTGGTTGCGCCCCAGTTGGTGTTCTCAGTGAAATTGTCAACGATGACGCCGTCGGATCCATGGCACGCCTTCCTCAATTGAAGCAATTCGCCAAAATTCACGGCCTCGTCTTGACCTCCATTGCCGATTTGGTCAAGTATCGTTCTATGCAGGAGCAGTTGGTACAGAGAATGGGCGAGTATCCTGCCAGACTTCCCACTCGCTATGGCGTCTTTAATGCTTACGCTTATAGATCCATCTTGGATGGCGTCGATCATCTCGCCCTTGTCATAGGTGGCGGTGATAATCTTGCAAAACCCTCTTTTGACGAACCGGTTTTGGTTAGAGTCCATTCCGAGTGCTGTACCGGTGACGTTTTTGGTTCATTGAGGTGTGACTGTGGGCCGCAGCTCGATTTTGCCATGAAGGCCATTGCAAAAGAAGGACGCGGCGTCTTGGTTTACTTGAGGGGGCAGGAGGACGTGGAATCGGTCTTGGTCACAAGATGCGCGCTTATGCACTTCAAGACAAGGGCAGAGACACAGTCCAAGCAAATGAGGAACTCGGATTGCCAGTGGACAGTAGAGAGTATGGCATTGGTGCACAGATCCTCGCTGATCTCAACGTCTCCCAACTCATTTTGATGACAAATAATCCGGCCAAATATTCAGGACTTCGCGGATACGGCCTCTCCATTGCAGAAAGACGTCCCGTGCAAATATCTCCCAACCCTGAAAATCTCAACTATCTGCGGACCAAGAAGCAGAAACTGGGGCACTGGTTGAATATCCAGCAGGAGTAGCAAACCATTTCGCATACACACTGGCTCATTGCCTTATAGAGACGGGAGCTTAGACTTGAGACCCAACCAGTTGCGTCAAACATGCCTTCTCACAATTCGCCGCGCAGAGAGCGCTGCAGCAGTTTCACCCATTTCTTTCCAAATTCCTTTCGGACCCACAAGTTAAGAAATTCATTTACACAAAGATCATTCTTAATCTACAAAGCTATGTACTTAGTTTCCATCCCCTCGCTGAGCACTAGATCAGGTTCTGTAAGATAGCCCTTTCAAGCTCTTTCCCTCGTGCCTGATCAGCTGCCACTTCGGAATCAACGAGCTCGCGTGCCATCTCCATTTCTTTCTCTGTTAGATCATCTACTTGTGCAAGCTCCCCAAAGCGCTTCAAAATCTCGAAGGCTTCCGCTCAGTTTCGTAATTCTTTCCCTTGGCTTCATGTACTGCATTATCCTTTAGCACAAGATCACCCACCGGATCTGGTCGACGATTGCCATGCCGTCCATCGGCAACTGGCAACGGGAGTCCACGCTTGGCCGCCTGGGAGATTAGGCGCTGCATCTCCTGCTCAACCCTCTTCTTTTCCTCGGCTTGCTGGCGCCTTTCTTCGTCTTCCGCATCCTCCACAATGCCCTCTACCTCAACAGCCGGACTCGCTTCATCGTCGTTCAATAGACTTTCGTCTACCTCAATCTCATATTCGTTCTCCGGTTCAGGAAGGGCGCGCAAACGCATTTTGACAGTCTCTTGAAGCTTTCTCATTTTCTCCCTCTCTGCTCTTCTCAGCTGTGCTGCTTGCGATGCCGGTCTGGACTCGTTTGTCGTTGAGAACGGTGTTGCAGAGGATTTGCACTGACTACATCTCGCGGCATCGGCGTTACTGAACCGTTTAACCCCAATTCTGAGAGCGCAGTATTTGGTCCGCCTCGTAGAGGCGTTTGGGCAGAGTTGATATCTGCCAACGCCTCAATATGCTTTTGTCGAACTGATGCCCATAGCTGCGGAGTAGTCCCTGCCACTGACGAGTTGTGTCCAGCATCTACTGACTTTGCGATGGTTCCGCTGCGCACACCGAATGGATCGTGTGATGACACGTGGGTCCCACGACATTCCTTTCCTGTTTCGCCATTCTTTTCAAGTCGAGATCAGAAACAGTGGGAGCGGGCAGGGACATACGAGCTCTTTTCAACGGGGGACTCCGGGGTGCATCATCCCTCTTGTCAAGCCCAAGAGCCGCGGAGGGATTTGTTTTCTCCAATTGTTTTCTTCTCTCAGTATCCCGCTTCCGCAGTTCCTGTTCCTTTTCCTCCTGACTCTTCCCCTTGTACTTTTGAAGCAGTTTTCCAATCTGCGTATCCTTTGGTAGACTTAAAAGACGTTCATCCTCGTCCCTCGTATCGTAAAAGCCCGGGACAGGGGCACGCTCAAAGGGAATCTCAGTGGCATAATCTGTAAACTTGCGACTTTTTCTTCTAGGCTTCATGGCAATGCCAGCAGCCTTTAGCTCGCGTCCTTTTTGCAATTGTGCCAACCTCTTCGCAGCCTCCAATTGCTTTTCCCTCGCCTTCCTCTTTGCCTTCTTCCCCTTTGTATTTGCCAATCTTGCCCTTGCCTCACTGAGCATTTCCAACTCATCCTCATCCATATCAACAGGGTCTGGTCGAGCTGGGAGTGTTTCCGGACGGGATCGGTCCCCTGGAGCAGATGCTGAGGATGGCGCAGCAGTGTCCGTTTGATGACCTTTTTGTGCTTGGTCGAGAAGCTTTTCATAATGTTCGAGACATTGAGCTGGGGTCCTTCCTATCATGGGGGCTATTGTTCGCCACGAGGTGGGCATGATTTTTGCGAGATGCAGGAGTTTTTCTTCCTCTTCGCGGGTCCATTCTGTCTTTTTGATGGAAGGGTCGAGCCATTCGTGCCATCGGGCTTTGCACTGCTTGGCCGATTTGCGAACAAGCAACGAGGCGATTCTCGCCCATTGGTTCTTGCCGTACTTCATGACGGCAGCTTTGAGGATCTCATCCTCAGAGTTCTTCCAGACGCCGCCTTTGTACTGAATCCTCATGTTGGGAAATGGAGAATATCAGCCTAGATTGGACGGTTCCGAAGGGGTTAGCCAGAGAACTGGAGAAAGTCAGCGTTGACAACGACGACTGCGGAAGCTGATGTCTTGGAGTCGCAAAAGGTAGGAGGTGTTACGGTCCCAGGGGCTACGCTGCGCAATAAAAAAGGGAATGGAAGATGTAATGCAATTTGACTTTTTACTCAGAACTCGACCATTCTGTAACGAAAAAAAAGTGCAGTGTTCATTGCAACGAGAAGTGTACGGTAATTTGTCTTTAGCAGGATACAATTCATCCAATAAAATTTGAGCGTATCTTAAAAAAATTCATCTGCCTTTGTCATTTAAGTAAAAGCGCTATTCCTTCACAAAATGATGTGGTCAAATTAATCGGTAAAGCGCAAATTGGCTGCTTTTTCACACTGTGCACTGTGCACTGCGGACTACTGTACTGTACTGTACTGTACAATAGCAGCAGAAGAATCAATACATGTCGGGTGAATACGATGCGGTTGAAGTTGTGGCGGTGATCGACACCAAAACCAGACTTGCAAAACAGGCATAGTCGCCGCGATGGTCCATCCGGGTGGCACAACGACTGCACCGGATCGGGAAGCTCGAGCCTCGTAGACAGGAGGTCCAGGTGTCGGCGAAGCAGAACCGACCACACATTGTTCTAAACTTGTGAAGTGGATGAGGGCTGGGCGGTGAGGAAGACGCAAGCGCCTGGGACAGGAACGAGTTGCGAAGGCCCAGAGTCGGACAAAGTCTGCACCGTGGTCGGAGGTTTTGCGGTGGAGTTTTTGCGATGAGCGTCCCACAGGTCATCTTCCCATTAGATGCGGGCTTGAGTAGACTGAATCAGCCGAAGGAGGGGGTCCCTCATGGTTAAAGTTACCCAGGTCCCGCGGTTCCAAACTTGGTGCCGAAAGGTAGCAGGCGCTCCGGCAGGAGCTCGCCGAATCTTGGCATGGGTGAAATAGCGATGCGGCGGTAGAATCGCAGAGCGGTGCCAGGGGGGCCTTCTCGGAACCCGGAAGAATCGCTCGGCTGGCGGCATACGATGCATGGATAGAGGGTGTGAGTGGTTTGAATCCATGACCGCCAAATCGGATTAGCAGCTGTATGGATTCCAACCTCTGACGCCAATTATCCAAACAAAGCATTCAGCTAGCCTGACTGACTCTTCCGTGTTCCGACAAAGCGCCCCTTGAAACCGCTCCGTCGCATCGCCGCATGGCGCTCTAATCCAGGCGGAGATCCGTCGCTGTTCCATGGCTACAAATTAAATTGCAAAAGCAAACGGTCATGCTGTTAAGTAATGCCGAGTAGTCCAAATGTTTTGCAGTGCTTGGTTGTAAACTTCTTTCGGATCACTTTCTGTGACAACATCCTCATTGAATCGCATCGCCACTTTTCGGGCAAGAGGCACTAACGGGTCTGGGCTTGCCGTTCGGATCTGAGTAGATAATTCCACCCTCGTGCAATGTGCGCGAGCAGTTATCGCGATCGCGACAGTGGACTAGATGACAGCGCTGAGGCGCTAGTCCGCAGGTGCGACGACGAAGAATCCTTGTCGAGTTGCACTGTGATGGTGGCGATCCAAGGTTGCATGGGTATCGTAGAGGGGAAGAGATGACCTTTGATCCATAGAGGGCTGCGCGGCAGCTGATGGTTGCATTCATCAAGAACTTCGGAATCTTTGTTTTCGACTACATACTGTACTGCACTGTACATGTTTAAGAGCAGTCCACACTGCGGACTCCTCACCGCCGTCCTAAGGATATAACTTCTCCCAGCCCAATCTTGCGACGTTTAACGCGTGGGGAAGCTGGATGGCGGTCTCAGACAAGGCAAAGCCAAGGACTCCGAAAACGCATCCGTCGCGCCAGCGCAGGTGAATGGAGCGAACTGTGGAGAGAAGCCATTCAGGCACACCAGAACAGAGAAGAGCGAGTCGTCCGACGTCGCCCGCAGCAAACCGAGACAGACAGCAACCGCGACCCAAATTTTCGTCGGGCAGCCCACTTAGCTGCAGATGCACAATACGGGCGTGCGATGCGCACTCTGCATCAGTCCACATCCCCGACGTGCGTGACCCACACGTTTTAGAACTTCTACGAGAGTTGCACCCTGCACCAACTCTCCTGTGACAGCCATCGAAACGAGATACCTTCCGCTCCCAATGGATATCACCGAAGAGGCAGTCATACACGGCCGACGCCTCAACCAAACTCCCACCGGGTCCGGACAGAATGTCCCCTCAGTTCTTCGACTGTTAGCCAACACAACGGTGAGTCCGAAGCAGGTGTGACGGGCATCTCGGCGCTAACTGCGGTTGTGACGAGACTAGCCCAAGGGACCTACCAGACGACACAATCCCTCTGATCTCTTCTGCGACGCTTCCTATCCAACCTTCGGTCAGACAAGATCCGCCCCATTGCATTGGGACGGCCTTGCGGCGACTCGTAACAAAGGTGCTTCTACCACAAGCAATAGAAGACACGAAGAGTACCTCGCACCCTTGCAAGTGGCCAATGGCGTGCCCAGCGGACTGGACTCCATTGTGCACGAAGCACGGAGACTGGGACGCCAAAGAGTATGCACTGGTATCCGTGGATGCACACAACGCATTCAACCGGTTCTCGAGACAGCGCATGATAAACTTGCTGCCGACCAAAGTACCGTCGCTGGTCGAGTTCTGAACGGTGTACGCTCGCAACACGCCGTCGCTGATATTGCCCGTAGGTCCGCACATGACATCCCAAGCCAAGAAGGATGCAACAGGGGGATCCCGCAAGCATGCGATGTTTTCTCTTGTAGTGCATCCATTAGCAACGGAAATTGCTCAGCAGACACAGCTCAGTCTACATAGATGGTATGCGGATGACTGCACTCTCATAGGCACTCATACAGAGCTCGAAAAGGCAGTCGACATCCTCAGCTCCAGAGGACCCGATCACGGCTTGTATCGAATCATGCAAAACCCGTCTGTTCTGGCCGCGCCGACCCGGCACTGGACATCGCCACTACTCCACCGCTTCCCAATTGAGAGCTTCTCCACCGAAGACATCAACATTCTTCGGGCCCCAATTGGGCCGTCCCAATTTGTGGAGGACTTTCTCAACAAGAAAATTTCAGGCATAAGCACACACTGGCGCTGATCGACCCGGAGACGTTCGAATTCGGTTCCACCTTCACCAGGTATGTTCATCGGCTTGTAAGCTTGACGTGCTGAAACTGACTCCGTCGAGTGTGACCACTGCCATTGCTCTGAGATTGACGAAAAGCGATTGGAATTTTACGCATGCTCCAACAAAGTGCCGATGACTGGTGCAGTTCGACAACAGGTATCCTTACCTCTCCGCTACGGCTGCCACAGCTATACACCGGTGGCGATGCTCAATTTCGCAGCATATGCCTTGAGCATAATTGATGCCGAGCAGCTGCGAAGCCCTGAGGACACTGGCGTGACTGAACACCGTGCGCGCAGATACGCTGAAGCGGATAGACATCTCCGGGAGTTTGCTCGACGGCCCTACGTCCCTCGATATCGACGATGCCAATCTTCCGGAAACGGGCCCGAGCCGTTGCCAATGCAGCAGAAAAGCGGAAGAAGAGGACCTAGCCACGAAATTGACTGCCATTCCTGGCGAGGTCCTGCCGGGACGATTGAGGTTGGGATGGAATATTGGCCGCTGGCTTTTGACTCGCTAGGTTCACCTTCCGAGACATCATCCAAGGTGATAGAGAAATACGCGGCAGCTGTTGCGCCTCGCAGCGGATGTTCTACTGGGGGAGTGACGACGCGCTTGTATCAGAAACTTAGCTACGCTATGTGTTGCACATGAGCGGTGTCTGCATTATGTCGTGCCTGCAACACGCATAATTTACCCACCGATTCAATATTAATAGTCACTGAAATATCAGGAATGATGGTTTGCCTAAAATTTTCTGTCTCACAATTCTTTAAACGTTCTCGGCTGGACAGAATTTTTTTAATTTTATTGTACACGTGGGTTCATGCTTCCCTGGGAGGGAGTCCATGGCTTCATTTACCAGTGTACAGTACTGTACAAAACTGTACTGTGCCGCAACCCATTTTAATTGAAGGCGGCGGCGTAGCGACCTAGTGCTTCCTGACTCGCCTGTTCTCTGACCTCTACATACGACAGGTCGGGTTTCTCTTAGCAGTGATAGTGTTCACTGCTAACAAATTTTTCGCGACTTCCACGTAGTCATGAGCTCATTTCAACCACCTCCCGGGTATGAAATCGATCTTGGCAACCTCGCTGCTTTCGACAACCGCGGTTGTCACGAAGGTTCGTTAATTGAACAAGCCACTCGAAGTACGGAGCCCCTTGTCCAAGCCATTTTTTCTCTTCCCATTCACGAAGATCAAGACGGAAAATTTGTGCATCTACCCAAGCCCACATTTCAACTTCCGCGTGAAAAACCAATCCCGAAACCACGACCACTCACGAAATGGGAACAATTCGCCAAAGAAAAAGGTATCCGAAAGAAGCGCCGCGACCGTTTGGTACTGGATGAAGCCACCGGTGAATACGTTCCCCGTTATGGTAAGGGAAGCAAGAATTCTCTCGACAAGGACATTATTTTGCCACACAAAGCAAGTATGGGCGATAACTACAACCCATTCGCTGAGAAGCGTAAAGAGAAGAAGCAGCGTATCAAGGACAACAAAAAGAAGCATGCCCGGAATCTCAATCGTGCAGCAAAAGCTCGTGGTTCTAATCAACAGCTAAAACCTGTGCAAGCCTTAGACGTATCAGCGGTGGGTCCGAGTGGGAGGAAGTTTTTGCCCAAAAAAGGCTGCAGGATACCTTGGCAGTTGCGCAACGGTCTACGGCGTCCGCAGGTCGCTTCGATAAGAGGCTCTCAAAGGAACCCAAACCAAAACTGCAGGGCAGAAGGAAGCATGCGCCCACCGTGCCTGCCAGGAAGGCGATGAGAGAGGAGAAAGAAAAGTCCCAAAAGATTGCAGAGAGGGTACTTATGGGCTTGAAATAGTCGTTTATCGTATGTCGCCTCCAATGTTACTTGGACTTGTGCATGTCCTCGACGCCTTCACGCATACGTCCACGATAGATTGTACATAAATACAACTCGCAAAACTACTGTCCGTCCTGTCAAAACTTAATTGCGTAACAAATATGGACTCTCAGAACGATCTCTGATACTAGAATATCCACCACTACAGCCGTACCATCCCAATCACACTTCTAATCTACTCAGGCATTGCTTCTAATGCCTCCACAAGCTGAGCGAAGGAGGGTCGTCGATTGGGGTCACTATCCCAGCATGCTCGCATCAGCTTAGCCAGGGGAACCGGACACTTTGGCGGCATTGGAGGTCTCATACCTTGCTGCAAAACCGCAATCGCTACTTGCATTGGTTGCATTCCGAAATAAGGCAACTTTCGGGCAACCACCTCCCAAAGCAGAATCCCGAACGAAAAAACGTCAGCCTTTTCCGAGTAGGGTTTGTTCGCCAAAACTTCTACGGCCATGTATTGGAAAGTACCACACTGTCCAGTCATCTGCACTGCCGCCGTCCCACGGGATATCCTCGTCAATCCAAAGTCACCCACTTTGCAATTGAAGTCTTTGTCAAGCATTAGGTTGGAAGATTTCAGATCTCGATGCAGCAACTTGCTGTCATGAAGGTACCTCATCCCTTGCACGTATCCAATGCAAATTTCTTTCGCATGGGCCACGTCACTCTTGTTTGCGATTGGTGAAGAAGATCAAATAACGTTCCGCGAGCCATAAACTCTGTTATAATCATCAAGTTCGGAGGCTTTGTGCAAGCACCAACAAAACGTAGGATATTCGGGTGCCTTAATGTACAAAGGACTGCTACTTCAGATTGAAATTCTGCCACGGAGTTCGCGTTAGACAGCGCGTGGGCGTGGATTTTCTTGATAGCAACAGTCTCGGTCCTAAACTTTGCCTTAAACACTACCCGAAACCACCAGACCCGATCTGAGGACCAAACTGCACCTCATACGGAGCAACCTCAAACTTCGGATTGATGGACGGCGTCTTCTTGCCGCTTGCAGCTGCCGCCAGTGCTTCTCTACTTCCTCCTCTATATTCGGCATCGTCAACAGATGTGCCAGCTTTTCTCAGCCGGGCTGGCCTTTTCGGATGTTCCTTGTCGAAAGGAATTTTCCTCTCATCAGCAGCCAGTTTGATGACTTCGGCTTTGACACCACCTTTCTTGTCCGCCGCTTATCTTCCATTCGATCTTTCTCCCTTACGTCTCCTTGATTATCAGTATCTGAGTCACTTGAATCCGAAATCGCTTCGTTTCCGAGATTCCCGCTTTCCGGATTTTACCTTCCTTCGCTGACTGGACTTTCGCATGTCATCATCACTTGATTCCGATTCACTCCCAGATGACTCATAATCTCGGCGCTCTGTCGCTCTTCTTCTGACTGGCACGCCGTGTAAGAGACGTGGCCATTGTCATTAACGTGGCGCCCTGATTGATTAAAATTACGATCAGCTCCCGAATTAGGAGGCTTTAACGCACCTACACGTTTCACGGTGGACACTCTTTGTCGACTGTTGCTCTCGTTCGGCGTTGGATTGTCCGCAGGAAGCCTTTGCCCAGCCATCCCATTGTCAGGATAGGGGCTCGTCATCCTATTTGGGGAGACACCATACCCACCAGCCATTCTCGGCGCGGTTTCTCGGAGGTAGTCGAGCATTAGCTCTCGGCCCCGCTCGTCGAACATCTAGCGATAACTTTTGCAGCCCATTCGACACCCCTGAGTCTATGGGAGGAGAACCACCTCCGTTCAACGCGGCTTCGCCTGCTTTCGCTACAACAACAGCTGGTAGCTCAGGCGGGACACTCTCCTTCCATTTTGGCCCCGGGTGCCTCCGCTTTTTCGGCATTTCGTCAGGCTCTATATGCCCCTGTTCACCTTCCTCCTCTCCAGAATAATCAAACGGCTGCGGGGCAGGAATTTCTTCACCTGGCGAACCTTCGAACGTCGCCTCGCCATCGGAGGTCTCCCCATTTCCACTGTTTTTGCTTTTTCAGCGGTCGCAGTAGGCACCTTCTTCTTTTTCTTTTTCTTCTTCTTCTTAGAGCAGACGTGACTGCCTTGAGTCCAATTTACCGGAACATCATCTTTCAATTCCAGGAGGAAGTTCGAAGCGCACATTTCCGCCACATCCGCGTTTACCCTGACCGCCTCCATTGCCAGTCGTGTGGAGTTGTGAGCAACAGAAAAGTCATGATTAAGGAGATGCTTTGTCTGGTCATCAGATGTTGCGTAAAACCAGCATATCGCGAGGTAGGCTTTGGCAAGATCGCTCACGACTGCAGGCACAGAACCTTTCTTCAGGGTGCAAGCAAGTCTCGACTGGAGAGTATGGTTCGCACATAGATTCCACAGCTCTGGACTATCTCTAACGCGCTTTTGACAGCCGCCGTTCTTGCGTCCCGAGGGAAGCCAAGCCGTCCGGCCGAGGACCCAATGAGTGGAGAGTACTGCGCAAACTTTGCGTGAAAGACGATCCTCTTCCGCAGCAGTGCCATATACCACGCGATTTCCCCCCAGAAAATGAATTGACTGAGTCATGCACCTTGCCTGACTTGTTCTGTATACGTCGCGAGTCCACGATGATTCCGCCCAATTCAAAAAACCATCATGTGTAATGGCCAACGCGGTGAGTTTCGCAGGGCCTTCCGCTAGAAGATAGTGCAAAAGCGTAATGGTGTTGAATGCGACCACGGGTTCTTCGAAATGGGTAAGGTAAGAGAAACTTAAACACCTTTTCCGGTAAACCATCCTCGGTTGCGCATGCCCTGACTATTTGATCAACGTCGTCTGTAGTATCGGATCGGTTCGATCGGCGGTAACTGCTTTCACTAGTTCAATTGCGGTTTCGCTACTGACCTGGGCCAGGGCAGGCTTTTGATCCGAGCCAGGCGCGGCGACCAATTCCTGGTCGCTTATCAGTCAATCCGAAGCGGGATTCGACAAACTCCCCGAGGTGCAGGAGTCGCATGGGCGGATGATTTGTCATTGGCGGTGGAAGAAGCTTGTGTGACCGGCACAAGGCCTCGTGCAGCAGCCAATTCATACCTGAAAACCATGAGTTGCGGAACATGCGGCTTTTCACGTAAAGGACATTCTTGATCAATAGAGCGGTGGAGTGGGAAATAGATGACGGGAGAGAAGAGTTGTCCGGATCGTACACACGGGCGGTAATAAGTTCAAACAAGACGGCGCCGAGGGCGCGAACGTCATCAAGCTGTTGAGCTTTGGGCGGGATGCTAATCTACGTGCCCTTGTGTAACCGAACCCTGCCAACTTGACAGCACCACGCGCGTCGAGGAGAACATGTGAGGTGGATATATTGGCATGAGCGGAATGGCCCAGAGACAGAAAGTAATCCAGCGCGGCTGCGATGGAGGAGACGGCACGAAGGGCGAGAGGCTCTGGACGCGGATTAAGGGGACCTTGGGCAGTATTCCATGAGGAAGGAGACGGTTTGGTTGTGTTGGAAAACATCGTGAAGTTTGAGGATGGACGGGTGGGAGATGTGTGCCAGATTGTGGCCTCTCGTAATGTTTGGTCAAGTGCTGTTTGAGAGGGGAGGGTTACCGTTTTCAAGGCGTATGGAGTTGGAGGGTTGTGGTGATGTCGTGGACGAGACGAACGGAGGCGGAGAGCGGTTGGAGCGGGTGGAGATTCCATTGACGAGAGGACAGGGAGAGGAGGGTAGGGGGATTTGTTGGTCATGATGGTAGATGGTAGAAGGATGTGAGGGAAAAGGTGAGAGGGAGTGCGGCAGGATGAAACCCACCTGCGGACGAGGTGGTAGGAGGCGAGTGGTCGGGGGGAGAGGAATGGTAATTGGGAAAGTAAGAATATAGAAAACCAAAGGCGTGAGTTTGGCAAAATCAAGGAATGAATGCTACCGTAAGTGGTCAGTGAAAAAAAGGCTCCAAATGGCCACATGATTGGCGATCCAGTGCGGTACACAAATCCAGTAGTTTATCGATTCATAGAATTGGAATGCTGACAGTAACCCACTGGAACCTATGGTGGATTTTTAGAACATGGGATGATTTCATTGGTTGCATTCATAAAATTACAGTAAGGCCATGTACTATACCCGGAAAAGAATTGAGATTCGTAACGGTGGAAAATGCAACAAGGACTTGAAAGTTGCCCAGCAATGACAACATGGGCAACGTTCCTTCTAACGTCGATAGAAGCCGTCGTTGGTGTACCCACCCAGCAACTTGTTGACGGGACCATCGTGTGGCGTCATACTACCTGTACTAGGCACATAACCTATCCAGACAAAGCGGACGGCAGTTCAACAATGTGAGGCCTCTTATCGCCGCTTGCGGTACCTAACGGCGGCATTGTTTGTTGTGCATGTTGGCACCAACTTTCTGGCCAATTTCAAATGCAGTAGCAACGTACTGTACTGTACAATGTGTGCCGTATGTACAGTACTGAATTGTGCTGCGCTGCACAAAACTGTACACTTCAATATGTACTGTACGACTCTAACCGTTGACGGCATCAGCGAGTCTCGAGTAGAGTTTTTGAAAGTTTCTGCTCGCTCTTTACGGACTATCTTCGCGCACTATGTACCGGACTACTGTACAGTACAGCACTGCACACGCTGTACGGCGCTGTACTGTACTGTACTGTACGTTCTGTACTGTACATTCTATACATTCAGTATACAGTCGATACAGTATGGCTCAATACAGTCAAGAGAACGGAAAATTCAAACCAAAGAGCGAATGTACTGTAGCTATAATTTCTCTGAGCTATTTGCATACCGTCAACCCAATGTCATGAGCTCGCCCTCCTCCTCTCCTCCTCATCCACCATCCCCGCCTCCCCCCACACCCAACCACATCCCTCAAAATCATCCGCTCCCCCGACCGCATCCCCATCCCTCTCCCCGCTCCTCATCCTCCGCACACTCTCTACAAAACTCTCGATCCATCCGTTGTTCATAATTCACTACTATACAAAACACGCAATTGGTCACCCCGCATTCATCGCAACTCCTCATGCACATTTCACAATCCCTCTGTCACATCGGTCACAACCTGTGCAAACCACCCGACGATTGCAATAGTAACATAAATCGCGTCCTTTTGACTTGGCCTTTGAACGACAGCCCGGTGTCGTCTTTCTTGACCACCATTCGGTGTGGGAGGTGGCGGCGGTGGTAGAGCTCGAATTCGCTTGCGGGCAGGTTCTGCTTGGCCGAAGGGGCGCGCCGTTTGAATGCTGCATGCTTTGAATGTGACCGATGCGTTGAGTGGAATGGAGTGTGGAATATTGAGCAGATTGGGGAGAGGTGGATGTTGTGAAGGGTGGTGGATCGAAACGTTTGGTGGCTAGTGGTTTGGATAGGCGCTTTATAGCGAATTTGGATCTTGGGAAAGTATCAGAAAAGTTGCTTATTAACAGCACAGGGCTATGGCAGTACTGATTTTGGATTGCAGTTTGCGTTTGGCGGGTGGGCGGCGCTGTTTTGGCGCCAAATACCAATGCATTACAGTCTTACAGTTTATTTCATTCTTGGTGTACAGTAATGCAGAAAACAATTCCACTCAGCAGGAAAAGGAGCAAGCAGTTTTAGAGGTGAGCACAATAGCGTTCGACGTGACGTTCTTCCTGTCGTGCTCGCTTCAACCTCTCGTTGACTACACAGTATCACTCCGCATATGAACGGGAGACCAAGATTGGGAATATTCGGCGAAGCAGACGGTGTCATTGATGTTCTCACCCATTGCCGTTGCATCAAATTTCAAAGTAGTGTTGCACTCTCCTGACGTGCAGTGACCTGAGGAGCGCTGAGCACTGATATGTCTACCACCAACTTTATGTCAACTACATAAATAACTTTTCTATCCAATTCCCCTCAGCACCAACAAGCCCTGCATCCCGTCACAAACCCCTCCCCCACTTCCCCGATGATTCCGTATGTCCTCCTTTCTATCCTCCTATTCCATCTGCTCTCTCCAGTTCGTTCCGCCCTTTTCATCTGGCCTGGTGCCATTACCAACACCTCCATTACCCTCCACATTCAAATACCCCCTGCCACAACTCTCATCACCCTCGCTGCTGACCCCACCTTCTCCCAAAACACTCAAACCCGAATCCCAACTGAAAACACCTCCATCACTTCCCCCCTCTCTCCCTCCATCGTTTCACTTTTGACTCCCTCAACCCATCAACGCTCTACCACATCGCCCTTACCACCAATGCCACTCGCACCACCTACCTCTCCATCCCCACTTATCCCACCACCGCTCGCTCTCTCACCATCGCCCTTTCCTCCTGTCAGTTTCGTCCCTCATGGACCGAAACCTTCTCTACAATTCTCACACACGCCAATCGAGCCCGTGCACAAGACCCCGTCTATCCATTCCTCATGCTCCATATGGGCGACATGACTTACTCCGACATAACAGAAAATAATCCCGCCCTCTTTCAATCCGCCCTTGCAAGTGTCCTGCAGCAGTCACCCGTCCACCAACTGCTCTCCACCGTCCATCTCAATTACATGTATGACGACCACGACTACGGCCCCAACAACTCCGGCTTCGACTCCCTTCCCGCCAAGCCGCTCTATCCAACTACCGCACCATGGTTCCCTCCTACCCCTTCCGTCACAGAACGCCTCCTATCATGCCTTCACAGTCGCCTCCGTTCGTATCATCCTCTCCGACCTTCGTGCATTGGCGCGCAAGGAAACTCGGTCAACATTGGCCGCCGAGCAGCGAGACTGGTTGTTTCGAGAGTTGGCCGCCGCGCATACCTATGACCTTGTCGTTTGGATGAGTTCGAAACCATGGATTGGAAAATCAGAGCAAGGGGCGGATTCGTGGGGCGGATTTCCAGAGGAAAGGAGGGCAGGTGGCAAATAGGATGAAGGAGCTGAACGTTACGAATTTGGTTGTCGTGGCGGGCGATGCTCATATGTTGGCATATGATGACGGTTCACATGCTGACTATGCAGAGGGCGGTGGTAGTGGATTCCCTGTTTTTCAGGCGGGGCCTTGGCGAATTTCGGAAGTGGTAAGGGGGGACCTTACTCGGGTGGTTGCATTGCTAGGAGGCTCTGGATAAATCGTCAGTACGGATTGTTGAGGTTTCGAATCTTGGCGACGAAGATGGTCCCTGTGTTACATTTGAGGGTTTTATGGATGACGACGAGGAACCGTTGATGAGATTTGAGAGATGTGGGGTATTAGGGGGTGTTAGAGGGGAGGGTGGACAGGACGATACTTGCCCTATTTCCGTCTTTCCGGGCTGGGTTTGGGTTCTCATAGCGTTAGCTATTGCAAGTTTGTTGGTTATGATGGGGTGCGGGATTTATTGTTGTTGTCAATGGCGCAAAAGGAGAAAAAGAAAAGATCAGCTAGAAGACAGCGGCGGAGTTGAGCCAGACATGGACAACGTGGCACCCGATGATTCCGCGGAGGTTGATAACCTGCTGCACGGGAGTGGCATGATGGAAGGCAAAAGGAATCGGTAGTAGCCACATTCAGATAGAGGATTTACGTCACGGTGTTTTCTACTTTGGTAGCACGTTCCGCAGAAGCCTAGAAACGATAGGAAGTTCCTTCCCACTCATTACGCGGCCCCGGTTATGTTACCAGGCTACTTCCGACTTATTCTGTTTTAAATTCTGCGAGCAGACTTTGCAAAGCAGATAAAAGCCAACTGCGTATCCAATGTAGGAATACCCTGAATGTTATGTGGACAGAGGCGTCAGTATTGAACAAGATGAAACAGACCGAGCATTTTGCTCATGAAAGGTTGATGCGCTCGGCCCAGACTCCTGTTTCTTTTTTGGTATTCATGTGCAAACCCCCTTGAAGCAAGAGCTGCGCAACCTTTTCCTCAAAGGTTGAATTGAAGCGAAATTTGCGATAATTGAGCCTTCTTGTCGCGTGAATTGAAGGGAATTTCGGTGGTTAATGGAGCCATCTTGCTATCTAACGTCAAGATAACTCAACAGTGCAAAAAGTTTACAAATTGTTTGACCATTCTCTGGTTCACTTCAGGAGGGAACCAGCATGCTGTATATTTTCAGTTTGAGGCATTCTGCAGGCATCTAATGTCGCCGAAGCAAGGTGCTGTGCATCGTATTTTCACGTGCAACACCAATCAACCATTACGTGGATATGCTTGTTTCTGTGGTTTCAGTAGACATCCATGTACAACTTTGCATCTACATGACTTTCGCCCCCTGTAATGACTTGCCGTCTACACTGGGCCTAGTTTTGCATGAATTCTCTGTCCATCGCACCCTGGTAAACTGTATTCATGAATCCACCTCCTCGCCAAACTAAGAGTTTCATTTCCAACTTAAGAAGTGTAGGTGAGCGAATGGCAGTGAATGCGTTACAATCGTAATTAATGCTATTCTTACAACCACTAGAGGCCCTTGTACATAACCTGAAAGTGAGGGCAAAACGGAACAAGGCATTCGTTGCGAGGGTAGCAGCAGAAATAATACGTAAGGCAATGCTGTCAAAATACATCACCAAAAAATCGTACGATGGTCGCCATCAAATAATTTCATATACTTTGAGAAGCGAAGCTCACCGTTAACTTTCAAGCTCTGCTCATTGCCTGACGCGTTACCAATGCCCGTGTTTGCAATTGTGGTCGGGATATACTGTATATTCAACATTATAATCCTTGTCAGAAAGTGAGCCAGGTCATTCGTATTACTGCAACGCCAAGGTGCATCCGAACGACAAAGCAAACACGCAAGCAATTGATGATTCGATTGGAGGACAAGCATACACCAGGAAATCAGAAAGAGCGCCTTTCCCAGCAACTACAATACTCTACATGCATCAGGTCTATAGACGCCCTCTCTCATCCTGGGCGGTTCACGCAGCCTATCTCCGACTCTACTTGGCTCCCGATGCGTCCTGAGTACACTTACTTCATTCAGTTCAGGGCACACGGCACAAAAGCTCGAAGGCTGGAAGAGCAGAATGACGTTTTGAATGGGCAACCTGAAAATTCAAAGACAGATCTTGCTGTGGGGGAGATTTGGATTGCTTGACTGAGAATACATGTGAATTAAATAATGGGAAGCGCGAATGTCTTTACTAGGGGTTCAGGGTAATACCTCTTATCGTGGCATATAACACACACTGCGTCCTCGGTCACATGCGTCATTAGTGGTCTCCTCGAAAAAGAAGTTGAAGCCAAGAGGGATAAATAGGTGAGTCGAGTTATGAGCAGGTGATGTTCAAGAGTTGGTTAGGTAATAGCATCCCATCCCAAACCATGCAAAAAATTAGTTATCGTCATTTTTCATGGCTTGTGACAGTTTGTCATAGGATCAGTTCTTCTTCTGGAGGCCAGTGTAGTGCAATGCGTGGTGCGTAGATGTTCTTGTCTGGGCGCGGAATCCCGTCAGGAAATGAGAAAACCACTACACATACACCAAGACTCACAGCGTGTTCGCTGTCCCGCTTTCTCTTTATGCACCCTGTGATGTGGTAGCGCAGTTCGCCGACGAGGAGGAGAGGTTGGGTTGGTAGAGCGGGTGTGTTTTCTTGGACGGCTGAACGGTATATTTGTCCTTCGGGTTGTAAGGCCGGGCCTTGATCCGAGTAATGATAGAACACCGAGAAGAATCGAGTCCAAAGAACCGTGGACACTAGAAGTGCAATATTGGACAACAAAGATGTAGCAGTGGGTCAGCAGTGTTGATTATCTCCTTTGAAGATGAGGATTGTTGTCACCAAAGACAGCTTGCTCATATTTCTATATAGGTGCCGGAGTCCGGTTCGCCAAGTATCAGTTAATATCACAAACGAACAATGAAAGAGATGGTAAAATATGGATTAGAGTGGTGAAAATAAAAGTGGAACCCGGGCGGGGAAACGTGGCTATAGACATCGCTGACGTTGGAAAAGTTGCTGCAAATGCGGAAGTTGGGAGTCAAGTTCAGAGCCAACACCGGGGTGGCTGTCTGTTCTGGAGCCCTAGTGGCCAAGTAGCTGTAAATTATAGTTAGCTATGCTAGGATTATCTACGACTGCGGGGTAAGTAAATTCAATTCCAGCCAAGTACTGGAGATCCGAGTTAGGGATGAGTAAAGTAGACACTTGCACTAATAGATGCCTTTCTACCGCGGAAATTAGAGTTCACAGTTTGTGGTTGAGTGGTCCAGACTGCCCGCCCTCAGGCCCTTTTAGGTATTTATACAGTGCCAAGACCGATGGTGACCGGCAGTCGACATAAATACCATTACTGCACTGTGTAGTAGCTGCAAATGGCAATGGTACGGCCTGCACAGAGAATTGGAAAAAAAATCACCAAAATCAGCTCTGCCGGTGGCAATACAGTACGAGTACCAATTACACAACAGCCAGGCTCGTAATAGTTGCGTAACAGATCAAGTGCGATCGTTTGACGCCTCCCTATAGCGTGAAAGAGGCGCTAAGTACCTCTCCTAATGAATTGGGCCACCAAAATGAGAAATCTGTCGACAGCTAATTTCGCGACCTAGTCGAGGCAACGGGTTTGTGGGTGCTAAGAAAGTTCCATGACGAATTGAAGTACAATTTAGCCAAATTGCGAACAATACGGCCTGTTCAGTAACAATGTGGTGACTTTTCCAGCGATGGGAATGAGAGAGTGTGCTGCGACATGAGAGAAATGCAAAGAAGTTGATTGGAACGAAAAAAAATAGAATCAAACAAGAATGCAACAAAGAACAATAAATATCTGTGATATGGCCATGAATAGTGACTGGAGATTGGACTGGAGAACGAACCATGCACCCTTTATAGTCTTTCTATATCAAAATTTGAGTGACTTCTGTAACTGGTAGAAAAATGAGCGGCTCAGAATCAGAAATTTCAAAGCATTTTACCCAAAATCTTGGACTGCTTGATCTTTGAATATAAATCTTCTTTTTTGATCTCAAACGACTATATGGAGACTTGAGAAGGGACATATAAGTTTTTTTTTGTCAAAGTGGTTCGGTCGAATTTATTTATATATGCCATAAAGATTTGCTAGTGTACAAACTTTTCTCTAAGATATATGTGGACATAAATAAATCAGTTTATTACCGATATAAAAGGGGTTCTTTACCATTGCGATGTATCAAGTTGTTATATTTGACCTAGTTTCATATACGAGTCCCTGTACTTGAAGTTTTGTGAGTACTACAAACTGAATTGGTCGTTTCTTAGCATATCGTTTCTATCAGTTGATACGCAACACTATCAAATAACGGGTTAGTTTAAGGGCTTATTTATGAAACATTTCCAAAAATTAAAAAATGGGTTCCCTTCAAAACTATGAAAACAATAATTAGCATAAGTTTCATGCTTTTACATCGGTAATGTAGAAAATAAATTAGAGAGGAGCAAGTCCATTTTGTAATAGTTTTATGAACTTTATTACAAAAGCTCTGTCTTTTCCGCTCAGTTTTAAAGGTTTCATAAAAATTATTGGCCAAAAGAAGCAGACAAAAAAAGCAAAATAAAGTTTCTACAAAAGCTTCTTCCAAAAAAATACGTATGAAGAAAAAAACCCTAAAATACTCAACCGTATACACCGTATGACGGCTGGGGTAATTTATAAGAATATTAAAGTTGTTTCTCCATCCATACTTGCTCCTCCATGCCGAAAGGAAATTCAATAAAAAAACTTTGCTACATCGGGCTTCTTCTACTATTTTTTAAAATTTTCTTTTTTCTTGCTTCTTTTTCAGTAGGAATGTTTCCCTTCCTAAGCCCTTGTTACCGAATAAGAGCCAAAATTTGCATTGGTTTTTATATCTATGCACTTATGTCTTAACTATTCTTTCTTCTGAAAGAATACACAGCTAAGATACATTAAATACATGTTTTCTTCTATAAATACTGAAAAATTATTGTACCTCCCTGCTATTTATTTTGCGTTCTTCAAGAAGTATTCATCGGTAACGAAATTTCTCGAAGTAGCGGTAAAAAAAAGGAGATCTCTGTCACAACTTTGAAAGATTTTTGCATGCCCCTAAAAGAGTCTAAATGCTATTTTAAATTATACACCTTGGCGCAACATTTTTCAGTACATTGAGTCAACTGTTGTTTTTTGACAACCCAGTACTATAATTTTAAATAGTAAAATTTAGCCTTTGGCGAACAAAAACCTCCTCTTCTGTCGAAAGATTTCGGTTGTTAATCGGGCAGGGAACATTACAAGTGGTGAGTGTGCAGCAGTTATGTAACAGATGTATCCGATTTTTGCCTGTATCTCTCAAGAATAATGCTGCAGACCAGTATTTTTCCACGATTAGATGCAATATTAACTGCGTTGAAGAATTCGAAAAGCATGGACTCTGATGGCGTCAAAAACTCAGAGTATGAGGAATGAATCTAGGAAAATGGAAACTTATGTTACGGAACTAAATAACATGAGCTGAATCAAAAATATTGGACACTCCGCGAAGTTCTCAGTTTGGAACTTCAGCTCTCCTGAAGTAAAGGGTTTTAGATGGATATTTTATTGTACAGTGGGTAAGAGCATGAAGACTAACGACTTTGTCAAAGTTTTGTCTGAAATTATCGATTGCACTGAAACAGGAAGCTTAGTAATGAGTGATGCACGAGGAATACACCTATTTTAGAAAATCATAGATCGTGCTAGAAGAGCGAAGAATATCCATCGAGAAGGATTAGATTTGACTTTTTCTGAAGTCCATGCGCAAAAATGTAAACTGCTAAAATTAACTCTTGTCCTTCGTTCAAATTGTCGTTCAAATTATATGATTTTATGAAGGAGAAGCAATTTTTTAGGTGGCTAGCCATGGATAAGCTTTGATTTTCTTCGATTTACATGAGATTAAGAAATAATTCCAACAAAATAGGATTAATAGTTAAGATTTACTGCTTGGGTAAAAACGGAATTAAAGTAAAATTGGTAGCAATTAAAGCATTTTTGAGATTTTTCGTTGCATTACTTCTGCCTTTCGATGTAAAGCATTGTATTTTACTATAAATTGTAATACTATGCTTATCACCATCATTAACTGTATGCCCAACAAGTTTTTTCTCTTTTTTTTCTGGAGATGTCCCTTACTGAGTTTCTGCAATGCAATTTATTGTACAGATTGTGCAGTCTGTGCGTACAACATTTGCTACAGTAATAGATTTTCTCATGTTCCTTAATTTTTAATATAGGTCGGATCTTACAACTGGGAGGTCAATATCAGCTGACTTTAATGGTTCGAGGGCATTTTTCCATTATCATTGCGGAACGAATGATAGAGCTAAATAACTGGTATTGTCGGCCTTATCAGTAAAGAAAAACTATGGTTTTATTTAAAACTGATTACAAGACCCACGAAGATGTCATGAAAACGTAGCTAGCTTCAAATAAAGATCTCAGTAAACGGGTTAGGTCCCGAAAATTTTCGAAAAAGCAAAAACATATTGTCGAAATTCTAAAAGTTTTCTCTGGAAGTGACCAATCATTACAGAAGCCATGAACAAAATTTTTCACCGTACAGTTCAAACAGACTAGAGAAACAAATGACTATTATCTATCTTACCCCTTTTAGCCTTTATAATTGCAACAAATATCCTATTCATAGAAAAATTAACTTCTGTAGCACATTTTTCGTATCCTCCTTTCCTGCAAAATGGCCATGTAGAACAAAGAAGCACATTATAAAAAGCTTTGCAGTACTGTAAAGAAGCATGAAAACGAATGATTTATATTATAAATAGGGTTTATGTCCGGACAGGGAGAGGGCTGATCAATTTCTTGATATTTTGTCAGCAACTGACTCAGTAGCGTACTGCTAATCATAAAATTGGAAATTATTTGTATTGAAACGCACGCAGGTTGGGTAAGGGGAAAAGAAAAACAACAGAAGAAGAAGAAACAAGTAAGAAAGCAAATGAAGGTTGTCGGCCTTCGGCGGTCGACCAGTTTACTTGAGGGTCGACAATCATAGCCTACATATACTCTAGTGCGCGCGCTCCACCGCCATTGCAGCAAGTGATGGCGGCGGTCATGCCATAACACGCCACGTTGCTCGTGTGTGGCACTGTACACAAATAGTGCGTGCAAAGTAGAACTACAACATTTTCAGACAAGTAGAACCAAATAAATCAATTTCCATTCCAAAGTTTCACATCCAGCACTAAAATATCACCAACTTCAATGCCGGCACTCCAAACCCCTTCGCGCAGCCCAGAATCGCACATTGCATGCAAATCGGCCATTTCAGCCCATATGCACACATCCCTCTCCATCTGCGTAGCCAGTCAACTACTCCAGACCTCGTCCAATCAAAGCGCGCCAATTGGACAGATCCCCATTAGCGCCCATACAATCCACAACACTTGTAGACACCACGTTGCCCAGAACCATTTGCAGTAGCCAATCATATTCGCGTTTCAAGCTGGGTTCGAGGAGAAGCACGTATGCGCTTTCGCGAAGGGAGTGCCCAAAAATGCCCATCATCCCCTGCAACTTTGGTTCCAAGGGGTCGGAGACCAACTTGACCGACTGAAAAGTACTCGATCATATCCTAAATCAACAATTTGCTGGAAAACAATCACTGACATGAAATATGGACTCGAAATAAAAAACCTCCAATGTCTGAAATTAGCTTGCGGATACATTTATACCATTCAAACAGACCACATAAATGTGTCAAAATACGAAAAGAAAGCTCAAATCATATCTGATCTGCCATCATTTTGACAAGACTATACCTATTTCTCATTGCGAGAAAACCTTAAGTAAGTCTAGCCCACGTAAAATGAATATTTTTAATTTTAATTTTTCCCAGTTATCTATTGTTTATCACCATCTCGGTTTACCCATTTGCAGCAAAAAATGCCATTATCACACTACGACAACCGACAAAGCGGTTTTTCGACCGTTACTTGATCTAAGTTTTGGGCATATCTCCGTACTGCTAGCAAGAGGTAATTTAAGTTCGTTCTTGAAGACTTTCAATTATCATTGATATCGGCGTTAGACACCAAACCGAATGGGTTCGAGAACTTGAAATCCAGGCCATTTGATCCCTACCTTCTACCTGATATTTCTCTGGTAAGCGTCACTTTCTGGACCAAAGGTCATACAAGCTCGTCTCCAAGTTTATGTTTACTACTTGGCTGACAATTTCCTCAATCATTGCACTAATGTGGATATTTCTAATCTATCTAGCTATTATTTGTAACTGTCTGGCATTTAGAGCCTAAAGCTATACAATAGCCCGGTATTGTCTCTAACCTTGACTGCAAACTTTGGCCTCCGAAAGGCCTTCCAAACAATGATTATGGCGACATACATATTTATACACCGATTTGCCCCATTTATATCCATCTATTTATCTTTAAGGATTAATTTTTTAAATTTTTTACCTGTATTTAACCCTCAAATCTCAGAGTACGGCGTCTATATGAAAGTAAAAACTTCAAGGTTACCCTTTGTAGCAAAAAACTCTTCTCCAAAGGAGAGAATCAGGACTGCTAACCAACTTCTGTCAAGATTCTTTTCCATTTTTGCGCCCCGGATGTCTTCTTATCTCTTCATTACATTCTTCCCAAGATTCTTGGCAGTCATGTGAATTTTCTATGCTTTGAAAATGGTCTCATTTTTTTGGAGTAAGCTATTTTAGCGACCTGATTACATAAGACCGACGTTGAAGATCAGACCGGCGGAAATGTGTTATTTTAGAAAAGATTATTGAACTGGACTGCATTGCAGCTAGACTAGAAGAAAATAAGTGAAAATTGTGATTGGAAAGCGTGAATTATCTCTGAAAGGGTTCATGAGAAACGAAACTCTCATTTTACTGTCTGGAAACACTTCCAATTTCATACATGATAGCTTTGACGAGCTACCTACCACCGGAGCTTTGAGCCACACCTTTTCAAATTTGCTACAAAGTGAGTACCGCGATCTTGCGGATGGTGCGTCATGCCTTCCACAGCATATCAAAATTCAGAAGGAGAAGAAAACACCCGAAAACTCTCATAGGTGCCTGAAGTCCTTCTCCCTTGAAGTAAGATACTTATGGATTGCTTTCGAGATACGCTACCTACCTTCTCAGGATGATAGGTAGATTAAAAAGACAATGCTTAGGATCTATCGCGTTCTTATCTTTGCCGAGACAAGGACATGTAGTAGAAGGGTAGTCAAGGCCGCTCACATCGTTACCTTGGCCAGCATCATTGACAATTAATCGTTGCATAAAGGCACCAAGTTCGAAATTGCTGCGGATTACATTCAATATCAACGGAGATGAATAATTAGCAAATTTTTGACCAGAATATATTCGTTATGAAGCCCAAGAAAACATATCAAACAGCCTCAAGTTATGAAATCGAAGTCTGGACCCTAAAGAGTGTATTTATCAAGGGTATCGTCGAACTAAATCTAAATTGTACAATCAAATATCAAAAAGAAGCCTTTTAGGCGTCGATAAAATACGGGAAGATTACTTTTGGAATGATAGAAAAGGATTTTGATCATTTCTAATCCCCGATCTATCCAGAAATTGAAACAGAAATTGTATTGTTTGATACTCAAGGAAGGCGGAATTTTTTCAGCCATTTAGACGCATTACGGTCATCTTACAAAAGACTTCGAGGATCTATAACTGTTTCACTCGCCCCTATTACGATGATAAAAAGACTTCGAGAACTAAAACTCAAGAAATTGATGATTTCTGTTAAGTAAGAGATTACTTAAAATCTAGCTCTCGTAGTCTACAGCAGCATAATAAAAAACCATCAGAAACTAATTCGTACATAATCAGTCTCAATAACTGTGTAATAAGAGGAGGTAACAAGTGAAATTAAAGCTCAATTGGAGGTTCGTAGCAGAAATTTGAAATTATGAAACGGGGTAAAACTTAAAAACTGCTATTTATGCAGAAGAGGAGGGAACTTCGTAAATAATGCTGCTACTTATTCAGAGCCCTGGAATAAAATAATAATCAAATTGGACAATCTAGTTCGCGACATTATAAAATACCAAATTATACAACCCTTAGTTCTTCCTCAAATAATACTACTATGCTACCGGAAAACTAAGTATAGAAAGGATGTAATAGTGAATGGAAAGAACATCCGCTAAATCGCAGAATTTTTGATAAAAAAGGCCATAATATTGCTCATTCATCTGGGACTTGAAATGAATAAGATATACTACATGTTTATACACCATTGGGCTCGAAAATACCGACGTTCAAAGCGGGATCTAAAAGCTTTGGAATAATAATTCTCTATCGCTCCTTTGTAGTCAGGTGCCACTCCCCATTTTTGCTTCCTAAGGAACTCTATTACATAATTTGAAAAAATTTGATAAACATCGAAGCGTCACAAAGACCGTCGAAATTCATTGGTAAGTGGAAAGAAATGATCCCGGTGAACAGCATCACGGTAATTCACTCATTACACGCAAATAAATACTCCTCAAATATCCTCACCGTGGGTTTTAAGAGCCCAGTTTTCTTCCTCACCCTCACGGATTTTACTGAGCCGTAGAGTAATTTCTTCTTTCGTCCCAGACATAGATGAAAAATCAATAGAAAGAAAGCGCGAAACAGGATAGATTAGCAGAATTTGGAGGAAAAAATTTCGAGCTCAGCATTAAACTCTTGTCACCGCGTCCTATTTTTTATCATACTGAGGAGAAAAGATAAGTAATATGGACCACGTAAATGGTATCTAAATAGATCCGAAACAGAGTTCAGTGTCCAGCTTCGATTGCAAAATGTTAAGCCCGATCGCACGGGGTATAGCAGTAGGAGATAGTTGCAATATACCAGCACTTGAGTTAAATAAGTCTACACCATTCTCTGTCTTACGCACCTGAACGTAGTGTTGCACGACCATGAAACTAATCAATGAATATTGAAATCGCACAGGGGTGCTGTTGATGAAAAGAAAGATTCCGAACTCACTCTGAAAAAGAATATTATCCGTTCTAATTCCCTTCGAAGAAAAGCACCATATGACAGAATATGCAATATAACTCACATCTATTATGGAGTCCAGACACCATAATTGACTTTTCAGACATTAATGAGTTATAAAAAGAAGTTCAATAGAACCTATAACGCGTTTAAGGCACCAACGCATATAAAATTATTTTCGAGCTCATTATTTGGCTATTTAGTCGACTTCAAGAGACTTGTAAATATTCCTAATATGTATACCTCCGCATGAAAAACTATTCTCACTTTCGAGAGGAATTTTCACGACACAGAGTCTACGGAGCTGCATAAAAATCCTTCATAAATGGACTTAAACGCCATTAGTCAATATAAATAGACGCACCTAAAGATAATCAAGCACGGGAACGAATTCATGCAGAAGATATGAAGAGGAACGGCTGGGTTTAGTACTTACTACCGCTATTAAAATAGAGCTATCTGATTCAGTATCTCAGGAAATGCTCAGAGGTTTTCCGCTTCCACGATTTTCTAGAAAGAAGTGCATTGGTACAGACTATGCCGCAGAAATAGACAGAATTAAGCGCTATCGTCAAGAGTGGTACCTGAAACCTAGTCCACCTACCAATGAGATACAAAATCTACTTGGATTTAGTCCTTTAGACTGAAGCACAAAAAAAGTTCTTACTTTTTAACTTTTCAAAGAGACCGCTGCGAAATCACAAAGCCCGATGTGTAGTCCGTTGGGACAAAGCCATAATAATACTTTGATCCAACAAGAAGGTAAGCTCCAATAAAATCTCACGAGACTTTACGCCTCTTATTCGTACTCAACGCTGCAAAAAACCTTGAACTTAAATGTAGCTTTATTTCTAGAGCATGTCTCTGTGGATAAATGGACGCCCTAGTTCTCCGAAAATCAACCATGGAATGTTCTTGCTTGCTACCGAACCTCTACACGGCACGGAGCTATTCATTGAAGTCCGTGTAAATCTTCAAGGAGGGGAAAATATAGCTCAATACTGATCATATCTATGTGGTAAAGGGAATTCAGAACTTCCAAATGTTACTATTTTTTTCGTTTATTGGGATCACACAAATTGTATTATTCTCGCCGTTATCTTCAAACAATTTTTAACTTTACATCTAACATAAATGCCCTTATGAGTTACTCCGAGGCCAGAATGCTCAAATATTTCGATATGCGTCTCTTCAGAGCGTAATTTTTTCTGATGGGTTCGAACAATACCATTGAAAAGGACGTAATTGAGCTTGACTAGACTTTAATGCACCAACTTTTGAAACTCGGGACCTTTCGCAGCCCAATAGCCTTCATTAATCGCTTTCGTTGAACGCATATGTCTTCAATATCGTGAAAAAGAGTTTCTTCCCTTTTCACGTTGAGGGGAAAGATGGGTAGTTTACTTAATCGTTTGAATTTTCTAGTGGTTCAAATATCCTTTATAAATGGACACCCTTTATTACACTTTGCTCTAATTTGCTTCTGGAACACATCCTCGAATTTTTATGTTTCAGCTTTGTCTCTTCATATCCTTGTAGCAAAGAAACGCCAATAATAATAACTAAATCGACTTATAGGATATATATTTCTAGTACATGGATAACGGAAATCAATTTATAAAAAGAACAGCCTTGACGCTTCCTCTTTCGACGCTTTTGTTAGCGACGACCGGGGTGTACGAAAGAGCTAAAAAGAAATCAATAGATTTAGAGTGAACAAAAACAAAGCATCTGTATTCCGAAGGAATAACGAACGAGAAGTCATCGCATTTTACTTGACACATTAATAGGATTTGGGCCTCTAGTCGTTCTAAGAAATTCACTTGATGAAAGCTCCCTTTGGAGATTTCTCATGCAGAACCTTGTGACAAGGAAGTGTCATTTTAGTGTATATATGTATTCATTCAAAGTTACTGAACATAGAAACTAGATACGCTATTTTCAATGTCAGTCCTAAACAGGCACTGATCAGATTAAAACCCCTATCAAGAAATAATTTTACGTATATCTGCTTAACATCAGAAAAACCTCAGTATTCGGACAGCGTTGTATCTGTTCTCATTTTTGTCACTTCGTGTTGAAAATTGGTCTTGATATCATTGAATTCTGGTATTTCTTTTTATTATGAGGGAGAAGGTTTGTGACATGTGACATGCCAAAAGTTGAACTCTTCCCTATAAGTATACCTTCACACTCCATTTTCCCAAAAAAGGTTTTTTGAGTATATTCGAACGTTTTTATCTTCAAGTTAGACGGTATCTTGGTTATTCTCTTGTTATGGTAATTTTACCTAATATTTTAATAAGTTTGGCATTTTCCATATTTTCTATTTGTCTATAGTCGTGGGTAACGTTTCAGTATCTTCGAATGCAGAGCTTTTGTAATATTTCCACAGTTCATTTGGGTCCTTTAACTATTTTTTCGCTCGATGGTTTTGTATTTACCCTGCAGCGAAACTTTTACATTTCTTTTGGGATATGCTCAGAAATTATGCTATATTGTTGGTATAATTCCTAATTGAAACCCTTTCACATAAACTATGGCTTCTACCTATAACTAAGGACTACTGGGCCCAACCTTACCTCTGTACTTGAATAGATTGCTGGGTATATGTCGCAGCCAGTACTTCGAAGAATATTATGTTTTAGAAAAGCCTATTAGAGGGGCTGTTTGTTACAGTGCTGCCTTTGTACGTTAATAAGGCTGTTGGACTTGTGTCGGAGCGAATATTTCGAACAACTGTTGGGTTTTCAAAGTTCCTAACTTATGAATTTCCATCCGGGGCTGTTTTCCTGACTAATTATAATGTGACTTTTACGTCTCAAAGTTTTATTCAAGCACAGGTTGCCCTGTTGAAGTCTTTACTATGCCACGGATTTTTTGTTTTAAAATATTTCTTCACTTCAAGAGTACTAGGCACATCTTCTCCTCTCTAACTCTGCATATACTTGCCTCTTCGTTAGCACCAGCAGTTGGTAATATAATTTTCGAGGCTGTGATATATATGGCGATGATCTCATTTTTGTGAAATCCATTATTTATGTGATTAGCTCAAAGCATTGTCGAGGAGCACACCGGCGCACAAGTTTTATTTAGGAAACTAATATACGAGAACAAATTTAAGCTACTTCCAGCAAATAGTAAAACATCGTGTGTTCAAAGAGCTTTTGCGCACTTCCATATCGACTCTAAGAGAGGGTGATCTTTCTCTTCTAGTTAAACATCCTTTAGATTCCTTACTAATTTGCGTTCAAATCACGTGAAAGGATGCAGTATGAACAACTAGGTGAATACCCACACAAATTGTATACTGGCACCTCACACTAGGTTCAATAAAGCCCCAAGATGCTGCCGGTACAAGCGACTCCGTTGGGGAATATTTTCATTAACAATTTACGCGTCCAGATAAGGCTCAAGAAACTTGACACTTTCTGGTTTCCTCATCAGAGTTGCAAGATCTGAATATTTCACCACATCCAAAATTTTCTGTACAAAAATCACCCTCTCAGAGCGGTGAATATACACATAGACAATTAGCCGCGCCGCCGACACGGATTATTTAATTGATTCCCTAACTCAACTGAAACTGAAGTATTTAAACATCTCTTTTGAACCAATAAATAGCCATCAACGTTGCCTGAATTTACACAGAACTCTGTTTCCATCTGATCTTCCTCTGAATAACTACTGAGCTGCATAAGCTGTTCTCGACCAGAAGTATAATCTTGGAAAAACCATCGTCATGCCAAATTCATGAATGAGCTCATTGATCTACTACACACAATATAATTTCATCATCCACTTCAACATTGTCCAGACCATCTCCGCACACAGTTCTGAGTAAATATGGAATATCATGATTTTCTCGTTATCGACGCTATACTACTCACTTTTTGCTGATATGCATACCCAAGACTCTATTAAAACATGTCAACCTGAGTCCACATGGTTCTTGCCAAATTGTAATTCATTTCCAACGAAAATATCATATCTTGTTTCCTCATCCATGGGCTCATGTCCAATCATTACTTTTCTCAACTCGATATTCCCAAAGCTGGCGCTCTGCTTCCAAAATCCAAGGTTTCTCGACCGGCCTCAACGAACGACCATATTATACCAACTTCATATCTGGAACCCCAATTATACCCTCACCTCAAGAAACCCCACTACCCCGCTCCTCTACAGCGCTTTAATTAAGCCGCCGCTCTCATTCCCCAAGGTATCTTCACATTTCCGACATATCTGCACTTGTCATAAACGGGCAGCTGGACGCACAGAAAAAAGTTTCCACTTTATGAATGAATATACACAACAATGGATCCTGCACGCTTCAAAATGATGAGACTAAACCTTAGCCCATCCAATTGACATACTTTATCGAAATACCTAAAAGACCTACTAGAATTCTGAAAAAAACAGTATCACCCACTACACACCCAAACATACCACATTTGATGGTCTTTTCGCCCCTGATTCCGCTGATGCACCTACAAACACGGACACCCGCCACCGGAACAATAAAATTTTACCGCTTACGTGCACCGCTCCGCCCCCGAGAACATCTCTCGCATGACCCGAAGGGGACTATATCCATCCAAAAAACGAATTAGACCCGAAAATTCTAGATGCAAACTATGCCCACACATTCAGCGTAATTCCTTTCTTTCGCACCAATTGCTTCCCATCATGGCTCGGATATGCATACACCCTTCGATGCATCGATCCACTCCGCGAAAATCCCTAGTTGAAAAAACCCACAGTTTACACCGCTCCTTTCAGGATAAGCAAACCCCCCTGGACACTACCACCTTCCCCTGCAGCTTTCGAACCCCTCACAAAAGTTTGAGCACTCCCCTCTCTGTCAAGCACTCGGAAATTCTGGAATCTCCCAAGCATCGTTTACGCCTGTCGATATCTCTAATACCACGTTTCAACCCACCCCACCGTCCCCTGAATCTTCTCCGCAAGATCATTGGCTCTAAAACTCTCTTCTGGCACGCACGTTAGAAAAATACACACTAGGACGACCTGAAAACTCAAACTTGCACATACACTTCAAGCCATCTGAAACATGGCTGCACAGCCTCCTCCCAAAATTTCCCAAAAGGCTCCGAGACAAACTCCCTGCGTTCCACGGCTGCGTTTTCTTGACTAAAAAGCCAATCCTAGACTCACTACAGAACTAATCACTGATACGGCGCAATAGTGTCCATATCTATATCTGCGGTCTAACCAAGCTTCCATCTAACTAAGGCAAGCGAACCATACTTATTTTGATCTGCACCTTCGCAAGATTACTACACATCTACTTGCTACGGTCACATGCTGACGATCTGCAAACTAGTCCCCATATGCACCTTTTCACCGCCTTCAATGGCAGATACCTCTTCAAAATTTAGTCGCAATTTCAAAGGACTCAAAATCTCAAGCATTCATTGCATAACTCGCTTCTCGCGGCACAAACACCCATATCAACATCCTCTGCCACCCGAAGAAACTCTCAGCAGAAAGTTTCAGCGTCACCCTTATAAATTCCACTCGAGCAGCAATTACCGCAGGTGGTTACCCCTTTACAATTGGCAGAGTGACATGACTTAACTGGCACTCCTCAAACCAAAACCTTCCTTATGATCTGTGGCATGGATAGACGCCCACTATCCACAGCATCTTCGGCTTCGGTCAACTTTGAACCAATCAAGACTTCACTCACGCAAAAACTCCTTAATCGCGCCGATATGGTACGGTACCTCAAATAATTAGTACAAATCAAATGAAAATATGTGACATTCACCAATCGTACCAAGTATGCTTACAGTTGATTTCTCCAGCTCTGCCCCAACCTTGACCCATCCACATACTTCATCTTGCGATGTCACCCATCCGAAAACTATCTTTCATACCACCCCTGCTCCGCCCTAAAGTCCTCTATATATAAATAATGTAAACTTATACAAACCGCTAAATATTTTGATACAACGAAATGTCTGAAGCCAACAAAAACAATTGAACCAACTCTGCTACGTGGTCGCCATCTCGTGTGTGCCACCTAAACCTACAGCAGAAAGAAAATCCAAATAAAATGTAATAAAGCTAAAAAATCACAGCCACGAACAACATTGCAACACGCAAGGCTTGCTGCGCTTAACGTGGAGATCGAATCTTGCCACACATAATTTTGTCACCAGCTGCACAGCATTCTTCAGTGCGGGTAAATCACATATCTACACTCTTCTCACTCGCCGACAAATACAGGCCGCACTAGGAACACATATAAATTAATAGAACGCAACTAAATGAAAGACATAAACATATCAAACATGTCTACATTTTCCAACCTCCTTGTTCGAAGTTTACCTTGGAACACAGATAAAAATTCAAGAAACTGGTTGAAAACCTTTATGGCACGCCCTAAGCAGCTTCTTTCTGTTGGTTCGTAGATCTATGCCCTTTGCTTCTCACTAGTGTTTGATTACGACGGCGTCCTTTTATACTATTTTGGTTACCGGACAGGCTGTCTTGGTTTCTTTGATTAGAGCGATTTTGCTTCTCGTTTTGATTGTTTTCTTGGTTCCTTTGACAATCCCGGCGGAAAATGATGGAGCAAAATCGGGTTGGCCGTTGGGGTTTTGGTTAAGGTTGGCGTGGGAGGGAGTGTTGGGTTCGGTGGCGGGGAGGTCGCATATGTGGATTTGGCTTCGGTACATGGCGATTTTTTTCTTGCTTAAGGCCTTTGTGAACATGTCAGCAATGTTGTGAGCTGATGCGACATAATGAATGGTGATTTATTGCGTTGTAGGTGGTCTACCAAGTGGTGATAGGGTATGTCGATGAGTTTTCGTTTCTTCGTTGGTGCACTGCTCTTGGCTATTGCATGGTGGCGGTGTTGTCTGTGAGTACTTTGGATGCTCTTGCTGTTCCGAATGTGCAGTCTTGGAGTAGTCGGCGGAGCCATTGTGTTTGTTGGACGGCATCGGATGCTGCCATGTACTCTGATTCGCAGGTGGACTTCGCAACAATATGCTGTTTGCTGCTGCACCAGCTTATCGTGATCCCCATGCGGTGTGGACAATGCCTGTTCGTGACTTGCGGTTGGTGCTGTTTGAAAGTCGGCGTCCGTATATGTTGTGATGGGGTGGCCGATTGCTTTTTGTGTGTTCTTGCGATACGTATGCCGTGGTTTTGTGTGGCGTTTAGGTATTGCAGGAGCCAGCGGAGAATTTTGTAGTGCTGTGTTGTGGGTTTGTGCATGTGTTCCGGCGAGCTTGTTGACCCAAATTGTATGTCGGGCCTGGTGCTGTCTGTGAGGTACCTGAGATCTCCTAGTATGGATTGGTACTGCTTGGTTTGCGGCGGGGTTAGGGGAGTGGCTGTGGTTGCTTCGTTCCAGTTGCAGTTCTCTGGAACAGGTGTTTCTCTTGGTTTGCTGTTTGTCATGCGCGTTTTGTGGAGGAGCGCCTTGATTACATGCGGTTGGGAGACGTGGATGTGTCCGTTCTGCGTTCTGTTGATGTTCCACTTTAGGTAGGTAGTGGATAGCTAGATTCGATATTTGTATTTCTTGCCGAGGATAGTCAGCAGTTCTTGGATGTTTTCAGGTAGGGGGATATAGGTAGGAAGTCGTCCATGCTTACTGCTATTAGGATGGGGGCTCCGTTGTGGTGTTTGAGAACAGACAGGGGTCTGCTTGGCTCTGGTTGTATCGTGCGCCTTGAGGTGAGATACTACCGTGTGATATGTCTGCGCTGCAGTGGTGTTCCGTAGAGGTTCCGTAATAGATGCCAGTGTGTTTGGGTGTCTTTTCCGACATTGAATCGTGGTTGCTCTTGGATATAAACCGGCTTGGCGTAGGTGTATGGTTCGTGGAGGTATGCTGCTAATATATCAAGTGGCCAATTTTCCATCCATGGTGGCGGGCGATGGCGAGGAGGAGGCGTCCTTTTTTTTCGGCCATACGTTGTTGTGTTTTGGCATAGTGGAGGTATGGTTGCATCTTGTCGCCGCGGACGGAGCAGCGAGCTTTTGGGTCTATGGTTAGGTTGGGGAGTGCTTGTATCGGTCATTTTTAGTGGGATGACTTTCGCTGAGCGAGGAACTTTGTTGTTATGGACCACTTGAATGTTTTCTCTGTCTAGTGTGTCCAGTTCCTTGTCGTGGGCTCAGCCCATAACTGTGCATCTTTGTATTTGCGAGCTCGCTGTTGTCTGAGGTGGTTCTGGTAGGCGTTGTGTGGTCTGTAAAGCCATTGGTGTGGTGCGCGTGGGTCTTGCCTCGGTCATAGGGTCGAAAGTCCCTGGCGCGTGCTTGTATGTATTCGTTCGTTGCCGGTTCCATACAATGATGAGAATCATCGATGGGGTGCATGTATCGCACCATGACTGCTCTGGGTTCCAGCTTAGACTTTGGCTTGTAGATCGGGATGTGTCCGTACTGTCGAATGTGAAGAGGGCTGTGTGTCGTTTGCATCTGTGCCATAGCTGGTAAGGAGATTTGCCGGTGGCTGAGTGGTGTATGAGGTTGTATTTGTACACAACGTCTTGCATGCGTCTTCCCAAAATAGGGGCATGTTGGCTGCCGTGATGGGCGGCCCGTACCGTGTTCATGAGCGTGCGATTAATGCGTTCTGCTCTGAGTTTTCCTGGGGCTGGTAGGGTGTCCTTGTTTTGATTGTGTGCCCTGGTGCTTGTATAGGTCTTTCAGTTGTTGTGAGATGAGTTCTTTGCGTTGTCAACGCGTACTGTATGGGGGGTTACCATGGATTGTTTTGATCAGTGCCATGTGTATGGGTGTGAAGTGTTTGACTTGGTGTTTGATCGGAGCATGTATATGTTGAGGTATCTGCTTCTGCATCCAAGAACGTGAGGAAGTGGTGGTTTGCCGTGTTTGGATGGTGGTTTTATGGGGCCGCATGTGTCCGAGCTGGCATATGCTCCGACTTTGTATTTTTGGTGTTGGGTTGGTGCGGTGCTTTGGTGAGTTTCGCGTGTCGGCACGTATGCAGGATAGGGGGGTAGAGGTGGCGGAGTTGCTTCGGTATGAGTGGAGTGTGTTGTGTTTGGCCATTTCTTGTATGGTGCGGGGATTGGCGTGGTTAGAATCATGTGCCATTTGTGCAGTTCTTCGGTGGTTTTGCAGTGGTTTAGGTGGGAGCCGTGGGTGGGGTGTGATTCGTATCGGTTTGGGTGGGTGGCACGCTCAGTGAGTCTCGTGGGTGGGTTGGGGGTTCGGCTTTTTTGTTGGTGGGCGTTGTCTGGTGTGTGAGGTGGGTGGGGTTGTGGGTTGGATAGTTAGTGTGCGGTTTCGTTTTACGTCCCGCGATTTTGCTTGTGCTGCTAGCCTGGCTTGTGGGGATGGAGAGGTGCTGTGTACCTGTTGCTATATCGTAGGCCTGGACAGTTTGACCCATGTTGCCTTGGCTATTAGCTTGATGGTGTTGTTTTTCGTGCTAGAAGGAGGGCGATTGTTTCTGTGAATAGAACAGGACCGTGGTACTTGGCTATGTCGTGGACAGACAGTAGGTTGTGGCAGGGATGGGTTTTCCATGCAGGGAGACGCAGGCGCTTATTCGTTGTCGGCTTGATTGTTATGAGACCAGCGTGGGTGCATATGGAGATTGATTCCGTGGCGGTGGAGGTTGGGATTGGTGAGTTCAGTTTGAACATTTCGGGTGTGGGAGTTATGACGTGGGTGGATGTGGCTCCGGAGTCGAGTATGTACTTGCAGTCTTGATTGTCTTCGGCGGGGACTTGGTTGTCTTGGTTTGCCGAGATCATGGCTTGGAGTTGATGCATCAGGGTGGTGTATTCGGTGTCAGCTTGTTTGGCTGATGGTTGGCCCTTGCGTTTTTCGGGTGGTTTTCATCTCTGATTGGTCGTCGTGTGTGCCGTAGATTAGCGAATACGAGGGCTACGTGATGTTGGAAGGGCTTGAAGCGGTTGCGTTTCGTCTGGTTGGATTACGAATGGCTTTGGGCTGCTTGAGGATTTCCGCGAGGGCCGCATTGGTGATGTCTGCTGTGTGCGTGGCTCTGTGTGCAGGGCCGGCTTGGGCTTGCGTGTTGAGTCGGATTAGGCCTGTGAGCCTTTGGGCAAATTCGTCTGGGTCTTTCGGTTTGTTGTCATACATGAGAAGTGCGATCATGGATGTGGTTGGGTTGGTTCGGAGGCCTTCTATCATGAATTCTACCGTTGTGAGTGGATTTGATATGTTCAGACAGTTTGCGGTGATCATTTGAGCGCGGATGCGTTCATGTGCTGTGAGGTAATCTGCGACTGTCATGTCCTCCGTGAATCGGGTTGCTTCTGCAATTGTCTTTAGCGTGCGATGATCATGATTTTGATTTGATTCGATGTATTTTGTGACTACTGTTATGAGTTGGTGGGTGTCGGGCGTTGGTTGCTGTGTGCGACGATGTCTGTGATCTCATCAGGGATGGGTTCGATGAGGGCGCCCACCAGTACGGCTTTTGTTGTGAATATTTTGAGTGCTACTCGATCTTTTGGTGGTTCAGGATCTTGTGTCACTTGTTCCGTTGCGTCGATGGAGGCGGCAGCTCCATGGATTGAGAGAACCCATGGTGTGTAGTTTGCTTTGTTGAGTTGGGCTATCTTGGAAGTGGGTACTGTGTTCATTGTGGGTGTGTTTTCTGGATAGTGATGGATATGGCGGTTGAGTGTCGGATGCTTGGAGTCTCGTGAGTCTGAGAAGCTCTTGGGTGAGTTCGGTGAAGGGGGCGTTTTGAGCCCTGCGTGTTGCCCCGGTGGCTCTGGTGGACAGAGCGGCTTTGAGGCTTGGTTGTTGCTTGTGGGGAGAAGACGTATGCAATTCGGATGTGAAAGCCGTGGCGGTCTTGTGATCGTGGTGTGGTGTTCGGCAGTGGGTTATGAGAAGCGTTTGCCCATAACCCGTTGGTTCGTAGATCGATGCCCTTTACTTACCACTAGTGTTTGATTAAGACGGCGTCCTTTTATACTATTTTGGTTGCCGGACAGGCTGTCGTGGTTCCTTTGACACCTTCTACAATAAAGGTCTGTGACATCAGTTCAATCCCAGGGCTTTCCCGTATATCTCAGATCAAGCTAGACTGGGCAATAAACTTATCACTATCACCACAGGCTACTTTCCGTATCATACAATTCGCTTCTCAATGACCTTGATGATACTGAATACCTCTACTAAACCATTAAAGGACTCATTATTCACTCTAAATACATCAAATGGACTTTTTAGTACTCCTTACACGGCTTCCGGGAACACCTAGACCACTCAAATATAAAGTACCCACCATGGTAAGACCATAGCAGGCGTAACAGGTTTAAAAAACCACCCACTAATAGTCCCAATCCCGAAGCCACTTTAAAAATCAGGCCCCTGCAGCCTCCCACCTTCGAACATCGTCAAACTGCCATTGTTGACGTTCCATACAAAGCAAACGTCACCCGCCCACACGTCTTTTTACCCACCGTTGAGGTTGAAAACTACCAGAAAGATCCCACTGAACACAACTAGGACCTTCTAAAGCACCTGTTTCATTACTGCTCTTCCGCAAATGATTAAGCTCTATTCTTCAAATACGCCTGCCAATATACTACCAGGCTTATGATAATCTTAACTACGCAAACTATAAGTCCACCACCCGGTCTGTATTCGGACGACTTGTCCTTCTCAACAATACCAGGATCTCGCCAAACAGCTCGCTTCAGCTCATAGTAAGCCTTTCAACTTGTGAAGCTAAGTGCATTGAAGATTTGAACATTTCCCAGGAACTTGTCTAGATTTATTATCTCTTATCTGAGATTCAATGTCCGCCAAGCTGACACATCCGACTGCTCTCGAAAACCTACCAGCCGTCCTTCCCGCCAATCTCGAGGACCAAAGGCCGTCATCACATACATACTGACTCTCGCAACAACTGTCCCTTTGATACTTTCAATCTCAACCTTTTCACAGTTCACTATATCACTTCTAACCACGTGAGTGCAGACATCCTCACCAGGCCCACAAAAACCTGCTAGCTATCGAAAACTGGTGCGACATATGTATACGCCAACATCCAACCTCTCACCCAGAGTAAGGATATGTGGCTACGCACAAAAGATATTCCCCTAATTATATAACACCAAGTTCGATTCTTTCCCCTTTCAATAATATGTACGCCGACGAAATTGGCAATTGGATACGCACACTCGTGTACAGCTTGAACTTCACCCTGCACTGAATAGAAGCTCCAAGGTTGCCGACAATATCAGACTCTTCCTTGGTAATCCTGTCCATAATCACACCGAGAATTTCCACCACGATTCTTTCTATGTATACGGTATGCACTCTATACCACAGTATATACATACACTACCGCTTAAATATATAATATTAAGCAGCCTCCTAAATCCAAAATTCCGGAAGAAACATTTTTAGAAAGCTTTCAACAGATATGAATATAGCTCAATTTAAACAATAGAATCAAGAAAATCCACAGAACTGTACTCTGAAAAGCTTATAGGCAATATTTTGGGGAAACTATAACTGGAAAACACCTCAACAAAACTCAGCAAAGAAGGCATTATAAAGCACCGAATCCAGATTAAGTTGGTATCGATGATATTTAATACCTCTAGATCGCTTTCTTATCTCAAAAAGTACATTTTGCGTTGAGATTAGCAAACAATAAGCCAACAGATTAGGTATCTCACTCCAGAATTTTTCATGAAGTCAATGAGACATTCTTAATATCAAACTGCCTATCATTGGCGTATACCTTTGATATTAGCCATAACCAGTTTTCTATGTTTCATTTAATTACTGGGAACTAGCAGAAAAGATCTAAAGACAAAATATGTTCTATTAAAACCACTTCCTTATGTCACTGCAAACTTGAATTGGAGCATATTCCTGCATATATATATAAATAAACGGCATAGTATCGTCTTTAAAAGCATAAAATGGACCTACATCAGCTTTTCATACGTTTTTAAGGTTTTCCTACCATTTAGAACAACCAAATAGATTTTACTTTGACGATAAAAGCAGCTCAAAAACATGGTACCGCCACCATCCTCTTTTATTCTGCCAAGAGGCATACGAGAAGTCCTTAAACTAATAAGCGTGAAATCCATCGGAGCTGTTAAGCTAGAACCGCTTTCAGCTCTATATAAACTATTTTAAAATCCTCGTGACCATTAACACGAATGTTTGCCACGAACGATGGGTTTTCTTATAATATGCATAAGGAAGGGGCTTTCTGCGCCTTAAAGAATCCCATGTAGGGGTATTCTCTGGTAATAGAGCGCGTTCTCCGACAAAGACAGACTATCCGCACTTTTTCTGCAACAAACGGGCATTATCCGTATATTTTCTGGCCTTACAGAACAAACTGCGCTTTTACTGTTGATTCATCTCAATTTCAAGTCAAATTATTGTACTTCAATGCGACCGTTGTTAAGTTCTTGGGCAATACACGGATCGGATCTTACATTCCGTCGTCAAGCGAGTATTTTTCTTTTCTCTATGTCTAAAAGTTCTTTTTCGGGGGACATGCGGGACTATGGACTCCGCCATGGAACGGTTCCAGTAGACAGGTTTAAAGAAATTTTTTTTGCGGTGCAGCAACGATTCCATCAATTTTTCTTTTGTAGAAATTGCTTTATAATTGGAGTTGCCCTCGGATCCCTTTTTAGTGCAGTAGCTTAGAATTCTAGAAAATAGCTTGTCTTCTACCGTACTGGGTGGAATGTGGCATGCTTTAATATTTAAATTATTTAGTCGGTTAGGTACGATTAATGTAGTCGGTTATGTATCTCTTGTCTGTATGTTGTTTTAGACTACTAACTCCAAAATATGTGAGTAGATGCTGAATAAAATTGCCCGCATTTTTTAAAAAACTTATTTCTAAGTTCATTTTGCGACTCGAAAACAAAAAGATGTCGACTTACTTTAAAAAAAGTCGTTTTGAGAGTCAATAAAGACCATAGTTGGTATCGCAACTCATTTTTTCCCTTCTACGCAAAGATAAATACGAAACCCTCTAATTTTTGATTAATTTCAAGGTTTCCCAAGCTCAGAATGCTCTTCAAAATTGAAATCGGAAATGCAGTTGCGACCTTCCTACAAACACGGAAAAATCTTGGAACTACAACATTGGAACGAGGACTTAAGTTTTCCTCAATATGAGCTACTCTTGCGTCTGCAACAGAAGAACTCACTGCGATCCCTGTTGCTTACACGAAGCGGAATATGCTGTTCAGGTCAAAGAAGCTCAATAAACTTGTTCCTATTATTCTTTGTTACACACCCTAACGCCTTAGATCTCCGCCTTCCAGTTTCCACGAAACTTCTTGCACGCTGAGCTAAACAACTCCGCACAACAGGGCAAATTGAGTCACAATGGGCTCTGATCGGAGCCTACGATAAGTCAAATGTAAATCTCTTATGTAAACTACCCCAATAGCAGTTTAGTTTTGAAAGTATTAGATAGCTACTAGTCACAAAACTGTCTAAAATACAGAAAAAACAGGCACCTACGTTCGGTAAGACGGAATTTGGGACGTGTAAACTGACCGAAGCTGTTCTGATGTGTCCACACCGCCTATATTGAAATTTTAATTGTCAACTACAGACCGGATGGGTAGCATCTTTGTAGCACTATTATCGAAGACAGACCTCACCCGTACACTGTTAGTAGACTTCAGTCTGGGGCGCTTTCTTCCGCACAGCACAGTATGATACTTACCCACTTGGTTCACTGTAGTCAGCATCTCACCCAGGCCGTTTTCGACCTCTGTCAATGCTAAGACTTTCTCATTCTCACAAAGTTCTGCATCCAGAGAGTTCCAGTTAAGGCAAACATTTTTGCAACCTCTCAGACCAACTGGGTTCTGAAAACCTGAAGCATTTGATCGCACCGTACCACCAGACCTAATGTTCCTATTGCGCAATATTGAGAATGGTTTCGGAGATGAAAACAGGTTTTCCATAAATATTCTGCACTGAATAATACCATTGTGTCCCGATAGGAATAGTGAAGTTCATCGCAAAGCCGCGTAGTGATTACAGTTGGATGCGGCATATTTCATTTGTAAGGCAAAAACTATTTCCATGGACTCCTGTTGAAATGCGTGAAGATCCAGTAGAGGTATCCAAAATCAAAAAATACCCATATCCTGAAAACTGAACTCATGGGTTTGTTTCGCGTTCGCGATTTTTCTAAAGAGCGTCCATATTTCATCACCATCATCTCGTCGGCGCTCGGCTTAATTATTGTAATCAGATGGATTTTTGACGAAAACATACCGGAATCAAACAGGGGTTAAACTTTCTCAAAAACAATGCTTGTCAGTGTCTCCAATAGGATCACAATTGTGTAGAAATCTTTTGCTCTGCTGGGATCTGAGCAGTAACATGTACTTAGTTATGCCATGGGAAGGTCCCCACCTCCTAAAATCCCAATACTCTTCTATGCGAGGATATTTGAAGACTCTTGTGTACAGACATATTCCAACAAAGCAAAAGATCTCCGCGTTCGTAGGAAGTCATGGACTTAAAATGGCTTAATTGTTTGTACTGAGGGCAATTATTTGTATACTCTTGTTAGAGAGAAATATTTTGAATATGCGGAGCGGGTTTTACGTAAATGTGCTTCTGAAGGCGTAGGGGTTTGGTTTCAAAGTTCTTGAACGTTGCGAGTCTGAAAACGTCATGGGATAGAAATACGGGAAAATAGTAGGGAACGCAACACTTTCGCACGGAGCTCTTTGTTTTACTGCTTCTGCTGCTCTTTTCTTGGTACTGCTGCTGCAGTGGGTTGAGATATGGGATATCACAGAGCTTATCTTCGTTTTCTTTGCGATCTGCGAGCATCTCATGATTTTCGTTGTCAGCGGCACCCAGCTGACATACTTAACCAACTCCCTGAGCGCATTCCTCAGATCCTTCAGAATCTTATGTTAAAGTACGTAATTTGGTCAGGTAGTCCTTACATTTCATTCATGTTGTGGAACGAGTGTTGGGGGGTTCTGGTGGTTAGCGGTTTTGGAACCCCGTTTGAGTAAGTACCCTTGGTCCGGCCGGGTCCACCATAATGTTTGCAACCTAACAAAAAAGGAGTCTTTTGGACAAATCTTAACGTGAATAAACGGGGTTTGGACACATAAGAGGCTCAAAATGAATTGATTCTGAGATAATAGAGGTCTTACGCAACTAAAATTTCGCTTGGTCATGAAATGATTTCGGGTTACACGTGTTACTCAACTTGGTGTCACGAACGTAAATGCTTTTTGCTTGCGCATTTCTCGACAAATGCGTCGATGTTGAGTACCACCAACATCATACTCGGATGCATTATTATGATTTTGCGGTGGGTAAGGTTATTCACCGTCTGAACCGCCTTAGGCGTCTATTCAACTTGGCTTTACTTTCCGATACGGATAATGAGATGCTTTTCCGCCTCCCTCGCCGGCAGCACCAAACATCGCAAGATCTTTGCCGCCCAATGCAGCGATCAAAAGTTATAAGTAACACTACATTCAACGTCAACGCAGTTAGCTGCGCAGAATGCATGCAGCTCTTTCGTTCTCGTCCACCTTAGATCTACAAAATATGCTCTCTTTCTGGGTGACTGCAGGCAAAACGAGCAAATCTCGCTACGAGGTAGATAATTTTATAATAACCTGTATTATTTTGCGAAGGTTATCTTCTCCAACACAATGGACTGACCTCGTACCGATGTTTTGAATGATATCATCTGCTCTCTCTGAGGTTTTTTGGGAGTTAATAGTCAGCTTCAGTAGCAGTAACAAGCATCTACTACTATCCTTCCGAACGGCACTAATAACGGAACGTGCGCCGATGTACGCAGACGCAATCCATGCAAACAGGGCGCCCTTGCACAATTTCGTTGGCTTTATCGATTAAAATAAGATTCAAATGAGTCGCCCAGATGGATCAGCGGAATTACAGCGCATTGTTTACTCAGTGTATAAGAATTTTCACTGTATTATCTATCAGACATTCAAAACACCAGAATAACTTATGTTTTACATGTACAGACCAGAAGCAAGAAGACTTCATGACATGACACTATATCTTCGAAGCGGGCTAGATAGTATTCTTGAATAAACGTTGACTATCGATGGATTACAATACTTTCTTTATGGCTATGCCGCCTACATTTACTTCCATGGCTACTGACCGCATTACCTCGGCTTGGAGCCAGCGCAGCGCAATTATTGTACAATACAAGGATGAACAGTCTAAGGAAGGCGGTAGAATGGAACTACAAAGATCTTAAGCAGCTCTGGACATCACAAGACTTCAAAAGGAAGCTTCACGTTCGACAATCTCCTATTGCACTCCTGTACCAATCGGCTGCGCTGCTATGGAACTTTATAATTCGTATGTCGAGCAGTGGAGAAGTAGGCTTTTACTTCAATTGCCAACCTCCTTCTCTTTCACAGCATACTAACCCATGAAAGCATGCCTGTTTTTACTGAAACTTCTTAAGTAAAGCTCCTGGCACTGCAATCATCTCCTCGCATTCAGAAATAGCCTGTAGATTTCCCTCTTTCTGTAATGCCGCCTTTTCTTCTTCAATGGCAATTCCCTTTTACTCTGGGCAGAGTATTTTTGACTCTTTTTCTTGGGCACGAAGCATGCGTTCTTCTGGTCTACTTTCTTTTTTTCGCTGCAAGGACAACCGACTTTCTTCGAGCTGAACCCTTCTCTCCTCCATCTTGCGGCGAGCAGTCACATGCCTCTTCAAAAGTTCTTTATCTTCGTCTTCGGCATCGAAAGACGACGCCATTTTACGTCCTCGACGAACGTTGGACAAACCAGGATTTGACAACTGCCCTTCTGTCCCGCTGCTATTCTCTCCTTCCGTCTCACGCGGAGCTTGTTTGCCAAGAGCCATATTCCGTATCTCCTCCTCGGCGAGAGCGAGGCGCCTGTCTTATTCTGTGCCCTCCTCTCGCTTTGAACGACGCTTTTCAGACCATTCGTCAATGGCAAGGACAAGATCATCCAGTAATACTTCCGCTCTCCTCTTATTTCGATGATGCCAGAGGCCGTTGCGTTCGTGTTGCTCGCATTCCTGTGGTCTGCGATCATCTTTCTGAAGTGGTCGCTCAATTTCTCCCAGCTCGGCATGCATATATCATTTAACGACCTGGCTGGTAACGCTGACAAGAAGAGAGTAAGCGTTTCCTGGAATCTCGTGTGAGCCTCTCCATGAGGTGACAGATGCGCATCTGTTGACACGATAGCTTTCAGCAGAAAATTTTCCCATGCTGAACAGTTTAGCCCATGCTTAACTGAAGCGAATTCTCTTTTTAGGGCTTGTAGTGCTGCCTGAAGCAGACGGCGTTTGACTAGGTGAGGCTTCACATGTTGTACAGCTGTAAGGGGCAGGAGGGCCGGGACTGGCAGTATTGCGAATGCCCTCATCCGGCGATACTGGTACAACGGATGCCATTATATTATACAACGGAGCGGTTGGGTGTGAGGTTGGTGGATTTGTACAGAGTGCTTTAGATTTTGGAGGGAGAGCAAGGAGAATCGTCTTTCATTATATATTTTACGGTATAACAGAATTCTTGCTAGTTTCAGCAATGCTTCAGGAAGTCCAAAGCTGATCTAGACATACAGAATTCTGTAAATTTAATTTTGGAAGTGAGTTTACGCAATACTGACGACGCGTTTGCGTGAGAATTACGATCTGAGCCCCCACCAGCCCCTCGCGTCCTCTTACTGTACACCACATGGCAAGGACTATCCTGCGTAGCCAGACCAAGGCCGTTTCCAGGCGGGGTGTAAAGAGTTAGCGCTCTATCCTTGCCTTGCTTATCCATCGTCGAACCCAGCGGACACAAGTCCCATCCGAGCTCCTCTCGATAGCATTCCAGCGTTTTTGTCAACATCGGGACACCTACAACACTTTTCTGCTTCGCAATCGACAAATTTATACAGTTACATTCGATGAGGCCTTTTCTAACCTCTCCAATCACGCGTGTTTGTCGCACTTCCGTTTCCTTAAAGCGTATATACAGGAGATGGTGCCCATTGTTAGCAACAAGTCAGGAGAATACATGACACAACGAAACTCCTACGCGTGCAACCCATTGCTCGCAAAGTGTGTACTACTTAGCCGACTAGCAACGCTTTACAGGTGGAGTGACCGTGAATTGATGTTACGAAAGCACCCATATCAATTGTCCGAGATTTTCTGGGAAACAATGGACGCGTTTGTAGATGACTACCAGCATCTTGTAACGGCCGCACTATATGTGCCGTTTATTGCGGAGCGGGCTGAGGACTACGCAAAAGCTGTGCATGAAAAGACGCATGGACTGGACAACTGTATCGGATTCATAGAAGGGACAAATATAGCAATTGCGCGACCAGGTGACAACTTATTACAAAATATTGTGTACAACGACCATAAGCGATTCTACGCGCTCAAGATTCAGGCCATGGTTTGCCCATATGGATTACTGCTGCATGGGTACGGGCCTGTAGAAGGGAGGCGGTATGACTGGACGCTATATTCGCGCTTTGAGATGGACGAACAGCTCAAACTTTTCCTTCTAGGGGACGGGAGGCAGTACTGCTTGTATGGTGACAGCGGATACAACCAGCAAGCATACCTCCAGGTGCCCTTTCAGGGTTCATCCCTTAGCGATGACCAACGCGGTTTCAACTTACCAATGGCAGCCGCGAGAATTACAGTAGAATGGCTCTTCAAGGAGCTCAAGGCATACTGGACTACCATGGACTTCGCTCGCAAACTGCGAGTTTTGCAGGTTCCAGTAGGGACCATGTATCTGGCAACGATGCTTCTGAACAACTTCAGGACTTGCATTTACGGCAACCAGATTCCTAAGTACTTCCTATGTAGCCCGCCAACGCTAGAAGCCTATCTAAACTCGCGTGGTTGAATAAAGTAAGGCTTCGTCCGCTCCATAGAAGCTCGTCGCTTCGCTCGTCGATTCGCCTCCGCTCGCTACGGGCTTTGCGCTCGCCGCTCTCCTGATTACATTGAGTGATGGGATGCCCGTCCACTGCCCCCTTCAACGTGCTGTGCCTGCTGCAGCACGTCCATGATGATGCAGAACTTCTCCAGGCTCTAGCTTCTCAGCCGCTTCGCGCTCCTCTCGGCATTCGGCACGAGCGCGCTCGCGCTCAGAGTTTTCCTCTCGAATCTTTCTCAGTCAAGAGCCAGACACAGCGCCTCGATCTCATTACTTTTTGAATCGCCCTTCTCTAACGCCGCAGTAAAAGCAGCAGTCTCGTCCTCGATTGCAGAGAAGCCCCCCACCTTCCTTTTTTCCGTGCGCTCCAAGGCGCCCCTCCCGCACAAACCTCCTGACCTTCCTCATTTTCATCAACCACCACAACTGCGCCATCCTCACTTCTTCCACTGCGCCGTTGTGTCGTGAACATTTTCTAATCGCCGCCCCCAGTCGTTCCTTCCGGCTTCATCTTCAGCAAGCCTCTGTCTCTTCGTGTCGCGCTTCTTCTCGAAGTCAAGACGGGCCTCGCGCATGACGCTGAGGAGCTTTTCGGCCTCTCCAACCTCGCCACCCACACCGCTCATGTGGCTTTCTATCCTGTTGTAGCGGTCGAAACAGTCTTGTAGCCGCATACAACGGTCTTGTACTGACTTTCATGTCACAGCGCTAGGCAGCATCTTGGTGGCATTCACCTTCGACGCTGCGATTTCAAAGCGCTCCCCTGTTTCTCCGTTCGGCGTATTAAGCGCTTTCGCGGCGGCAACTTCTCGCATGAGGACGAGGTCATCTTCGCTCAAGAGTCGGGAACGGCGGCCAAGCTTGTGTGCACAATTCGGCCGGGTGCCGGTCTCCAGCGCGGCTTGCTGGGCGTGTGAGAGGGACGAGGGGTTTGGTAGAGGCGGAGAGCAAGGGATTTGGGGTAGGGGAGGTTGAGGGAGTTTAGCCGTTGGCGAAAAATCATGGGTGGGCGTCGGCTCTGTCATCTTTCAGGAACATTGACCGCGACAAGGGGGCGGTCGTTCGCAGCTGTTGGCGCGTTTTGCGAGCTCTGAATTACTCACAGGCCTTCACTAGTGTCCAGAGGACAGTTGTACTCATATGAGTCCATATTTCTAACGGCTAGATTTTATATAAAAAACTTACAGAATGACGCCATTAGCTTTTCGCCATATCTAATAGCACCCTTAGGCAGTCAACCGTGAAAAACTGCTGAGTTTACTCCTCAACAGTTCATTCGAACACACAACAAGTTTGTCAACATCGAAAAATTTAACCAAAAATGACGAATCCAAATGACCCCCGTCAACAGCCCGGAAACCTTGTCAACACTCGCGCAACCCTTGTCACGTCAGCGGCTGAGTGTAAGCGACTATTCGGTTCCCTTTGGAGAAGTAAGCGCGTCAACGAACCGTGGTCAACATCGAAGTTGACACATCTACCGGAAGACGTCAGACTTCGGTCACCGCAGACTGGTCCATTCAGGACAGGACAAAGCGCGTCAGCTTGAAACTCGTCAACATCAAGCCAGGAGAAGCATCTGAAGGTGACCTAGCAACGTCCAATGAAATGGAGACAACTGCTGCTGAGGTCGACCTACCGAATCGTCAACCTTCTGTTGAAGAACCTCGAGAAGAAGCCAATGGGATGGCCGGAGTAGGAGGGGTATGCAAAGAAGTGCATGGAAAAATTTGGACCAATCAGGAGGTAGTATTACCGTTGAATGGATCAACGGCATGTCGGCCATGGAAGGTAATTGGTCCAGCAGGGAACACGTACATACAAGGTCATACCGAGTATGAGAAGACCCCGTATGATTTTTTCCTTTGCATGTTTCCCGTCGAACACCTTTACAATTACCGAACTTACAAACCGGAAACTCGCTAATGGTGGGCACATGCGTACACAGCTGGTGAAATTCTAAAGTTTTTGGAATTCTCATATTGCTATGCAGATTCGAGTTTACAAGCAGAAGGTCACTTTGGAGTACACAGTCTACATCCAAATACATTCCATTGGCGGCTTTTGGAAAATAATTCGAGGAACCGTTTCGAAGCACTGGTTCATGTATTACATTCAGCCGCTACACTGAAACTGAAAGCACTGACAGAAGATGTCTTTGGTCAGCGGATTCGTGGAGGCCATAAAACGGCATAGGAGGTCAAGTTTTTCGCCATCGGAGAGAATTTGCGTGGATGAAAGCATGTCGCGCTGGTACGGAATGGGGGGGACTGGATGTCAGAGGACTACCGCACTATGTCGCCATGGACCGTAAGCCTGAAAACGGATGTGAGATCAAGACTGCATGCTGCGTTGTCAGTGGAATTGTATTGAATTTGGAGATTGTTTTATCAGCATCTCACAGCAGTAATCGGCGTTACGAGTCAAATTCCCTCATGGTACTGCTATTGTTCTTCGCCTTACAGAGCCTTGGTTTCATTCAAATCGACTTGTCTGTGCAGACTCTGCATTTGCTTCTGTGGTCACAGCAAATGCGCTTTTCGAATATGGACTGAGGTTTATAGGTGTCGTCAAGAATGCGACAAGGCAGTTTCCTATGTCATTTTTGTCAGGGCTGGATCTCTTCAGGCGCGGAGATCATATCGTATGGTAAGTCCCAGGACGGAAAGCCACCCTTCTATGATGGCCGTTCTGTGGATGGATAGAGACAGAAGATACTTTGTCAGTACTTCCGGTACAACACTTCCGTCAGAGCCTATCAGAAGATCTCGTTGGAGATCTTATGGTAATGAAACGGTGCTGTTGAAATGTAAATTCCAGTTCCAGCGGTTGTCAGCACATATTATCAAACGTGCTCCCAGATTGACAGGCATAACAGATGCAGACAGGATGACCTTGGATTGGAGAAGAAATTCGAAGTCAATGATTGGTCACTGAGGGTTAATACATCTTTGCTTGCAATTTGCATCGTTGCTCATGGCTGTATACAAGGGTTTGATGGTGCAAGAAATTGCATGTCCCAAAAAGATTTTTATGCAAACTTGCAGAGCAACTCATTGACAATTCATTTGATGCTATTGGCCTCCGCAGATCTACATTGACGTTCCAGAGGATTCTATTCCCTCATTGGCCTGCGGTACTGGAATCCACCTGGTGCCCACAGTGAAAAGGCGCAAAGGAGCCAATGGGGCCCCAACGAAAGCGGCGTTTCAAAGCAGATGCAAAATTTGCAAATCTGACAAGAAGTCCAAATTTCTCTGCTCTGAGTGCCTGAAACTGAACAAAAGAGGTTTGGATATGCCATTTAGAGACAGGACGTAACTGCTTTCAAAATCACTTACGCGATGTCCACTTCTGTCATAATTAAAAGATGCTTTAGACTACTCTATAGTGATGTTTACTTGTCTACGCTTACATTTTATGTAGGTGAATGAGTAAAAATGAAAAAAAAATTGAGTCGTTGACTATAGCCGCCTACATTTCTGATTCGCGTCGTTCTACTTGCGGAATTAGCATGCGTACGTATGGCGTTATTCCCCTTTATGAGTGATCAGTGAATTAACCCCTCTCTCATGTTCAAGTGGGCGCGCTAAGGCAAACTGAGGTAGCAGCTGTCGCAGAAATGTCGACCTTCCTGAAGGAAGTTTTTGCCCTCCTGTGGAGCGCAGCGAGTCGGACTCACGATTTCTTTGTTCATTCTTTACTTGAAGCCCATTAGGCCACAGCGGTTGTTGTGAATGAGGATGAAACTACTTCTTTATAGTTAGGGGAAGTTAGTTTTCAAGGATTCAGCGTGCCAGTGTATAATTTTAATTAAAAAAATCTAGGTAATTTCGAACAATCATTTGTACTCATATGAGTACATTTGCTTGTCCTTTGGACACTAGTGTCTATTGGACCGTTGTCCTCATATGAGGACAACTTTTAGCCCTTTTTTCAATACAATTCTTTTTTACCTCAACGCATTTCTTGCCCCTCCGCATTAGTTCATGAGTTTAGATGGTCGATCAAAACAAACTTTTCAAGATTATTGACCGCGGTTAAGCCTAGAGCAATTTTCCCTCACCAGCTTCCGCTCTTCGCAAGAAGTTGTGAAAACGACTACGTTTTGGAAGGAAAATAGTTCGTATTATCGTGGGGGTTTCAGAAACGAGGGCGCACGTACAGTAAAAATTACTGTACTGTAATTTAACATGAAAAGCCTGTTTTCCAGTAAAAATTTCTGCCTTCCAAAACATTTACCTTTCCAAAATGTAACGGAAACTGTACTCATATGAGGACAAAGTGTGCCTCATATGAGGACAGAGCATGGTCGTATAGACACTAGCTACCCACAATTCTGCATGGTTTGTCACGTGCAGTTTGAGAACTTCTGCAATACGTATTACAAGTTGCAACGTGTTCCAGAATTTTTTCTCACGGCATTTCTCACGGCTGGTCCGTAAAATCCCTATTTACTCGCACTCCATGTGAAAAATGAAATCGTGGCAATGAACAAAAATGAGACACGTTGCAACCGTTTTCAACCTGTCACAAAATTTAGTTCTCATGTGAAAAAAAAATAACTTGCGTAAGACCTCTAATAATCCATGATCACGCGATCTTGCAGTGAATTGCATCTCGACCTTTGCAGACAACGAATTATTTACGAGCCTAGCCAGCTCGGAGAAGCCGACTTATCCTCATGGTCATTTCGGGAACCGATCTACAGCGGCAAGCAACTCAGGCTCGGGAAATATCTGCCAATTCCTGCGAATATAATGGAATTTGAAACAATCCTTTACACGATACTTACTTCGATCACTGCTGTATGTTCTGTTATAGTGCTCATCGGATTCGCCTACTTTTACATTGCTTCGGATCCTTCCCTCCCTGGGCCTCCTTTGCGGGAGTACCTTCCTGGCGGACTAGTGCACAATGTATTTGTTGATGCTCGCCTTTTAAGCCAGTGCTTGACGGAATTGCATAGGAGATATGGCGATATATGCCACACATGGTTCGGACCCATTCGTGTCATTAACGTCTTTCAACATGCGGACATTTCGCAAGTGCTCTCCAATGCCAACGACTTTGCTCGAGCGCCATCTTTCAGGGAAGCCTTCCTCGCAATTACCCCTGGAGCCCTATTTACATTACAAGGGCCTCCCCATCGCCAAGCCCGCCAGTTTATTCGCACTAAATTCAATCACTCAATGCTTTCTGGATTCTATTCTAAAATGAACCATGCTATTGCTGAGTTTCGCGCCTCCCTGGCTGATGCCGCTAAAAGTGGGCCTGTGGATTTATCTCATGTAATCTCACTGACCACCTTTCGTATAATTACCAATGTCGCTTTCTCGTCGAGAAGTAGTAAGGAAGAGACTGCGGAATTAAGTGAGAATGTCAACCGACTCGTAGATGAAATGATCACTGATCTAATCGGTTACCCTGTGCGGCAGATGTTGACAGTATTTGGAGTTCGAAAAAACTTCTTCGCCATCGCTGATAAGGTCCGGAGTTATTTCCGCTTTTTCCTGGAACAGAGGTTGAAAGAGACTCGAAGCGAGAAAGAATCAAGAGACCCGGATATGTTGGACGGTGCGCTGGAGTTTGGACACGGAGATCTAAACAAGGCCGTATCGCTAGCCACGGAAATAGCAATTGCTGGGAGTCACACAACCACTCAAACGGTATTGTGGGCCGTTATTGAACTCTGTCGCAACCCACGCGTGGAACATCTGCTACAGCAAGAACTGAGTCAAGTATTAAGGAATAAACCACATGACGAGGCAGTGACTTTGGAAGAACTCAACGAGTTGACTTATTTGACCTGCATTTGGAAAGAGACTTTGAGAGTCCACCCACCTGCGTTTTCATTGATGCGAATGGCCAAACAGGACGTGACCCTCTCCGGTAGCAATGTCAAAGTAAAGAAGGGCACAATAGTGCAAGCAGTGAAGGGTATATCTCAAATGGATCCGCACGTCTGGAAGAACCCGACTGAGTTCCGCCCAGAACGATGGAGTCAGGAGGGTAGCAGGGAAAGAAGCCAAGTACCCGGCGGAGCGTACATGCCTTTTGGTGCGGGTCAGCTTTCGTGTGCCGGAAGGTTTCTAGCCGACTATGAAGCTCCTGTTCTCATAGCCGAGATGTATCGAATGTTCTCTTTCGAACTTGACTGCAAGTCAGAGGAGGTACTGCAAAGAACATGTTTTGTAGAAACAGCCAAAATGGACCGGGATGACGGCTCAAGTTGGGTCCCGTTTAAAGTGAACCTTAGGAAGACCTGAATATTTTGTTGCACAAAGCGGCAGAAATGATAGAGCTGCACGTAGTGCCAATTCGAATTTTGCCATCACTTTGATTCGTTTGGGTTGAAAATTATTGGCGAGGATGGCCTATTGCAATCGCTATGACTTTACCGATAATTACATAAAGCAAGTGAATCCTCACTGAATTTGTTTTCATGAAGTGTGGGGAATCAAGCTCTACAAGTACAGTACAAGGGTCTCCCCACAAGCTACGAACAGTCGATCCCCACACCGAGCATAAAATCGAGAACGTGGAAGAATGTACTGAGAACAGAAATCACGGTTTAACCTTGGTCTGGTTATGGGATGTGAAATGTAACTATTGTCACTCCTTAGTTGGCGCAGTGGAGTCGCATGGTTATAAAGCGCTTGAAGGTAAGTTACGAATTTAAGATTAGCCTTTTTCATGTAACAAAGTTACCTTGCTGGGTGCTGTTAGATTCATACGAGAAGTTTGCTTTTGATGTGGTGTACCAGTTTACGAGCAGTGGCTATGGCATCTTCAATGAGAACCTATCCATTCAAGGGTGGCGCAAGTACTATCCACAATGGAAAGCACTAGAAGATTATGGGACCGTTACCTTGCAGCATTCGCAAGGCGAATCGAGATTGAATCACCATTCTGAAACCCTTTTTCACAGTCACTGGATATATAAAAATGGTTTAGATGAGAAAAAGAATGGTTCAGTAAAGTGTCAACTGGAGAACTGAACATAGGGGCAGTAACTTGGTGAGTGACTTTGCAAATTGATCAAAGCTAGCGGCAGTTGTGGCGACATGCGAAACATTTTGGGATGCTAACGAGCTACTGCTGTCCTCAAAAAAGTTTTGGCGGACCAACCCGCAACACTCTTCAAAAACGCACTGCCTTTCACTGCGCAGAGAAGACGAACAACCCGATGCATTGCCTCGATGAAATAGACCAGGACGCAAACCAGTAAAGGTTACTTGTTTGCCTCACTGCTCTCGGTACCAACAGAACGCGAGAAGAATCAAAAGTCAGGCAATCCTTAACAGCTAACCACCGTTGCATCGCAAGCCCCTCTCTTCCGTACCCCACCAATCCCTCGATGCCCATTCGCCAAGTTTTCCTTCCCGCGCAATACACGGGTTTTGACGGTCTACACCCTGCTCCCACACCAACCGCTCCTACAAACAAAGGCAGATCCCCTTGTCACAAGATAATGGCATTTTCATTCTGTGCGACATCAGCGGGCTCTACCTCTCCCGGGGACACATACAAAGCCTGCTTCATAACGGCGGCAAGCACTGCAGCGACGGCATCCTGCGAGACGGTAGGGGTAACACAATCTTTCCATTCTTGAGCGAATGATCTCCGGAAAGGTTCATCTCATCTGCGAGATCGGCAGCGCGGTTCAACAAGGCAGTCTGGGAGACCTCATCACCCGTCTCTGCACTTATCCAAAGTGGAGAATCAGCGAGGGTAGACATGTTGGAACATTGCCACTGTATACAAGTAAGGACTTGAAGGTAATGCAGGCACGGAAGTTTTCGTCACCGGTGTGAACGACGTGTTGCAAATAAGGGTGGTGGGACTGTGAAAGGAGCGGCCGGTCAAAGGTGCCAGACCTGCATAGCCCTTTGCGTCGGATAAGACGACATGGGGTGCGATAGCGTTTATGAAAGGATGAACGGCGGAAACGATACCATCTGGTCGTGAGGGGTGGTGTCGGGGCGAATTCTTTGCCGATGAAAAGGGCGCGCGGTTTGTACTTTTCAAGGGCGTCGGAGACTTGATTGACGGATGTTTTCGCAGGATCGGATGGTAGAGGGAGTGTGATGACGGAAAGATTGAGATGGGAGGCGGCGAGGAGAAGGATGGTGTATTCGGGGGTGGCGGGGTTGAGAAGACAGAGAAGACGATCGGATGGGGTGTAGGAGAGCTCCTCGAGACCCGCGGCAAGGGCGGCGGTGTGCTTGTGAAGCTCTTGGTAGGTAAATATGGAGGGTTTTTCGGGGGCGGGTTGAGAGAATTTGAAGGCGTCCTTGAGGGGTTTGGTGGAGGAAAGAGAGGAGAGTAGAGTTGGGATGGTGGTCTGGTGACGAAGTTGGGAAGACGTGACGAGGGGACGGATGCGGGGGATTAGGGATCGAAAGGAACGGATCATTGCGGCGGAGAAAGGAATTGACAGAGCTGGCAAGGAATCTGCGGGCGGTGATCGAAGTTGGCGGCGGAGGGGGACGTGTAAAGAAAGAAGCGATGCCACTCAGGACTCTCATGGGCAATAGAGAGTTTGTGTATTGTACAGTGAACAGTACTACACTGCAATCGATTCAAATTTACAGTGGCTGGGTAGTTTATTCTGTAAGCCTGATCTCCGAGTCACTACCCCCTTGATTACAGTGCAGTAATTGTGGAAAGAATGATCCATCTGTTCCACCACAGTTTTAACGAGTAGGTTAAGTGGAATACCATCATTACTGTAATGGTTGTGTAATGTATGGGAATTTCGGAGCCAAAAACGGAGCGATAGAGACCAGCTGCCATTTCGGGCAAGCCACTGTTCCAGTGCGGCGGGTGCCAGCACCAAACCATGTGGCATAGGTGCCACAAGGCTCCATTTTCCAGCCAAGGAAAAGCTCTAAAAGGGCCATGCTTAACACAATTTAACCGCTATGAGCAAGTGTACCCCTCGTCCGAAAAGAGGCTCCCACCTTGCTTTCAATCCATCTTCATAATTTGATCATATTTTGCAACCTTATAATAATTCTTGCTGCCCACAATTTCGCTCACCGCCGCCTTGTCTTATTGCCGTTGTGTTCTCCTCACTCCCTCCCAAGTGGCGCTCCCCTCGCCCCAACAACCCCCCCTCTCTCCCCTCCCCCCTCCAAACCACATCATCCACTCATGGCCTGGTTCACAGTTCTCCATCGTCTCTTCCTTTCCGCTTGCAGCTTAATCCATCCTTCTCCACGTCGCGACCCTCCAACCCAATGCACCCCCGTTTCCATTCAGTCCGTCTCCACTACCACCCCAAACCCAAATTTCTCAAACCCCAGCCCCTCAAACTGCACCCGCCACTCCTCCACAACCCCTCAACCTTCTCGCACTACCCGATGACATCTACATGAAATCGTCACCTACGTCACTCATTCCTTCCACGATTCTCCCGCCCAAGGTTCACTTCTCGTTGTCGAAGAACGCTCCTACATTGACGCCATCGCCCTAACAGAAACATGCACTACCCTTAGACGACATTTCAACGCCGCTCTCGACAACATCTGCTTTTCCTCCGCTCGCGTCTCCGATGACGTCATACGTCCTTGGCAATACGTTCCGCACCAGTACTGAAAAGTCTGGTCTTGAGGGGTTGCAAGCAGCTTACCGATGTGTCCTTGGCCTCGCTGGCCGAGCACGCTCACGCACTACGAGCTTTGGATTTGTCGTTTGTCAATGGCGTTACCGACTGCGGTGTCGCTCTTTGTGTAGGGCCACGGCCCAGCGTCTGACAAAGTTGCTGTTGAGAAAGTGTACGGGTATAGGCGATGTTGCTATGACTGGTGTGGCGCACTGTCACAAGTTGGAGACGTTGGATATTAGCTATTGTATCAACATTACCGATGCGGGTGTCACAGCCATGGCAAAGGGATGCGGGCAGAGCTTGCGTTTGTTGGCAATGTCGTATGATGTGCGTGTGGGAGATCGCGGCTTGATGGCGCTAGAATGGTGTAGGGCTTGGTACAGTTGTGTGCAAGGGGGCTGCCAAAGGTTAGTGACTTGGGGTTCAAAAACTGTGTCAGGGATTAGGAGACGGTGTGGAAGGCATTGATGTCACGGACTGTACAGTCTAACTAGGGACTCGACGTTGGGTTCACTGAGGAGTTATTGTGGAAAGATTTACGCGCATGTCATGCCGGGATTCTCTGGAAAGAGTTTGAGACAAATTTTGGTAAGCACTCTACGGCAGAATATTTTCATTGTGCATGGGAGTGACCCCAACACTGGAAGGGACACGGTGCATACTGTGTTGATTGATAACGGAGATATTGTGTCTGCATCACTGTTGAGTTCAGGAACGAACGGATTTGAGTAAGTTGGGAATTGTGTTGTGCAAGTCGTATGGAACTGCTTTGGATGATGGCACCAAGATGATGCTGGAGACTGATTATGGGATTCCAACGGGATCTCTAGCCGATTGATTTGGGGTAGGAGTTAGCGGCATTAGAATAGCAAAAGGGTAAGAGGTGATTGGAGGAGGAGGGTCGCTTATCACTCATTTGATTTTCGATGCTGGTACTGTTGGTGCTCTTTTGTTGATTAAGAATCGACAGAGTGATTGTGTATAGACGGAACATTAGCGAGACAAGGATGAAATTGGCGTTTGTCCTGAAGTTGGCAGGTTTTGTAAGAAAATGCAGATTAGAATGCAGCGACCTGACGCATTGATTTTGAGATGAGGAGCAAGGTGGAAAAAGGCAATCTGTAACCAATTTGTATACACTAGACGAAGAGGAGGTCCGGTCTTATGATATACAATTTGTATTGGTGTCGACTTGAAAATCGGCGACTTGGACGCTTTGGATATTATTGTACTGTACTGTACGTGCATGAGCAGAAGAGAATAGGGTTCCCAATACATACGTAGCGTTGAATCGCACAAGCTGTGAGTGATGTGTTTGTTGGCTTTTCATGAAGAGGGACGGCGTTGCACGATTAAAGGTTGCGGAGAGGGCGCAAGCGGGTCTCCCGGCCTTTCTGGCTCTAGTACCTTTGACAATGACCACATGCCATCACCCTTTGGTACGGAAGAGAACGGAAACGTGCGCCGTCTTATTCATCAACTAGCTAGTCAAGCTAGAGAACGTACGCGGTGCACTGTACTGTACAGGACTGTACAATGCAGACTCTTCCGAATGTACAGTACTGTACTCTCTTTCCCGTGCCCGATTAGCACGATCTTCAGACATGGCGTTGGATAATTTTCAGCATGATAATCTTCTATACAGTACAGTATCGTGCGGTACAGTACAGTACAGTACAGTACGTAGCAAGCGGCAGCGTTTGGACCGCAAAGCTCTCACATTCCATGTGTTCCGCGCCACAGGCCCCGATTGTGTGTTCGATGCTCACCTAGTACGCGGCACTGAACAAAGAAAGGCCTGGGGACATCATCATTCGGCTGCAACGTGCATCCACCGTAACCGCCGCCAGCCCCCTCTCAGCCAATTCAACAATAGTGTCTCTCTCTAAAGCCACAAGCCGGACAAAGGCTACCCATGTTGGAAGAGGGGGAGCAGAAGTCGCCCACAGCGCTTCGGTGCGCGAATTTGGGCGCAAATTGAATACAATCTCCTGAGCCTGCCCGACCATCCAATACGGCCATCTGCGCCTTGACGCGTCCTATAAAGTCGCATCAACGGGTTCATCCCACACATTGCTCGTGGATTCTTCAACGGTTCCGGATCTAAACCGGAGGGATTTGCAGACGAGTCTGCTTTATGAGCTGGATTTCTACTGCAATTTGCATCATACCCCGGGCTCCCCCTTTCGCAGATGGCATGGCATATTCTGTTGCGGTGCCCTCGGGGGACTGTAATACAGAATAGTTGAAACCTCTCTGTCACTGAAACGCAAGGTGCTACGCCGACCTCGAAACTTTGCTGCCGGATCATATTTGGAATTGTTTTCAAAAGTACGCAGTGAAAACGTCGCTTAGTACGGCAAAAGGCAGCGTTTTCCGGGACCATTCTGCAGTATGAATGCGTGACAAAGACAGCTTTGCTGATACTGCAATGTCTACAGTATCAAATTGTTATTGGGCTTTTGAATCTGACCGATAACTATACGCCATTACAGTAGTGTGACAGGTGTCGGCTGCAGGATCCGAATATAAGTTACTGGTAGCTACGAGATAAACAGCAGGTCCACGTCGGCACATGCAGCGGCACGCGCAACAAGATTGCTTGTGCAATGGGCGACCATACCGTGCAACGGATGCGCCGATAGAAGCGCGTGCAGATAACTGCATCCAACGTATGTAGGTTCTCCGTGATGCGCGCGAGGAGATCCTCTATAAAGAGGGTAGTAGCGGAGGACAGCGAACCCAGAGTGTCGAAAGCCAGCGGTTGGAAATAGAATCTGGGGGCCGGTGTGCTGTTGGGTGGATGTCGGGGGGGGGGAGGGAGGCGACGCGATACTTTGCGCTCTCAGTCGGTGACCTTGTTGCGATGGGCCACTTGGGGACACGGAAAGGTGGGTGCGGGAGCACTGAGGCGGGCCGCAAGGGGGGGATTCGGAAAATGGGGCGAGGGTCGGCCGACCCGGCGGCGACAGTAAGAGAAGGCCTGCAGACCACCTCAGCCCAAGTGGCGGGTGGGCAAGGCAGGGGAGTCGTACCACCCGCTGCCGGCGTGTCGAGGGCGGCAGGAGGGGACGGCGTGCGAGGAGCGGAAGACAGAGAGACGTCTGTCATCTTTAAGACCAGGTTGTAGAGTGCGCTTGTGCAGTGTACAGTACAGTACAGTATAGTCTTCAATACCCCGTCGTTCACTCGAAATTCAAATTTACAGTAATTACAGTACATTTCTTCCGAGTCATGTCTTCTCAATCCTCATCAACTGGTTGGGTGGAAAGGGCTCCCTCTATAATCGCAAATATCCTTCGGCTTGATAGTGGCACCTCCAATGCCATCACCAACTTCCATTCCCTCGTTGATCTTCAGGCAGAATACGCCCGACACGGCCCCGCCATACTATCTGCCATCACTGAAGTCGCGGAATCTGCCAAATTCATCCTTGGACCGCAAGTAGCCTCGCTTGAACAAAAGCTAGCCGCCTATGTGCAAGGGCCTCATACTCCTGCCGTGCATTGTATCGGTGTGTCCGACGGCACGACTGCACTGCAGCTATGTCTTCAAGCCTTGAAGATTGGAGCGGGCGATGAGGTCGTGACTGTGCCTTTTACATGGATTTCCACAGCGGAGGTCATTGCCCTAGGGGGCGACACCGGTATTTTCTGATTTGGAGAGGGACACGTATCTTATCGATGTCACAAAGTTGGAAAAGGCTATCAGTCAACGGACAAAGGCTGTTATTGTAGTTTCGTTGTTCGGCATGATGCCAGATATGGGAGGCATTAAGCGAGTGTTGGATGCATGCGGAGAAAAGTATGGCAGGCGCATTGCGTTGATTGAGGACGGCGCCAGAGTTTTGGTGCGCGGAGAGGGGGAAGTTTGTCGTGTGGGGCCCCGGAGTGTTTGTTTTCTACAACTAGTTTCCCCGACAAAAGCCGTTGGCCTGTTACGGTGATGGCGGTGCCGTGTTTACAAGGGATGAAGAAATGGCCAAGATAATCAGAGCGTTGAGAGTGCATGGAAAGATGGCGGACACACATGCGATGGTGGGAGTAAATGGTCGCTTAGATACTTTGCAGGCGGCGATCTTGTTGGTCAAGTTTGCACGCTTTGAGGATATGCTTGAGGCAGAAGAAAGGCAGCAAAGGTGTATGAAAGACTCTTAGAGGGGGAACGGCGTGTTGTTTTGCCAAAATATGCGCGCATTTTAAAAGCGCACGGAGATTCCAAAAGCGCGTGGGTGTATACACCATTCGGTGCAGCGGCGAGAGATGATGGTAATGGCGAGGTTGAGGGATGCGGGTGTGGGGTGTGCGGTCTACTACAAAACGTGTTGCCATTGCAGCCAGTATTTAAGGGATTAGACCGGAGGAGGGGTCCCTTTCTGTGGCGAAGAGCTAAGTCAAGAGGTCCTGTCGTTGCCGATGCATCCGTACTTGACGGAAGAGTCCAAATGACGATTGCCAACGAGCTGCAGGCTGCTTTGAACAGCCTCGGGATACAAGAGCCTCCGCTGTAGGGAGTCTTTTTTTTGAAAAATTATTGTGCGCTAAATTTCATTTTGATCTCTGTGCTCATGGCTGATCCGTTATGCAATTATGCATTTCATCAGATTTACTGTAGTTCTTAAAGCCGCGGTTCTGACCGTCATGCCTCGAGACAGGGATCTTCCAGCTTCGCTTACCATCCCCAAGAAAATGGATTGCGGAGCTTTTGTTGCATCATTAGGCACATCTGCAGCATCGCCGCCAAAATTCTCTATCTCGCAGCGCTCCTCCAGCTCCCTTATACGCCCCTTGAATCGAAGGGCAAGTCGTCACCATGCGCACCCTTGGGATTCCCTCTTGTACAGGTCAATCTGCTGCGGATGACCCTTCCGAACATCCCTGCATCATCGATAAATGTCTTGGTCGTGGGCTCGGGGGCCGTGAACATGCTCTCGTTGATTCCATTTCAAGATCCCCATACCTCTCCAATCTTTATGCCGCTCCTGGAAACGTTGGTATGGAAACCGTTTGCACCTGTCTTCCCTCGGTTGCCGCAGATGATATCGATTCTATTATTGATTGCGCGCAACAAAAGGCCGTCTCTCTAGTTGTAATTGGCCCGGAAGTTCCACTTGTCCTCGGGCTTGTCGACAGGTTACAGCAGCACGGAATCCTGGCGTTTGGACCTTCCAAGGCAGCATCAATCTTGGAGGGATCAAAGGTCTTCAAAAGTCCTTTTTGGATCGCCATTCAATTCCACGGCGTGGTACTCAAGCTTCACAGATCCAGTCGCCGCAAAGGCCTTTGTTCGCGAGAAAGGCGCTCCAATCGTGGTCAAAGCTGACGGGCTTGCCGCCGGGAAGGGCGTCATTTTGGCAAAAACTCTGCCGAAGCAGAGGAGGCAATTGATAATATCCTCGTGGCACGAATGTTTGGTGAAGCTGGCTCACAAGTCGTTATTGAGGAGTTTCTTCAAGGTGAGGAGGTTAGCTTTTTTGCCCTTCTAGACGGCGAAACTGCCTTGCCGCTCGTCTCTGCTCAGGATCATAAGGCTGCTTACGATGGGGATACAGGGCCGAATACGGGAGGGATGGGCGCATACTCTCCAGCTCCAGTGTGCGATGAGGCCATGGAAACAGATTATGGAAAACGTCGTTTACCCAACCATGAGAGGAATGAAGAGTGAGGGTAGGGAATTTCGGGGTGTTTTGTACTGCGGCATGATGGTGGATAAAGTTACAAGGAAAGCAAAAGTGCTAGAATTCAACGTGCGTTTTGGAGATCCCGAATGCCAGGTTTTGTGTAAGCGCATGAAGTCTGATCTGCTGGAACTTTTGTACAGGACTGCGAAGGGGTCATTAGCAGAGGGCGGGTTTACTCTCGAATGGGATCCGCTCTCGGCTATTGTCGTTGTGCTTGCTACGAAAGGTTATCCAGGGTCGTACAACAAAGGCAGCGTGATTCGAGGGATTGAGGAAGCGAACAGACTAAACAGTGTCACGGTCTATCACGCTGGCACAAAGAAATCTGCACAGGGTGAGTTTCTAGCAGCTGGTGGGAGGTCTTGGGAGTCACAGCAACCGGAGCATCGATTGCAGAGGCTAAACGGTAGCTTACGAGGGCGTCGATTTAATTGAGTGGTCCGATGGTTTTTGTAGGAGTGATATCGGATGGAGCGATAGCAAGGGAACAAGCGCAAATTGCACGAAGCTGACATTCACGGTAAGTCTAAGACATTGGCATTGTGCAATGAGGGGGTCTGTCAGAAGTAATTTTCTGCCGTGAACACCGTTTACAAACTGTCAACAGTTCAGTTAATTACCCCTGTGAAGATTAACGATTACCTACTCTTTAACTGGATGGAGCAAACTGTGGTATAGCACTTCCGCTATCTCTAATTTCCCTATAACCCCTATACCTTCTCGTTTCCCTTGTGCAAATAGCAATGAGCAAGATCCAGATCAGTATGCACGAGAACGTCAATGCCCAAGTCAGCCAGCGCGGAAGCACAAATGAAGTTCGTGAAGGGGGCAAGTCTCCAAATTGGATAGTTTCGCGATTCGGTTGAATACAGTTTTCCCGACTGCGAAACCAATGCGGTCATTCTCCCTGTCGTACTCAACAAAGTACTTTGTAAGAATAGTGTTCCCAAGAATTGCATTGTTCTCCATGTGCTGCAATCCCTCCAAGTAAGATATCCCAAGACAGCGATACAATACTGGTTCCCAAACTAAGGATGATCTGCGTTTGAATTTCAGCATATATGTATCTGGTTCAAGGACCAGGTCTGTACCATCCAGGGATATGACAATGTCTGGTAACATTGCCAATTCGTTATCAGTTAGTCGAACGCAATAACCTGGAGAGAACCAAGTCTTCTCAACCCTCGCACTGCTCGAAGCTCGGATATCTTGCTGATCTGTGGAAACCGACAAACTCTCCCTCTCAATAAGACGAATAGTATCAACTTTTCGGTTGTCGTGTGGTGCTAAACCTGGAACATGGGAGTAGTGTGTCTGAAAATACTCCTTGATTGTATCGTAAGCGTTGGTGCCAAAACCAAAACTGTAGTGCCAGAGTCAACAATGGCATCGCTAAAGGCTGGAACTCGCACCTGCACTCCTCCGATAGAGACTCGTTTAACATCCACCCTGTAGAAATGTTTTGTTGAGCCATGCGATATAGGCACATACTCGAGTTCACCCTCATAAAACTTCGAGTCTGAACCGCCCAAAGTTACTGTGCCACCATCATAGGCTGTGCATATCGAAAAGATATCCTTTTTGATTCTTCCAGTGTTAACCATGGTGTCGAACAAAGGCTCGACACATGTTGGGTTACATGCGAGGCTCTTGTAGGCCATTCCTAGAATTCCGTCCACGTTATCATTTTCGAATGATTCTGTCTCCCTTAGAATAGCCCCAAAGACGAGAGGAACTGTTATACCTGCCATTGTCACATCTGCTTGAACCAGGGCTCCAGAAACACCACTCCTATCAGCGTAGCGCAAGAAGAATCCGCAAGCCTGAGGTGCGTCCACAGCACAGCAGGCCTTTGTCGATTTTTCGCAGACAGTACATTGCGAAATAGCTCCGCATATGTTCGGTCGACAACCCGAAGACCCACAGGCGATGTAACCGGCGGTGCCCACTGCTCTGTCGAGGTCCAGTCGATGATCTTTCGGACGGCAATTTTTACACTGCTCGAGGGGCACTGCAATCGTAGATGAGCCTGTATCGAGTTGAACGTTGATGGGCTGGCCACCGAAAAAAAGAGTTACGTAGTATTCGCCAAGAGTTACAATGTTGCCCTCGAGGGATTGAGAGGGAAAGCGTGACGCGTTGTACGACAAGCGACGCGTAAATGATTGACCAGAAGGAATATCGGGGGCCCATGGGCGGTCGATATGTGAAAAAGCTCTCGCTGGGGATACAGGTCGTCGACTGAGAGGAATGTGGTGAATCTGGGCAAGTGCGAGAGTTAGAAGGGAAGACAAAAGGAATAAGCGGGAGGAATTGCGAGGGATCATACTGGCAACTAAATCACCTTTCGCGCAGACAAATCTCAGTAATAGGTTCCCTTCAGCCCAAGGTTACCTCGAGAAGCTTGCTGCTTCGAAAGGTTTGATCTGATTATTGAGTATGCCTCAAAGTGCCGGGACATCCGAGGCTCCACTGCGCATTAACGGGATGTGGTTGGATGTTGCAGTTATAAATACAGGCAGAGCGAAAGCCGTTTAGAGATAGATGACGCTGCCAAGCCAAGAATGAGAATCGCTGTTATGCACGAGTTGGCAGGATTCCCAGTTCCAATACCAGTCACTGATCACGGAATAAAAGGTCTCCTTTTCTCTCAGCAAGTAAGAATAAACGGCTACGGGAAAGTTCTTAACGCACTCCGGTAGGTTTTCTGTTGGGCAAAGATGTGGTAATTGGGTCCAGCGTCGACTCACGAGAGGCTCGATGAAGGTTTGAAGTAAGCAATTTACCAACAGTATTGAGCCATTACCGATACGCACATCATGTAAAGACACTTGTCATCCTCCAACTTTCATTGACACGTGTCACTCTCCATCCAATGCCTGCAATTTCTATCACCGCCTCTATTCCCGCTGCTCAAATCTACTGTATTGTACTTACTGTACAGTACAGTACATGATACTTACACGTACTTCACAGTTGTAAGTAGTGTCATCGGTGGGTAGCTGTAACCCGTGGCGAGATCGTGCCCAAGCGTCAAACGGTGCGTGTTCTGAATCCAAAAACGTCAAATTAATACCGCTATTCACATCAACGGTGGACTTGGCAAAGATCGTTCGGCATTCAGTCATGGCGGACAGCCCTAACGGCCGACATCGCACGAGGCCGGATATCAGAGCTATGGGGAGATGTGGAGGGACGGACTTCTTCGACGTCACATTCGTGAATCCAATTGCCCCTCAAAAGCACGGGTCCGGTGCTTCAACCCCTTGACATCTTTGAACGCCGCGAAAGTGTCCAAGTTCACAAGGTATCAAGAGTTCATCAACACAAATGCAAGGTCGCGACTCGTCCCAGTGCTGATATCCACTCCTGGAGGCGACGTATCGACGCAGTTGAGGTTCTTACAGGCGTGGTCAGACAAGTAGCTGTGAGAGCCACAGACACCTTCGGCCGCGTGCAATCTGTTCTCATGCAGAGACATGCTGAGGCGACGGCTTTATCCAACGCAGCACACCGTGCAGCATTACGGCTGGCTTCACCCCAATCCTGCAAAGACTTGTGCCTCACTTCGTCTCCAGTGCTCAAACCCGCCCACCACTATCCCGGGAGGTCGCCGCTCCACATCCCTAATTACTGAAATACCGAAATTCCATTCCCCAACAGTAGTGACGTCCAATCCAAGAATGCGTTGGGTGAAAACAGAATAGAGCAGCGCGAATGCACAGTACGCAGCGTAATCGTAGCTGGCAAAGAGTCTGGGAGGTAGCGTCCACGTGAATATTAAAGAACAGAGCAACGGGCTTTATCCTCAAGAAAGGGGTTTGAGGATTTCGTATTACAGAACATACCATAACATTACAGAGATATCTGAGGCCATCGTGTTCGCTACGATTGGCTGATGGCAGGCGAATGATCACGGCAGGAGAGCACCCTATTTTACTGTACGGAAATAAAAGGGAAGCCTGGCAATGATCTGGAGAGAGAGGAAAAGGAGGGGGGAACCATCTTTCATGGTAGCATCGCTTTGAAAAAGACCTCAGAGAACCTTCAACATCAACAACAAAGCCACTGTATTGTTTCATCATTTCGTCTTCAGACGCTGTCGACAAGGTCTGTATCCAGCCATTAACAAGCTCAAATTATCCCACGTGGTCCATCATGGTCCATGAGATTCTCCGCCGAGAAGAACTCCTAAGGTTTTTGACAGAAGATTCGCCCAACTCCGAGACTTCTTCGTCAGCTGCTGTGAATCGCTTCGACGCAAACGACCGCAAGGCGCGCTCCTATATTGTACTGCATCTCGGTAATGAAGCTACCACCAATTTCACACAGCTTCTCGTTTCTGAAGCTACTACTAAACAAGTTTGGGAGAAACTGAAGAGAACGTACAAACGGGATAAAATTCAAGCCAAGCTGAAGCCTGAGGCTCAACTTTACAGCTTCTGTTATCAAAAAAAATGAAGACTATCGACAAGCATCTTCAGAAATTCAGTTGAATATTCATCGATATTTGGCGGCTCTTGGCGTGGTGCATGAAGAAGCAGATAAAGTTAGTCACTTGCTGAGATTCTTACTGGAATCATTTGCCGCATTGGCAAGCATTTCCGGTGCTATAAAAAGCAGTTTCGATCAGCTCGCCGACGAGATCAAGTCAAATGTCGATCGTCGCTCACGCAGCAGTACCAAAGATAAAAAAATCGTAAAGAAGAGAATTCGGTAACCCAAGGAGCTCGAAAGACTCTGGCGAAGAAAGGCAGCTCGCAAGCAAATTTAGAGTTCTATTACTGCAACAAGTCTGAACACATTATGAAGGATTACCGTAACCGCAAGAAAGATCATGCAGAAGCAAACCTCTTTCGTGGTCGAGGAGGCCGTGGTCGTGGCCCGGGACGTATTCGTGGTCGAGGCCAAAGCCATTACGAGAGCTGGAACCATCCAAAACAGTACCATTAGAATTTGGGAGACAACGGAGCCACTCTGGCTCCCGATTACCATCCTCTAAGACACAGTGGCACTGCAGGACCAGCGATTACCAAGGTGAAGGATTTCCCTAAAAAGCGCTGTTGATAACAGCAGACAAGCCTCACAAGTTTGGAATCAACCACGAGGTTTCATTGCAGAAGCTACTGCTCTATCATCAAGGAAGAAGACGAAGTTTGTAAGGTCGTCCGAAATTTGGATTGATTGCGCTGCCAGGGAAGACTTTGTTTGTGGTGGATTTCCATTCAAAACGTTCAAAAGGATACAAAGATTTGCAGCTGACATGGAGAAGGGGAATCAGAGATTAACGGCGAAGGTACCGTTGAAATTCCAATCGGGGAAAAGTTCATGGTGATCGTCGCTAAGAATACCCCCAACTTCATGCAAAACCTCTTGTCACTATCCAAGTTCGGCAGGAGGGGATGCAAGCTGGATTTCGATGAGGACGATAAAGGCGTCTCTACTCGTTTAAATGTGTTCGATAAACGCATAGGTCAGCTTGTGTTCCAAATTCTAGAAGAGAATGGATTGTATCCTGTGCTGAAGCCGCAAGGTAAACTATACACACCAACAGAAAAATGACAATGGAGGGCAACAATGCTCGCATATGGCATGAAAGCCTGGGGCACGCTAGTAAAGATAGGCTTATAGCCGCATCCGTTGCCAACATTGGACTATCCCCGCTTCGTGAAGAAGACCTGTCAGATCATTAATTTATTACGTGTTTGGAAGCCGCAATCAAGCAAAGTCCTGCCTATAAACTTGATTATTTTGCGCAAGATGCTTTAGAATTAAACCAAACCGATATCACTGGACCGATTGACCCTCTAACACTGGAAAGAAACAAATATATTGCCATTTTCCTCGATGATGCCACCCGCATGGGTGCCGTATATTTCCTGATCGCTCGATTTGAATTCTTTCAAGCACTCCGTGCATACAAGGCTCTCGTAGAAAATGAACAGGGAAGCCAGATGTTCCGCCTCCGCCTCGATCGTACAGGGGAGAACACAAGCGCAGCTGTCTTCAAACTTCAGCCTCCAGCAAGGAATGAAGTTTGAATTCTCTCCTCCGCATGCAAGCCAATCGAACGGGGCAGCCGAGAGGCTGATTCAAGAACTCTGGAAGGTCGCCCGTACAATGCTCCTCGCGTCCAATTTACCGCTCCACTTATGGGCAGAGGCTGTTTCGCATGCAAATTGGTTGCGAAACCGTTTGCCGAACAGTAGGGTTGAAATTCAAATACCGTTCGAACTATGGTATATCTAAAAGCTAAATCACCCCTCCTGAAGTTCGGTAATCCAGGCCACGCATTCGAATATCGTTCAGACATGTCAAAGCAGAAGAAATTATTGACGAAATCGATCTATTCTTTCTTTGTTGGCATGGAAAGCCAATAGTCAATGTATCTCCTCTACGAACCCTCCAAAGAATCTATCATGTTCTGCCGCACACGAGACCTCACTCCGCTCCAAGAATACACAGTGTTACCCGCAGAATCTTCCGTCCTAGATGGAATCTCTCGTCAAATATCCTTAGACGAAGAAGCACAATAGGAAAATGAAGCAGAAGGAGCTGAAGAAACCTTATCATGTTTCACGTTCACAATCTCCGTTCATGAAAACCTTATCGCACGGAAAGCCAAAGCCAGGGATCCCCTTGTCCCGGCAAGTTTTTCCCGGCCTGCTCTATTCCAGGTTGGGCTGAAGCTATCGACCGAGAATATGGAGTTCTCCTAGAGAGGGAGACATGAAAATTCATCTCGTTTGAGAAGGGGATGAAGCCGGTACCTTACACATGGGACTTCAGAATCAAGGAGAATCCCGGTACAGAAGTACCTCTGCTCTTCAAGGCGCGGTGTTGCCTGCGTGGTGACAAGCAAGTTGCATATCGCGACTTCGATCCCGAAACGATCTATGCCCCTGTCGCTCGTCACGAGACAATCCGCATGTTACTTGCAAAGGTCGATGCACAAGACCTCATCCTGGAAGCGGTCAATTTTGCCGCAGCATACCTCCATGGCGAACTTAAGACACCAGTGATTATGGAAATATCCATCAACTCTTCAGGTATCCCTTGTAAACCGAATCACGTCGCACTAGTTAAAGTCAATCTACGGACACCGCGAGGCAGGAAATATTTGTGGCACGGTAGTTCACACGAAGCTCAAGTCGTGAGGATTCAAGCAATCCAAAGTCGACTATCGCCTTTACTTCCTCCGGAAGCCTTATGGTGTTCTCATACTATCAATTGAGGTAGATGACATGGCACTTGCATCTTCCTCACGCCGCTTGATTGAAGAAATCAAATCGCTCCTCTCTCAAGCGTCCAAGGTTAAGTTGCTTGGATCCCTTCGCTGCTTCATCGCGTGGGAACTGCATCGCACTCCATCTGGCATTTATGTGAACCAAACGAAGCACATAGAGAATTCCGCTGCTTCCCTTGACCTCTCCCATGTCAAACCTCAATCCACTCCTATGGCTACCTCTGCAGACTTCTTCGCACTTCACGCATCCGAATCTCCCTTGAACTCCGCGGTCCATGTTCGTTTCCGCTCTATTCTCGGTGGGTTAATGTATGCTGCTGTTTGTACTTGTCCTGACATCGCCTCCGCTCGCATCGGTTCTAGCAAGACAAATGCACGCTCCAGCCGCTCGCCACATTGTTCTTGCTAAGAGGCTGTTGATATACTTCCTCGACACGAGAGACTTAGCACTTCATTTCACCGCACAATCATCGTCTGCCCCGCTTACTGCATATTCAGATTCCGACTGGGCCGGATGGAGGGACACACGCAAGTCACCTTCAGGGATTTTGGTGGCTTTAAATCGTGCTGCAGTATGCTGGTCCTCAAAACGTTAACATCTAGTCTCGCTGAGTTCCGCAGAGGCTGAGTACATCTCGATGTCCACATGTGGCAAAAGCGTGACATGGTTGCGGCGTTTATTCGCAGAGCTGGTAACGGTCGAACCACTCGATAATGAGCCGCCACCACCAGCAACCTTCATTAATACCGACAACACCGCCGCGATATCCCGGTCAACCAACGATCAAGTTTCAGAACGCAACAAGTGTATCGAACTTAAAGTCCACCGCATCCGTGGTCATCGTCGCAGAGGAATAGTGGCCCTCGCATATGTTCCCTCATCGGAACAACTTGCCAATATGTTAACCAAACCACTGGAAACAACTCAGCCGAACTACCTAATCAACAGCTTCATGACGTACAAACCAAAGCAGATTTGAGAGGTAAGATGATATGTTAGTTTGTGTTATTGGATGAATCACTTGTCTTCTTGTTTTGTTTCATGTTTCTTAAATTTGTCTTGTGTACTGAAATTGAAGCGAAGTTTACAATGGGAGATGGGACTCGGTTCAAATGACTTACCTTTTCCCAGCACCAGAGGTTTTATCCCAATGAGGTTTTACTCATCGCCGCTGTTGGGTTGTTAATGGAGTCAACGAATGCGCTGTCGCTACCCCCAGTATTGGTAAAGAAGACGCACTATACATGCGCAGAGTGCCGTTTGAAATACGAAGAAGCCGTGCCAGAGTGTTTTGCCAACATGCAGTCGAGGCCCAATCATCAGCTGTAGATTTGGGAATAGCCTAGGGGATGTATCAACCGCGTACGAAGAAGACGTAGTCACACGCACAGTCATTGACGAATGAAATCCACCATCTGTATCGCGAAGAAGCCGCTAGCATCAATGCGCAACCACTTTTGCTTTGTCACAGCAATGGAAAAAAACCCAAGGCTCGACAAAAGAGGAAGAAGCCGCAGAACACGCGCTGGGTTTCTGTCCCATGACATTCGCAAACAATTTCCAAGTACAACTTTTCACCCCTATCCAATACTGCAGCGCGCATCAAAACCAACTTTACAGGCCAAGCAAGTGCGTCAGGTGTAGACAAGTATAGCTTAAGCAATTGCTTGAAAACAAACGACAGCGGGATACTGGTATTCGTGGAACACTGGAAAAGCCAAATGAGAACCTTTGTTGTCACTGCAAGTTTCTTTGTTGATGCAGCGTGACGTCTACCCTATACCTTGCCCGAAGCCCTCAAGGCTGAGGAGTGGACGTCGGTTGAGTTTCGTATTGTTGTCAAAGCTGGTATCACTCGCATCGCACGCATTTCTTTCCATTCTCAAGATCATCTATCAATATCCATCGATTAGCACTGTCCCTATGCCAACCTTTTCAATCAAGAAACCCTCTCCATCCGGTCCTTTCCCATGATTTTTCGGGTTCGCAAGCAGCCCGGCTGCGCTAGGCTTTGTCATCGGTTACAAAAGCGTAATACGGGTGAAAGCGGGCAGTAATTGGGTGAGAGAGAGAACTAGATTTCGGCTTGGTGCCGTGGTCGGGCATGGTGTGGACGCTCAGGTCAGCAGACATGAAGAGCCCAAAGTCATGTACAAATCGTGCAGCAATAAATTGTGTCGCTTGTAATGCAGGGACGATGTTTAGAATTTCGCGTTACAGAACATACCATAACATTACAGAGATATCTGAGGCCATCGTGTTTGCTGCGATTGGCTGATGGCAAGGCGAACGAGCTCGGCAGGAGAGCACCCTATTTTACTGTACGGAAATAAAAGGGAAGCCTGGCCCCGATCTAGAGAGAGAGGAAAAGGAGGAAGGGTCCTTATTTCAAGGGGAAGCCGGCCAGTAATTTGTGCAGATAGAATCAGACTAACACACTACTGAGTTATGTGCCTCCTCGAATTATGTAAACATGTGTGTATTCACAGTACGGTGACCAATTCAATACTTATTCGCTGCTGGAAATGTTTATAAAGCCACCGGTTTTTTAAAAAGTTTTAGTGCAGAAAGTTTAAATTTAATGACAAAAATGCGCCAGCCTTCTCCATTGAGGTCCTCTACGGCATAGTAAAAGGGTTTTCAAATCGAGTAAAAATGGTTAATTTTATTCAACATTCATCTCCTCCTGAGTCGAAAGGTAGTACATAAAAGCCACATCATTTACTGCTCGATATCATAAGAACCAATACGCCGAAGGCCGTTCTTTCACCCTGGGCACCTTCACGCAGCGCCTCGGAAGGGAGTCCACCAATGAAACAAACGTTTTGCAGTCAAGTACTCCCAACACCTCCTCAAACACACGACCAAGTCTGAACCCGATGTGAACTGTTGCTTTTATGTACAAAGAATCACGAATTTATTTCCCATAGGTTTTGTATTGGGTTAAAGCCTGGTGATTTCGCAGGTAAGTCCATGGTTGTTATGATTGTGCTCCAAACCACCTCTGTATGTGCATGGGTATGTGGATAGAAGCCCCATGCTATTGAATGATCGAATCATCACGGTGCTTCTCAGCAATAAAAGTAAAAAAAAGTCTTCAATGTGGATGTGTGGTCTTTAGAGTTCTAACGACCAGCTCAAACTGGTAAAGATGTCTTTTCGAACATCGAGAAATCTAAATCGTGATGTACCCATCCTCATGTTGCCTCGTCGAGAAAATTCCATCCTTCTTCCTTAAGCAATGTCCATTGAAGCCCAACCGTCTGTTTCATCTAAATTAAAATTTTTCCCGTCGCTAAAGACGATTCTTCGCCACTGCTGATTATTCACAGTCACATGGTATTCGGCACAATCAACCCTCTGCTGTCGATTGTGCGTGGTCATGGCAGGGACCTGCTTCATGTGCTTGTATTTAAACAAGACGCTTCCGATGAGTAGCTATCGGACTCTTCTGCTTGATCCACGTGATTTAGAGCCTTTCATAGATCTACTGATCCCCTATCTTGACTTGCAGCCTCTATGAGCAGTAGTCGATACGACTGCTCCGTTACTTTTTGCACACCCCCTTGGTTTTTTGACACAATATTCGCCCTAATGGAGAATAAAGCTAGCCACGACATCTTCGAAACGGTTGACACGTCTTGCGATCTCCTCGTTTGAGATCTGTTTGTCGTGGATCGACCCAATCAGATTTTTTTCGAAGGGTGTCATTTTTTCCCCGAGGCATCAGTAATTTGACCGATAGGAGCTCTCAAAGCTGAAATAGTTTGGCGCAGTACTGATGTTAACAGTACGATTTAATTTCCGCTTCTAGTACAGCGGGATTTTCTAGAGAAATGCGTACTTAATGGTATGGCGTTATACTGTCTTCAAACACCGGAGTAGCTGAATGTGCAAAATATTACAATATTTTTTACTTGATTTGAGAGCCGTTTTCCCATTCTGTAGAGGACCATAATAGAGTAGGTTCGGGTTTTTTTGTCATTAAACTTAAGGTTTCTGTACTCCAAATTTTTAAAAGCCCGGTAGCTTTATAAGCATTTCCGGCAGAGTAGGTCCATAGAGCAAGCAGCCAGTATGAAACCTTCTTTCGAAAGAGCCCTTTTAAGCGTCTTGACACAAAAATCACATTTTGTAACATGTCTGCATGTCGATCCTGAGAGTTAGTTTATTTTCCAATGGAAGAGAATCTGAGGCCAAAGCTGTTTCAAAAGGTTTTGGACATGCTTTATACAGTATACGAAACTTGGATAATCATTTTAAAGAAACAAATGTTCTTTCAGTGATAGCAAGGTGTGGTCTCCGAATAGAAATTGCGGTCAGTAAATAGAATGAAGCACCGGAAATACAACTGTATTTGGCTGAGTAATCAATGATTGAAGGCAGGGAATGAAATTTTTGTGCGAACTACAATAGGTGCGCGAAATCCTACAAGACCCATGGCCTTCACCGACCAATTTCAGCCATTTCAAATAGAACTCTGCATAACCTAAAGGCTGTATAGTGTGTCAAGTATCCACCTCAAACTCCTCATGCCCTGAATTCTCTCAGTCATGGCGTGAGGACTTGCATTAACAGAATTCGACAGAGGGCGAATAAATGCCTACTATGAAACCAAAAGGTCACTGCAGGAGATTGCAGCGGCACTTGGACGCTTCAAGGGTGCAGTCCAGAGCTTGTTGAACTCAAAACGATTCCTAAAGCCGGGTGAGATGGTTCAGAAGGTCTGCTAATAGACAGAATGCGAGCACAGTCGTCTCCTCCGAAACGCTTCTAAAATGGAGAGTAGCAAAAGAGAGCTGAAAACTCAGAAAGGTCTCGGTATTTCTGCCCATCTTTTACAGAAAATTGTTCCTTCTTTCGATAATTTAAAGTACCAGAGAATGAATGTAGCTCCTTTTATGATTGAACGTAACAAAATTACCATCCTATGTTTCACAAATTTCATCTCACATGGGACATCTGGTAGTGGAAAAAAGGTGTGTTCAGCGATGAGAAGAAGCTCAATTTAGATGACTCTTATGGCCTTGCAAGCTACTGGCACGATATACGCAAGGAGAAAAAGATTTTTTTGTGGCTTCAGATTTGAGTTGGGTCGCTGATGCTAAGGTGCTCGATGTCATACTATGGACTTTCTAATTTATGTATGTTTTATGCCAGAATGAACTCTAAGATGTACTGGAGTTTATTGGATGAAAATGTGAAACCTTTTGGATCTGTAAAGCCTGGAGACGAATGGATATATCAACGAGATAATTTCGCGGTTCGAATTTCTAAGCAAGCGTTAAACTGGTTGGAAGAAAATAATATAAATGTTATTACTTGGCATGAGCCAAGAGACCTGATCTGAATATTATAGAAAACCTATGGGGAATTCTCGCGCGTCGCGATTACAGCGGTAAAAGGAAGTTTAGTTTTGCTCTCTGTATTCATCCATTCCTAGGCGTTCCATTTCATTCGTGGAGCTAAATAGTGGTGCGAACAAGTGGTTGCTCAATAGAAACTGCTGCTATAGTGTTGAAGTACTGTGTAGACCTAATTTGGGTCATAGATGTTTTTGTGTCACTGTTTATGCAAAGAACATCATTTTTCGACACATGGGGGGCAGTTGAGAGAATCTTGCAGATTGTTGCTTGAGGCTCTTCTATAGACTGAGATAAAGGTTCATTGATAAACGTAGACTATTATTCAAATTGAAACTGTGGCAGAAAATGAAGGGTTTGCCAATTTTGCCGAATGTTTCAGTGGTGCAGTGCGATAACGTACAAACTTCTTCGAATATAACACTGTAAATAGAGATAGTCATCACAGAGCCCTTGGGCTCCTTTAAGTATGCTATAGAGGCGTTACAGGTCTGTATAGAATACTAAAGTTAAAATTACTTACTATGATAACGGCCGACAGAAAAAATGATTACAAATTTGATGTGAAGATGATGAAAATACTCCTCAAGTCATATTTGAAAACAGTAGTCACTTCCTTCAACATTTAGAAGATGATGAATGGAGTCCTTTATGGTGAAATAGCTGCAGAGATCTCAAAATTAGCTACTAACAAATAGAAGAGTATCTTTTAGAGTGTAATTGTATCCTGATCAACACCTTCATTAGAAACGATCAATGAATCGCAGAAGACTAGCTAATACTGAATTTTTGTTGACTCGTTACCATGTAAGCCCTCAACGCAATTAAACGCAACCCTTGGTGCAGCAGTTTGATTTTGCCAAAGAGCGATACAACCGATTCCCACGGGAAGTGCTGTCGATCTTCGGTTTTTATTACCAACGTGAACTTCGGTGGGCGACTCGAAATTAAATCTTATGATCATCAAGATGTCATATTTTAAGATAGGTCTAAAGATTTTAAGATAGTCCAGAAGGGTCCTGGATAAAATCGTTGGAAGTATTCTAGATCGGCGGTGGACGTATATGCCTATTGTAAGGAAAATTGTAAGGGTCTCGAGTTGCCTTCCGAACATGCAAAAGTCTGAACCGTACTTGAAAAAACAAAGTTAGGAGAGAGGAAATATATTGGGGACAAGTGCACGGAAGATTCGGAGACATAATATGAGAGAAAAGTTTATTTCATCTGAACCTACAGGCCTGCCTTTATATGGGATCCAAAATTGATTTATGAATTAGACCTCCTTGCTCAATAGTTGAAATCAATATGACACCAAAAATGTTTGATTTGCTTGAGTTCGATCGTACAGTGTCACTACCTGAAAGCTAAAATATACATGGATGAGAGTTAAAAACAGCGACCCTCGACAATTATCGCCTGCAAGAGGTATTTCAATGTTCAGTGTCAAGAGAAATATATGGATTCTCGTCTTTAATCTTCTTTCCCGTGGTTCTTAAATCATTATCAGACCATGTGTTAGAAAATGTGTCATAAACAGCTGTGTTTTGTATCCTTCTTTCAATGACTTTAAAAACCTTAACTTTTTCTCCATCCAATTTCTGCTTGCAAATCATAACCTAAAGGGATATCCTGCAGAGTACACGCATATGAATAGCAAATACCTCCAAATTCGAGAACTAAATTACAGCTCCTATCTTAGCAAGTTTTAAATCCAAATCTTAAATAAATCCAGAGATGCTCGTGAAACGCGTTCAATCGCCAACACACTATTTTTCAGAGCAAATAAAGGGAAAGTGATACAAAGAGATTCTTAACAAAAACAGCAATAATGTAAAATATCGACAAGGCATGGCTTATTTGAACACCGAAAAAATAACACCTTTCGCGGAAGATCTCTCTGAAACACATAAATGAAGCCTTAAATATGCAAATAAATCTCTTCTTCGCATTCAAAATCATCATAGGGGAAGCGCACCGTTTTGAGTATCACAGATACTAGTATTGGCTTAACAAGAGGTACAGTGACGCTCCGGAAACACATGAATGTAATCATTACATGTCTTGAAGGATGCCAGATATTACTTCATGATACACTGGCTTCCATCTCTAAAAAAGTTTTCATATGATCTTCTTCATCTTTTGTTTGCCCCAATGAATATTAGATTCAAGATAAGTACCATCAAACACCCGAGAAGATATGTATCTTCGAAAGGAGAGTTCGAAGCATCAAAACTATTATCAGCGCGCTTGATTCTGAGATAGGTAGGGCCATACAGAAACAGATATTTACAAGGGCATTCTCTTATCACATTTATCCTCTATTTCAACCTCCACATTCTTAAAGCCATTTTGTCGCTACTAACGTCTATCCTAGGGATTTTACGATCATTGATCACTCAAGATCTTCTCTATACTCAAAAGAGCATACACAAGGAGATTATTTCAATAGTCTAAGGAGATTAACGGAGTATATTTTTTCTGTACTACTCTAATTAGAAGGATTGAAATTTTGGTGTTGATATAGCTTTACTTAATGTAATGGGCATATAGAATAAATAACAGCTGTATTCGAGAAAGTAAAGAACCAATAATGGAGGTGAGGCCTTCAGAAAAGGTTAAACAGAACCTGTACCTGTTGAACCCTGCATACGCGGATGAATGTTTGGCACCATTTGTCCTCGCTCAAAAATTATGAGCTGCATTCTTCAAGAATATTTCGTTTTACCGCGTATAGAGTAGTCGCATGCATTTTAGACCAACGGAGCATCGACTCAATGCATCATTAACGCACTATTTTCTTCTGACATCATATTTACCACAAATATGAAATATTTGAAAACCGCCCAAACACCTCAAAATAACCGAGAGACAAGGTCATCTCCTAGAAGCAAGTATGTGATAGATTGGAGCACTCTCTGGAAATATTGAGTAAGCGATTGAAGATGAAAGAGGATATTGCACAAAGATATCCATTAACGAGATGCTACCTGCGACGCTATTGAAGCCAGATATGATGTTGACTCAAATGAGCTCTGTAATAATACATATACACTTCATGAAGAAAATTGATATGAGCTGAGAGGAAAGCTCAAAGCATGAGAAAATATTTCGAGAGTAAGGGAGAAATAGACAAGGATGGAATCCAGGAATCTATGACCTCGCAAATTTTTGACTAAGAGGAGCGTGAATAAGTAGAACCGAACAATTTAGAGTTTAACAAATAGAGTTTGGGTCATTTATTTCAAGGAAATAATCATGATTGACAGAAATATGCTGTAGCATGAACCGAAGATATCTGATTAGTGCTAACATACCGAAATAGTTTCGAGTACCGATCTTTTGAAAAGATCGGTACCCGAAACTATTTCGTTCCTTAATTCTGCGCAATATGAGGCTCCGAACAAAGTCCCTGGGTCCGTACCCAGTCTTTAAAAGTCTTTGCGTACAGTTGCAATCCTCCTTGATGAGCTGGAAGATACGAGGTGGAAAAATTGCGTGACCAAATCACCTGCTCAGCAGCGATCTAGTGACGAACCAAAGGAAGTTCTGTTGAGGGAACTTCAGAAAAATTCTGAGAACCGACATAAAACCGCAGTCATTTCCGGAATGGATGGGACAAACCAAGTGATGGCTCCCTAAAATATACCGGAGTGAAATTGCCCCTCACCTAGGTAGTACCCTGTTCGCAGGCGATACCAGTGACCTACTGAAGCGCACAAGGAATTCAAAAAAAGCAACAGCGTCCTCCCCGTCGGGGACGCCGAAAACAGGAAGAAACGCTTCCATAACCATCTCGAGAAAGTGGTTTAGTTACGCGGGCGGAATTTAGTGCAGTGTAAATTGTCGAGGCCCGAGTATAAGCTCAAAAAACAGTTTTGAACCCTCCCACGAGGATTGGCCTTCATAGGCATACTGTCCAACCAGAGTCAATTTGCGGTAGGAAAAAATCAAGAAATCTCTGGCAAAAAAACCTACAGAATTTCGGACTTTACCCAACAGCTTAGAACTGGTACACTTTCAATCTAGCTGATTCCAGTATATCCGTCTTACAGTTGTGGTAATCCACAAACACACCATGTGCGTTACGCATTCTCTCTCGTATTGGCGGTCGATATAACGCGGGTAATAGTCACGATAAGCATGCGTAATGGCGGCACGAGGAATATCTGTTCTTCACTTCCAGATTCTGCGCTCCTCAGTGAGCAGCAGGCTGGGGATGAAAAATTTCGGAGGCTATATCATCCCAATTAACGAATAAATCCTTGTTGCGTACGGCTCCTCTACGGCGGACCCAAAAAGAAAACAAAGTCGCGATCAACCTGTGCTGGGTTTAAGCTTTACTCTTGAAAGGGCTTCAAAAGCTTAAAGACCGGGATTTTCTCGTACATAAGTAGCATAAATGGAGTAAAATCTTCCCCAAAACCAATCAAACCTTGCTCATTTCTCTAACTTATGTCGCGACACGTTCCTGAAGACAATCAGTAGTATCTGTTCACGTTTTCGTTTTCCATATATTTTGTTCTAGAAAACTATTATTCCCCGTGGACCCGAACTGTACTCGATGTTTTGCTGATAATTTTTAAGGTGATTCGGACCTTGGAAAGATAGTAAAATAATGTGGGAGAATTTAGAGTATTGCGGCCATTTCCGACAACTCCCTTACTTGGCTCTCAGGAATAGTGCGCCCCAACGCTAGAGAGGTAGCCGTTTTCTTCAGTCTTTCCTTCTACAGACCTAGTGCGAAGTATTTATCACCTCTTCAGAAGATATATTCTGGAGCTAAGCGCACTAGCCGTTCTACTACCCTATTACAGAAGAGATTTACCGCAACATTTTCCTTGAATATCACAAAAACAAAGCCTAGGCCAATTATAAATTACTCATCTCCCAATAATAAAGCCAGAGGCCACAAAATTTCAATTTTGCGCAAATGAGAGTCGATTTAGTACATAATTTCGGCTCAACAATGTACAAATATGGTATTTTAAAAACATATTTGCAAGAAATGGTTTCTGTCATCATTCGGCTGATTATCTAAAAAATACTTTCTTTTTGGGCACTTTGATCCCAATTTGACTCCAAAAAGTTACTAAATTCTTGCAGCTACTCCTCCTTAGCGCACTATACCCAGTTACTAGAAATACACCCAGTTACTAGATATTGTTTCAATAAAATTATTTCAGTCAGGTGTTATAACTTGACGTTAACTTATAATATTTTCAGTGCAAGTAATATATCTATGAAGCTTAAACATGTGTGGGGCAAGTAATGTAAGTTTCATTATTCGAATGCAGTGAAAATTAGTAAAACAGAACAATCGGCAATTTTTTTATGATAAAAGGAATTTTTCATCTCATGGTGCACTGTTACCTGGATTATCAAAATGTTCTCGATGCTTCCGGATGATGGACAGGAGTTCCGGCCTCAAATCGCGCTCCTTCCAGACATAGTTCGTATTTCGGGCATTTCCAGTCATAATCGTTGCCATCTCGCATATGTGATGCTACCTACATCTCTCTGCTGATTAATCTCATGAACCACATCAGCTGCAGGTTAGAGGAAGAATCGCTTGTCGGGATTCGCAACCTTACTTGACAAATCTTTTCATTCTCCTCCCCTTATCTTCTCCATCTTGTGCTCTTCCCATCGTCGAGTCCATGCTGAGATAATCTTTTTACAATAAAAGAGTCATAGGGATAGATTAAATTGGTAGCATGGGGTGTGAGATATTGAATCTCTGTATTGATGGTCTTTAGTGTTTGGGTTATGGAGAGGGTCGAATTGTGCCGGCTGCAACTGTCCAACAACAGAATGCGATTGCCACTATTCTCGGGGGCCAAATCATCCAATTTTCCTGCAGATATTGAGGCAAAGAAGTTTGTCAATCCATTCTTTAGGCCAAGTATGATAGGAAACAACAAGAATATTATTTAGAGTAAAATGTATACGGTGATCCCTTTTACCGTTCTTAAAGACCATGAATGGAGCCTCAACCTTCGTAGCGGTCGCCAGCCAGCTCTACGCTCTACGATAATTGTCATTCCCTCCCACTAGAAACTACATTTAATTATTTCACTGGAAACTCTTCGGCAAACCCAGGCGTTCGTTCATTGTCGACGTTGCTGAATAATTGAGTCCCATCAGCATTTTCGAGATCGCACTCGTTAATAACTGAGGTATTCCCGAGCATTCGCTTCCTACCAGTGTGTTTCTGGATAAAATCCTGAATAGCTCTGCGAAAGCCTAAACCCAGCGTGCATTAATCTTTTTGTACAAAATATTGCTTCTTGTTGGATCTGGAATATTGCCAATATACTCTTACGTCTCGCTGTTGTCTATTGAGCTCATAGCGAGCGACAATAGAGTGCGTAGATTTAGCTTAAGATCAAGATTTCTCAAACGGTCAAATTCGCTTCGTAATTCTCGGTACAATGATTTTTCCCAGGCAGCACGCTTCCATCCTGGTCGTGCAGAGACCTAAATCATTCCTCGCCCCGCAATTCTTCATGGATCTTTTGATTGATGTTAGAAATCCATGTATTCAAGCAGTGTGCAATTGTCCTCGTATCTGTCCCGATCCCGCCCCAAACGCATCGCGCAGACAATATTTTCGTTCTTTGCTGACCGAAAAAAGTTGGGGAACAGTTTTACAGACTTACCGGGCAGTTTCTTTTCCCCATCGATAGCAGCTGTGTCCTTCATCAATTTCGCAATTTTGCCTCTATGTGCAATTCTAACGACGTTCTGCGATCATTCGACCTCCATTGTCGATATCTGTAAGAACGAATCTGTCACCGTTTCAGGGGCGGGATCAAATAGTGAAATTCTTGTTTTCTTGTGATGAAGAGTGCTGAAATCTTGTCCGTTAGTGGAATCACGTGAGAATACAATTCACTGGAAGTTAACACCCCAATGCCCTGTAACCCTGTACCTCGTCACTCGCTAATCTCTATCTATATCACAAAACCAAACTCCCTTTCTGATCATACCCAGCAACCAATATCCATACCTCGCCGAAACGTACAGCTCAATCTCCGTAGATCTTGCACTTGAAGCCCGCCATGAGAGCTCAACCACAACAGCAGATTCCATCTGGCTCCACATTTCTTGAAACAGTGAATAAGTAACAAGGCATACGATAAAACTTCACCCATTCTGCTGTGAACTCCTCACCTTCCACTGGTGCGATCTCCGCTGCCTCCTCTCCTTCATTTCCGGAGGAGACTCAAAGAAAGTACGGCATTCAAACTTTTCTCTGACCGAGGACCTTATCCTAATCCGAGAAGTAGCAGCTGCCAAAGCCCATACTGTGATGTAAGGAAATATTAACCAGAAGTTCGAAGAAGGCTGCAGAGCGCGCAAGGAAAACCCTTTTCTGTGGGCAAAAGCGACTGGAAAATCCGTACAGGGCATGTATAAGAGATTACAAGTGGTTCACGACAAGCATGGTAACAGAGATCAGCTTCGATCAAGCGTCGGTGGAGAGGTAGAGGAGATAGATGAGCTGTTGATGCTGTTTAGGGATGCGATATATGACGCTGACGCGATGAAGGGGGCAGAGAAAATATGTGAGAAAGAACTTGTTGATGAAAAAGAACGAGTTGGAAAAGCGTTAGCCGGCATTGCAACAAGGAGAAGTGTATCAGACACGGCTGACGGAAGGGGAAAGGCTAGTGCTGTTGACTATTCATTTCCACGTACTCGTAAAGCGCTTCGTGTCGTGGGTACGGCTGGAGAGATGGAGAGATTTGCAATACATCTGAGGGATGGAGATTTGGCTAAGATTGAGTTTGATCAAGAAAACATTGCGTTTAAGAAAGAAAATTTAACTATCGAAAAAACTGAGAAAGAGAAGAAACGGGAATAGCGGCGCGTGCAGCTTAAACCAAGTCACGAATTGGTATTGGCGAAGTTTTGTATCATAATAGATACGTTTTCGAGGAAAATTTTATAATGCTTCTGTGCTTTTTGACCGCACTGTGTTAGTAAACAGAAATTGCAGAACGTTCTCGCATTCTGAGAGGTTTCCACTCGCGAAGGACTCTTGCGAAGCAACGGAAAATTTTCCGTCTTTCTATGTCCCCGCTGTGCCACCCGTACTTTGTCCTCGACCCTCGAGCCCATGTGAGGAAAACAAAGCCGATTGTATTCCTCTCATTCCCGTCAGTCAGAGCTAAGTACTCATCGAAGGGCGGAAGAGGATAGCTGAAGTATTTAGAGGAATATTGTGGATAAATGCAATTAAGAATATTGTTGAGAATCTTTAAAGCCATAAAGAGAGACCTAACTAGTGATTCATAAACATTCTCATTTTACTTGAAGTATTCAGTAGTGAAGTAGGCATTCACTTCTTTAAACCCCAATATTCCGCGACTCTCCCCTTGGACATGCCTCTATTAAAGGCACGTTGGTATGGTTGCAAGTACCTTCCCTGATGTGGAACTCCCAGAAACCATCCTTGGTTGTACCTGGAGTCTCTATAAAGGCAAAACTTCTTCTAACTGTCTCTAATACATTGGGAAGTACCTCCTAAAGACCAATTGGACACCGTAGTATCCAATCAAGAAGACATCCATCCAAAGGTCTACGCTCAAAAAAATCATTTCGTATGGCCCTGTTCCAGTCTGAAACTTGATAGAGTATTCCCACTTGGTCCCATTGTCGGCTACAAGCTGTAACATGTGTGACCAGCTAGGACGTACAATACCAATTGCGGTGCCATAAATGAACCCGACGCAGTTCGTAAGGCAATTCAACTTGGATCGAATGCTCACTACGTAAGGTTCAGCTCGTTGTCGAGTGAATGGGTGATATATCTTACATTTACTAGGTTGGGGCTTGCCGTTAGCAACTACTCCACTCCCTACCAGGAAATATCGAATAGCTTAGACAATGCTTGCCAAACATAAGTATTAAATCAGACTATCCTGACCGGGTAGATAATTAACGCAACATAATGCTGCATGAAAATAACGGGTTTACAGCATAAGGGTTTCTCGTGGTTGCTGTTTGTGGTAGAGGCCAACCAATCACGTCTCTTACCTTCCCTTTGTGTTTCTTGTAAACCCGTAATAGGCTTAAGCAGTCCCTGTTACTCAGATATTTAAAGTTAAAGGTGAATTTGGATATGATGGCCCTGTTACTGTGATTTAGCAGGTTGTCCACGTTCGTCTGACACAAAAAAATTTGTTAGCGACTTATATCATCACAGATGTGAGTAAATTGAAGATTTAATGGTCGTAAAACGGAATTTGGTAATTACAGGAGGATAAGCCTCCAGTTGCGAAGTTTTTAGAGGTACTTCTCTAAGTAAAGTTCTTCAAAAGACCCCTTGTCATGTTTGGATGGGTAAGAGTAGAAAATAGTGTCATTGAGTATTAGCCCACATTATAATAATAATTTTCTTTCTCATAAATGAAGTAGCCAGCGTAAATGTCTGCACTGCATGCATGAGGAACAAATATCGTTAACTTTTCAGAATTTTCATCTTTCACATTAGTACAATTTATTTCAGAATTCATTGAAACATAAGTATTATATTATGCAGGATACATGTTTTAATGTAACGAAAATTTATGACTTTATTACACTATTCAATGGATGACCCTGCACTCCGGCCAGTAAAGATACGACAGGGGTCGGTCACCAAATATTGATGTTAAAGCTTCTCAATTAAAAATATATACCAGGGGGACTCCCGTCATCAAATCTTATAAAATCAGCTTCCTTTTTCCCATGTATGCATTCCCGTAGTGGTATTCATCTCGTGGGTAATTGAACGCCAGGAATGATAGGACCCGACTACGTATCTACAATTTAGATGGTGCAAATTTTAAAATGGCGCCGTGTGTGCCTTCGGCATTTGCCAGAACTCCTCCAGGTTGCGCATCCCAACCATCAATTGGGCGCAAACCATCGCTTACCTTTTAAGAAAAGGCCGCGATAGTTACTCTTGCCGAAGAGAAATACTCAGTGGCTCCCATCGCTAAGCGAACGGGTAGACGTGGAAATGTCGTGTATGGCTTTCTGAATACTATACGGAGATTTAAAACCCCGGAATCAACTTGTCGTCTAAGAAGAATTACGCCCGCTAGCGAGAGGTTTCTCATTGAGGGTCAACAAAAAGCCGCTTCTCAGCTATGGGACTCCGCGACATCCTCTAACTATCTGTTTCTGTGAGCACTATCAAGAACCACTTGGCTTGTACTTCCCATCTGGCGTATAAGAAGTACCACCAAACATCGCCGCTTACGTCCGCTCACACGCTTGGGAGGTTAAATTGGGCACGTGTTTATGTTACATGGAGCGATGATAAATGAGGAAGGTTTTGTTCTCCGATGAGATAATATTCTGCATCCGCGGCCCAGAGGGTATTCAAAACTACTGGCATGACCTCAGAAAGCGGCCATAAATGCTTTCTAGACGTCAACGCGAAGGTATGGAGGTGATTTTGGGGGATTTCCCCCCGTTATATAGAGGAAGTGGATTAGAGCAAATGAAAGGTCGCCGTACTACCTAGACTTACGTCAAAATACTCGAGGAACAAATTTTACCATTTGCTGAAGAACATTTACCACTTAACTGGATTTACCAACAGGACATCGCGCCGATTCACGTTAGTCTTAATGCAATGAAAAGGTTTGGGTATAACTATGTTCGGATAATGAAGTTTCCCGCGAGATATCCAGATCCAAATCCTATTGAAAACCTACTGGTAATCCTCGCGCGGCGTTTTAGTGTGTTGGGCTTCAGTTCAGTAGCGAAAGGGACCTTATCAGATACTTTCGAGCCTGTTGGCGTGCTATACAGCAAAAAACACTCAAACATTCGTGATTTCAATGAAATAGCGTGCCATTCAATTTCTAGAGAGGCAAGGTGGGTCGATACACTACTAGGTTGCACTAAACTGCTATTAGCTTGAAGTAAGCACAGAAAAATTGTCAATTTTCCTATCATTTCTGGCGGTCGCTTTCCGCGTGATGAATACTGCTCACCGGGATTGCATAAGTATGTATAAAGGGGGACTGTTTTACATCACTTGATGGCGAGAATCTCCCAGGCAGATTATTTTAAAATTTAGCAGCTCTACCATCATGACTCGGCTACCTACCGCATGTACTATCTTTTTGGGCCGAGGATAAAACCCGTAACAGGGAGTAGCTGATAAGAAATAAGCTGGGCATGTCAGGCAGGCCCCATTTTCTGATTTTTTTTGTTTATTCTACTGTACTGCAGTGTATTTCACTGGCCCTCTCAACTAATACGAAGTATATTGCGAAAGAAGCAATAATATTTCGGAACAGGGGTTGAATACAGCAGCACGCATAATTTTAATTAGAATATAAGGAGATTATAAACTTTACGAAGCTTTACTGTAAAGACCACCAAAAACGCAAAATTCAAAATACTGCTCCGAGAAAACAGTACTAACAAAAGTAGACCGCTTTTTATTGAATGAAGCGATCAACTGCAATGTTAATCGGTCTTTAAATTTTTGGGCGATATCTTGTCCTGCAAATAACACCAGTTGTTTTAAGCACACGCGTTCTCTGTCCTAACTGCTACAAGCTGACCAAAAAATCCAGAAATCCCCCATTCTCAAAATGCGACCACCGATGCAAATTCATACCCTCACTATGCACAGCACGATTCCTCCATCAGCATCCAGACCAACCTCCGAATCCCAGACCGATTCGGACCGAGAAGAGTTCCTATTATCCAAACAGCAGGCGAATCAGGCACTCCTTTTTGCCGATGCGGCAGCAGAGAGCAATGCAGAACTGTAAAATTACAGCCCGGTACAAGCTTACGAAACCAATGATGAGAGGGCTCCCATGCCCGTTTTTGACATCTTCTATGAGACTGGCGGTGGTGTGGCTATTTTAGGAATGTCAAATTTATATGTAGAGGAATTTCAGAAACTATGGAATCTTTTTGGAGATTTCATTATGTCTCTAAACCAGATACTGTCATTCTCATTAAACCACAAGTGATTCTCGAGTGAGCGACGAATATGGAAAACGACTAAATATCATAAAAAGACATCGGGGATTGAATATAATTCGCACCAGAACTCTGGTACATATACTGTACTACTTAAAAAACAAACATAAATAAAACGTATGAATCTTTCATTATAAAGGGCGTAAATCGTACATAGCCTTAGAAATCCTCACAGGACTGCCACGTGCCTAAATGTCCCTAAACTGTAGATCTATATGTACCTTATTCCTCTGACTGTACCTGTCCTGTATGCGGCGCCGCGTCAGGACCCGGCTTGAGCCAATTTCGTGTATGCGATTGCCCATGTCGTGAAACCGACTATTATCGTCAGAGCGCGACGGGTGCCAACGGATGTGAAGATTTGTAAGGCCCACAAAAAGCTTAAAATAGCAGTCATAATCCTTCTCTTCCCAGTTCTATTTCCTGCTTACAACGTTCCAGAGACCGACGAGCGGTCCAAAAAATTTCAACAATAATACGGTCGCTAGAAATCCTGAGCTTTCTGTTCTCATCTGTTTTTGATAGATTTCTATTGCATGGGTTTAATTGTGAATGATTGCCCTGTAAATCTCCGCTGCTCCAGTATATTCCTTATCCATAAGTATGGCTCACATATTTGGGTGGAGAATAACCAATTCTCTCTGTCCGTGAGATTCAGCCTCCCCTGATTTCTTCTTGAGTTCCAAGGAATGAAACTCGATATTTTCTTTAAAAATTTTTGAATAAGATATAGACAATGGATAATTTGGAGAGAACTAATTGCAAGACCGTTGGTAGCACAGAAAATTCAACTTTATATCCGTACAACTCGTGGTTCCAAGTGAAATATTTCTTACCTTTCTGTGCGTTTCCGCTTGGCTAGTATGACTGGAGAACAGTCACATCAGTTGCGTAAAGGGCGTATAGAAAGGGCTAAAATGTCCTCTCTTCTAAAACTAATTTTCGCATCAAGTACTGGGCACCAACAGCTCTGACTGCAGCTTCAAAAATAAAATCGGAAATTAAAAGAACAAAACTTTTCATAAATACTTCAAAGGAATGCACTTTTCCCAATAACTCACCCTATATAGTACCATTGACTTCCACCCTTCAGGATAACCAACGTAATAGAAAACGAGTCCTTACCTTTGATGTTGCCGTTTCTACTCTTTCTGATATTATAATTTTTTTATAGACCTCTCAACGGAATACGAGGGATGCTGCGAAAGAGCCAGTACTATTCCGAAACACAGTTCAATACAGCAGCAGGAATTATTTTTAATGAAATATGAGGAGATTACAAATTTTATGCAGCTCTACTGTAAAGACTGCCAACTACACCAAATTCAAACAATTCTCCGCCAGAGTTGCTCGCCTTTAATCGAGTGAAGCAGGATTTCTAGCGACCGTATTATTGTTGAAATTTTTTGGACCGCTCGTCGGTCTCTGGAACGTTGTAAGCAGGAAATAGAACTGGGGAGAGAAGGATTATGACTGCTATTTTAAGCTTTTTGGGCCTTACAAATCTTCACATCCGTTGGCACCCGTCGCGCTCTGAAGATAATAGTCGGTTTCACGGCATGGGCAATCGCATACACGAAATTGGCTCAAGCCGGGTCCTGACGCGGCACCGCATACAGGACAGGTACAATCAGAGGAATAAGGTACATATAGATCTACAGTTTAGGGACATTGAGGCACGTGGCAGTCCTGTGAGGATTTCTAAGGCTATGTATGATTTACGCCCTTAACAATGAAAGATTCATACGTTTTATTTATGTTTGTTTTTAAGTAGTACAGTATATGTACCAGAGTTCTGGTGCGTATTATATTCAATCCCGGATGTGGTGATTTAGTATTTACGTAGTCGTTTGCCATATTTGTTGCTCGCTCTACAATCAGCTGGTATTTGATGTGATGAACATTTTACTTACTCCCGACGAAGAGCCATCTAGGGCTATGTTGTCGGGGAAAACTAAGAGGGTAGCCGTAAAGTTTTCGGTGCGGGTTCGAGTGTAATTCTTGAGATCGGTCGGGTCCATGTGCAGGCCCAAAAAAAACCCAATTGATGAGAATGAAACTATCTGGTTTTGAGACCTACTGATTGTACGCAAGCCTACACCCTCGATAATCCACCACATCATTTTTACTACGCCCTCGATAATCTACCACACTATTCTTTACTCATATCTCTGAATCTTGCTTGCAATACTGATGCACTAAAAAGCGAAAATTTGCAGATCGAATATCATACACCTTTGCTCTTTGTAGCTCTCTAATTCCACTAGTTTGATGGGGGTTTTCGCCAACTTAACAAACGTCCTGGTCAGTTAAGTCGCATCCATTTTAAAAATTCTCTCTTGACTACTATTCGCCGTCAACTCCATTTTCTCTGTCTTTGCCAACCTCCATTTCTTTCGGCATTACCTGGCTGCTCTTGGAGCTATCCATGATCTCCAAGTACTGGCTTGCGAGCTTTCTCCAACTTACGCTATCGCTTGAGTGGCAGAATCTGGTGGTGCGCCAGCCTCTGAAAAGTGGCATGTGTGATAGTTGTTTGCCACTAAGGTAGCAAAATATGAACGCTCCGGAGTTATATATTTCCTCGATATAGATGTAGTTGTCTCCTCACCATGCAGTATGGACGGCAATATTTGGGTTTTGAGAACAAAAGCAATAGCAGCCACATCTGAGTTACGACGGTTTCTCTAGATCAATTGTGAGGACTTGACGACTTTGTAATTGGTGCTTAGAAATGCGTGGTAATTATTCGATGGAATGGGACAATTACATGAAAAACATCGAAACGTTTCGATTGACCGGATGGCAGACCATGCGTATAGCGCGCAGGCAGAGATAAGCTTGACTTAATAGTATCAAATCAACCTTGTCGGCAGACTTCTTCGCGCGGCTCGTGCCTCCGGTTTTAGAGCTTCTTGTTTACATGTTGGTCGATTGTTTGCACTGTAGGAAACGAGATGTGTGAGCTGCAGGCACAATGGCTTGTACAAAAAACAGCCGTTCAGGAAAGAAGTGCCGAATCAACTTCCGTTGTCCCCTTTGTGCCACTAGCTAGTGTCTATTCGACAAGGCCAATGTCATCAATTGATTACAGGGCTAGATGGGGGTTAATTTACTGTGGTAGATATGTGGGTTGGTATCCAGTAAATTTGTACCTGAGCGTGGATATCGTATCATTGTCAAGCCAATTGTGAGACAATGATTACATTGATGTAATCAACTGATGACATGGGTATTTGGACAATTTTCTCAAAAAAAATAATACTGCAGTTACTTTTACGCATCTCTGCGCATGAGCCTGTCTATCGTCCGCAACGCCAGTCCCCGCTCCGGATGCCTTCGACGCTCAAAACAAGTCTTGCTACCAGGCGCTATCCGGAATTGCTCTCACCGACGCCGGAGGCTCGAGGACAGGGTGCCGGGTGGCTTGGGAGAGGTTTGCTACAAACAACAGTTCTTGCAAGTCGTGCCATAGGCATTTCCCCTTGTGGCATTTTGAAGCGGGAGGAAGCAGTGGTACCCTGAAACTGCAAACACGTCTTACAAATGCGGTCCGAGATGTAGGTGCCCAGGCCTAGAGCCGGTTGGCATGAAAGCCAGTCCTTGCAACCATCCACTGACAACGAGGCTCCGAATGCCGCGGTCCTCTCATCCCCCTTTGGCATGGCGTCAAAGGCCTTTTACTCAACTCGGCGAGCGAGTTGCCCTTGCCCAAACCGCTGCCTTGAGTCTATAGCCGTGAACTGGACAACCTTCTCGGTGCCACTTGCTCTTCCACTCGTCATGAGCCCGAACTGCGGATGTGTAAGATTGGAGAGCAGTGTTCGGTATTACCGGGAGAAGGGTAGAGCACAGGGCACGTGTGAGGGACACGAAGGAAAGGAAGGCAGCCGCCGCAGTCAGCTTAGCGGAGCGGAGCCCGATGCCAAATGTTGGCTTGCGGGGCTCAAAGGGCGCAATAGGAAGTTGTAATTCCCGAAAAGTGTCGGCGTCCAGAACCCCGCCCACCATCCGCCGCAGCCTGTCTTCAACAGCGGTGTCGAATTCAGCTCCCTTGAGAGTGGAATTAGGAGAACTACACGTAAGAGGTAGTTGATCCGACATACACCAAAGCAGGTCCGCAGTAGGTGGAGAGCTACATGAGTATCCTCCAGGGTTAAGAGGGATTTGAGGAGAGGCTGTAACGAAGTGACGTGCGTTGTGAACTCGCGCATGATTAGGTCCGACCGATGGGAGCGCGGAGCACTTTTGTCCCGTCGTCATAGTTCTGCCGAAGCTCATATGGGAGGGACTGCTGACCAGGTAGGGTCGGGATGGTTGGCCACCAGCCGGCACACTTATCGATGCGGAGGTCTACACCCAAACTGCGCACCTCCGGGGAGGAGAGGAACTGTAGTGCCGTTCGAATGGCTTCATGGGTGCCAACTACAGTATATACCCATCGTCAAGTACCACAGATGTAGGAGTAGGGAAGGCCCGCCTGTGGTGTCGCCCACATTTTCCAGGGGATTTTGAGTTCCCGCGTCACTTCTTGCAGCGTCACTTCTTGCAGCACAAGGGAGAATTAAAGTGGACCCAGCGGATCCCCGTGCTGCACGCCAACCACGCTCCGTAGCATATCATCCCCACACCATAGATGACCCCGGTTTACCGCGTACGTGTAATGGACCCAAGGGAAGAGCTCCGGGAATCTCTGTTCGACCTCCGTCAAAATCGCACTGCGGCTGACCAAGTTAAAAGCGTTTTGAAGGTCATCGGTTAACAGTGCATACTCCGCCGATTCACCATGCTCCTCGTAAAGTCACCGTATAGCGTGGACAACTGGCTCAGATCCTCTGACGTTGATACTCCCAACTGTAACCACCCAGCTCAGACAATAACATGCCCACGTGATGCTCAAGGGAACAAGAAATAAACGACCTAACTGTTGAAAATTTTAAAAAATGATGCATGGTGCATCTGATTTTTTTGATTTTCAGCTACTGTATAACACCACAAAAAAAACTCGGCGCATCCGCTACAACTTATCTTGCGCAGGAGTAAATTGGTTTCGAGGCAGTGAACGTGCGAAAGCTCTGAACGGCAACCTCGCGCAGCTAGTAGCAGAGACGTGAAGGAAAATGGAAAGCGAAGAAAAGGCGTTAAAAGAACATTTTAAAATTATTTTTTTTGTTCGTTGGTTACATATTTAATCAATTGATGACACTTGTCGAATAGACACTAGCAAACAGTACTCGGCATTACAATAAGCATCGCTGTACCACCCTCTCATCCACTGTATCTTTCTTTACGTCTTGGTACAGTATTTAGTGAACTGTAAAGCATATCGCACTGTACTGTACAGCATTCGATTTGGGCCCCTCTGTCGAGGTAACTGAACTGTAATTGTCCGTGTTGTACTGTCAAGTCCCGAAATCTGTACTACAACGTACGATTCCTACTGTAATGATACAGCGCTTTACAGAACGACCGCCATAACTTCAGCATCGGCTATATTTCTGCTCAACAAAATATGTACGTTGGCCCGCACGTCGTGCCAGGTCATTTTTCGCGCCCCGCTCAGTCACATTTCCAGCGATACCACCATGCCGTCTCTAAACCCCCGTTCCGCCCATCCGATAACCCACCCACGGTCCATCGACGCAATATCACCATCAGCCTCCGAGGTTTCGTCCTCTCCTCACCACACTAAGACTCACAGCTAAACTTGCCACCATAGATAGTGCCACACGCTCCTGGCTTCGTCGCCATACCACTGTGATCCACCAACTCACCGACCTCTTTCGGACTCTTTCTTTATTTTCCCCAAACTCCGAGATACATTCCGAGCTTGCCGCCTCTCTTTTATCTCTTCTTTCTCTGTACCGAGACCTCGCGCCGAACCAATCCCACCAACCGGTCTGCCTCACCCTTCTTTCATCTATCCAACTTCCTCTTGAAATGCTCACGCGCCGCAGCGCAGGCAGCCCTCTCAACTTCGCGCTATCACCGCCCTCGAGACTGCCAAGCTCCTCCTTCGCCTTTCTCTCATCTTCTCAAATTCTAGCAAAGGACGTATGCTGACCCTCAAATCCGAACGTTTACCAGAAGCCCTGGCGCCACCGGCGTGTACCTGCGGTTTACAACAGGTCCCTGGCTCCGACCTTGTCAAAGTCACAAGAGGGCGTCGATCAGGGAGAAGAGTATTGCACCCACAGAAAAACATCACGAAAATCGCACATGACCCTATTCTGGATGCCTTATTCTTAGTGGCTTACGAGCGTCGCGCGAGTTGGGTCATCCGCATGTTGATTCCGGGTGTTACATGCGAGGCTTGTTCCGAGAAGCGGGTCGAGCAGAGCGGTTTGAATGGGGGTGTGGGAAGTGTAGCAAGAGCGTGCGTCGCTCTTCAACCGGCGGAAGTAGCGGCGGAAGTGATTTACGTGGCACGTCCTTTGGTACAACTGCTGCTCATGCGTCGTTTTGGATGGCGTAGTTGGAAGCCATGGCTGGTTGCATTGCTGCTGGATTTAGGAAGTCGATTAGCAATGGCGCAGCCACAAAGCGAAGAGGAGACCAACGAGAAACGAAGGCGGATGGCGCAGCTCGTGCTGTACCTGGGAAGGAGTCCCCTGTTTATGTCTTAATGAGAGCGTTTGTAAGAAAGTTGACGAGTCCCCTGCGGAAGGTACCGTTGATCGGAGGGGCCACATCGTCGGCGATCGAATGGGCTACTTTGCTGCAGCAGTACTGGTTTTACACGAGTGGATCGTGATCCCGAAGACTGAAACGTAACACATTATTTCGACACCTCTAGAGGTACATTAACTTGTATGGATGCCCATCGCACTAATCATAGTGATTTCTGTTGTGATACACGATATATCACTTCAATTCTGGAAAGTGGCTCGATAACTGGACAACAAAAGTACACCTAGCGTCTCAGCCTCGCAGTTCCCGACTCGCTTAGTCCCTTTGGATCTTTCAGAAATAAAGTTCCAGGATCATACTTGGTACATCCAAAGCCAGGTCAGGAAATGAATGAGACATAAATTAAGTCGTAAGACATAGAAACTGTTTCATACTGGTGGATTGCCTGTCGCAGACATTCAGAGGATAATTTCCCAGAGCTGCTTAGCCCACATCCAAACCAATTTCAAACAGCAAGATTGGCAAAGTCGCTAATGTATCATGTTGCGGAACATGCAATCACGCGTTTGGGCGAGATTCGTGATTTCCTTCTGACTTTTGCGCAAACGCTGCAGATTCTGTTCACATGGCTCCCTCAAAATCATACGACCTGTTTCTGGTCCACATTGCTTACCGTCCCAATCGTCATACCCACTGCAGAGCAAGTCTCATTTAAAACGCTGTCGTCCCATCCTCGCCATGGTCAAGCTCCCTGGGACGTCCTCACGTTCCTCCGTTCCTCCGCCGCATCTTTGCTCTTGTGATTCGTTTTCCACGCTGCCGCTAGTCCCCTCTCCGTCCGCATCATCTGTGAACCTCCTTCCACTGTCCAGGTCACCATCTTTTTCGCCATGGCCCCAATTTGAATTGTCGTCACCTTCACGGCGACTTCCATCATGTTCCATCTGGTCCCCGTTGCCGCGCTCCTCCTGTCATTGCCATGCTCCTCCCTGTCATTGCCACGATCGTACCCGTCGCGATCGCGAGAGACCTCCGAGATCACGGCGGCGAGGGACATCTTCATCCTCAGTTCTCCTTCTCTTGTAACTGTCATCGGCATCGCGGTCACTTTCTTCGCGACGCCTGCGACGGTACTTATCGCGATCATCGTATCGATCACCATCATCGGATCCTTCACCTCTCTTGTCCAAGTCATCATCTTCCCTGCGGGAAGAATGAAGGTCAGCACTGTGTCCTTTTCCATTCTCTCCCACCACATCTCCTGTCTTGCGTTCTTCACTGTGACGATCATGCCTCCCATCTTCTCTACTTTCACGGTCATCACGACGACGATTACCGTCATCATCATCTCTGTCCCTGTCCATCCGTGATCCCCTGCGTCCGTCACGACTGTCGTCGTCATCGTAACGCCTCCTTTCATCCAAATCACGGCTTCTGTCCCTAGCGACCCCTGTCATCTCTGTCGTACCTGTCGCGGTCACGGTCGCGATCTCTACGGTCGCGGTCGCGACGCTCACGGTCGTAACGGTCGTCCCTGTCACGATCATAACGACGATCGTAATCGCGGTCCCTATCCCCTCTGTCCCTGTCATACGGGGAATCATAGCGTCGACGATAGTCGCGATCAAAGTCCCTGTCATAATCGCGTGAGCGCCTGTCATCGCCGTACTGCGCCGACCGCGATCCCAGTCGCCGCCGGGTGCGCACCGCCAAGGCCGCCAGTGCGAGCCAAATGTTTCTTCGACCATTCAACATTGAGTTTCATCCCATGGAAGTCTTTGCCATTGGTGTCAATGCGGGCCTCCTCTGCATCACGGTCGTCGTCGTAGTCAATGAAAGCATACCCACGCTTGACGTCAACCGGCAGGGACCAAACTTTGAAAAGAACTGGCGGACATCATCGGGAGAAGCACGGTGCGAACATTACCCGCAAACAACGACATTATGCTATACGCTCACGTGCGCCACGTGAACAACAGTTGAAGAAAAAAGAGTGGAGCAGCAGGAAGAAGCGGAATGACAAAAGCAACCGGCAGGTTGATGAGCGCCAGTGCTACAATTGAAAGGAGATGGAACGGGTGGGATGGAAGTCTGGAGCGCTGCGATTCTATGTTGTTTGAACGCTGGGGTGAGTTGGCACGGACCGCGTCGAGGAAGCGACACAGACGCTCTGGGACGACCAGGACTGCGAATCGGCCGGTACATAGTGAGCCAAGGTAAAGGACCCGGCGAATTCTGAAGCCCGCCAAAATACGAACCGGGAGAGTATTCAACCCAAAAAAAACGTTAATCAACTGTTTCGCTCCGCCGAGGTCCTACGAGTTCAGCAGATGGGGAGTTGGAATTGGTCCGAAAGGATCCTTAAAGACAAGCAAGCTTTCTTGGTCCCCAACGCAAAAAGGCAGCGGTTACTTCGGGTTTTTCGGAGAGAATTTCAGTAATATTTCAGCAGAATGTTTCGTTTGTGGTCCATCGTGTATTTTGAATGACTCACGGGGGAAACTGGACCGGTATTGGAGGAAATCGTAGGTCCCTAAATTATTCAGAAATCCGCCTCCTACACGAAAATGTGCGCGAAGGAATTCATGGTCCATTCATCACCGAATGTGGGCAAAATGTACCGTTAAAGGTCCTCGATAATGATTGTTTTCTACCTAGACTTTTCCTGTAGAGTACTACAGTACAGTATTAACATGTTTCCTCATGATATTTGGTACATGATTTTCAAATTCTCAATTCGGCGAAGAAAATTATCTTGGCAGGAGCGGCACAGTCCTTCCTGTACAGTACAGAAAGGATTTCAATTCTGCTTACAGAATAAGCTTTTCGAGTATTTTTAATTAAACAGCGGTAGAGGATTGACCGCAATGACCACCGCACGAATTTTTGTACTTAACACTGTACAGTACTGTCTGTACTTTACTGTACTGTTCTGTACCGTGAGCTATTCTGTATTGTCTGTAAAGTATCGATAATGTTACGCAAATAAATATATTATAAATTTTACGGACAATTAAATCCCAGATCATTCAACTAAGTCATTGTCGCTCTAAAAATAATAGGATCATGGACAATGCAAAAACATGGTTTCCTTGATCCAGTAGGAGGAAATCCAGTAGGCAACGGTAAAAGAGGACAATTATTTTGCAATGCCTCATCGTGCTTTGTACAAGTCTTCTCCAACTAGTGAGTTGCTATGGTCAAAGTCCCAAAGGTCTCAAGTACGGGAGTACCCTCGCGGGTATGTAGGTAGGTACGTACATGAATTGCACGTTACCTGGCAAGGACCAGAATGTAGATAGGAAATCCGGACCTTGTTACCCTCGCTATAATGTCGCTCTGTACTGGACCACCCGCCACCCGACTGATGCGTCCCTGTCCCAGTTTTACTGCTTCTTCTTTTTCTGCAGTCTCGCTAATGGAACCTTGTCCCCGTTTGCTGGAGATGCCATGGGGAATCGGACAGAAGTATTCCTTACCACGCACTACTTCAATGAAATTTCTCGCTCCAAATCCGAAACCTGCCCGGCCGCTGGTGACACACAATCATATCGCCCTGAAGTCAACATACGTCCGCGGGGTCGCAATTGCAGGGGTTGCTGCGAAATCGCACACTAGGACAATTTAGAAAATCCAGACCGCAAGCTGTACGCCGCACAATAAACCTCTCCATGGCCCACCGATGGCGCACTGGGCGACCCCAATTTCAATTCTAGCCCATTGCAACAGACCCTCTCGGTGACATTTCCTCAGACGAACCTCATAGTCGAGATGAATTCTTCCCGCTAAAAGAATGCAGATGCACCCTGTCCTGATCGTCGCCAACAGCCCGCGAATCTCACGACTAAGGTATCACGGTGAAATTCCAGCGAGACTTTTGCAATACTCACTTCTAGCCAGTGCTATTTATGGGCGTACTTGTTGGCACTTCCAGTATGACCAATGTTCGCGGTTATCCATCCTGACTGTTGATCAGCAAATGTTACCGTAATTCAGTTATCAGTGTGATTGGTGGTTAAAGAGTGTGATGAACGTTGTCTGTCGCCGCAGGTCTCCCGATAATTGCTACTTCAAAAGGGGGGAGAAATTGGGGTGCTTTACTTATTAGGGATGCAGGACGGCTATTTTCCGAAGACTAGGTTAGCTTTAGTAGGGGAGAGACGATGGTCAGTACTGTACTAAGGTGTATCCAACAATTGCATGTTAGGGGCAGTGCTGTACAGTGCTGTAAATATACAGCTGTAAATATATAGCACTGTACAGTACTGTACAGCACTGCAGTGACCATTTTCATTTACAGTAAGAAAATTATAGTGAACAAAAGGTTGAAAGCAGGAAGTTGACCTGTTCATGTAAGAAAAAGGATCTTTACTCATTACTCATCTTATGTACAGTAGTACTCTCATCAAATGTGCAAGCACTGATATGAGAGCCAATGAAATTCGATTGCGCTAGTACATATGCATTCCGAATATATCCTTTTATTTATCAGTTAATCCAGATTATGAAAAATCGCGCGCAAATGACAAAAGCTTTTCAAAATGAAAAAAAACCGCCACCAAGTACAATTGGCGGAAATGCGAAACAAAAATTGTTTCCAATCAAAAAACGGCTTTCACGATTTGACTTAGTAATTACCAAAAACACAACAGTATATCGAACGTTAACACTTTTTCACAGAGTACCACACCAGTTCTGTTTCATTGTCCGACCCAAAATGCCTCCTGCCCCAGCACAGCCAATAAGGTCACCATGGAATGTAATATTCCTGTTTCCTCTCCTGCGGAAGCACAAAATGCGTTGGCAATCCTGGCCAAGCCTGCTGTAGTTAGAGCGAGAAACTTGCTCGTTTTGCAGCCCTCCAACGATGCAATTGAGAGCGACATAACAAAAGATTCTGACTGTCCTGTTTTTGATGCAATTGTACAATACTAGGGGAGCCACTGGCGTTCGCGAAATGATCACTTTTGACGCCGATAAATTCAGTACTATCTGGGATATGTTAGCAGATACCATAAGTGAATTTTACAGCAATGGTCCCGACAGAAAGTGCCCGTACACTGGTAAGGATGTTTCCTTTATGTGTTTCGCGTCCTCAAGTTTGGAACTCATTGGGATATTGTAGCGAAAGTATTCAACATCAAGGACAAACGTTCGAAAAGATGATTGTTAAGTTTATTGAGAGTCTATCTGATGCTGCTCATGATCCCTTTGTCAAAGATAAAGAGGCGAACTTAAAGTTGGATGGGCTGCTTGAGGACGGTGTGCGGTTTCAGAATTATTCCTTTGCCAGATATGCTACGGACATTAGTTTTCAGCAGGGCAACCGTTCAAATGGTAATTTGCAAGAAAGAAAGCCTTACTTTTCCGGAAAACACAATTGTTTTGGTATATAAAGTAGAAGTAAGTGTACTAAGGAATAGGTTTGTTGTGGATGACATTTGTGCACTACCCTGGAAGTGTTGTAGACCTGATAGTTTTCACCTAAATGCTAGATTTCATAAAAAATCCCTACAAAAGAAAGATGGTGAGGTTGCCGCAATTACTGATATTGGACTGTTGTCCGGAGAGTACCCGAATCTCTGGGAGTGCTCACGAAAAGGGATATAAAGGAGTAGCGGAGATAGTTCGTGCTATCATACCAAAGAAGCCCAAGAAGGGAAGCTTAACCATGGAAGAGGACGCAACGAATAAGAAAATTTCATTTGACCGCATTATTGTTGAGAACTGGTTCGGAAGGTTGAAGATGTTAATGGGCGTAATGGGAGGGATGTGGAGATGGAAGGAGGACCGCTACGACTCAGTGTTTAGATTATGTGCGGCACTTACCAATGTGCACGTTCAGATGCATCCGCTGCGCACAGAAGATGCCGTCCATCACCGCAGTGTGAAAAATCGTCTCTACACAATCGGAAACGAGCTCAGAAAAAGCGAAAGCAAACAAAAGCGCGTTACCACAACAAGCGATGTAGATTGACCGCAATGCGATTTAGAGCCTCAGAGTTCCCGAAACTCAGCTTTTTACCTAGTAAAAACTCGTCTCGTTCCCCCAAACCTCGCCGCCATCCAGCCATACCTTTCCGCCACATCACTTCACCAAACCCCAGCACAAACTCGTGCTACCGCTGCGCAATCCCTGCTCCCCTTCCCCTCCAAAGCCAAAACAATTTAGATTACTCCAGCACCCGTCCACTACGGAGCACAATCTCTATCCACCCACCCCTCCAGCCACAACTCCCAGCCATACCCACCCGCCGCAGCACCTCACACCACTTCGCACCTGTACACCCTCCCCATCCAAAGTCCTCACCCCCTCCCTCTCTATGCCTCAGCACATCGCATTATTGCAGCAACCATCCCCCCAACCCATGACAAGTCCCCACCTTCCCCCCGCAGTTCCCCCGGCAGCCATCGCAGCCGCCACCTCTCCTCCCACAAGCCCCCCGTAGCATGCCCATGTACAGTACCCACCTCTCCCCCACAAGCCCCCCATACACTTACAGTCCACACCTCTCCCCTCCAAGCCACCCCGTAGCCATGCAGAGTCCTCACCTCTCCCCCACAAGCCCTCCTACCCATTTACAGTCCTCAAATCTCCCCTCCAAGCCCCCCCGTAGCCATGCAGAGTCCCTACCTCCCCCCCAAGCCCCCTAACGATGTACAGTCCCCACTTCACCCGACTTCATCCCCCCTACCCATGTACAGTCCTCACCTCTCCTCTCCAAGCCCCCGGCAGCCATGCGCAGCCGCCCCTCTCCCCCACAAGCCCCTTCGTAGCCATGCACAATCGCCACCCCAACCAGCCCCCCGGCCGCAACTCGACGCGTTACCGCAGACCCACCCCCCATTTCCCCCCAATGCTCGGTGTATCGCACTGCAGTTACTCAGCAACTTGCCGTAACAACCTACCTTATATAATGTAGATAGCAACATTGGGGAGGAGCGATGGGGCGGAGAGCAAAAGTAGTAATTTGAAATCGCCAATGCGTGTCAAAGGAATCAAGGCAGCCTTTCCGGCAACTAAAATAGTATAAATGAACGCCGTCGTAATCAAACACTAGTGAGAAGTAAAAGGGCATCGATCCTCGAACCAACGGGTTCTGGGCAAAACGCTTCATATAACCCACTGCCTAACACCAACCCCCACGATCGCAAGACCGCCAACGGCTTGCACATCCGAACTGGATCCGCCGTCTCCCACAAGCAACAACCGAACCTCAAAGCCGCTCTGACCGCCAGAGCCACCAAGGCAACACGCAGGGCTCAAAACGCCCCCTTCACCGAACTCACCCAAGAGCATCTCAGACTCACGAGACTCCAAGCATCCGACACTCAACCGCCATACCATCCACACGAGCCAAGAACCACACCGCACATGAACGCATCCGCGCTAAAATGCTCACCGCAAACTATCCGGACATAGCCAAACCATTCACAGCGGTATAATTCATGATAGAAGGCCTCCGAACCAACCCAACCACATTCATGATCGCACTTCTCATGCATGACAACAAACCGAAAGACACAAATGAATTTGCCCAAAGGCTCGCAGGCCTAATCCGACTCAACACGCAAGCCCAAGCCGGCCCTGCACACGGAGCCACGCACACAGCAGACACCACCAATGCGGCCCTCGCGGAAATCCTCAAGCAGCTCAACGCCATTCGTAATTCCAACCAGACAAAATGCAACCGCTTCAAGCCCTTCCAAATCATATAGCCCTTGAATTCGCTAATCCACGGCACACTGGCGACCAATGCAGAGATGCCAACTACCCGAAAAAACGCAAGACCCAACAATCAGCCAAACAAGCTGACACCGAATACACCACCCTGATGCACCAACTCCAAGCCATGATCTCGGCAAACCAAGACAACCAAGTCCCCGCCGAAGACAACCAAGACTGTAAGTACATACTTGATCCGGAGCGACATCCGCCCACGTCATAACCTCCACACCCGAAATGTTCAAACTGGACTCAACAATAACAACCTCCACCTGCACGGAATCAATCTCCATATGCACCCACGCTGGTCTCATAACAATCTAGCCGACAAAAAATAAGCACCTGCGTCTCCCTGCACTGGAAAACCCATCTCTCGCCACAACCTACTGTCTGTCCACGACATAGCCAAGTACCACGGTCCTGTTCTATTCACAGAAACAATCGCCCTCCTCCTAGCACGAAAAGACAACACCATCAAGCTAATAGCCAAGGCACCATTGGTCAAACAGCTCCAGGCCTACGTAGTAGCAACAGGTACACGGCACCCTCCATCCCCACAAGCCAGGCTAACAAGCACAATCAAAATCGCGGGAGGTAAAAAGAAACCGCGCACCACCACTATCCAACCCACAACCCCACCCTATCTCACAACCAAGCCAAACGCTCACTAAACAAAAACACCCAACCCCCAAACCCACATACAGGCACACTATGCGTGCCCACACACCCAAACAGATACGAATCACACCCCACCCACGGCTCCCACATAAACCACTGGTAAAACTCACGGAAGAACTGCACAAATGGCACATGATTCTCAAGCACGCCAATCCCCGCACCATACAAGAAGTAGCCAAAACACAACACACTGCCACTCATACCCAAGCAACTCCGCCAACCTCTTACCCCCTGTCCTGCATACCGTGCCGACACGCGAAACTCACCAAAGCACCGCGCCAACCCAACACCAAAAGATAAAAAGTCGGAGCATATGCCAGCTCGGACACATGTGGCCCCATAAAATCACCATCTAAACACGGCACCACCACTTCCTCATGTTCTTGGATGCAGAAAGCAGATACCTCAACAATACATGCTCCGATCCAAACATCAAGTCAAACAATTCACACCCATACACATGGCACTGATCAAAACGATCCATGGGTAACCCCCTCATTCAGTACGCGTTGACATGGCGAAAGAACTCATCTCACAACAACTGAAAGACCTATACAAGCACCAGGGCATCCATGGGCACACAATTCAAAACAAGGACACCCTACCAGCCCCATGAAAACCCCAGAGCAGAACGCATTAATCGCACGCTACTGAACACGGTACGGGCCGCCATCACGGCAGCCAACATGCCCCTGATATTTTGTGAAGACGCACTGCAAGACGTTGTGTACAAATACAACTTATACACCACTCAGCCACCGGCAAATCTCCTTATCAGCTATAGCACAGATGCAAACCGACCACCACAGCCCTCTTCACATTGGACAGTACGGCACATACCGATCTACAAGCCAAAGTCTAAGCTGGAACCCAGAGCAGTCATGATGCGATACATGCACCCCATCGATGATTTCTTGATCAGTGTATGGAACCGGCAACGGAAGAATACATACAAGCACGCGCCAGGGACTTTCGACCCTATGACCCGAGACAAGACCCCACGCTCACCACACCAATGGCTTTCAGACCACCCACAACGCCTACTAAAATCACCTTAGACAACAGCCCAAGCTCGTAAATACAAAGATGCACAGTTTGGGCCGAAGCCACGACAAGGAACTGGACACATTAGACAGAGAAGAAACATTCAAGTGGTCCATAACAACAAAGTTCCTCGCTCAGCGAAAGTCATCCCACTAAAAATGACGTACCAATACAAGCACTCACCCAACCTAACCATAGACCCCAAAGCTCGCTGCTCCTTCCGCGGCGACAAGATGCAACCATGCCTCCACTATGACACAAACAACAAAACAACGTACTTGGCTGAAAAAAACAACAGTACGCCTCCTCCTCGCATCGCCGCCCACCATGGATGGAAAATTGGCCACTTTGATATATCAAAAGCATACCTCCACGAACCATACACCTACGCCAAGCCGGTTTATATCCAAGAGCAACCACGATTCAATGTCGGAATAAGACACCCACACCACACAAGCATCTTATTACGGAACCTCTACGGAACACCACATGCAGCGGAAACAAATCACACCGGCCTAGTATTCACCTCAAGGCGCACGAATACAACCAGAGCCAAGCAGACCCCTGTCTGTTCTCAAAACACCACAACGGAGCCCCCATCCTAATAGCAGTAAGCATGGACGACTTCCTACCTATATCCCTCCTACCTGAAAACATCCAAGAACTGCTGACTATCCTTGGCAAGAAATACAATAGAAATATCAAATATATGCTATCCACTACGTACCTAAAGTGGAACATCAACAGAACGCAGAACGGACACATCCACGTCTCCCAATCACGTGTAATCAAGGCGCTCCTCCACAAAACGCGCATGACAACAGCAAACCAGGAGCAACACCTGGTCCACAGAATTGCAACTGGAACGAAGCAACCACAGCCAGTCCCCTAACCCCGCAAACAAGCAGTACCAATCCATACTAGGAGATCTCAGGTACCTCACAGACAGCAACAGGCCCGACATAAAATTTGGGGTCAACAAGGTCGCCGAACACAGGCACAAACTCACAACACAGCACTATAAAATTCTCCGCTGGCTCCTGCAATTCCTCAACGCCACACAAAACCACGGCATACCGTATCGCAAGAACACACAACTAAAGAAAATCGGCCACTCCATCAAAAAAAATACGGGCGCCGACTTTTCAAACAGCACCGACCACAAGTCACGAACAGGCATTGTCCAAACCGCATGGGGATCAACGATAAGCTGGTGCAGCAGCAAACAGCATATTGTTGCGAAGTACACCTGCGAATCAGAGTACATGGAAGCATCCGATGCCGTCCAACAAACGCAATGGCTCCGCCGACTACTCCAAGACTGCACATTCGGAACAGCAAGAGTATCCAAAGTACTCACGGACAACACCGCCACCATGAAAATAGCCAAGACCAGTGCACCAACGAAGAAACGAAAACTCATGGACATACCCTATCACCACTTGGTATACCACGTGCAACGCAATACAACTACCATTCATTATGTCGCATCAGCTCACAACATTGCTGACATGTTCACAAAGGCCTTAAGCAAAAAAAAATCGCCATGCACCGAAGCCAAATCCACATATGCGACCTCCCCGCCACCGAACCCAACACTCCCTCCCACGCCAACCTTAACCAAAACCCCAACGGCCAACCCGATTTTGCTCCATCTTTTCCGCCGGGATTGTCAAAGGAACCAAGAAGGCAATCAAAACGAGAAGCAAAATCCATCTAATCAAAGAAACCAAGACAGCCTGTCCGGTAACCAAAATAGTATGAAAGGACGTCGTCGTAATCAAACACTAGTGATAAGTAAGGGGTATCGATCTACGAACCAACAGAAGGAAGCTGGTTAGGGCGTGCCATAAAGTTTTTCAACCAGTTTCTTGAATTTTTATCTGTGTTCAAGGTAAACTTCAGAACAAGGAGGTTGGAAAATGTAGACATGTTTGATATGTTTATATCTTTCATTTAGGTGCGTTCTCTTTTTATATGTGTTCCTAGTGCGGCCTGTATTTGGCGGCGAGTGAGAAGAGTGGAAGAATATGTGATTTACCCGCACTGAAGAATGCTGTGCAGCTGGTGACAAAATTATGGTGTGGCAAGATTCGATCACCACGTTAAGCACAGCAAGCCTTGCGTGTTGCAATGTTGTTCGTGGCTGTGATTTTTTGGCTTTATTACATTTTACTTTGGATTTTCTTTCTGCTGTAGGTTTAGGTGACACACACGAGATGGCGACCACGTAGCAGAGTTGGTTCAGTTCGGTTTTTGTTGGCTTCAGAACATTTCGTTGTATCAAAATATTTAGCGGTTTGTATATAGTTATATTATTTATGTACAGGGGGACTTTAGGGCGGAGCAGGGGTGGTATGAAAGATAGTTTTCTGGATGGGTGACATCGCAAGATGAAGATATGTGGATGGGTCAAGGTTGGGGCAGAGCTGGAGAAATCAACTGTACAGCATACTTGGTACGGATTGAGTGAATGTCACATATTTTCATTTGATTTGTACTGAATTATTTGAGGTACCGTACCATATCGGTGCGACGACGGAGTTTTTTTTGCGTGAGTGAAGTCTTTGATTGGTTCAAAGTTGACCGAAGCCGAAGATGCTGTGGACAGTGGGCGTCTGGCCATGCCACAGATCATAAGGAAGGTTGTGGTTTGAGGAGTGCCATGTTAAGTCATGCCACCCTGCCAATTGTAAAGGGGTAATCAACTGCGGCTAATTGCTCCTCGAGTGGAATTTATAAGGGTGACGCTGAAACTTTCAACTGGAGTTTCTTCGGGTGGCAGAGGGTGTTGATATGGTGTTTGTGCCGCGAGAAGTGAGTTATGCAATGAATGATTGAGATTTTGAGTCCTTTGAAATTGCGACTAAATTTTGAAGAAGGTATCTGCCATTGAAGGCGGTGAAAGAGGTGCATATGGGGACTAGTTTGCAAAAAGCATGAGCATGTGACCGTAGCAAGTAGATGTGTAGTAATCTTGCGAAGGTGCAGATCAAAATAAGTTGGCTTCGCTTGCCTTAGTTAGATGGAAGCTTGATTGGACCACAGATACCGATAGATATGGCAAGATTGTGCCATACTAGTGATTAGTTCTGTAGTGACGTCTAGGTTTGGGTTTTTAGTCAAGAAAATTGCATCCATGGAACGCAGGGAGTTTGTCTCGGAGCCTTTTGGGAAATTTTGGGAGGAGGCTGTGCTAGCCATGCTTCAGATGGCTTGAAGGTGGATGTGCACAAGTTTGAGTTTTCAGGTCGTCCTAGTGTGTATTTTTCTAAAGGGTGCGTGCCAGAAGAGAGTTTTTAGAGCCAATGATCTTGCGGAGAAGATTCAGAGGGAAGGTGGGGTGGGTTGAAACGTGGTATTAGAGATATCGACAGGCGTAAACGATGCTTTGGGAGATTCCAGAATTTCCGAGTGCTTGACAGAGAGGGGAGTGCTCAAACTTTTGTGAGGGGTTCGAAAGCTGCAGGGGAAGGTGGTAGTGTCCAGGGGGGTTTGCTTATCCTGAAAGGTAGCGGTGTAAACTGTGGGTTTTTTCAACTAGGGATTTTCGCGGAGTGGATCGATGCATCGAAGGGTGTATGCATATCCGAGCCATGATGGGAAGCAATTGGTGCGAAAGAAAGGAAATTACGCTGAATGTGTGGGCATAGTTTGCATCTAGAATTTTCAGGGTCTAATTCGTTTTTTTGGATGGATATAGTCCCCTTCGGGGTCATGCGAGAGATGTTCTCGGGGGCGGAGCGAGTGCACGTAAGCGGTAAAATTTTTATTGTTCCGGTGGCGGGTGTCCGTGTTTGTAGGTGCATCAGCGGAATCAGGGGCGAAAAGACCATCAAATGTGGTATGTTTGGGTGTGTAGTGGGTGATACTGTTTTTTTGAGAATTCTAGTAGGTCGTTTTAGGTATTTTCGATAAAAGTAGTGTCAATTGGATGGGCTAAGGTTTAGTCTCATCATTTTGAAGCGTGCAGGATCCATTGTTGTGTATATTTTATTCATAAAAGTGGAAACTTTTTTCTGTGCGTCCAGCTGCCCGTTTATGACAAGTGCAGATATGTCGGAAATGTGAAGATACCTTGGGGGAATGAGAGGCGGCTTAAATGAAAGCGCTGGTAGAGGTAGCGGGGGTAGTGGGTGGTTTCGTGAGGTGAGGGTGTAATTGGGGTTCTAGACATGAATGTTGGTATAATATGGTCGTTCGTTGAAGGCCGGTCGAGAAACCTTGGATTTTGGAAGCAGAGCGCCAGCTTTGGGAATATCGAGTTGAGAAAAGTAATGATTGGACATGAGCCCATGGATGAGGAAACAAGATATGATATTTTCGTTGGAAATGAATTACAATTTGGCAAGAACCATGTGGACTCAGGTTGACATGTTTTAATAGAGTCTTGGGTATGCATATCAGCAAAAAGTGAGTAGCATGAGCGTCGATAACGAGAAAATCATGATATTCCATATTATACTCAGAACTGTGCGCGAGATGGTCTGGACAATGTTGAAGTGGATGATTGAAATTATATTGTGTAGTAGTAGATCAATGAGCTCATTCATGAATTTTGGCATGACGATGGTTTTTCCAAGATTATACTTCTGGTCGAGAACAGCTTATGCCGCTCAGTAGGTATTCAGAGGACGATCAGATGGAAACAGACGTTCTGTGTAAATTCAGGCAACGTTGATGGCTATTTATTGGTTCAAAAAGAGATGTTTAAATACTTCAGTTTCAGTTGAGTTAGGGAATCAATTACATAATCCGTGTCGGCGGCGGCGGCTAATATTCTATCTGGTATATTCACCGCTCTGAGAGGGTGATTTTTGTACAGAAAATTTTGGATGTGGTGAAATATTCAGATCTTGCCATTCTGGTGAGGAAACCAGAAAGTGTCAAGTTTCGTTGAGCCTTATCTGGACGCGTAAATTGAAATAATGAAAATATTCCCCAACGGAGTCGCTTGTACCGGCAGCATACTTGGGGCTTTATTGAACCTAGTGTGAGGTGCCAGGTATACAATTTGTGTGGGTATTCACCTAGTTGTTCATACTGCTTATCCTTTCACGTGATTTGAACGCAAATTAGTAAGGAATCTAAAGGATGTTTAACTAGAAGAGAAAGATCACCCTCTCTTAGAGACGATACGGAAGTGCGCAAAAAGCTCTTTGAACACACGATGTTTTACTATTTGCTGGACTAGCTTAAATTTGTTCTGTATATTAGTTTCCCTAAATAAAACTTGTGCGCCGGTGTGCTCCTCGACAATGCTTTGAGCTAATCACAGGTAAATAATGGGTTTCGTCAAAAAATGAGATCATCGGCCATATATATCACAGTCACTCGAAAATTATATTACCAACTGGTGGTGCTAACGAAGAGACGGCAAGAATATGCAGAGTTAGAGAGGAGAAGATGTGCCTAGCACTCTTAAGAAGTGAAGAAATATTTTAAAACAAAAAATCCGTGGCATACTAAAGACTTCAATAGGGCAATCTGTGCTTGAATACAAACTTTGAAACGTAAAAGTCACATTATAATCAGCCAGGAAAACAGCCCTGGATGGAATATTCATAAGTTGGGAACTTTGAAAACCCAACAGTTGTTCGAAATATTCGCTCCGACACAGGTCCAACAGCCTATTAACGTACAAAGGCAGCACTGTAACAAACAGCCCCTCTAATAGGCTTTTCTAAAACATAATATTCTTCGAAGTACTGGCTGCGACATATACCCAGCAATCTATTCAAGTACAGAGGTAAGGTTGGGCCCAGTAGTCCTTAGTTATAGGTAGAAGCCATAGTTTATGTGAAAGGGTTTCAATTAGGAATTATAACCAACAATATAGCTTATAATTTCTGAGCATATCCCAAAAGAAATGTAAAAGTTTCGCTGCAGGGTAAATACAAAATAACCATCGAGCGAAAAAATAGTTAAAGGACCCAAATGAACTGTGGAAATATTACAAAAGCTCTGCATTCGAAGATACTGAAACGTTACCCACGACTATAGACAAATAGAAAATATGGAAAATGCCAAACTTATTAAAATATTAGGTAAAATTACCATAACAAGAGAATAACCAAGATACCGTCTAACTTGAAGAAAAACGTTCGAATATACTCAAAAAACCTTTTTTGGGAAAATGGAGTGTGAAGGTATACTTATAGGGAAGAGTTCAACTTTTGGCATGTCACATGTCACAAACCTTCTCCCTCATAATAAAAAGAAATACCAGAATTCAATGATATCAAGACCAATTTTCAACACGAAGTGACAAAAATTGAGAACAGATACAACGCTGTCCGAATACTCAGTGTTTTCTGATGTTAAGCAGATATACGTAAAATTATTTCTTGATAGGGGTTTTAATCGTGATCGGTGCCTGTTTAGGACTGACATTGAAAATAGCGTATCTAGTTTCTATGTTCAGTAACTTTGAATGAATACATATATACAATAAAATGACGCTTCTTTGTCACAAGGTTCTGCATGAAAATCTCCAAAGGGAGCTTTCTTGTCAAATTGAATTTCTTAGAACACGACTAGAGGCCCAAATCCTATTAATGTGTGAAGTAAAATTCGATGACTTCTCGTTCGTTATTCCTTCGGAATACAGATGCTTGTTTTTGTTCACTCTAAATCTATTGATTTCTTTTTAGCTCTTTCGTACACCCCGGTCGTCGCTAACAAAAGCGACGAAAGAGGAAGCGTCAAGGCTGTTCTTTTTATAAATTGATTTCCGTTATCCATTGTACTAGAAATATATATCATATAAGTCGATTTAGTTATTATTATTGGCGTTTCTTTGCTACAAGGATATGAAGAGACAAAGCTGAAACACAAAAATTCGAGGATGTGTTCCAGAAGCAAATTAGAGCAAAGTGTGTATAAAGGGTCTCCATTTATAAAGGATATTTGAACCACTAGAAAATTCAAACGATTAAGTAAACTACCCATCTTTCCCCTCAACGTGAAAAGGGAAGAAACTCTTTTTCACCATATTGAAGACATATGCGTTCAACTAAAGGATTAATGAAGGCTATTGGGCTGCGAAAGGTCCTGAGTTTCAAATTTGGTGCTTTAAAGTCTATCCAAGCTCAATTAAGTCCTTTTCAAGGGTATCGTTCGAACCCATCAGAAAAAATAACGCTCTGAAGATATGCATATCGAAATATTTGAGCATTCTGGCCTTGGAGTTACTCATAAGGGCATTTATGTTAGAGGTAAAGTTAAAAATTATTTGAAGATAACGCGGCGTAATAAATTTGTGTGCTCCCAATAAACGAAAAAAAGAGTAATATGTGGAAGTTCTGAATCCCCTTTACCACATACAAATGATCAGTGTTGAGCTATATTTACCCCTGCTTGAAGATTTTCACGGACTTCAATGAATAGTTCCGTGCCGTGTAGAGGTTTCGGAAGCACGAAAGAGCATTCTATGGTTGATTTTCGGAGAAATAGGACGTCCATTTATGCACAGAGACATGCTCTAGAAGTAAAGCTACATTTAAGTTCAAGGTTCTCTGCAGCATTGAGTGGGAATAAGAGGCGTTAGGCGTCGTGAGATTTTGTTGGAGCTTACATTCTAGTTGGATCAAAATATGAGTATGACTTTGTCCCAACGGACTACACATCAGGCTTTGTGGTTTCGCATCGGTTTCTTTGAAAAGTGAAAAGTAAGAACTTTTTTTCGTGCTTCAGTCTAAAGGACAAAGTCCAAGTAGATTGTGAATGTTATTGGTAGTTGGACTAGGTTTCAGGTACTACTCTTGACGATTGCGCTTAATTCTGTCTAATTCTGCGGCCTAGTCTGTCTCAATGCACTTCTTTCCAGAAAATCGTGGTGGCGGAAAACCTCTGAGCATTTTCTGAGATACTACATCAGATAGTTCTATTTTGATAGCGGTAGTAAATACCAAACCCAGCCGTTCCGCTTCATATCTTCTACATGAATTCGTTCCCGTGCTTGATTATCTTTAAGTGTGTCGATTTATATTTGACTAATGGAGTTTAAGTCCATTAATGAAGGATTTTCTGCAGCTCCGTAGACTTTGTGGTGTGAAATTCTCTTGAAAGTGAGAATATATTTCATGCGGAGATATACATATTAAGAATATTTAGAAGTCTCCGTATGTCGAGTAAACAGCCAAATAATGAACTCAAAAGTAATTTTTTTTGCGTTGCTGCCTTAAAAGCGTTATAGGTACTATTGAACTTCTTTTTATAACTCATTAATGTCTGATAAGTCAATTCTGGTGCCTGGACTCCATTATAGATGTGAGTTATGTTGCATATTCTTTCATATAGTGCTTGTTTTCGAAGGAAATTAGAACGGATAATATATTTTTCCAGAGTGAGTTCGGAAGCTTTCTTGTCATCAACAGCACCCCTGTGCGATTTAAATACTCATTGATTAGTTTCATGGCCGTGAAACACTACTTTCAGGTGCGTAAGACGGAGAATAGTGTAGACTTATTCAACTCAAGTGCTCGGTATATTGCATCTATCCCTACTGATATTACCCTTGCGATCGGGCTTAACATTTTGCAATCGAAGCTGGACACTGAACTCTGTTTCGGATCTATTTAGATACCATTTACGTGATCCATGTTACTCATCTTTTGTCCTCAGTATGATAAAAATAGGACGCCATGACAGAGTTTAATGCTGAGCTCGAGATTTTTCCCTCCAGATTCTGCTAATCTATCCTGTTTCGCGCTTTCTTTCTATTGATTTTCCATTTATGTCTGTGACGAAAGAATAAATTACTCTACGACTCAGTGAAATCAGTGAGTGTGAGGATGAAAACTGGGCTCTTTAAACCAACGGTGAGGATATTTGAGGAGTATTTATTTGCGTGTAAGAAGTGAATTACCATAATGCTGTTCACCTGGATTACTTTCTACTTACCAATGAACTTCGGACGGTCTTGGTGAGGCTTCGGTGTTTATCAAAGTGTTTCAAAATTATGTAATAGAGGTCCTTGGGAAGCAAAACTGGAGAGTGTATGCTCGCTCGCCTTGGGGCAAGTGTCGCGCATTTTGCGCTATGCGAAAACGCTTGCTTAGATATCAGCCCATTTAATTACAGTCACCACTGTAATATTATATTTGATGATCTCGAGATCATTTGCTTTAGACATCTCGTTCTTGACTCAGACTCTCCCGAAACCGGAGGCATCGATCATCTACCACTGTGGACTTCTAAGTAAACTCAAGTTCTGGATTGTGCGGAGGAACCTGTCTGTTAGACGGGAGGTTTAGCAGAGTGACGCTATTTGAGAGAAGGCGTCAGAACACCCGGAAGATTTAGAGGAGTCGTGGCGGAAGGATCGTTCGCAGAATAACCAAAAATCAGCATTTACATCTACCCCTGTGATCGTTTTATTCTCATCGTAACTGGCAATCCGAAACTTATTGGTGTCGGATGGCCACTGGCATCCACTGAGTGCATGCGGTCAGGTAAGTAGCAGTCATAGTCAGAATTTCCACATCGCTGTTCTGACATGTCGTGATTGGGATCTGTGGGACTTGGGGTTAGAGCACTACTCTCGATGGCGTGTGATTTCGTGATCAATGATTTTATTTGAGACATAATGTTACTTGTATACATTATCGAATGCAATACATTCAGATCATTCATATATACAGTTAAACTAGTACAGAAAAGTAGTCAGGATGTCAGAATCCTCCATTTCCCACAATCTCCTTAGATAAACAGTCTGCTGATACAGCTACGTAGCAAGTGAACCACTTGAACAACGCCTTGCTTGGAAAGCATCTGAATAGCTCCTTGTAAATAATTGTATCAAGAACACAGCACAGTCGGATCTTAACGAAGGAGATAGCGGCCTGAACAATGAACAAGCACTATTACTTCAACTAGGAGGGTAGTTCTTCAAACCCTAATTAAATTTCAAATATTTATATATTCATGGGTCTGTATAGCAAGAGATAAATGTAGCTCCTTGACGAATTTAAAATTATTTCAGGAGCGAAAGTGATAGATTTTAAGAGCGTGACTGAATCAAAACACATGCGGATGATAACTCTCAATTCCATCTATATGACTTTCCCTCATCCAAACAACCACTTTGTAACCTAGAAACGGTGCGCCGCAACGTTTATAAAAGTGGTTGTTGTCATCTTAACGTATCCTCCACTTCCCTCCCTTTTTGTCACGAGAACATTACACACTTCATTTTTATGCCGGGCTCTCTCTACAAACGAACACTAAATGCAATGGCTGATGGTTCTACTATGTAGAACTTTCTTTCTTAGAGTTAACACATTCTGATGAGCTGTTGGAAATTTGGGGTGTTTTTATTGTTGGAAGACATATTCAATATATCCTAAAGTTTTCCAGATAACTACAATCGACTGATGAGCTTGAAGCAGAAGCTCTTCCAGACGATAAAACGCCATTTTCACTGCAAAACCATCCAATAATATCCTAGTCAGCAGGTTGGGGATGTCAAAATCTGCGCAGAAAATTATAAACGAAGAAAAAGCCTTAGAAAAGATAGTTGGTACAATTGAAAATCTCTTTGTTACATAATAACTCATACTTTTGGATTAATTAGAGTAATTTAGATATTCGTCTTTCTTATGCTCAGTAAAGAAAGGATTGAAAGCCGGAACTATTTTCAGTTCGGTCTATGGGATAACTTTCTTTTTCCCAACTTTTTACTTCATTGACGACCCATGAGAAATATTGCTGATTTTTTCGTTATACAGCCAAATTTAGCTCGGTTTCAGCCTCATTTCGTCCGAAATTTTAACAAGCATCAATAATAATGTATCCGCAAAACAAATTCTTCTGATGTTTTCCAGATGTTTTTTTCATATATCAATTCAAGTAAATATCTTTTGAGAAAATTAGAAACTGTAGATGTACGTGAGAGTAACGGAATTTTAAATAATTTGATATGTGCTGAACATAGCAATGAATGTGTAATTCTAAATTCATTACACTGCCTCTTAGATATTTTTGGTACACTTTTATTAAATACGCATCATTAATTGTAAGAAGTATTGTTATAAGCTTACGTATTGCTCATTGTATATATTACCTACGATGACCTTTATGGTAAGTTCGAATAAATATTAAGACTTCTAAGCTAGTGGGACTGAGTTTGGAAAAACGCTTCCTTTGCGAGTTGGTTTTCTGCAGGCACTTCTCCACCTTAATTTGCAACAAAATATAAACTAGGTCAGCATTTGCATTATTTTTGTAAAACACAATAAAGTAAAAGATTTAGTTTCGTTGGCCTCAATTTCCGAAAATTCGATTTCTTTTCCTCAAAAAAATTTTGCAAAAATGAAACGTTATTACTTTACTTGTCAAAAATTAATTTCTCTCCAACTGAAACTATTTTCAAATCCTTAACTATTATCTGAAGACAACTTGATTTCTGTTCAAACAACTATATTTAGTCCTCAATTGGAATAAAAAATTTTATAAATTGGGTCATATGTCAATATTGGAACATCGAAATTAGAATTATTCGACAGTCAAAACTTTAAAATGATCCTGAAATTATTTGCACTATTCCGGCTAGTAACAATTAGTTAGAATTTTTATAATTTTAACTGTTTCAATACGTGTCGATAATAAAACGTATTGAAGTTTTGCTTAATATTTTTCTCATTCATTAATAGCTTATTAAAATTGGTGAACTATGCTGTGCTATAAAGTTTAAAAATGTTCAATTTGTGACCTGTAAATGACTGCTTTTGTTTATTATTTTAAAAAATAATGTCTTTTTCTTTGCTATTAGGCTTCCAGTATTTCTTTGTGCTGATTAATGTTCTCAGCAGAACTGTTTCTTCAAATAACAGGTATAATTTTCGGTGTGAATTATTCAGGTTTAACGGTGAACAATCACAGTTGCAGAGGCATATTTGAGGATGCTTTTCCAATTATCAAGGTAATTGTTTGTGAAATGCTGCAAGTAAAAAATGTGCCGAAAAGTACGCACTACTTGCGCATTGTATATGCAGTGCAATTTTTGAAGATTTACTACACCGAAAATGTGAATATGCCATTGTGAGGGAGTTAAGAGAATAATTTCGAAAATTACACTAACGTTTGTTCCACTAATATCAGGAGCATCTGCGGTAGGTGCGTTATTTTTCTTCATTTTCAAGTGTATTAATTCTCCTGAAATTTAAAATTCTATTTCTTGGAGTACACTTAATATGTAAGTCTAATGTATGTAATATGTATTGTTCCTCCGTAGTTGGTGTGTACCTCCAATCAATGAGTCCTTTCGCTTTATTCCAGACAGTACTCCCCAGAACTCCATAGCAAGGGTGCTCTTTATGAAACAGATCTGAGCTTACGTTGCAGTAATATGTTGTGGTGTCACAGCCTTTTTTAATATGGCCTTTTTCCGACTGTTTTAATTAAGGAAAATTATTTATTTACTTTAATGCGAACGAATTCGTTATTCTTGAGAATGGCTACTCAAAATCACCAATGAATTGTGCAGGGTACTTGGAAAAAATCAAGGAGGTGATATTCTGTTATTTGAGCAAGGTATAAGTCTTTAAAACGAAAGAATTACTAATTTTAATACTGTTCATGCAGTTTTTAGTCATAAATTGGACATACATGGCGCCATTTTTCGCGCTTTGGTGCACCTGACGGCACTTACATTTGGTTATATTGATCCTTTAGTTGATGCTCAGAATAAATGCTTTGACACCCTCGACTAAATTGTTATGACTGTGCATGGTTGATAATCAGGATAGTTTGAAAAAAATGGCCATGTTTATGCATATCCATTTTTTCGCAACCTCATGCAGAATTATTTCATTTTAGCACATTAAACGAAAAAGATAAAGCAGAAAAACCAGCTCGGCATGATATAAAAACTCAAATACGTGGCGTACATCACAGCCAGTAATGTTTCTCAAATAACAGGAATAGTACCTTTTCTGCTCTGAAGGTCTACCCAATACAATCAGATGACAGAGAACTTAGCTCAGGAGATTTCAAGGGATGTAAAATTGTAGCCATAACATTAGAAATATAAATGTCAGAGTGGAGATCGGGTTTAAAAAAAGCACGATGGGTTGACTGCTGATGACTCATTATTGTCGCTGCGGTTCCAGGGACTGTCTTGGTAGCAGAAAATTGCTTGCTCTGAAAAATACGAAAATAAGAACCCCTTGGCAAAGAGAAAGATTTCCTCTGCAAAATAATATACAGAAGCAAAACAAAAGCAAGATAAAGGGAGAATTTTAAGCAAAAAAATACAAACAAATACTACGTATCAATAATTGATTACCTAAGACTTTCTTCATTTCCTTTACAATTTCTTAGTACACACAAAGTTTTCTCCATTTGTTCAATTTCATGGAATTGAATCCATTCATATTAAGCTTTAAGTAATCCGAAATAAATGTGCTCATGTAAAATTTACAGAGAAGATACTCTTCAAAAGATAACGGGCCTGAAAGGGTTTGAATTTATTTTCTCTTTTCAGTTAAATGTTTCAGTTCTTTACTCATGATATACTAATTCTCATATTTTTTACCAGCATTCGCGATGTTTCAATTATTTACTCTTAAATACCACTTCTCATACTTATTTGCCAAGCTTTGCGACTTAAATGCACAACTTGCAATGTGATGTTATTTTCCTTAATAAACCTAGATCTTTATCAGTGGTTTAAGGCGATCATGGTCATATAGAACGGAAACAATATCTTAATGTGTAATGAAACCTTTGATTGATATATCCAAATAGTCTCATATAAAGTTTCATCTGTCATTCTCGGATTTATCATTTTTGTTTAATATTTGAGCATAACTAGCATTTCAAAGTCATTCGCCCGCCATACAGGCATCATTTTTCACGTATTTGTGACCAAAAGAAATATTTTGCAAAATGCGAGAAAAAAGGTTCAATGGAGGAGATCAGGATAGAAATTGATATGCAGAAACTATCAGTAATATAACGGTAATCGTACATTTGCCAAGGAAACGAATAATTCCAGATCGGTTAGATATGATTAACATTAGCAACAAAATTTCCTGCCTCTATTAACAATATATAACTTGCTGTCAAGTAATTTGTCCATAAGAATGAGACGTAACGAAAAGTTCTTAGGGTTTAGAGTGTAGATTTAATGAAAATTAAGCGATAAATGTATAGAAATTGTTCTTATCAACTATATTTCACCATCAAATTCGCTGTAGTTAGTTCAAAGCTTTGCCGGTAAGAAGTAACGGCGTTACGTAGTAATTAAGGGGATCTATATAATTAATAATTTCAACAGAACGACTATTAAATTAAGGGGAGGCTGTATTACATCCTCATTGTTCATACTTACATATTCAAGAATCTTCCGAATTTAATTTCTGTTAGTATGAAGAGGGGGCATATCAGCAATGATTTGTCCTCTATTGCCAGTAGAAAGGAAAAATATAGGTAGTAAAGCACTCTTCTTTTCTATTTTTCTAAGTCTTCAACTTGAGTAAGTAATTCTTCAAAAAGGTTTTTAATACTTTAAAATGATTTATTCTCCTTTCTTATGAGCATGAATAAGAGCTTATACCACGACATGATATTTAAGAAATATACTGTCGAATACATATCATCGTCATTTACAGAGTCTAGGAAATTATTCGACATCGTAACTGGTTTATAATGTTTAGATGATATTAGATTAATATTTAACACGATATATGTAATGTGAACATACTTTCAATAATAATTAAACATAAAACTCATCAATACTAATTTAATTATTATAAAAATATTTGTATACAATAAATATAAAGAGCATATATAATACTTTGTACCATCGAATTCATATGAGAATATTGATACCACTATTTTGTTTCTTCAGGATAATATTGATCAAATACAAAGTTCTCCAAGGCTAATTAAATGACATGATATCAATCATAAATCATATTTTAGCTTTTATACATTGTATCTGAATTATGACTGTTGGCGATAGTTTGCGTTACTGAAACCTTCTCTGCTGAATTTGAACATAAATTTGTTCACTACTTCCTTTCAAGTAAATAGTGAAAGTACCTCTAGGGTACAGTGAAAGCATCAGTGCAGTGTCCACCCTATGTATCGGATTTTTCCAATTTTCCTCTAAGACGGACACGTACACAATATCCACGATACTAGGTCTAACCAAAGGATTGCTAAAAAAGAAAGCTTGCACTACGGTAGTTCCTCGCCTTTGGGCCTTTACCCTTTACTACACGTAGCTGACCAAATATCAAGCTCATGAAGACATAATAAGCAAATTGACTTTTTAACCTTTCTCAATTATATCGTAGTAAAACTGAAGTGTATATGTTACTTTGAGCACAGTTTAATTACATAAAGATCCCCCTTAAAGCAATATTTCAATTCAATGAAGTATGGGCAATGCCTAGTGAACAATACAGTTCCATTTAAAGTTTTCTTATTCCTAAAGTAGTTTATAGCATTTTGATAGAGAAGCTACAATATTAGAAGTTGTCTACCTAGAAGCGAGAATATAATGAGAAATTTTGTCGTACTGAATCCTGACCTCACAAAGTGTGATCAATTGACGTTGACATTTGTTCAACACAAACTTCAGACTATTCGCTTTTTTAGGGGGCTATGTTTACAATGTTTATAATTTATGGATTATTTTAACAGGAAATATTATTTTTTAAGATTCATTGCACCGCAATAATTCATTCTGACAGCTCTGCGGGGTCGAACTTTCGTGTACTGAAGAATTTCATCAGATGTATCGTGTCGATGTACGCATACTGGAAAATCATCATACCGTTGCAGTTTCTATTTAACTTTTTGTGTATAAAGGACATAAACGAAACATTTCCAGTAAAATTCCAGGTTCTAAAAACAGAAAGAGGTGTGTTTTCTCAATTTTACCTACTCATTGAGAGATGGAGACATAACTTAAGTTATATAAAAGATCATAACAGCAAAAAAGAGCCCAAACAGTTAATAAATATGCATTGAAGCACTTTTTAATCTTCAAGTTACAACACAAGAGGGTATTAGAATACTCAATTTCAATGTTCTAAGTTGAACGTATACCAGCACGCTCAACCTAGTGATTCCAGTGGCACCCAATACCATGGATTAAAAAGTGTACACAATTCAGTGTACCAAAAACTGTAGACGTACGGATTTCAAACGAAACCCCTTAATATATTCGTTTCTCGAACCATGGATATATAATGTAAATATACATTCCAATAATTTCATTGCATCCGCTACTGTGAAGGGGACCAATTTTTTACCTGGAAGCACAATTTTGTGCGGAATGAATTGCGTGCAAATAATTTTGTTCAGATAAAGCCCATAATGTCAGAGCCGTGCGCTGGTGAATAAAAGACCCTCCCAGAGACCAAACCTAAAAGATAATTTCTTCCAGATGCCATGTTTCTTGAAAGAAGTGACATCTGCTTGCAAGTGACCGCGAACAATGACAATTTACTTATATAAAAAAGATTACACTAATTTGGAAATAAGTGGTTGCGTAGACAGCGTATGAGATTGAATGCAGTTGTTTGTGACGGATTCAACAAGATTTCACAGTGTAATCTACGGTGCAGAGAAGAGGTACAATATTCTGACAGAACAGCGTATCGTAATAAATATTTCTATAAGCAAGCGAAGTTAAGTTTAATGCAGGTAATAAAACTCTGATATTATTGTAGCGGGCAGAAAACTGACAGGGATTATATATCACCTGGATATACTCCTATTTATTAATAGCATTTTTTCATTCGCTAGCTCGAGATCCGTTGGCATACAGCGCAAGAAGCACACAAGTGACCTAAACTCGCTAGAGGGCAGTTCGCGTCGTCTACGTGATTTGGAGTACAGAAATCGTAAAAGGGAGCGAGCGGACCACGGGCATCGGGGTAGGCAAACAAAGGATGAGCGTTACTAGATCTCTCTTCTTTTATACCCGTCCACATTTTAGCCGACCAGTAGAAGTAAGATGAGTATTCAGAGGGAGCGGGAGAAAAGGAGGGCAGGAGAGGAATGGTTATAGCGGGGAAAGTTGGGGTGTTTTTATGATTTGAAAATAGTTTGGCCTGTGTTTAGAGCTGCACGGTACGGAAAACCCCGAAAAAAAACTGTTGGCACGAAGAAAGCCCAAAATCTGTTAGACGTTACGCACTAAAATACTACGACTCAGTACACTAGCCATGAAACCCGTAATGTGTGAAGCCTACCTGCTCGCGTTTTCAGTTGTTCGATTTGAACTATTAGTATGTACTGAGACGTCTTTCGTATTAACGCGGAATTAAGGAATCCAAAGAATGAGAGACGTCTTTACGTGGAGTAGCCGTTTGACCATAGAGTAACCGTTTGACCCTAACTGGTCGTGTGACGTAATGTAAACGCCCACTCGACGATAGTGCTCTGTACGCATTCATCGCATTGGACTGTACAGAATGCGATCGAAATTTATCATCATCCTACATTTAAATCCATGACCGAATGGGATGCGATTTTCGTCTTTTCCTGTAAATAATCACCGAGATTGATCTTAAAAGGGTACAAGCAATGTCTAAATTCTTATTTCGACAAGATTGCCTAATTTCACAATTGTCAATGAGCAGACGTGTTTCTTTGATTATAGAAATTTTTTTAATGGTTTAGAAAAGTGAACTCCAATATTTCGTAAGATTTAAAAGGATTTTCTTGCGAGAGATGTTCCGTTGGTCATCTGCAGATTCAGTCAGCTATGGCTGAAAAGTCATGCATTTCAAGTTACCTTCCAACGTATCAAAAACGTTTGAGAAAAATATCCGCTGCGGATGTTGTAACGATGTGTTTTAGACAGGGCCGAAATGAGATGTATTGGAACAATTCAAAAGGGTTTTTTACTTAAAATTCAGTCATTTTCAAAATCCTTTAGATGTTGGGGAAAAAATGAAAGACGTAAAGCTGGGCGAGTCGGAATTAAGTTCCTTAATTGCAAGGGAAAATCTCAAGCCTGGTACCGTGACAGTTTCTTTGACTTATCTTTTAGGTACTAATTCGAAAATAAACTATTTAGTAGTTGTTAATGCTCAAAAACGATTCACTACTTCAAAAGCCAAGTCTTGAGAGCCTTTCGGGATTAGTGATCAATATTCCCCTGAAAGTAAATAATTTTATCCATGAATTTCGAGCATGTTTGATTCCAGATTAAAATACTCTGCAGATAATACTTTGTGATTTTCTGATGAAGCATGAAGTTTAATTTTAAGAAGAAGGATCCAAACCTTCGTGTATGACCATTATATTTGGAGTATCCCCAAGGGATTGAGCAATGTCAGATACAAATACTGCTAAACATTCGGATCCCCTCTTAAAAAGGTTCTCCCCCAAATATGAAGCTTAAGTTTTTATTCGGCTCCAGTCGAGTTGATAGTATGCTCGATATAGAATTTTGTTTAATTTTAACCATATAAGTATGAATTTACTACGTCACCTTCAAAAACGCAAAAACTACCGCGATATGCAGTTATTAAACCATTGATTATTGCTTCATGAGAAGCAACAGGAGCAAAAAGTCCATTTGGATCGTTTTTGATCCATTCTTACCCCATGTCATCTTTAGAAAACCATCAGTAATTGTGATGGAAGAGGTTACTAGAAGCACATTTCAACGAACTTAACTCGGGCGGTGCAGAGAAATTTTAAATTTGCTCCTGGGCACAAATTCTTATACCCAGACCTCCATTAATGATGATCCTGCAATATCCTTAGAGAAAGATTCGGGAAATTTTCTCTTCAATTTCGACTACAACGAAATAGCCATGAACTAAAAGTGGTAAACAATTCAGTTGATCAATTTTATTGCTGTTACATGAACGCGAACGAGTCTTGACCGAAAATTGGAAGGCCTTGAAAGGGAATTCTTGTCCTAACTGTATAGAGAATGACATGAAAACTTCTAACACCCCCTCAGGTTAAAGGAACGATTAGAAACAATATTTTGCCCTACTCAGAGCATTCAACGTAAATGTAACTTTAAATTATTTCTTCGGTCTCTTTTCGTATGCAAGAAGTCCATTTCTGCTTTAGGCTGCGGCAATTCGGAAGACAAACCTAAACTTACAAAATTGGTAGACAGGATGCAGCGCTAGATAATCTACAAACCAAGATGGTATAACACGGAAAATGGTAACATTTTTCATATTTACATCATGCAACAAACTCTGTGAGTAATCCGCCATATGTTTTTTATTTTCTCCTATTTCTCGCCCCACTCCTCTACCGTCGCTTCAAAAATAGTACTGAATGGCAGCATACGCCTGCTCAAGTGGATTCCCTATCTCTGCGGATTTCGAAGCTCAAAGCAGATTCTCGATCACTGAAGCGGATAACTACTGTCGTAATTATCCAGCTCTTGCTAACCCTTGTGCTTCCAATCTCATCAAGTCTGTCTTCCACCGCGGACTAATCCCCACTTTCCCCAATAATTCCTCTAATAGCTCATTCACCATTCCTCTCTTCCACTTTGTGCTCCTCGTTAAACTTTTACACCAAATAATCTGGTCTAACATTCACACCTAATTACCTGCTGAAATACTTCCAAAGAATTCATGCTGAGTAGACAGACTACAAACTTGAGGCACAACATTAGCTTCCTCAGGATATTCACTGATGCCCTTTCAGGTACTGAAAAGGGCATCCGTGTATCATTTATAGAAGATATCATTTTTAAAAATCCCTTCCTTTCCATTCTAATCACACTAATTCATCAAATCGGCGTAATTCATTTTTCTTGCCACCGCAAAAAGATCTCCCCAATCGTAACTCGCGCCTCCTTAACATGTTATTCTCTAAAGGCCACGATTTGGAAACCCGTTTTCTATTATTCATGTCATCTAAGTGCAATTACAGGAATTTTTCCCAGCATAAGTTAAATGAAAAGTTTAATGAAAAAAATTTTCTATTAAAAATTTTTTATTACGAAAAAAATACTTAGAAACTAAAAGTAAAATATGCTACGATCCTAATATAACCTAAACTAAAGAACACTCGGTCAATTTCTCACATAATGTTGGGCAAAGTTTTGTGCAGTTTCTTTTCCCTCAGATATACCTAGATGATATGTTAATCTTTTCATCCTACTTTAATGAACACTTGGGACATCTTAGGTAAGTATTTCGAGCAATTTCACATGCTGTTTTGGCGCCAAAAATAATGAACTTCAGTTCCTCTGTTACTTCTGTGGGCCTTCGGTGCCCCGAAGTTGATTCGAATGTTGTTTTTGTTGACGATAAGAAGATATGAGATATGACAGAAGCACCTATATCTAATATAAAACTTACTACGTCCCTTCATTGGATTGGCAGGCTAATATAGATGTTTTACACGAAATTTTCCTGAGGTATTACCTACTCTACACGCAGAACCTTGTACAACAAAACACTTCCACCGGACGGAAGAAAGGAAATCTCCATTCGATGGGAAACTTTAACTTTCCATCAAGTGAAGCGAGAAAAACTTCCATATACGATAGAAATATCTTCCGTCGAACAGCTAAAATAGTTCGAGAAATACAACAAATCATGTCGCGTGGTAGAATAATAAGAATGGTCCACATTGATACAGGAAGCTGGCACCTCCGTACTACAAAAAAGTTTTCCTTAGATCGCTACTGGTGGCCTTGTGACTAGCGCTAAATTCACTAATTTGTCAAAAGCTGCCCAGGATGTCTGGGGTCAAAGTCTCTGGTCCCTTACGAGACCACTCTTTATGTGCCCGTGAAAACTTTATTTGACACTTACTATATCCACCTCTCTGGTCCCTCTCCTCCCAAAATAGGATAAACCCCGTTTTCTTTCAATAGATGTGGAACATCTCAGGGATATACATTTGCCACCGCAAGAGGACCGATTATTCAAAAGCTACACCAGGGAGATTCCTGTACTATCTTCATGACTTTCTCTCTTCATAACAGACTTTCCGTCCGATACCATATTTGTAGCGTCTATGGCCACTATTGAAACCCTAAATTCGGTCCTTGCATTTACTTTGTCCCCACTTTTTTCCCCAGCTAATGTTTTTCTGTAGCGAATACTTTTTTCTTTACTTTATTCCCACAGATAACTTTCCAATACCTAGTCTACCACAAAGAGAAAAACATTTTTCTCTCCCAAGGTTTTTTCGAAAGCGGTTTCCTTCATGTTTTGACTCTCTGCAGAATGGAAAAAGGCGCCAATTGGCCATCTGAACCCCCCTTCCCATCGTTGGTCTTAAAGTTTTTTCCTAATGGGAAAGATAAGGTTAGAATATTCCATTGCCAAGACGGAGACTTTTTTGTAATATTTCGGGTACGGTACGCGACTGGACATTTCGGGGCTCGCTTGAGGAGATTAGTTGTTTGGAAAAAAAGAAGGTTACAAGATTGACAAAGAAGTCTATGAGGTCGAGTGAAATCCCTGTCTAGTCACTTGGACCTACAGAAGCGAGTAGCTGAGCTATCTCGCTATTATTACAGGGAAGCAACCACAATAACCCAAAAATAGCGTTTTTTGTTGAATCTGTCCTTTCCGTACGGCCTCTCTGTGTTTCAAGCGACTAATTTATGTCATCTAAGTCAAGAACTGCTTCAATAGCTTGGCAAATGACATCTTTGATATTTTCTAGAGCCGCAAGGTTAACCATGATCCCTTATTATATTATTCGTAGCTCCTTGACTGCTCCCTGAGTAAAACTTCCGTCGTGATGGTATAGTAGTAAACTTTTAAAGCCACCTTATCCAAGTCAGTGAGAAGAAACTTCATTTCTTTTCCTCATTTTTTCCATCCATGAATAATAACCATCTCACATCGCTGTATCATTAATAATATGGAAAGATAGTTAAGAGCTCGATCCCTCGCAGAAATTTTGAGCATATTTCTTCAAGAATACCCCGGGGGCAGTAGTAACTGCAAGCACTGCAACCCTTCACTTTGTTTTTTTAATTAACCCTTTTTGCTTGTTCTTTTTTTTTTTTTCTTTGTCTCTAGCAATAATCCGATATTCTCAGGTACTTAAAAGGAATTTTATCGCCTCATTTTTCGGTTATGAATTAAAGTTTCGTACGATTCTTGTTGCTGTGGTGGTGTGTCTGTAGACGGCATTCCTGAGGCAAGGTGCAACCACAGGATGGGGACCGTGAAGCTTTCTTACTTTCCTGCAGCCGTAGTACTATCTTTCTCTGTGTTCCATCCATATTTTGAATCTCTCGCCGGTCTGAGCTGATAAAATCTATGTAGAGGATGCGAAGATAAATAATCCTCCTCGTTATGTTCCCCTCTCCCATTTCATGGCTGTTATCGATATTTCAATCAGTAGTACAAGAGAGTTCGATCTGGGCTTAAGGTCTAGAAGAAGAGGCAGTGGAAGAGGACTCAAAATCGTTTATTCCAAGTCCTAACGGCAGCTTCGAGAGACCTGATGCTTGTGAAGAGGAAACAACCCGAACAGAACTTGTCGTGCTCAGATTATTCAATCCCCTCTTCCGCCTCGTCGATAATGAGATGATTTCTTGGTATCTCGTTAAATTACAAGTTCCCCTACTACAATTTTCCTCTATTAATTTAGAAGACTGACACCCGGAAACTTTATACGCCTCAAAAACCATAGCCAATTATTCCGCAGAAATGCTGCCAACAATAAAAAGTAGTCCGGTCACGTCAGCTACCTATCCAACTACAAGCAAATCTATGCCTCCTTAAGTACGTAACCTGCCTATCCAGGGTACGTAAGCCACCCTGCCGCACCAGATAATCTAATCATCACAACAACCAAAAAAACCCTACAGTCCCCTGGCCCCCTCTGGTAGCCATCCAGTTCTCAGTCGCCGTCAATCCTGAGAGCAACGAATTGGCTCCGCCGCACTTCAAGAGCCCTAAACTTCATTTCCTTTGGAAAATTATATACAATCACGTCAAGTCCATTCATTTATAGTGCATATTTCGTTGGCGGCCGGTATTACATCTGAAACTAGAGGCATCGCAGGCAATTAATCTTCAAATACTGATGAATTTATGAATTAATAACGAAAGAAAACTCCAATTGAAACCTCTTTTGAATTTGTTGGACCCTATTTACTATCCATTGACCCAGATGGTGCATTTATTCGATCGCAAGCGGAAAGCGGCGCAAATTTTTAAGATGTGATAAGGATGTAGACTAGAGGCTTTTCGTGCTGTCGGAGGCTGAGTATGCGAAAAAAAGCAGCGCGGAAAGTACTGTTAAGCAACTCCCTCTGCAAGGATAAACTTATCTCATTGAAAATTACTGGCGCATGAAATAAAAACCTGCCAACGGAGCGTGATATCATTGCTTAAAAACTGAAGAACCGAATTATCTTCTCGACGAAACATTTTTCGTGATATGCTTTACAGGATGTTGAGAAAGCACGGTGTAGCTAGCAATAATAGATTTTTAAGGAAACTTTTTTGAAATTTGTCAAGCTTACAGCCGGAAACGCGTTTTTGGAAAGGGTCGTAGATGAGTTCCAAGTAATTAGGTAGGGCTGAGTGAATGTGGGCCTGACTTTACCATCCAACGGAGATGTGACAGTATGTGTTTGTAAACCTGATTTAGAGGCGAACAAATATTGGCATCTGCTGCATGTGATAGCGAACGTCCGACTGACTGCTGCCCACAAGCACCTAATGCAACTCAGGTCAAGGAGAAACTGGAGACATAACACATTAAAAATTGGAAAGAGCACTTTGACCCATTACTTAATGACAACAGCTAATATACAGACCTGATTGGAATCTACAGCGGCGGTATTACATCAAGCTATATTGAATGGCTAGATCTCAAGCACCATGAAAACGACAGAGAAGGTGGTGTGTTAAAATTTAAGTTTTCGTAGTTCAAGAGCTTTTATGAAATATACATTTAAGAGTTCAAAGCTAGTGAAAACGGATACAGTGAGTCAATTTTACACTGTGGAGCGATTGAATCATACATTCACAATTCGCACTGTTTTCAAACCCGGTACCCATTTCTTGAAACGTTGGCAGCCAGTTATATGCAGAGTAATGCGCGAAAAGAAGATATTTTTGTGTAACTCTCTTTTTCGTATTGATTATCTGAGTCGACACAGAAAAAATCACAAGCACAAGAAACAGAATTTCAGTATTTTGGTCATTTAGTGGCTTCCATGCACTTTGAAAACACTAAATACAGAAACGGCTGGTCACAGAAAGAGCAAAGAGGGATAAGGAATGGTTCGAAGCAGTATATTCGAAAATAAAAATCACTGTAGCTCCTTGTTTTCCGCAACAGAGCGGACAAAAATGTGCTGATAGCGGTAAATGTTGCACAGAGAAGTAGAACTACATTGATATTCTTAATATTTCATAGAATAGTGTGTGAAAAACAGTAGAATGAACCTCACATTTATCAGCGCTCTAAACAAATACCGAGCGGCAACATCAAGGTCTTTTCACACTGTTCATCTGAATCCAGTTTCAATTTGCAACCGCTTTATATCAACCATTATTTCGCAACAGTATGCAGCACTAATTTACAGGAAACAAATGGAAGCATAAACACGAATGAACAATGTTCTATTCAGGCAAGAAGCCTAACATAAAATTATACTTTCGCTTTCATCTATATGTCGCGGATTCACAGTGATGGCAAAGACACATCATTCTTTGTTCGCAAATAGGTTCTAAACCCCGCTCCTTTACGTCCACGAGGGCCAGGTAACTCCAGTTTTCACTTATATTGGAGCCTCTTCTACCACCCTCTCTTTGCTTTCCTCAGCAGCAGCATCCCTCGTATCCGACCCGCTTAACAATATTTCGTGTCCCTAGACTTAAAAAATGGGCCAACTGAACCGGAGGTACTCTTAAAAAGACCTAGGCCTATACATCACACCTAATATCAGGCGTTACATGAAGCCGCAGCCGGACATATCTGGTAACATACCATCTGAGGCTACTCCCTCTCTCTAAAACACATCGGAGGTATCAATGAGAATCCAATACCGACCCGGAGTTATCGGCCGTGTCACCCAAGGCCTCAGTGTCCCAGCAGATATCACGGATGGCAATACACTTAGGGCCCACAAAAGCCAAATTTGTAACGCCCTTTGCCTAACTCTAATCCAGGAATTATCTTTAAGGTAGTGGATTGGTCATCCCCTTTCACAAGTGAATAAATTTTTTTACATGCCGACATGGATGTATGCAGCCAAGCCTGAATAGCTTCTCTGCAGTTCACTTTCGTAATTGGGACTATTCCCTGGGTCTATTTCTACCTTTCTCGAATTATTAGGCGGTGTGGAAAAAAATCTGTAGATGGACCACCGGTTGCCCCTGCACTCTGTTGTCCTCCACAGTGTCCACAGCGAAGAGATTGATAGTGTTTGGGTAGTACATAATGAATTTTTCAGCTAGAAAGCCTCGAGAATAATCAGATTTCCCTTTGATAAATTGACACGAACGGATGACCAAAGTGTGCTGAACTCAGAGACCAAAATACTGAATGTCTGTTCGACAGCGATCCGACAAGGACGAAAGGCATTAATTGAAAACTTTTCAGTCGTGGGATAGTATCCTTCCTCCACAGGGTTTGAAAATGTGTTTTAATCTATTTCCACAGTAGTCTATGAAAATGTTGCTCCTACTTAGTTATACATCTTCTGCAGCAATAATTTTCCACTCCAGTAAGGGATTAGATGTACCAAAATCATGCAGTTTAGGATATATAAGTGCATTATAATCACGTGCTGGCCCTTCATTTCTTGTACAATAAAACATCAAGTTTCAAAATGCACCACCTGTAGCCTGCACTAAATTGGCAAAAAAACTCCTTCCTGTTTTAACAATGTCTTGTCCATGCTCTGTCGGATGCTCTGGATCTCAAACTCAATTTCGAGCAATGCAGCCACTAAGAAGTAATGAATAATTCCATTTCTTGCATACGCGATCTGCTTCCGGTCAACACGCGTCGTCGGAATGAGCAAAACTGTTGGATTTAGATTTTGTTCAATGCATCTAGTTTTTAATTGACTATTTATTAATTTTTTTGCTGTTTCTATATCATAATTCCAACTCGCGTCTAGATATCTTGCCCCTGCAATTTTATTTAATGTAATGCGAAGCATGACTTTTTCTGATAGTTTGTATCCTCATCCTGTTCCCTTCGAACGTTCCACATCAACCTAAGGTATCAAAATATGCATAAATTATCAAATTAGTACTTTGCTGCACAATAGTATTTCTTATATTGCGATTCTGCAGTAGAGCGAACCAAAGTTTAAACATCAAATGACTCTCGGAATTTGACACATCAATTTGACCTTCCGCCTTGTCCATGAATCTCAACTTTAGCAATGGTTGATGTCAAAACAATGGATTCTATTTGGAAAAGCCCCAACCGCTGCTGCTTCTTTCTCAATAAAGCAGAGCTAGCTTTGATGTTGCCCAATATTGTTTTGTGCCTGGAAATGTTGAAATGTTTGAGCGGAGGGATGTTTTCTGGAATACCTTATGATGAATTTTTTACAGGTGTGAACATTATTATCTAGCGACCCAGGGGAACAGGTAGGATACATTATAGTGTTCCTAGAATCCCACACTGTAACTGCTACTTGGTTCCAACCGATACTTGCCCATTTTTGTCAGATCTCATACTATGATTTCATAGTGAGAAAACTTGAAACGGTGTATAACTTTTAGTTTCATGTTTTCATTAATTCAATATTTAAATTAGTCGTAGAACACTCCCAATCTGCGTTAATATTGCTTTTTTGCCCAGAGAGTTGTGCACAAATACACTGGACTGCAATTTGGGAAGCACAAATCATCGTACCTGTAGTACGCAATGTCTTAGAAAGAGGGAGCGAAGAAGAGAAGTCACTGTGAAGGGGCACAAGATCCCCCACAATGCCGATGCAGTCCTATATTTGGTGTGATTTTTTTTCAGATTGCCGTAAACAATAAACACACAGGTAGGTAAATAGGTAGCCTTCTTGACTTTTCTTCCCTTCCTTCTTCTCCTCGTCTCTAATATGCAAAGGATATTGCCTTGCATAACCGTTTGCCTTGCGGTAGGGAGTAGAAACAGGTAGGTATGTACAGTACTGTACAGTGGTGGACAAAAATGCATGAATAACATAGATTATAAACAATTAGCTAAAATGAAACAGCTAATGCGCTTTTGAAGACGTTTCTAAATTTATACAAACGTGGGAAATACGATACAGAAGTCAGATTTATATTTTTATTAATATTTTGAAGTTATTCGTTTCTATTCCATCCGGAGCGGACAAAAGTATAAATAAAAATAGCTAACTGGATGCGTTTGGCGCAAAACAGGGAAACCCAATGCAAAATATAGGTCATATGTTTTGCTGAAGACGTTTCTTAGCAAGATTGGATGTATCGACCGACTGGCGAACCAAATAATTCAGCCGTACGACATGCCGCAAGGCAGGGATTATCAGAAAAAGAGAAGGGCCTAATTTTGGCATATTCCTACGGAGCAATGTCGCTGGAGGAAATCCTTGGACCCTCCAAAGGAGTGCGACAGTAGTTTGCAACTTTTTGCGGCTTGGAGACCAATATGGGAGGCGCTTCTCTCCAGAACTGCCAAAGCGATTCAGCGATGAAGACAAGCACCGTATTCTTCCAGAGAAAAACTCGACAGGTAGCTGAACGTAACCAATTTGTAAGTCCCTCCAATTGAATTTGAACCCTCGCACCTGGCGTCGTGAGCTCAACAAGTACCCGTTTATGACTTTAAAAAGGTTTTTTCCACTCCCGCAATTAAACCGAGGCAGAAAAATGGCCGCGAGAATTGTGCACTTGAAAAACTAGATTTGAGTGTCGCAGATTGGTCTGGTCTGGTCTGGTCTGATGCAAATATATAGTTTAACGATATAGATTGTTTGACCATGAAATGGCTGGACAATCGAGAGAAGACGCAAACGTTTTCTGAAAGGTAGAACGGGGAGGAAGAGGTTATGATATAGGCAGCGTTCGCAGGTACTAGAGAAACGAAATTAATCGTACTGGGTGGGTCCCAAAATGGCGCTATGTTCATACATTGCAAGAGAACTTGCTGGAATTTTCACAGGGTTTACCGATTAGCTGGATTTTTATGCATGATGGTGCCCCCTATTACTGAGCGAGAATCGTTAAGAAATGGGTTGAGGATGAAAGTTTGAACGTAATCTGGTGGCCAGCGTACTCCCCTGATTTAACCCGATTGAAAATCTATGAGGGATCCTCGCCCGTCTCGTTTACGACAACTTTAGACATTTTGAAACTGTTGATTCCCTCTTTGAGATAGTGCATCATTGTTGGGCTCAAACTCGGAAGAATATACTCTCTGCTCTGGTTAAGTCGATACCCCGTCGTTGCAAACTCGTATACGAGAAAAACGGTGAAAAGATTCCGTACTGAGACACGAACAAAGCTGTACCATCCCTTTGCTTTGCAAAAGTGTTTATATTTTTGTCCACAATTTTTGTCCACACAGAAATGCTGATATGCGCATAACTTCTGGAATATATCTGAAATATTTAAGGAAATGGAAATATGTTTTTTAATGTGTTATGCGTTAAAAAATGTATTAGATGGTGTTAACAAATGCTCCCTTGCCGCTCTTTTAAAGCACCTGTTTTTTACTTTCTAATTTTCTTCTATTTTTGTCCACCACTACTGTACGGTATTACCGGGAGCCACACGTCATAAATACTGTAGTGCTTCTGTATCTACAGTATAAGTACGACTGAATGATTCTTTACTCTTTACTCATCTTGAGTGTACACCGACTGACCGACTATTCAGTTAAGAGCTAACTGGATGGACCACATCGGTCACCTGCAGTGGGGCCCGCGATATGATGGCCATAGCCACTGACGACCACAAAGTGCAACTGAAACGCTGGTAGATGCGTGTGCGATTCGTAGCGTCCGAGGTGTGGCATTTCGTGGCTACACGTGGCACGAACTCTTCGACAAATAATGCGGTATCCGGAGAACGGGCACCGAGGGAGTCGAAAACCAGAGGCTGGAATCGGAAGCCTGGGTCGCGGGAGGGCAGAGAGGGGGGATCATGCGCCTTGACAGCTTGTGCTGTAGGTCCTGGATCTTGCGTGGTGCGTGAGGGCGGCAGCCGCACCGGCGACTTGCATCGCTTTGGTGATGGAGGTCTGCTTGAACGGTGACGTGACGGCGACGTCACATGCAATGGGTCGGCCTGGTAGGTCATCTTCAGTGTCACGGGGGGATGCACGAGGAGAATGTCAGCGGGCCTGTAGTCCGTCCCGGGGAGGAGATTCTCAGCGTCGAACTCGTAGTCAAGGCCGCAGTACTGCCACCTCACCTTGACAACATAGCCCACTCAAGGCGGTTTTTAATTAAGTTAGGAGTTTAAATAAATGTTCACTACACCTGGCAGGCGAGGCAGAATCATTGCACCTGCCAACTCATTGTAGTTGCTGCCCATGATTGGCCACGACTCTTCGTACAGTATACTGGACGTAATGCTGGACAGAGAGTCCGCGTGTACGGAATATGAAGAGCATCAGCACTCGAAGTTTGCATATGTTCGTATCGCGTTGGGGAGGACGCATCTCGGACGGAATTGCACGCAAGCTTATGTTCGCAGCTTCGCATTCCTATTTATTTATAATAGACGAGACTCTGTCGAGTGCAGAGAGCTGCAGAGAGCACTCGAGGAAGACATGGAGGCCATGTCTGAGGCAGATCAATAGTCTATAAAAGTAAGAGTACACGCGACTACCCTGGGGAGGGGGAGGTAGCCGGCTTCCTCTGCCGTTTAACGTTGCCTGATCAGACATCTTCCCCATGCTCAGCCGAACGATCTCAGAGCCTCTCGCTGCCTCTTACCGTGCAGTAATCTCATCCCTCTAGGGCCTTTAGAAACCCACAGAGAACACTCCCGAGGAAAGCCTCCCACCTCCTCCGCATCTCACGGAAGCCGCTGTTGCGCAGTCCGCGCGTCGCATCCCGCGGGATACCACCGCGGGTCCGGACCGGACTCCCTCGAGGTGGTTCCACCTGCTTGTTAACACCGCTCTTAGCCCCGAGGCCGGTGTCACTGGCATCGGAGTTCTGACGAAGCCGGTCAATCGCATAGCAAAGGGGGACCTCCCCGATTCGGTTCTTCCCCTGCTCTCTGCAGCAACCCTCCTCCCCTGCAGCCCAGGCCTGGGAAGATCTGTCCCATCGCGGTCGGCTCTGTCGGCCTCGTCCGGCGCCTGCCTGGTCACGAGACGCTGCTCACCGGCTATTGATGACTCCCGTGCATTTTTGGTCCCCCTTCCAAACTGCCAACGGCATCAAGGCAGGCATGGATGCGATCGTCCATGATGTTCGCACGATGCTGCGAAGGGTGTCGTCGGATCCAAACGTTGCCACCGTCCTCATTGATGCCCGAAACGCTTTCAACTGCGTCGATCGGCAAGCAATGCTCGACATGCTGCCATCCCGTGCCCCTCACTTGCCCGATTCGCAAACATGGTTACGGTCGATCCCGACCACGCTAATCGTCCCAAACCGGGAGCGACGATGCTTTCTAGCGCCCAGGGAACCCAGCAAGGGGACCCTGCGAGTATGCTGTTGTTCTCGTTGACGATACAACCGCTCATCAGGCGGGTCGCCGACGAGGAGGGTATCATCCTAAATCAGTGGTACGCCGACGACGGTACAATCATTGGGTCACTCGAGGGCCTACGGCGAGCACTACGGTCCCTCGCGCTCTACGGTCCGTCTTACGGTCTGTTTATTAACCCTCGCAAGACACGCATCTCCTGGCCGCACACTTCGCCAGCCGACCGCTGCTTTCCTGGCCGAGTTCCCGCTTGCAGAATGCGCCGGCGACGGTTTCGAGCTCCTCGGGGCCCCGTTGGGTAACGCTGCTTTCACGAAAACATTCTTACGGCAGAAGATAGAGGGGTGCCGTCGCACCCTGGCGCTGCTGGAAAGGGTCCAAGACCCCAGGGCCCGCTTCCACATGCATCGCTTATGTGCATCCGCATGCCAGGTGCTTCACGCGTTTCGGCTTGCTGACCCTCAGCATGCCGCGGAGCCTGCAAGGGAGTTCGACTCCCTGCAGCGAGCCGCTTACGGTACGCTGCATAAGGTCCCCCTCACCGACGACGCCTGGGAACAAGCTTGTCTCCCCCTCCGTCCGGGGGGCACGGGTTCTCAAGGATTGGCCCTGCTGCACGCGGCTGTCGCCGCCAGCATTCTGGACGCTGCCCCCGCCCGCTTACGCACCGCACTATGCAACACCCCGCTCCGTCGCCGTCCTTGGGAAACAGGCACGGGGCGACCGACACTTCCTCGTCAAGGCACGCCGGCCCCTGCGCGATTTCGTCCGACTGATCCAAGATGACCCGTTTGCCACCGACCTAGGCCCCTTTGAACCCGCCTCCCTTGCCGCCATGCCCGTCAACCTGCAATCTCATCTAAATCGGGGCAGCAAGAAGCCAGGGCAAAGGAGTTTTGGAGGATGACTATGGAAGAGAGTGCCTCATCCTAGCTGCCACTCCGACACGTCCACACGTCGCCGGATTCGAGGCTTGGCCTTCCGTAACACCGGTGCGGCGGCGTTCCTATGGGCCCACCCCACCACCGCGACAAGGTGTCATCAGCACACTGGCATCATGCTGCGCAGGCACCTCGGTCTCCCAGTCTACACAGACTCGGTGCCATTGAAATGCCACCACTGCCAGCAGACATGGATGTCCACGGTGACCATGCCGCCGACCGCTGCGTCTCAGAGTTTGGGCGCATTCACCGCCACAACTCCGTTGCAATGTGTTCGCGTGGCACGTGTTCCGCGCCGCCGGCCTTGACTACGAGTTCGAAGCTGAGAATCTCCTCCCCGGGACGGACTACAGGCCCGCTGACATTCTCCTCGTGCATCCCCCCCGTGACACGAAGCTGCCCTACAGACCGACCCATTGCATGTGACGTCGCCATCACGTCACCGTTCAAGCAGACCTCCATCACCAAAGCGACGCAAGTCGCCGGTGGGGCTGCCGCCTCATGCACCATCGCAAGCTCCAGGACCTACAGCACAAGCTGTCAAGGCGCCTGGTCCCCCCTCTCTGCCCGCCCGCGACCCAGGTTTCCGATTCCAGCCTCTGGTTTCGATCCCTCGGTGCCCCTTCTCCGGATACCGCATCATTTATCGAAGAGTTTGTGCCACGTGTAGCCAGGAAATGCCACACCTCGGACACTACGATTCGCACACGCATCTACCAGCGTATCAGTTGCACTATGTGTTCGTCGGTGGCTATGGCCATCATATCGCGGGCCCCACTGCACGTGACCGATGTGGTCCATCCAGTTAGCTCTTAACTGAATAGTCGGTCAGTCGGTGTAAACTCAAGATAAGTAAAGAGTACAGATTTCATCAATGACAGCACCCCTTCCTTTCAATCGTCGGGGATTTGTAATGTTTATCGTTACTGTAAATTATACCAACATTCTGGGACAATGCTCCACCCGCCCGACCCGTCTTTAGCGAAGCAGTGCAAATCTCGGGTCAACATGGTTTTTTCCCGCTAGAACCCTTTTGAGCCACTAATGTTCGTAGTGCCTCGGCTTGGTGGGGACGATTTCTGAATAGCTCATTTAAAACAATTTCGGGATGAGACCTCGACTAGTTTAGTTGTCCTTCTTCTTCTTAGTACTGGTCGCGTAAATGTGCGCAGTGAAAGGACTGCCAAGACTCAATGTCACCACGACAATGGAGAAACAAATTAAAAGGGAACGATGTTAGAGTTCAAACATTGTGGCAGCGTGCCAAGCCAAGTAGTGTACGGATTTGAGAATACGAGCACGTACCCTTCAAACAAGCACACGAACTGGTACACCACATACACCCATGCGGTCAAAAGCATGCCGGCCGGAGATCTCGCCCTGTTGCCGTGGGTAGGTTCGCATTGACCATGCAGGAACATTTGTTTTAGTGGGCAATTATTACAGCACATTAAGGAAGGTCCAACAGAGATCCGAGCGAGTAAACATTGTTCCCCATCACGTTACAAAGTGTGTGAACGTTAGTAAAAAAGAAGTATAAACGACATGGATCAACGAGACTCCTCTGTGTAACTTACAAAAGTGCTCTTGACAAAAAGATCAGGGTAGAGCCGTCATACATGGGATCTGAAAAGAAGTTGAAGGGAAACCCGGTGACCCTCTTCTCCATCAAAATTCCGAAATAGTCGCCCAAATAAGTTCCGGTCATTCCCAATTGGTAGAACGATGTCAAAACTAAAGTGGCTCCGAAGACAAACAGATGTATGCTGCAACGACGTATTCCGGGGCCCCAAGCGAATGCAATGTTGGCTGGCTTTGGATAGCATAATCAAAAAGAAGATCACGATACAAACCTGCGACGAATATCCAGAGGGCCAACGCGTACACACCAAAGATGGGTTTGAAGAAAATCTTGGAGAGCAGACGAGTGTAGTATTCGAAACGTGCAATGACATTCCAGAGAGCAGGATGAACGAAGGTCACGATGATACATTGCCACAGCACAATGTCAGTGATGTCAATGTGGCGAAGGCGATAAGGAAACGAGGGAGAATCAACCAAGGAAACAAAAAAGTTGGCTGCGTCGGTGATTGGAGCAGGAACGGGAAGGGTGGACGGGAGGTATTGGTCAACGACGGAGATGACGTTGTTGATAGTCTCGTTAATGACCTCCATGTCGTCGGCGGTCGAAATTTTGACGCCTGGACTACGTGTAGCGAATGTCAGAGGTCGCTCGTTTATCCGAAAGTTGGGCACCGAGGACACGCTGCCGCGGTAGACCGCTGATCAAGACCTGCACTGAGCAAAAAATGGTATCATTGTACGGCAGTGCATTGTTGTAGCGGGCCGAAAAAAATTGTACGTACAATTATGGGTTTTGGTTACCAATGTGACACGTGGCCAACTATGTTCCAACAGGATTTACAAATGCAATTCTAAGCGTCAAACCATTGGGCCTCTGATGACAGTTCACGAGGGCGACTTCAGGCCGAACACGAGATGACACAGGGCGATCTGTGAGACAAAGCGAGCACACGCAATCAGGCCATCGAGACGAAGCCTCAGAGCAATCTCGCACCCTATGCCTTCCCATTTGCCATAGGCTTAACAAAGCTAGGGATCGCTACCGCAGGGAAAATGATATTTAGTCATGCAATTCTGGACTGGAGTACACCGACTGACCGAATATTCAGTTAATTGAATGGACCATGTCGGCCACGTCAAGGGGAGTCCGAGAGATGATGGTCACAGTCACCGTCGGCCACGAGGCGCAACTGATGCGCTAGTAGTGTGGAATTTCCTAGCAACGCAGGGTACAAACTCTTCAATATGCTATACAGTTTCGAGAGTTGGAGCGCGAAGTTGAGAACCAGATGCTGGAATTGGAAAGCCAGGTCGCGGGAAGGATTGCAAGGGGAAGCTACAGACGTCTCGAGGTCCTGTGCTGAAGGTCCTGGCCCTTGCGGTAATGCGTGTCGGCGGCAGCCCCGCCGGCGAGTTAGGCAGCTTTCTTGAGGGAGGACTGCATGAACGGGGACGCAACAGCGACGTCACTCGCGATAAGCCGGCCCGGGAGGCAGTCTTCGGGTCACGATGAGGGGGCGTCCAAGGAGGATGGCGGCTCGCTTGTAGTCTTTACCACGGAAGAGATTCTCAATTTCGAACTAAGAGTCAAGGCCGGCGACGCGGAAGACGTGCCGCGCAAAAACGTTGCGGACGGAGTTGTGGCGGTGAATGTGTCCAAACCCGAGACGCAGCGGTCACCGGCATGGTCACCGTGCGTCGAGGTCGCGCTGGCATTGGTAGCATGTCAACGGCAACGAGTCTGTGTAGACTGGGAGACCGGGAGCCTGCGCAGCATGATGATCCAGTGATCAGGCGAAACCTTTGTCGCAGTGGTGGGATGCGCATGTAGGAAAGCAGCGGCCACTGCCACGGAAGGCCAGGCCGCTATGCGGCGGCGGGTGGCTTGCACGGAATGACAGCTGAGATGGGGCACTCCTTTCCATGGGTCAGCTGCCCAAAACACATTTACCTTGGGCTCCTCCTGTGCCCGATTTAGATGGCATTGACGGTTGACGGGCATGTCAGCAAGGGATGGGGGGTCAAAGGCGCCTAGGTCGGTGACGAAAGGATTGCCTTGAATCCGACGTAGAAAGTTGAGAAGCGGCGAGCGTGCTTGGTTGACTTGGGAGGGGTGTCACCGCGAGCACATCTGCCAAGGACGGCCACGGAACGAAGTCTAGAGTAGGAGGCGAGCATGGGTGGGCGGGGACAGCGCTGAGAATGGTGGCAGAGACAGCACTGTGCAGGGAGGGACAATGATTGCGAAACCATGACCACACGGCCAAGGGGGAGACATGCTTGTTCCCAACCGTCGTTCGTCAGGGAGACGTTGTGGGCGCGACATAGGCAGACCGTTGCAGGGAGTCAAACTCTAATGCAGGCTGAGCGGCGTACTGACTGTACATCCCGTAAATAGAGTAGTGATCCCTCGCGCGGCTGCGAATGCCTGTTAAAATTCACATCCCGGTCTCAACACGGTTGGTAACGCGCTTGTGTTCCATGTAGACGGGGCTATCGGACGTGACCGCGATTTTGAGTCCCCTCGTCCACGGAACCAAGCTGCGGCTGGCAGAAATTCTCGCGAATACCCCCAACTACGTCCTGTTCGTCCGACTCTACCCCAATTGTAACATCCAGTCCATCGCCTTTTACTTTCTGGCGCCCCGTGAAATACCACCACTCGCCTCCTCGCTGAATGTATTCCCACTGTCGCCCGCCGCCTCTTCACAAATACCGGTGCGGTTTGCCGCATGATCCTTAAACGCCTAGTGCCATCATTCTGAAAGAACAGTCGAGTCGTTGGCCTCAAGGTACCCGATGAGCATAGAATGGTTGTGCGAGCATTCCCAACTCGCAATCCGCTCAGCCTGTCCCAAACGTTTTTATAGACCTCGATGTCAGGGACAGTACCATTTGCCATGTCGACACGATTTACTGTACAGTACAGTACAGTATCTAGGTAGTCTCTGACCGCAAGGTGCAAGCCCCTACATTATACTAATCCAGATAGAATAAAATACCACGTTTATGAATCCACATTACAGTACATTACAGAAGAATGGTGGTCTCTAGAGTCCAAGAATTTACATTAAAGCTGTAATGTATAGCGGTACAATGTACTGTAGTAGTGGACGGTTCTGTAAATATTGCAACTGCCTTTTTTTGTACAATACGGTATATTTGATCTACCGAAGAATTTACCTTTGTACTGTACAATAACATTTTGTACTCACTTGTGATTGTGACCAACCAAAATATCTTTACAGTATTTACATTTACAGTGCATCTGACGAGAGGTCTAGCCTGAAAGGACATTCAAGAAATGGCAACAGGTGGATCTACAGCTACTGCAGAACCATTGCCGCAAAACCAGATTTCGCCGACCGTCCAACAAATCTTGTCGGCATTGTCGGCGCGACGGCAACTTCATTCAATTGAAAATCGCCAGCCTTCTCCGCCACACTGACCGTCAACTCTGCTGCATTTAAACCTGAACACGACAAGCCAATCCAGGTTCACATTTCGCGTCCATTCCACTCTCCAGATTTCCCACCTCATCAGCAGTATCAGTAACAAAAGTTTTTTCTGCTGACGCCCACCAGATCAAACTTTTGCCGTCCCACATCCTCTTGCCCGTTTTTCAAATTTCTCCATTCCCCCTCCGACCCTCTCAGCAGCACCATGTCTAGGAACGGCGAAGAAGATAACCGAAAGTCGCGCTCCGTAAGATGCTGAATACGTTTGTCCAGACACCTGAAGACAACCCCTGGCTTTTCACTCCCGAGGAAGTCAAAGAAACACCTTCCCGTGTCATGCAGCTTCCAGAGCATGTCGAAGCCCAAGTCGTTGCAAAAACTGCACGCTTTGTTCAAGAATGCGGCCGCGAATTGCGTGTTCCGCAGCTCACAGTATCGGTTGCTGTCAAGTTTTTTCAGAGGTTTTTCATGCTTGAGAGCATGCTCGTTCATCCACCTCCACTCATTGCCGCCGCCTGTCTCTTTCTTTCTTGTAAAGTCCAAGAGACTCACAAGCGGTTAAAGGATATCATCTATTGGACTGTCAAGGTCCGCACGCGAAGGACGAAGGATTATCCGGATGGCATGGATTTACATGAGAATTCGCCAGGGTATTACGAGGAGAAGAACAACATCCTAGACAAGGAACGCGAAGTGTTGCGTGTCCTGAACTTTGACCTCACTGTTGATCATCCCTATCGACACCTCTGGACTCTTACAAAATCATATCTAGGAAGTGGCGAGAAGCAAAAAGTTGTACGCAAGCAGCCTGGAACTTTTTGAACGACTCTTTTCGTACATATCTGCACGTCCAATACGACCCCAAGGAAATTGCCACTGCGGCAATGTTTTTGTCCGCCAAGTTGCACAAAGAGACCTTGCCTGATGGGACCAAGAAAGATCCGGTCACGAACAAGAGGCTGCTAGCGTGGCATGAATTTTTTCATGTTGACTTGCATCGCATTGACGAAATCTGCAATAAGCTGCTCGACATGTATGACATGGAAGACAAACGGGCCTCTCGAAACTTTCGCCGCGGTTCCGGCGTATTAGAGTCCTTCCACCCTCTCATCCGGCAAAACGAAGAAAGACGGAAGGTGAGAACGTGCTGTAGCTGGGTAGGGTTCCAAGTGGCTTGCTTGTCGTGCGCAATGTGCTCCATTGCCCTTTCCGATTGAGCCTGTGTTGGCGTTCTACCGCTGAGAGGAAAATACATCACGGTTGGCAACCTCCTTTTCTCATTGTGTAGATAGTTTCGCCGTACCCGCTGCTGGTCCCTTCGTTTCGATGGACTGTCAACCAACGTGAATCATCCGCAGATTACATCTAACTCTTCATTCGAATCGCTACTGCGATATACGCATCCGGTGACATCAAGATAGAGGTAGGGCCCATTTTCCCAATGTGGACTGACGATTCGTATCAGATTTGTGCAGTGCTCCGCATTAAATGTTTCTCTAGACGTGCCCGATAACCAAACTTGGACGCCCTCTACATTTTACTGATCTTACATGAATGTCCACTGTCGAACGGTCGTGCTTTCTGCAAGTTTTCGCATGCAAAAATGTTGCCCTGCATTTGAGTAATGTGAGGAATGTGAATGATGCGCTGTAGAAGTCTTTCAACTCACCGAGTGGAGGGCATGAGAGAGGCAATTATTTGAGGGGGTGCAATATTTTACGAAGTGGCGGCAAGTAATGCTACATACCGAAACGCTCAATGCGTATATCCACCGATGGCCTCGTATCCCTCGATGACCTTATCGAAAACCAGATTGCAGTACGCGTTCCGCTTAGCCTCCTTGTCAGTGACACTAGGATCAATAACCCAATCAATCTCAGTACCGACGCTCATGTGCATGGGAATATGATTGACAATCCTCTCCTCGCCCAGGTCGGCGCCTCCCACATTGCTCGGGGGTGGCAGCATATCATATGTCCACAAGGACATTGGATAAAAATGAGTCGGGGTACCCGACTTTGCGGCAGAAAGACGCATCATTTGGACAGCGCCCGGATCAAAGGGGGAAATCTCAACTCGGCCCGATTCTAGACTTCGACGATCGCGGCCGCCGGATGGGGCAAACCAGACGACCTTGCTCCCTCTTGGAACAATTTGGTGGTCGCGGTGATTGTGCGTCTGTTATGCAGCAACTTTTGCGGACGAAGTTCGGGGATGTCGTCGATATGCTTTTTGGAATAGACGGTTAGTAAATTACGACCCGCGGTGAAAGGGGCGACGACGGGGTCGTTTCTGACACGGTCACCAGCCATGAAGATCATAGTCTCACAAAATTCACGGTCGCAATTGGCGACAAGGTAGAGCATGGCGTCGATTGCAAACGGGTCACCCTCGGATTGATGATTGGACACAAAAACAACGTTGTGACCCTGAGCCGCACGGTGGATAGCTTGTGCAATGTTGTTTCGTCCGATGACAGTACTTTGGTCAACATTGAGAAGCATACTCGCAAAATCAAAGCCAAACTTGTAGTAATCAAAGGGATATCTCAAACGCTGATGATAAGGTTGAAAATCCAGGGGATTGGTAAACGCTCTTCGAGACAATTCGAGCAGGGTTGAAAAATAGCGCTCGGTAAACTCGGTGGGGTTGCCGTGGAAACGACGGTTTGCAGCGACGGCATCACGATATGAATCGAACCATGCGAGCAGAACGGTAGCAGTGGAGCGTGGGAGTTGTCCCGCTTGGACTAGGTTGTTTGCTTGCTGACGAAAGGTGATTCCAGGTGGACAGGGGATGCAGGTCTCACCTATGGGTTCGAATGAATCTTGCTGATGAGTTGGGTTGGCTTGAACAACTGCGCGGATGCAGGCGGGACGGGAACGGGTGGTGCGAGTGGCAGGGATACGGGGAGAGCGGAGAGGAGGCGAGGAGCGGAGGGTAAGGGCGAGAGGATGATTAAACGCTAGGTGCGACATAAGGGGGGGGGGGGAAGAAGGGAGGAGGGAAAGGGGTCGGGTAGGAAATTGGAAAAGGAAGGGATGATGAAGACTGCGGGGTGGGGTGGTTGCTACGGCGTCAGAACGAATATGAAGGTAATGGATAGCACGGATTGCAACGCGCAATGACTGTTCAACCGAAAGAATGGGATTTAAGATGCAGTACAGTATTGGTGTGGGCACAATGTGGGGCGTTGGCAATGTAAACGGTAGATTTTACTTGGTGGTATGAAGCGAAAGAAAGGGGAACAGAGGGCAAATAACGGTCATAGGCCTCTGGGGCAGTGCTTGTGCCATAGTGATGCGGCGTGTGGATCGAGTTGATCGGAGGTTAGAGGCTAGTTGTCTCGCATAGGTCGGTCAAGCAGACGCAGTGATGAGTGAGGACTCAAAATAGAATGCTATTCCAGCAATCAATGGATCCCAACCGTCAATTTCCACCAATATTGCTGCCTTTAAAAAAATCCCATTTTCAAACAACTCTACCCCTTTTCCATACAACCAATCCTGTATTTGCTCGGTACTGTACGCCCAAACTAGTTACAGTACAGTACGACATGGTCAATCGAAAAACCCGTCATCTCGTCATCCTCCATCCCGAAGCCCTGCAAGGATCGTCCCAAAAGCCACCCCAACGCGCCCCGGTGCTCCCCGAGGCCTCACGGGGCCCCCACTGCTACTACTATCCTCCCCTCCCAATTCAGCCGCTCTCGCCTTGTCCTCCATCTCACCCCACTCTTGGTCTCTTCCTTGACCCTCTCTCCCCCACTCTCACCCTCACTCTCCGTCCCACTTTCATCCCACTTTCTCCGCCGATGATAAATGCAGCAACTCTTCGAACTCTTCTTCCCATCATGCTCATTATCCCGAGTCTCTTCCGTCCACCTTACCCTCCTCCTCCTTTTCAATCGTAACACCGCCCCACCACGCCCCTCCCTTCTTTCCACACCCTTGCAGTCCCTGTCGTTGTAGCCGTGGTCGTCGTCGTGATTAGTGCGCTCGAGCTGCACCACCACGACGGCGCATGCGTCCTGCAGTGTGCGCCCTTCCCGTTGATTCATGATTGTGTGTTGACGGGCGCAGACTTGCTCGGTTGCTGTTGTGTGTAGGCAAGATGGGCAGTTTGGAAGCGTCCTCCGGCGCTTGTATTTTGGTAGGCGGGAGGGACCGAGGTTGTGTGCTTGGGGGATGCGCAGGCAATTTCAGAGAAAAGATGACCGCTGCGAGAGAAGTGGTGTGGAAGGGCAAAGACACGGTGCGATAATATGTGCAAGTTGCGTTGGTTGCCGTCGGCCTGATACATCTTTGAGCGTCTCTTGTCAGGCAAACAGTCGGTTGTGTCCCAGTACAATGAAGTTTACTGTACAGTATTGAACATGCATTACTCCTACGTACTACTGTACTGTACTGTATGTACCGTGCTGTACAATACATGGGATTGTGTAAGCCGCAAGGAAATCAGTGTGCTTTACAGTGACCGGAGTCCATGACCGGCGAACAGCGGCAATGGCTTCTTACCGCCGGCCTCGCAGATCTTGGTGTGCTGTACTGTACTGCACAGTACAGTACCATGAATTTTGATCCTCTTGAGTATTGTATCAAAGGGGCTCTCATCGCCATCCTCAACCTCGCCACATGTCTGCTTGGTTTCTCAACAACCGACGATCCCATCCACCTCTATGCCCCCCCGACTGACCCGCGAGCAAATCAAGGCCCTTTCCGCTCCTGATCTCCTCGCTTATGCACTTCAATATTCCTCCATCCCAACAACGCCCCCCGTCAAGCGCCCTCCCTCTCCTCTCTCCTCCACCCCACCACCAACCCTAAGAAAGAAAAAGCAACGCGTCTTTGACATCTCCCGCTACGGCCAACGTCTCATCGCTCTACGCCTCTCCTACACAGGATGGCGCTTCCACGGCTTTGCGTCTCAGATCGATAATCAAAATACCGTCGAGACTCATCTCTTCAATGCCTTACTGCGGACAAGACTCGTTCAGTCCCGAGACTCGTGTCAATATTCACGTGCAGGCCGCACCGATGTCGGAGTCTCCGCCCTGGGACAGGTTGTCGGCTTGCGCGTGCGGTCCAATGTAGTCCCGCCCTCCTCAGCAGAGAGAGAATTGGATTTTGTCAAAGTGCTAAACGGTAATTTACCAAAGGGGATTCGCGTCCTAGCGTGGATGCCAGTCGCAGATGGCAATGGTGAGAAAATATCCCCACCGTTTACGCAGGGGATCCCGCGTGGGTCAGAGAGTATTGGCAACGTGTTCGTGATGAGAATCGCGTCAAGCAATTGGAGGTGAGACGCCCGGGGGAGCCCTTCTCAGCTAGATTTGATGCCATCTTCAGAACATACAAGTATTTCTTTGTGGGCGGCGGCTTGGACGTGGTGACCATGGCAGAAGGAGCTGCACATTTTGAGGGAGACATGATTTTAGGAACTTTTGTCGCATTGATGAGAATGTAAACAATTTTGAAAGGGTCATGAGTCGGGTACAGATTCGGAGGGTAAGTGATGACGCTGTCGTGGAAACGTGGAGAAAACCAGGTAACCGAGCATACCATGTTTTATTTGTATGTGAAAGGGCAAGCTTTTCTGTGGCATCAGGTACGCTGCATGGCTGCAGTGCTGTTCGATGTAGGGTTGAGGAGGGAGAAGCCTGCGATTGTGAAGCAGTTGTTGGATGACGAAGAGTGGCAAAGGTGCATTTTCCCACGGGCGCCCTCAATACCGAATGGCATCTCCCACTCCATTACTTTTGTACGATTGTTCGTATCCCGAGTCGGTCGTCGGATTTCCAAGGGATGACAGAGACTGAATAGAAAGACCAAGTGTGGAGATGGGGGTGAGGAAGTTCCCTGGACAACCTTCCAGCGGGCGGATAGGGATATTGCCGAGATGTACGCGGAAGAGGTAACGAAGGCATCGGTTCTAGAGGCTATGCTAAATCATAACGAAACCCTTGGGGCAGGACCAGAACAAGGGTGTGACAAAATCTCCGCATGCAGCAAGAGGTCGATGATTGTGAAGAGACGGAGTTACTTGCTCGATGTGAACAAGGGAAAACATACACCATATCATTTGAGAGCGCGCGATGAATCAGTGACGGCGAAACTGGAACGATTGGCAGCGAAATCAAAGACGAGAGAAAAAACGATTAGTGCGCTCCCTTATCCACAGCCCGTCCATGATCGCAGAACTCGGAAGGAACAGGTGATAGCGATGGACGGTGTGGCCACGCGTATATTTGCGTGCTATGAATATCTAACCCATTTGTGTAATCAACGAGAAAGATTGGTCAGTAAAATATCCCGGTGGATTCCATGCAGCCTGCAAGGATAGGAGGGCTAGTGGGTATCAGACAGAGGGATGCGGTCAATGCTTTCAAGTTTTATTGCTCGCGAAATCATGAGTGGCGAGTGGAGGCAATCACATGGGTGCCTATCCACAAACATACACATATCACTAATGGCGTGACAACGAGTCCACAGACTGTCGGTTCGTTCCTAAGTGCGATGGAGAAGACATCACGCAAGGTTAGTCATGCAATTTGCGAAAAACTTCACTCGAAGGTAACCGCAGGAATGGTTATTGCTCTATTTAGAGGCTAGCAAAACACCACTCTTTAAGTATCGGTAGTGAATGTGTCATGCTTTTGTCGAAGGTGTGTTTTGATTAATGAGACAGGCTAAGAACATGGCACAGGGATGTCACGCCTGTTGCATTATTACCTGGACTGATGCGAAGGGAATGTGACAATGGATGAAGACATCCGTCATGGAGACCTGCTTGATAGTTGGTCATGATTTGAGAACAAGATGGATGACTCTCATAGGGCCAGTGCTTTGGACATGTTGACATGTTGACTCATTGCTTCTAGAGATGTGGAAAATTTGGTGAAGACTGCATTAGAAAAGTCAAAACTGTTGTTCGGAAGAGAAGGAAATGCATGGTCCAGTACGTTCCATCAGCTGCACATGGCTGCCGGGCATGCAAGTTGTAAAACAATCGTGCTCGCGCAAGACCGATGTGCAGCATGCGAGTAGCTCTCGTTAAATATTTCAAAACAGTTGCTCTATGATCTGTTGATCTGTAGAAGGTTGAAGATTCTCGAACCAACCATAGTATTCTTTTGACCAGCAGTGATGTTATTTCATCCTCCAGTATCCTCCATCAAGCAGGGAAAATACATCCGAGCGCTTTATTGACCAAGGGACGCCCGAGAGCGCTTTGTGGCCCCACTCTTCTGATACTTTACACATTGTTGGCCTTTTTCGCAGTACTGTACACTGTACAACCGTAAAGTATCTATGCCATGGTACAGTGCAAAGAGCCTCACCAACGCTGTCCACCATCACCATCGGAAATTCCGACTGGGAATGGGCTGTCTCGGCCTGCTGAGCCATCGCATGATTACACCGTTGCTTGAATTACAGAATTGCATGATGTTCTGCCAAAAGTCAATGACAGCGGCGTCAAGTTCACGCCATCACTTGCGCGATGAACGCTGTCGCGTTGACTGATTGGCGAATTGGTTCTTGCACTACCACGCTGACATTACAGTGCATACATTACAGAACGGTACCGCATGGCGCTATTTTTGCAGTGCCTCACGACATCCAGCACGTTGGTCTCCTCGTCACGGAAATTATGGGTTTGTGTTTACTGCAAGACTGCGGTACTGTTGCGTATCCCTAACAATCATTTACTCGACAGTACAGTACCCTGTAGGATATCACGGGCCACAACCGACCAATTCTTTCAAATATTAAATCACCCCCATTTTCCCCCTCTCCTGTGCAGTACAGTACTGTTATGTACAGTACAGTACACTATAGAATGAAATAGTGTTGTTCAGTGTACTACGTATACTGTACTGTACATAACTTATGGTAGTGGGAATGTCACAAATTATGTTGTCAACCCAATTACAATTATTAAAGAACCAAACCTTTTTCCCCGATTCTATCCTATGCAGCGGTTTGTCTAAAGCCAGCGGAAAAGACTTTTGCACTAAATCATATTGTGCCATCTCCCGATAAACTAAGCGCGTCAATTACTTTGTTTTCTCAAGTCTCATTTGCACAGGAAAATGATAACAAAGAATCTCGTTTCAGTACATACATTAAGTGTGTGTGCTTGAATCTTTACAAGCAAAAGCAGCTCGGCATGTATTACGGAGATGTACGTAAATCTACTATTTGGGAAAGGGACGGTTGCAGATCAAACGGTCCTGCCATATCTTGTAAACAGTACATTACACGTTCCTGCTTCACTGTGCTGTGATTAGAAATTTCCTCTACTTCATTTCGTGTTTGAGCCACAAATTTTGGAAAAGGTGAATTGAACTGCATAAAGTTTGTACTCTATATTTGCGTGCAAGTTGCTGAGATTTGAGAGTTCCAACCAAACTCTCTACATTGGTTGCAAGTTGACTTTGCAGCAATTTGAAAGTTGAGCCAAACTCTTAAAGTACCGCTCTTTTCGATACGATTCTTGGAGCAATGAAATCCACATGATAGACTGCTTTTCTACACTTGGGTATCGTTTTTTATCATTCCATAAGTAACTCTCTCCCGAATACATACAACTCAATCACAGTCACGGTAGAAAGAGTTTATCGAACGTGGATATAACCCACGTTCGTGCGACATTCCACAAACTATTCATTATCCGTTTGCGAAAACTCTGGTGGTCCCGTGTAGAACAGTACCTTTTTCAGTAGCCATTCACTGTGCAATCCGTCTTCGTCTTAAAGCACTTCCTTCAAATCCACCCACCTGCCGTTCTGCTGCTCTGTACAAGTACTGTATGTTAAGTATTAAGTACGCTTTGTTATTCCACCCCCTTAACAATGTTGTAGCAACTGTAAATTATCTTCCACATTATCACAGCTGTGGTTTGATCCATGGAAACTACTGTCTTTACTTTTTCTTCCCACAGAATCAGTCCCACACCTTTATTCTTATGAAACATCAACGAACCTCAAAGACGTATGTAGATACCACGGCAAGGCCCTTGGTTACAACATGTTCAGCGTTGCAGCTATGAGATAACTGTTTCCTAGAGGACTTGGCAAAGAGCCTTGTTCATTTACACTTCAAAGTCCATATACTTGCAAATAAGTGCCCATTTCCTAGGGCTGTTACCAAAACTATGCAACTCGGCACCGCGAAGATGAGTAAGTGTTATCACTCTGGATCACCCCTACTGCTTTTTTACCTCAGCCAGAAATTCCATCGAGTTAGTTTGCACGAGATAATGGAGAAGCATACCAGGCGTTATCTTGAATGCTCCCGATTGGCAGCACGGCTGAGTAGATACAACGAGCGCAGAAAACTTACAGCAATGATCTTTTGCAGTGGTAGGGATCTGTCCAGCTGCGAAATCGAATGAGGATCGTCTTCAACGTTCTAGCAGCCCTCTGTGGCTAAAGCAAATACGGAAGGAACAAAAGCAAAGAAAAGCAAAGACGAAAGGAACTCTCTTCATTCCGAAGCTCACGTGACCGTGGAACACAAAGGGTGTGGCTTTGATTCCAAAATATATTAAAGATAATTTTATTGAATGAATGAGGGGTGGCCGCTACACGTTTTCCTGTCACGCTAGGCGGATTCCGCTACAGCAAAATACTGGTGCACACGCTTTGGTTATTCTAACAAAACGACGAGTCATCAAGTATGAACAAGGAATGGTCGGTACTTTGTACCTCCATTTATTTGGACTGCTGGGTGTAGTTTGTCCTCTACAAAAGAAATTGATGAAAAAAAGTTTTTAAGGCTAGAGTAGCTGTTTCTACTGTACAAATGTCCGAGTGAACTTGGGGATCTGGTAATCTGGTACCTTCAAAGGGAACTCATACACAGCAAGATCTGTCACTGGAGAACATCCCCAAATGGCCACTAATACAACATTGCAATTTGAAGCCACGGCTTCCAAAGATTGTGTGTGACAGTGTAGTTTGGTTCTAAAGAAGTTAATTTTTTTACTGCTGTTCGTAAACAGAAACAGAAATAAAGGGTGAATTAAGAAAACAGTTCCATCCTTGGCTGTAAAACTGTGAAGAAGAATATTTTTACTTGACATGTTGAGGTTTGGTTCATGAGCTCAGTATGATACCTCAGATTGCTCTGATAGCGAGATGAAACTCTCATAACTTTACATTATGGTGTAAATGGATCAAAGTCTCCTAAGATCGTTCGTACATATTGTAGATTCAACCGCAGAACAGTTGCCGTATGAAAAGTTTACATCAAATGATTTATACTGCGTAACATTTCACAAAGAGCTGTACATGGTTAACCATACGGAGACCAGTCGGATTATGTTGTTCACGAATGTCCTGCGCTCTAAAACAGTAGTATTCCATCATATTTTTTTCGCGCTGGTAGAGATAGTAAAGTAAAAAATTGGTAGCAGGTCTAATCCACCACCACTTAACTGCACCTCAAGTCACACTAGCGGCAGAAGGTTGGACAACGCTAGGAGCACATTAAGCTTGAGCAGCGAAAGAGCGCGAAATTGAGAACAGAATCTGCACCATTGATAGGAGGGACAGGATATAAATCGACAAATGTCAATCACAAGTAAACTCACTGTGGTCTCTGGCTATGGACGACGTCGTCCAATGCAATGGCCATTCCGTCACCGCTCCTTCCGCTCGCCCTTGACATGACAAAGCCGTTTACTTCTTTACTGAAAGGTCAATTCAGTCAGTGCAGAGACCTAAAACACTCCAGCATAAAACAATGGAATTTACTTTCGGAAGAAGAGCCTCTGCAGAACTATTTGCTCGATTTTCGCAGGGAGATCGCTAGCAACAACCCCTGCGGAGCAAAGCATGGAGTTGCTCGGAAGGAAGTTATAGGTCCTTTACTGCAATATACAAACTACCCCTGCCGCTAACTGAATTATATGGATATTTTGCAGTGCTGTAGCCAGTGTAGAGTCCTGACATCATAATCAACTTTTGGGGGCGATTGGAGCTTGTTTACCGCGAGTTACGCAAAGGTTAGACATAGGACCTCTAGGTCCTATGAATTTCATTCATAATCATCTCTGGGCTCCTTTCTCTGTGCTCAAATAAGTGTTCACACACAAGCATAACACAAACATCTTAACCAAAAGAGGTACATTCGTCCCCTTAATAGTGCGCCGACTATGTCAGGAGGGACCGTCCAATATTTATTAATGCTTTAATACGTTACATGTTTGGTAGCTCCAAAACAACAGGAGGCATTGTACTGGACCCTCTCGGCGCCCTTGGGAAAGAACGATGTTGTGAAGGAGGGAACTTTTTCATAAAAATAGTGCAAATTCACGCAAAAGCATATTGCACAGTGCAGTGAACACATCAACTCTTTTACCCAACCTACAGTATTACCTTTGTTAGGTTGCATTTTATCAGGGAAAGCTGCAGTGCAAAAACTGCCATACACGGTATTAAACTTTTTACTATAAACTTTTTTAACACGCTGCCCAGAACTACCGTTAATGCTGCGCAGAATTTGACCAGACAATGCCATCTGTGGGTCACCCGAATCCGGCATACCTTGCACGCTACACCAGCGTCCTTAGCATTATCGTTGATCAACGATGCTTAAAATAAGAGTTCGTCTCTGCACCACGAGACCTCCTACCATGCAGGAAGAGAACAATTAAGCCCGCTCCTGAAGTTTGTACGAACAAGACGTAGATTTTCAGCCTGCACAAGAATTTAGAACGAAAGAAGAGTTTTCCAAAAGATACAATTCTTCCAAAATTTCGGAAATAGGGAGTACTGTACGAGTACAGACTGACATGAACCTCTGATAATGTATCAATATAGTAATAGGTCCTCTACTAATTGAAACGTTGTCCAGGGTATTGCAAGCACTATCTCCTATGAGAATATGAGTATTTCAAGCAACATAGATTTTTCATCGTCGACAAGGACAAGACAAAGCAGATAGCATCCATGGAGATTCCCTGAGAGAATCGATGTTTCAAATGATATGATGCATTTTAGCAATTTCAAAGCGCCAAAAAAGTAGTTCGGACACCTGTTGTTATAGAATTCTGAAGCTCTGCAAATAATTTTTAGGGACATTCCCAGCAATAGCAGAATAAACAATTTGAAATGAAAATTCAACCTTAATCGACCTGAAGAGTGTAGTTTCTTGGTTCAATTTTGATTTGCTGATACCACGTGAAAACAGTAATCTAAGGTTCGGATCGGACCTAGGACATCATAGTTGCAAGTGTAAATTGAGCTACTGCCATTTTTCTATTGCCTATTGCGTAATTTTATGGCGACCATTATTTTATGGCGACCAATGCACGTGCAAGTTCAGTAGGAACCATATTGATGTTTGAAAAGCACTGATCAGCATCATCTGAGAACTTTAGAATAGGATGGAAGAGGTTAATTCACTGAAAAAATTTTACGCACTACATGGTTATGATTGGAATGATCATTAACGGAAAAATGATCAGTTTATCTGAAATCCATCTATGACAAAAAGATCAGCTTTTGAATTGTTAAATTCCAAGTGTGGTAATGATGAATTTTTATTGCATGCATATTGACACGCTTGGGGTTATTAGTGATTAGAACGTTTATATGAGGAGTACATTGGATGAAATGCTACGTAAGCCAAGAACAAACTTTTTCGTCAGGATTGGATAAGTGATACGACCGCAGATTCATCTCGATACTCTAGTTCCAATAAATTAACTAATATAAAAAGAGAAACATTAAAGAAGAAAAATTGAGTGATACGTTTTACTCCAGACTACGTTGTCATAAAAGCAACATTTTTATGGCATTCGATCTCATTTGGAGTTCGATCCATTTTGTCTCATGTTTATCTGTTTTGCATCGTTTTGTTTATTTTGTTTTATTTTTTTATTATCTGAAATTCCTTTTCGTACCATGTCTCCTATTTTTACAAATTTAGAATTGATGCGTAAAGTAATGGAAGAATGTTTACACTCATACCCCTGAAAGACGTTGCCCGCCGTTTTCATCCAATATAAAAAAAAAGTAAAAACATGCTGTTAAACAGGGCCCCTTTTCGAGTCGAAGTGGATCCTGTCGAACGTATGAGTTGTTTTTAACGCCTGTTGCATCTAATCGAGGACAGCGGCCAAATTTAGAGATTTTGTTGTGAATTATCGATTCGATTTTTTCAATTAAGGGGCGAAATTCATAATGGAAGGTTTTCCTTTTCCAGTATCCTTATTATGATAATGGGAAGAAATAATAGGAAGTATCGATTGACGGTTAATAATAGATTTGAATACTTACATTTGAAAATTATGCTGTAATATCATCGTCAAAACGACACCTTTTTCGAAATTCAGAAGAAATAGAAGTCAAGTAAGAAAGAAGAAGAAGAAGAAGAAGAAGAAACATTTGGCAATCAGGGAGTTATTATGTTTAAAGCAGCCCCCCAAAACCTAAAAAGTGTTGAGAATTTCGATTGGGGCCTCTGATTTAACTCTTATAAAATTGAAGCTGTCCGAAATATATCTAAAATAATATTCTGAGTACCAATGGGTACATTTTTCATGATTTTTGATCATATTATCTCGTATGTAAAAATTTCCTTTCAAAAAATCCATTAAAAAAGTATTTTCTGCGTTCAGAATTAGAATGTATCTGAAACCCTCCCAAAATTACTGCAACTAGAACAAATCCGCACATCAGCCATAAATAATAATGAAGTTTGCCGAGAAGAATAATAGAGTAGTTCATCTTACGAGAATATAGTTTTTGTATGTTAACCAACAAATCGCTTAATCTCTGGTAGTCTTCCCCTCAAAGATCTTAAGCTGTTCAAATTTTTTGATCTCTCCAGTAACTTCGGCAGAATTATTGAACAAAATAATAGACTGTAAATTAAAGATAACGTCTTTGTATCTCTTGGTGTCATTTTATCTCAACTATTTATCAATTTTGGTCGATAACTTCTCAAAATAAGATATGCATATAAACCACAGCAGTAGAAATACGTTTTTTAAAGAAGACAAGATTTTTCCGTATATTTTTGTCAACTTTTGAATATTCATTCGGACAACAAACAGGCAAATACCATTCTACAGCAAGAAAGACAATTAAATATATCACCCAAATTGAGTTGCGCTGTGTAGAGTATCTACCATTCATTTTAACGATATGATACCAACTCCAATCACTCCGACCACCAGTCCTTTCTACCATGAACAGGAATTGGTGCCAATTCCTGTTCAAGGTAGTTTGATGTCGTCGAAACGAAATGAAAAGTTTTTATAACATCTGTGATACTTTTACCGAGTATATCCGAAGAGAAATTGACGCTTTCTCTTCCTTTAATGAGATAGCAAGCTAGGTATGAAAGAATAGCTCTCTTGTTTCACTGTATCTTGAACTCAAATTTAGTAACTGATGTTTCATTGGACACATAAAGTTTGAAGTTCATATCGTTACTACGAATATCCACTATTGGTTCTTATTTGTAAAGAACAGGAGGGAATTTCCATAAACATAGGGGCTACAATTTATATTTTTCATATAATTTTCTATCTTGATCGTATCAAGAATACACATATCGAGGTAAGTAAAATCTAGAGGAGAAGTAGTTGCGGTTGATTGAAGTGATTCTAATGAGAGAAAAGTATCTGAAATGAAGACCGAAATTGTATTTTATCATCCTATTTGTCTTCATATACCTTCTTTCGAGCGAGAACACAAATAATAGAAAGATTCGTTTGCAGCTTTTGTTTTCACTATGGTCTTTTGACGGGTCCTTTGGTAAAATACCTTATAGAATAACGATGGAGCTGCCGATACCATGAAAAGATTCGTGAAAGTGCGAGGCAGATTCGAATGATTTGTTTAAGGAGCATTACCCACCACTGCCGAACTGGTCGCCTTTTTCCTTCTTTATAGAAATTATGAGATATTAAGGACATCCCTTTTCAATATACATTGAATATCCGTTTTCCTGTCGAGAAATTTCTGCAAAATTATTTTAATTTTCCTTAGGTGCAGGAATATGTTCGACCAAATACAATGAAAGTCAATGAAGTGTGCTACCATTAATAAATAATTCCACGCAAAAGAAAATTGGAACTTATTTCTTTAATTCATCTTAACCTCATTTTAATGTTAATAACGTAAAACTGTGGAAGTATACTACAAGTATACCTTGTTAGGACGAATCTACTTACAAAAATTATAGGAAACGGTTCTAAAAGTGGTGCTTATCATCTAATTAGATTTCTTATGTCCAATTTTCAAGTATATTTTTACAAGAAAATTTATAAAGCTTTAAGTTCCCTTAACCTTGACAAGCTGGTTTCCAAAGTTTTATCCTCGATTCATTTGAAAATTCGTTGAAAAAACGATCTAGCTCCTAATTGTTCCGAACGATGGGGATTGTGGTTAAAGTAATATGAATAGGATAATTTTGCGAAGCAAAGTACTGCAATGGCTGCACGAAAATTGTGAGCGTTAGGGGAAAATAATTAACAGAAAATAATCCTTATGTGTCGTAGTGAAAAAGCTGGAACTAGTAAAAAAGGTTAGGGTAAAGAGATATATATTATCGAGAAGGAATCTCCATCTCTTCATGCTTGAATTGAAAACTTCGTTTATCCCCTAAGAGAATATAATGTAAAATTCACTCAGCAGCGTAAGCAGACTCTGTTTCTCATAATCAATCGTGCCTGTTATTTAGACTATTGCAGTACCGTTTTCGATACAACACCGTGAAACGTACTTGTTCGTTTCTTTTTGCATGCATAATTCAAAGAGAGCATTTTTTGCCTGGTGGAGATGAAAAAAAATGTCCGTTGACATACTAATTTTTTCCCTGGATGCATCTATTTCAACCTATTTTTCCCATAATTAGTATTTTAAATATCGAAATACGTTTCTACCAGAAAAAGGTCATTTATTAAGGCCATTAAAGAAACAAAACCGAAGTGATGTTTCGCTGCGGCTTCCTTTTATCACAAGAACGTCAGCTTTAATTCATAGCTGCTTTAAAGCAGCAGAATACGATAAATGAGACAATATGTTTACAGAATAACTCGATCAACTCTAATAAGCGGCTGCTGCGTTTTAAAAACAATGAGGCGAGTAGACAGTAAAAATAGGATTTATCAATTTTTTTGTCCTTCGTTTAGATTCTTTTTTCACTATAAAAAATGTAAGCATAGTAATAAGAGAGTAGGCAAATACTTAGCGAAATTTATTAATTGGAAGGGAATTTTGAATGCATAAATCACGTCCGTAGAATGTTTTGCTTAGTGGGAGACTTTTTTCACGAAAATTCCCCCAATATCCAAGAAAGGGCTGAAAGTCCTCCAATATTTAAATTGCAAAATTATTATGAACTTTAAAGTGAGGTCGCTTACGAAATATCTCCAGCCGATTTTGTATGGCTCTGAAGTGGCATGGAATCGAGTTATTTCGTGACGGACAAACGAAAATGATCGCGTGCATAAAAAGCATATAAACGTACTTCGGGGAAACTTCGGAGAGAAAAAAGCATAAACTGACTAATTTGTCCAAAAATGATAGTCTCAAATCCACTCATGAGAGCAGTAAAGGAAGCTGACTTTTCACAATGAGAAATAAAAAAATGCGTACGCTGAATGAAAAGAATCACATCTTCTAGTTAGATGTATATACGTTCAATATAGGTGACCCAGACTGGTTGGAAACTAATGATACGGTATGGTATAGGAATAGTAGATGCGTTAGAAGAGGCATAAATGAGACATCAGCTTTATATTGTGAGATTTCTACCCTGGAAGTGGTATCTGTACTGATTTTTGATGAAAAGAAGGATGGTAAAAGATATTTAAGCGCTATTGAAAACTATTGATTTCCATTTTAGAAGGGCTATATTTTTAATGGGAGTTTATGAAAAATTTAAAGCTATACATTAGTTTGAAAGTGGCCAAAGAATGTATTTTGAATGATATGTAATGCAATAGGTACCTTTTCGCTTACCTAAAATGTCATCCAAATTTGTTTTTTTACATTCTTTGCATGGCACAAAATTTTCCCCATATTATGGATCGTGATCGTTCTAGTTTGTATTCCTAATATTTTATCATAGTCGTTCCATTCTTCCTGGTCACTTATGTAATTATACTTTAGAGCTTCTATTTAACTTCATTATTTCGAAGATTTGCTGTCGGATTATACCTTTCTATAGAACAGTAAAAGCAATTTTTCACAAATAAATTCAATTTTGACATCATGAATTGACAAAAATCAACGATTCCTTCCAATGTTTACTTCAGGACTCTACCTTTGTCTCTATAGATATTAAATTTTGTCATTACCTAGTCTGATCACCCGCATAAAGAACCGCTACTAAATTAATCATTTTGCACATTATCAACTATTTGTAAAATTTCGAGTCCAAATGATCTTATTAGGATAAACTAATTGCATTAAACAATAGAAATCGAAGCTTCAAAATTAAATTCGAGCAAATCTAAGCACCGCATCATTCATTATTTACCCGAAAGTCGGATTATAGACATCCTGCGGTATAATCTCCAAAAAGTGCCTTCTTTAGCATTATAGGTTCAAACAAAGAGTGAAAAATCGTGACAGAAGCAAGGAGGATTTTAAATTTGGGTAAACATATTGTGCACCAATTTTGTAGGTGGAAAAATGAAATGAAATTGAAATTATTCAGGAACTTGCGAGTGAGAAAAATTTCTATTTTTATAAACTCGATTTACTTTATGCTTTGAACGGTTTTAAGATAAATTTTACAGTTAAAGGACTCAACATATTCTATTCTTGTTGCAAACTTGAAACTATTTTCTTCAGTGCAGTAACTACACATCAGCCAGTTCCATTTTTAGTTAAATATAAAAGAAGGGTATAGAGCTAACAAATGTAACTTATATAATATCAATGCACAAGTAAATACAAAATTAAGAAAATGAAGATGTTACTTTAGACTTCAAAAAAGTATGAACAACTGAAAAGATTCATATCCACAAATAACAGGAATCTGAAGTTTCGATTGGATTGCATTTCAAAATCCCCTCGTGACTGGCCAGTAAAGTTCCATTATAATACAAAAAAAATACAATTAATGAAACGAGACTCCAAAATATATTACATAAATGCTTACGGAAGCGAAAAAATGATTCATAAAGACGAATTCATACATCTTACGAAAGAAAAACCTTGGGAATAGTAAAACTGATTAAAATTGGAAATTCGAGTGTTTTTGTAATTTAATTGTTTTTGAGCTAATCATACCGGGAAAAAGCCTCACCCAAAGGGTGACTCAATACATTGTGTTTTAGGTGTAAACTACTTTTATTGAAAAATGTTCTTTAAATCTGTTAAATTTCTTGTTGCATCATTCCAAGAGTTTCCGCCTCCGCATTCAGTCGCAAGCTTGTGCTTTTTGAAAAACCAATTGTTGAGTGGTCCTTAATCATTGGGAATTACTCTAGAGCTATACGAATCCATCGCTAATAAAAAACTGTGCATTGCTCTCCAGTGCTTCTCACTTACAAATCTAGCTTTAATGGACTGTAAATGTTATTGTGGTGGTTTAAGATTCTTTCGCTATTATCCAGAGTGTTCAAAGAGCTTTAGTTTTCATACTTTCTGTAGTATCTCATATTGCGGGTTGTGATGAGTTTTTGGCACTTCTGATCGTTTCTAGAACCTCTCGCAGTGAAACTTGGAAAACCCTTCTCAGGACTTCAAAAAGCTGTCTTTCGTACTCTAATTAGATCCATTGCGATAAAAGGTGGCAAATATCACAAGCAAAAATGAAGATGGGTAATCCTTTCCTTAAACGATATTTTTCAACAGCAATTAATCGTTGGGGTTGTTTCACCTCAAATTAATATTTGTAAAGGATTGAATATCATAATAATCATCTATTGTCGCAATGATTTTTTAATTTAGACTTTAAAAAAGTACCAGAATAAGAAAGCGTAAAATAAAGAATGGAAGAAGTGAGCATATACAAATTCCATCTGCAGATACAGTCATAATTTAATGTAAGGATCCAATGAAATAATAAACGAAACTACATTCGTGGAAATATTTGAAAAGCATGCAAATAGGAGGCGTGTTCAAAACTTTTGGTTGGAAAATGTATTCTGAACTTTTTGTTTTGTTCTATGTAGCTCAAAGCATCTTATTTTTGTTTGTATCATTAATGATAGCAGGTCATTCTGTGGCAAAAATACCTGAAAATTTTCAATATAAGGGTTTCATTTTTTGAAGTTGTATATAGATTTTATTCTGTCTTCGGGAATCTTTACTGGGACCGCAAGATTCTGAGAGTTTGTAAGTGCACCAAGAAACACCAGTACGAGGATATGTCTCATATCGAATTTAAGTGCGAAACGTAATTAATGTATTCCTAACCGTCCTTTTCAAAATTTCCAAAATAAACAATATCTTCAGCTAATTGATGAATACGCTACTGATGGCTCGATTTCTAAAGTTGGAAATTCAATCTTACGAAATATAGTACTGTTGATGATGAGCAAACGTATTCTTCAATTTCAGGTGTTTTGTATGAGTTGGTGCCAATTCATCATCACGATAGACTGTAGAGATTGGGAACAATAATTTTATGCTCGATAAACTTATTTTGGCTGAAAATTCAGTACTGACGCTTTTTGCGATGGGTTAGCATTCTCGCGATATACATCTCTAGAGTATTCAGGAAATATTTTCTAACCTGAGAATATTATTGTGCGAGTGTCAACGAAGGGAGTGATGTGGTCGCATAGGGCTATTATTTTCTATAAATCAATGTTTCCAAGCTGAAGGTGCCGGCATGAGTATAGCAGACATTCGAATATAGTTTAACCTCACTCCAAATGACCCTTCGTATTCAGTCGTGCTTCCCCTGAACTCCATTTTACATGAGTACAATTTCCTCCAGTGGTGATCATTTGCCTTCCGGGCTGTTGTTCAGCGCCTATCGGCGATCTTTTCGGTGTAAATTGACATTGGAAACACAAGTACATGACACTTTTAGATCGGTACGATCTTCACGTTTTGAGGGCGCCAATTCGATGGTTTTCATCTCTGAGGTGGCGATCGGTCGCCGGGCAAGCCCTGCAGCAATATTCCAAGGTACATGCCATTCTTCTGCAGAGACACGCCGCGTTGGTGGTCACCGCCACGACACTTTCTTGTTGACCACTCTATTAGGTATATCATAGTCTACTGAAGTGCTCGGTGACTCGCACTTTGAAGCCTAAAACATGGTTTGAATGAAAATTCATAGGACACGCAACCTTCGCACTACTCGCAGTAAACCAACCCCTCTTACCTGTTATCAGGAAATTTAAGTATACTAGCCCATTCAAGTAAACCCCAAAACCCCCACGTACCTTGGTTTGCCGCACAAGCCCGTTCTGCTTGCTGATGCGCATCAAACATTGTTCGCTCGCCACACGGCGAGACTCGCACAGAATAACGCAAGTTATTTGTTAGAAGAGATTTTGACGAAACTTAAAAGGCCACAACTTGAAAGTGTGCATATTCCAGAGAATCTCAGTTCTCAGGGAATGTAAGTGGCTATCCAAATTAGGCCTCGTCTGCGATTGCTGTTATCAGGAAAATTAAGTAAACCACCCCACTTACCCAGTTTCAAACAAAACCCGAAGGCGTCTATGGTTATCAAGGCGCGAGAGTGAGGTTATTACGGCCACGGAGAAGTATATTGACCTGCCTTTGATGGCACCATACTCAACCGAGCGATTGTGGGTGCCTCCTTGCTGCACGGACCGGTAGTATGTTCAACGGGGAAAATATTTGGGTGCTTCTCTTGGAAGATATATCCGATCTATCCCATAGTTTTCCAGACAACCACAATCGACTCAAAAAGGTACGTTCAACCCTTTCGAATTTGCACTTAACCTCCGTTATGAGGAAAGTTGAGTAGATAACCCCAGATTGCTGTCATCAGGAAAACTAGGTCAACCACCCACTTACCGCCATTTTAGGTCTATGTTAGCCCTGCCTGATGTACTGTATCTTTGGCCCTTAGTTATCCTCGTCATCATCACTTTACTACGTCGATCGAGAAACTGAGGGAAGCTAGTTGGTAGCGAACATTAAAGGTTCTTTGGCACATGTACAAATCAAAGAATTGAAAGTGATGTATCATCAGAGTTCTTTATAATGTATTTCTCAGGCGTTGGGCCTCTCACACAAAGGAACTGTTATGTAATTGACTGTTTGAGAAAAAGTGTCAGTGCTCTGTCCGAGAAATTGGCGTGCATTAGCCTTTTCCTTTTCCGAGACCTGTAATAATAGAAAACTGGTAAGAAATACGAGGGGTTCATGTTCGGTAACAGATACACCGGCTGGAACCCAGTCAACCTGTTTGGTGTTGTGCATGCACGTGACATTTTGCGGCAGTTAAGGATGGCACTCCACTCTAGAGGCAGATGGAGGAGAGGCCAACAAGCAGACAAGCCACACTGGAGGTCACTGCCAATGCGGAGTGACGCTGTAAGAGAATACGTTGCACCTTGAAACCGGTTCCATGGGGCGACTGGCGACCGTTGTCACAAGTTGCTTAAAGGGAGCAAACGCCGCCGGATACCAGGCTCCTCGCGTTGAGATCGAAAAGTGGTCTGTAAATGGAAATCTAACTCACCATCAAAAACTGTGAATGTGGTGACTTGTGCTTGTCTCAGTCCTAGTCTTCACTTCTCTCGCCGTCTAAGCCGAACCTCCGCTGCCCGGGCTCGGCAGAGGGCGTAGAATAGTAGATTCTTTGTTGATGGTTACCTGGAATGCCGTTTGTGGGTTGCTAGATGATAAAAAGTTTTGTCGCAGACAGGTAGGTGCAAGCGGCATTGAGAGAATAGTGTGGGAAGGGATTGAAATTGGGTTGAATTCATGTGGTTGCAGCGCAACTATTTCCGTAAAGGTACAGTTGATGGAAAACGAAATAGCGTATCGGTTGCAGCTAGCGATGTAGTACTGTACACTAGTACAGGTTGTTGAGTGAGAGGACATATGCAAGGGATCATACTGGTTCAATGAAAGGAATTGTGACATGCGGGGTGCTTGGCTATGGTGGCGCAGTGGAAATTGGACTGGAAGCTTCAACGAAATGGTGGGTTCCAAGTCGGACCATTTCGCTTTGCCGGACGGCATGAGTCAAGCATGAAGTGATGCAAAATGAATGGAGCGTTTTTTGACGCGTGTGTAGACATACAGTTGGGTATGACGCGATGCTAGGTAGCTGACGAGGATGCAGTGGTGTATGGTGCTAGATGCACGGGGACCGTATGTTTACGGGCATAGTCTTTGCCGTGGTATGGCAAGGTGCATTCATGATATGGTGCAGGTTAATTAATAGATCCAAGTTGCAAGCACGATGCAATACGGGGTTGTGTGGTAGTAGTGAATGAAAGTGGTTGGGCATGGAATGTTTGATGCAATTCAATTCCGAGAGAGTGTGGTAGAGCTGTTGATTGCGTTGTTTGAGAAATAAATTGGGTCGATGAGAAGGTCATGGTGTTTGGTCAACCTCAGAGGGACGTTTGAATTGAATTCGGGGAAGCAGTTCATTCTTTTTCTTGGAGGGTAAGTTGAAAATAATTCGGGTTAAACAAGGGAAACAATTCACAGAGAAAGGAGTTGGATGGACAGCAGAATGGTCGGCATAAGAGGGATTACCCAACGTATTGCTAACTGGAGGTAAAGGCGGAGGCGAGCGTGAGATGTTAATAAATTTAGGTGTATTGCGGTGAGGATGCAATTGCAATGGCAATAGCAACTGGTTGCAGTTGCAGCCACAAGTTGGCAAGTTGTCTCCAGTACAAGGTACATATGTATGTAGACATTTGCTTTGTGTTTGCAGGAATGGATGGAGCTTGGGCAGTGGTGAGGAGCTTTTGGAAATGTTGTGTGAGTTTATACACTATGTAGGTTGATAGGCGAGTGCTGTGAGCCGGATGAGCAAATAGCGGATATTGTGTAAAGATAGGGTGAAGATATGAAAAATGATTGTCGTGAGTGGTGTTGTTGGCAGATAGATGCTTGACAAGAGGGTTTATCACGTCTTCCTTTGTCTCAGGATCGTGATTTTGAGATTTTTCTACGGGCAAAACGGTGTGTGTTGACAGACAAAGAAGATATTGCAGAGGACACAAGGTCTGCCTTCAACCATACTATGATGATACGTTATGGCATTAGTATAACAGGTGGAGTCTACAGTTCTGTACAGTACAGTACAGTGGTTACAGTCTGTAGCTGGTCTATGCATTGGGTTTAATTCAATTCAAGTGACAAGCTGTAGAATGCAATTGTTGGATGGCGGTAGAACAAATTATTTACGGTACGTGCTGGCAGTGTGGCATTGTATCGAGAGTGTTTAGATATACAGGATGTATTATTGTTGTGCTTTTTAAAACGGATTTCCCTTTCAATTGTGACAAGTAGGAAGAAAGTAGTTGATTTGATTGGATGGCCGAAAGGTTGAAATGGTCCACATATTCAACAGAAGAGAGAGGAAATTGGAGGGCGCGAGTCGGGATGGACAAAGTGGCTGCAGCAGACCGACCCAAGTCTATGTCCATGTCCACAAGAGCCAAAAATAGAACGAGTCGGATGGAGATGGGATATCCAATTAGTTGGTGGCACGTACGGTATGTTGTGTGCGAGTTTGACCGCTTGATCGTTTGCACTGGCAGGCTAAAATCTGGACTTTTGAGATATCTCCAACACCCGTGCGCCACGTGGAGTGTAGGGGGATGCTATTGGCCATTCCAATCTCGGTGGACCCAGTTTGCCCCAGGACGACAAATTTGAAAATTCTGGCCTGGCGTCACACTCCCGTGACATTATTTTTAAACTGTCCTGATCATACGCATAGGCAGAAGAGTTACTGTACAGTATTGTCTCGGGCGGACCACACTGCACGCGGTGCAGAAGCCCTCCCTACGCTCTGTACGGTATATAAAAAAACAAAAAGAGTTACCAAACTTTTTTAAAATATTACTGTATTCCCCCCTCCCCCCCTCGCACTAGAGCAAACGGGGACGTGTTGGCCCCATGACGTCACGCTTTCTATACGAGTACTGTACCGTAGAGGCCGAATTTGGAGGCACTGCCCGCGTGCCCGCGTGCCCGCGTTGCCCGAGTGCCCGAGTGGCCGGGGGTGCCCAGGTACTTGCCCACTCTACCCACCCATCACCCATCACCACCACCACCATCAAAAAGCAGCCCGATGGGACCTCCGTCCCCCCCCCTCCCCTCAACTTAATATACCTTCCCCCCACCCCCACAGCTCTCCGTGCATACCACGTCTCGCTGTCATGTTTTATCTGCACCTCTGGCCTCCGCCTTCCGCCCCGCGGGTCCCACACCTCCACCACACCAATCACTTTATTCCTCTCCATCTCCCGCGTCCATCACCCCACACCCCACCACCTCATTCTATCCACCCTCCACAAACCAACCACACCTCAGCCTGTCACTCCAATCTAATACTACCCCACCCCTTCCTCCGCTCTCACCGCTGCACCGTCGTCGCCGTCTTCAAGTCCCAACCTTTTCCCTCCATCTGCATCCATTCCCACTCCCCTACCGTCCAACGCTCTCATTCTTTTTATTTGACCCTCCCCTCCATTTTCCTTCACCCACACCTCGATTACCCAACCCTTGCTATCATGCCCCGTCTCTGATTCCCTTTATAATAGTCCGCCCAACAGTCCGCACACCCCGCCACTTTCAATCCCTCCTACTTGAACCCCCCGCCAACAACAACAACAACAACAACAACCCGCATCTACCACCAAATCTACCCCCTTGAAACACATTCAATCACTCCGCACACCCACAACCTCCGTACTCCCAACTACACAAACTCATCCCCACTACACTCTCCCCTGCACAGAACAACAACTTCAGTCATGCCTTCGCTCACCTTTGGAACCAAGACCTCCTACACCCCGCCACGTCGCACTGAACCCCTTCGTTCTTCACGCATGTTCCCCTCCAACTGCCGCACACGTCTCATCCATGTTTCACTCATCGCGCGACATGGAACACGCAATCCCACACCACGTTGTATTGAGCGCATGGCCGCCCTCAAAGCATGGCTTCGAAGCTCTCTTCCCACCCCGCACCCAATCTGGCTCGACCACTGGGACAACCAGCTTCAACTCTACTCAAAGGATGCCGGCCAACTCACCGTTGAGGAGAACGCGAACTCTGGTCCATCGGTCGTCGCTTCGCTGCCACCTACGCTGCCAGTCTTGTCAAACTCCCGGTGCTTATCGCATTCGCTCCTCCAATAAGAAGCGAGCAATTGACTCTGCACATGCATTCGTAGATGGCTACTGCGCCTACATGGATTCCAACTCTCATCTCCGCCTCAACATCCCAGACTCGGAAACTGATTCCGATTCCGATTCTGACCCTGGCCCCGTTCCATATCCCATGATTCCTCCTCGTTGTTGTCCGTTGAGGACGATTTCTCTGTCGAGGTCCTGCAGGATGGCCGCGACGCAAGTCTACGCTTCTTTGACCACCACCCCGAGTACAGCGTCTTTACTACCGATCACAAGCATCCATGGAGGTTGACATCGCCGTGGCACTCTTTGTCACCTTTTTGCGGACCTCGCCTCAAGACTCGGCGCCTCTCTTGGTGCATCCAAACCTTTGGATGTAGAGCTAGTTCGTGTCCTAGGCGAGGCATGCGCGTTTGATATTGCTCACGAGAGGCATGGCACGAGTAAATTCTGCCGTGTCCTGTCTGCCAAAGACGCGCTATCTTGGAAGTTGCCGAAAGAAGTTACAGACCATTCTTCAAGGGACATGAAAGATTCCGAGCTTTAGCCGCACCTTTGGTAGCAGACCTTGTCGAATCGCTCACCGCATGCATTGATCCCTCTTCGACAGCCCCGTCCTACGCCGCAGACCTGCGTTTTGCGCATGCTGAAACGCTTGTGCCGTTGCTCCTGTTGCTGGGCATCGAATCAAACGGCTTATCTCCGACAATCCTGACTACCGTGCAGGTCTCAATGGCATGTCGCCATTCGCTGCAAACCTAGCGATAGAGCTGTATGAGTCGGAAGATGCCACAGGCGTCTCGTACTTTGTGAGTTTTCGACTTCATGAGAGATATGTGGAACGCATACCCGCACTTGGGGAGCAGGGCGCACGGGTGTGGTGCGGTTGGAACATCTAATGGAGTTCTTTGGGCAAGTGCTAAACGAAGGTTTGCAAGCGTATGCATAGGAACGTGGATCATTCTGTACTTCAATGGCGCGAGGTGAACAGCCGCTCTCGTAGACATCTTTCCACAAACAAGATACAGTAGACACTTCTGATCGCTTACTTCCAGTTTGAGAACGGCCTTGTACAGTTTGTAAGCTTCAAGTCCATCAGACATGTAAACAAGAAAGCTACCTGAAGCCGGGTAGTGGTGTAAAGATCAAGGAAAACGTCAGACGGGTATGAAACCACAATGTGACAGATTCCATGCTGAGGTTCAGCTTTTACCATCAGTTTCCAGATGCGCCTGTGCTGCAGCTGCCGCAGCCAATGCCGAGTCTCCATCATCAGGGAGTTTTGCACTTTCGATAATGCCCACCATGTGACCATCTGGGCTTCGTACAGCCGCAATCTTTCCGTATGCTTCATACCTGATGGGCCCGTCCAGCGAGGCACCAAGAACCAGTAGTTTAGGGACGGTGGCATCCATATCATCGACTTCAAAAGTAAGGAATGGGGAGTATCCAGTTGAGCATTGTGACTCACTGCGATGTGAAAAATTCCATAAGCGAGAATCGACCAAACAGTTAGTATTTTGCGCAGATAGGCGAGTGCTTGGAAAGGTCAATCATGTTCCATACCTTTCCGCAGAGTTGAGTTCAATAGCTGTACCATCGGTTGTGGAGAGTCTCGCAAAGTGCTCACTATGTGCATCTAGCCTTAGACCCAGACCATCCCGATAAAACTTTAAGCCCTGTTCAACATTCCTTAGCAGAACGACAATACGAGATAATCTGGTCATGATGGATAACGCTCGAAAAAAATTCGGTTACGGAGATCCCAGAGATCTAAGATATTTTGAAAGAAACCAGCCGCGGTTCACTCTTCGTTACTCCGAAGGGAGATGCCTCGACAGAAGAGTCTGTCCTCGAAGGTTCTTGTTTGAGTCGAAAGGCGGATTGGCGACGGCAGGCGGTGTATGAAAGATGTTAAAAATCTCCGCAGTCAAGATAAATGTCACCAGACTGCTCCGTTTTATTAATCCTCCAATCACGGCATTCCTTTTTGAGGGCCCATCTGGATTATGGCGGCCGTTCTATGGAATGGCAACAACGGAGGTTATCTTTCTGTTCCGAGGCCAATCGACTACCGACGCCTACGCGTACCGAACAACTCGACAACGCTTGTTCCAGAGCTATATTTACCTACCCTCCTCGCGGTATGCGTTTCCCAAGAGCGATCACCAGCTATCTGCGAGGCTCCGCAAAACGTTTATGCAACGAAGTAACCACATTAACCCTCCTTGCAAAGTTATTCACATACCTAGGCTCCCCGTCCTCTCTGCGGGTCTTACTACGGGAGTGCTTTTCCTTGCGACAGATATTCGCCTGGAGATAATCCAACACTTTTTGGACATTTACACGAACCCAAAGTGCCAAAGCGATCCGGAACAAAGCCTTTCACTGCGGATATACCACTCAAGGCGACTGAGGTGCTACCAACATTTACTCAAATATTCGCAGAGGTGTTCTAACCAGAATAAGCACAGAAGGTGGTGCACCAGTTGCGATTTTGACGGCTGCAAACGTGGGAGTTTACATGCTTTGGAAAGGAGCCCCGACAAGCTTCATGGTTCGGTATGTTATTTTGCTAACACAACCCAACAAGTATGCAGAACCGACTTGCTCGAATCGTTACAAACTCTCTCTCAAACTAACAGAGTTGGTCCAATGACATGGCAACCTTTTCTCAACTTCGTTGACTGATCCATTGTTTCAGCCACTTTGCCAATTCACTAGAATCTGTACGGAAGGGTCGTGTGTGGACGTCCTTTACGTCTAACTTCTCCCACATGAGCTCTTCCACCTCGCTACCAACATGTACCTTCTCAACCGTTTCGGACCAGATGTTGCCAGTATTCTTGGAGATGAGCGCTTTTATTTGTTTTACGGGGCAGCGGGTTTGGCATCGTCTCTCGCAAGCTTAACTTTTCGTAGACTAACTCGAAGCAATGTTCTTAGCCTTGGTGCCAGTGGAGCTGTTGTAGCCATCCTATGGCTTATGCCTGCTTTTTTCCGGATAGAAGAATGTCCCTCCTCGGGACCGAGAAGACACTCACCATGCAAGAATTGGTGCTTGCATATGCTTTGATTGATGCAGCAGGATTACTTGGATCCTTCGGCAAGATTGATTTTGCCGCACATCTGGGTGGAGCAGTATTTGGTAACACTTGGTTTTATCTGATACGCGATAAGCTGGTTCAGGAGGAGGAAGACGGCAGAGGAAGCGCTCAACCTACTTTTTCCGTAGCTTTCAAGTAGCAGACGATAGAAAACGAAATGGGGTATGATAGCAGAGTCACATTTCATCATCTTGCGTGGCCCCGGCAATGACCCCATTTCCTCAGTCAAATTTCTGTCGTGAAGCTCAGTTTTGCGTGGTTCTACTACACGCCTGACACCATTTCACGTTACTCCGGTATTGCGTTCGGCAGAAACTCTTTGTTAAATGTTGTCGACTTTTTGGTCTTCCGCACGCAAGGCATCGTGTGCCGAGCTCAAAATTGCCTGCATTTGAGAGCCAGTCTCTCTCTGCATCGAACGTCTATTCCTTTCTCGACGGACTACTTCATTTCGAGAAAGCTTGAACAAGGTGACAAATAACAATGGGTTCTTCCTCACCCAGGTCCGCATTCCCAGACAAGGAAAGGCCATCACCATCACACGGGTCGTACATGTCATCTCCAACTGCTCGACCGAATGGCCGAATGCCTTACGGACGGTTTGGAAGTAGCTCCCGTTGCAGCTCGGAAGATGGCTCTCCATCCTTACGCGAATACCCAGCTGTGGCAGTGTTACCGATTCGTGCAGTTCTACGAAGATATTTGTCTTCACCCCGCGGTCGCGAGAGGGTAATGCACAGAGTTTGATCGCTCCACTCATGACGCACTGCTTCGCATGACGCAGAGCACTGAAAAAGAAGTGAGTAGGCCTCATTCACCCCGCCCCTGCAGCTCCGGCCAAAGCCTTTTGGAGCATAATAAGCAGCTTCATATCTGGGACGACTGGTCCTCTTCCGCATTTCAACCAAGTGAGGCGGACGTCGCATCTATCAAGTACAAGCGGACGGCTTCTGAGAATCTACCGAAGAAATTGCCAAAGAAGCTAGACTCTCAACTGAGTGAAGAGTTGGACCCTGAAACGAAGCTGGGCTCATCAATGAGGTAGCCACATGTCTCTTACACCTCTGAAGTATTCTTTATAATGCTCTGCAATGCTAGAACATCCACTCGTATCGTGCAAAACGCTCCGTCAGTTGACGAACAGCAGGTCTTGTAAGCACGAGCATATCGAATGAAGGGCATCGTAAACGTTTAGCCCGAGCCAGTTCATCGCCAGCGTATTTCGAATGTTATGAGAGGCCTTGTATAGCGTGCGATCAACACCAGAAATGCCATCGGTTCGTCATCAACGATTAGCCGACGTCCATCCGTACCGATCACACGCTTCAATCACATCCCTTGTCTTCGCGCTCTCAATTCTAGCATGCTCGACAATCCAAAGCTGCCCACATTGCAACTTAGACGTCAGCACTGCCCTTAGCGCGTGTCTGCGAATATTCATCGGCAACGGGTATCATAACTGCGAGGGACAGGACCGTGTACTACGCCACCCACGAAAGATGGGAGATGTAATTGCACCCTGTCGAGAACGCCCGGTCCCTTTCTGCGGACGAATCTTACGTGTAGAGCCCTTGACCTCTCCTCGACCCTTCGTCTTGCTGTTCCTTGACGACGTTTTGCCAACTGCCAAACTACAGTTCGATGCACGAGATCCGGACGGATTGGGGCATTGAATACACGACCGGAAAGTTGAATGATTTCAGTGGGAATCATGTCCTGGAACGACTTGTGCATGACAGCGTCTACATCGGAACCACACCATGACTGCAGGGGAGGGAGAGGAGTAATGCCAGATGAATGTTCAGGCGACTCACGGCGCAATGTGCTTGAGGTCTGTGCTGCGGTTGCGAATTGCGATCTTGCGATAAGCTGGCGATGAAATGCCGGCGTTGAAGACACCAGCAGTCGTAATCTGAAAACAGCTCGTTGCATGATTTTTGTTGTGTTCCTTCACGATGAGTCAGACAGGCGCTGCAAGAATGGCGCTGATGGTGAGTTCGATGTACCCTCGTAAGCGGCTCCCTCGAGGTAAGCAGAGTTCAGTAGAATGAGATGTACAAGTCCCACGCAGTTGACTACTGTAGAAAGTTTGCATTACCGACGGCGTGACTCTTGATAATGTATGCTTGGTTGTCAACGACAGGAATTCCGTTTTGATGATCCGGTGAATCGTCAGAACCCTGCAGGACCTATAGAACAGAAGTCTATTAACATGCATACCACGGCGATCATTTTAAAGGTGGATTTTTTTTAAAATGCAAGTATGTTACTTTGGCCTAAGGTAAGAATCTTGCAAAATTCAAGGCCCTCGCTCTGTACAGTACAGTACAGTACAGTACAGTACAGTATAGCAGCAATACGTAACTACCGCTACTCTCATCTTGCTAGTAGATACAGAATGCATTAAACTTCTCTAACAGTTCGTGAAGACGATATTTACTCAATACTTGTATTGCAAACCTTAGCGCAGTCGATGCAGTTGATTGCGATACGCCATGACCTGCGCTTTTCGTTTTCTTCATGATGTCTGTTTCTAAACATCTTTCCCTGGAAGTTTGCACCCGCCGCAAACACCCGAAGCCTTCATACTGCGCCGCACTGTATCGAAGACTCCATAGTTGCCTTGGCAATAAACATGGTACTAAACTTTGCAAGCAGATCAACTGTCAAGAGCACCTCGCATACCCAACTTAGTCAATTGCTAAACAAGCCGTATTTCACGCTCTTCAAACTGACTTGCAGAATAGTTGCCTCAATTGGACTTTATTTGGCCATATGTTAAATCCTGTCTCTGAAATCGAAAGAGGCTGCAAAGCAATTGATCTTCGTTGTGGTTCCGTTGTACGTCAGAAGCGCCATGGACTTCAGTTGAAGTTCACACAATCACCGTCCCTGTCGAAACTTTTCCGTTGTCGAGAGCGAAGGGAGCCCATCTCCCAGATAAACTCGGTGCATTCTTCGGAAAAATCAACTCCCTTGAAGCTTTATACCGAGTACACAGTTGAGGTGTCCCATAGGCGCAGGCCATCTCCTTTACTCTGACTACAACATCACCACTACAACATAAACTGCACGATAGCTGATGGCCGTCGTGATACCTACCAGTAGGTTAAATCTTGGTTAGTATCCACAAAGAGGCGAACAATTTCACTAGCAGGAGTTTTCTCCACCACTCGGTGAGATGAGGGCGTTGGTTTCCTGAGCAGCATTAAGAATCTCACCCCGTCGAAACATTAATTTGCTCCTCGACAGTGTTCTTAGCTATAATTCGCACGATCTTCAGGACGAGTCTGACCAATTCGGTGCACACGTGCGGCAGCCTGCATCTCATCCGTTACACGAATCATTGTCTCCATAAATACAACGTATTGGGCAACGGTTAGTCAACCCAGGAATTCGCGGTGTTCAGAAGGAAAACCTGAATAGTCGGATCAGTGCAAAACTCATCAACAGCCTCTCCAATCGACCGCGCACTGCCACGCCAACCAGGTGCCCCAACTCCAACACATGAAATCCCTTGACTGCTTAACCAATTGCAAATTCCTCTCAGGCTATCCGCAGTTTCAGCAACCACACAAAATTTTGTATCACCGGAACAGCTGCGAATTAACTCGCGAAGAGCGTACAACTTTGGGGCAACGCACTTCTTGCCTCCGTCGCTGCAAGGTGCTGAAGAAATTCAGCATCAAGAGACGGAAGTTCGGGATTCAGCCCAATCTGCCTATAACGTTGCGGAGCAAGGCCAATTTCCAAATACTCAGCCCAGGCTTCCTCCCTGGTAGGACGATGAGCATTCTCGTAACGCTGCGCATCCGCCTCGGAGATATGGCCATGGCGTGAGTCTCTGAATCCGCTGGTTCACCTGCTTCGGCATCATCAACCAATTCCTCTTTGTCATCCTCTTCCACGGTGGTAGATTTCCGTTTGACTTCCACAGCCATTGATCCTGTTATTTCGCGGCGGCAAATTGCGCATCGAACTGTGCGGCCACCGCTGCTGTCAAACATGAGCGTAATGCAGTCAATGCAGTAAAAGTGTCCACATTTTGTCAAAGCAACCCTATCTATGGCGGCAGTGAGGCAGACTGGACAGCTTGGACTTTCGTCCTTCTCGATTAGCTTCATTAGAGCTGAAAACCCTGCCTCGTGGATTGATTCTGTTGCGCTCCTTCCGCAAGTGGCGTAGTAGCTCCGAAGTCTAGAAATAGCGTTCTCCCTGGAGAGCTGCATGGCCTGCCCTGGGCTTAGAAGACGAAGCTGCACTATGGTCTGATGTAACTCCTCTAAAGTGTCACCATTTAGGCGATGAACTCCACCAGCAGCAAGTTCAATTAGCCTCTCTCTTCTTATATCAGCCTCGCCACTGGTAGAATTCCTCTAGCCTCCACAACTGCTCGCAGGTCATCGATGTCCATGTTCTCAAACATCGAAGGGTTTTGGCTAGCGCTCGCAATGACGCATGAGTTCTGTTCGAGTCCCGGACAATCCGAGTTCCCGTCTCCGCAAGGAACTTAATCGCCTCGTTGCAGTAACCTTTTGCAACTCAACCCTCTCCTGGTCACCGCGACCTGAGAATATCCTCCTTCTTGCCCATATATTTCTCCGAAGTAAATCCAAATTGCTTAAGTTAATGAGAGATGGGGAGATACAAGCAGACACCAATATTCGTAAAAGTGTCCGAATGTGGCGAGGGGCGGGAAACCGTCCTGGCGCGCCCCACAAGTCTAATTCTTCTAGACAGCAGGAGAGAATGAAGCAGTAAAGCGCTCGATGCGATCCAGTAAGCTCAACCTCGATGGTCTCATAAGTACGTGGCGGTAGTCGTATGGCCAGTTGTTGAGCTTTGGTGTGACGCATCATGGTGACCGCCAAAAGATGATCAATCAGCCTTGTGTCACGTTGTGCCAAGAACGGAAAACGTACGCGCTGTTCCCAAAAGCCGTCTTCAAACAGTGTAAAAGGCCAAATACGCAGAAATGCAAGTCTCCACGCAGGTCGTCAAGGTCTTTGACAATGGGAGTTCCTGTCATTAGAAACCTGGAGTGAGAACGAAGATTGAAAGTATCTTTTGCAACCTGAGCAGAAGATCGGCGCGTAACTTGCGCTTCGTCCAAAATCAATCGCTTCCAAGTGATTTTGGATAACAACGGGTCACGGGCAAGGGCCTCGTAGGTGGCCAAAACGATGTCCGATGCATGTTCACCCACAGCCACGCTACTCTCCGTTCCTACTTTCCCTTTCCAGTGCTAGGATTCCAAACTGTGAGTGACAGAGACGGCGCTCGCTGTTTCGCCTCACGCTTCCACTGTCCAAGCAGCGAAACTGGACATAGCACTAATGAGGATTTCGCCGGCCATCGACGAATCTTGAGAATTTTGGGATAGGGCTCGTCAGGATCGTAATCCACTAACTCATCCCAAAGTTCAGTGGACATGGGCCAAAATCGTAATTCTCCTGATTCTGCAGTCTAAGTCGAGATACTATTACCTTCCCACAGCTGATGACGACCCGCGGGGCTTTTCCTCTAAATGAACTTCAAATTCTTCGATTTTGTGAGGTTCCTTCTGGGCGGCAATTAATGCGAGTGCCTCAATAGTCTTCCCGAGGCCCATTTCCCATCCCACCACGAGTGGCGGGTGGTTTGCGCAGGCGCAACTCACCTGCCCTTGGAAAGTAGTAGAACTGATGTGTATCGTTGTTCCTCAAGTTAGTAAACGAGCGTTCCTCCCAAAAGTAGTCATTGATAGAATGCTCGTCATTCTCCTTATCCAACATCCAGCGGACTGTCTGCTCTTGAAACGGGTACAAATCAACGTTGAGGTGCTCTCGAACCTTTCGGCGTTGGTGTTGGGTCAACTCAGAGTAGCCCGTAGATTCTGCACGACGCAGAAGACCAGACACGGTGAAACGGTCGTCACCCGCCGGTGGGGGACTTATTGCCAGGGTTTGCGGGCTTTCAGATATCGTGGGTAGCGCAGTGAAAGGCGCGCTTGGTTCTAGCTTGTTGAACAATATGCGAATATCTTCGTACGCAATGAGCTCGAAGAGAAGTCGGCCGACATAGACTTGGATAACCAGATCCGAGCCATTTTTCGGGTTGATTGCTGCACACTTTTTGCGTTCTGCGAGAAGAACAATGTAAGGAGCTTCATAAGGCTCTTGATATGGGGTAGTCATGGAGAAGAGAGCGTTTAGCAGCTCCAAGTCGTCGCTACGAGATTCACGGATGATCTCGGAGGTGAGGTTAATGAGCTCATCGGTAGATCTTTTCCAAGCTTGAATGGCTGTTGTTGAAGTCTTGAGAGATTTGAGGCTCAATGAGCCAATGTGACGATACATGTAAGCAGGGTTGTCAGTAGTCGCCGCGTGGACACCGGCCCTCTTGGAAATGAAATACTCGTGAACATTTCCGCCAAAATCGGCGATGGCTTTTGCAAGATCAACGGCCCCACGTCGAGAAGAGGTGATTGGTGTCCATGAAAAAGATCGGTAGTTGGAAGACAGAAAGACGGTATCCTTGTCGGCTTGAATTGGATTGGGGGGGGAATGCTTTCGATCAGAGCACGTTTACGGTTGGCGGGCCTTGCTCTCTTTGTCGGACGAGGGGTTCCACAGGCGGCGGGGGGGCGGCGGCCAACTGCTCTGCTTTCCTCTTTATGCGAGTGGAGCGGCGAGGTTGCGGTGGTTGACTTGGTGGTGGCATGATCAAAGCGCTGGCGTGTGTTGAAAGCAGCAGGTGCGAGGGATGCAGTGCAAAGGAAGGAGGGAAGTATGGAATGTGCAACTAAAGTTGCGAAGCGAAAATGACAAGCTTCGGGGGGGTTGAAATAGGATTCAGCGCCAACCAAAGTCGCATGCCAACCGGCGCGAAGCGAAAGCGTGGCCGACGGTGGGCCACCGTGTCCTCAACAGCCGGTTTTAAATCCAAGCTTGAAACAAACTGTGTACAGCGGTTGGGGTTCGACGGAGAGACTTTGGCGAAAACCTGCAATGTTATGTTTTTGGTGATCTTTTGATATTGATCGCCCGAATTCTTCTGTACAAAGTATGATAGCTTACAAAATGATTCAAAAAAATTAAAATCCAGACCTTGGACAACCGTCAATTTCAAGCCTATGCCTAGCAAATTTGTTCCCAGCACATCTATCTCAAGATCATCCTTTCCTTCACATTGCTCGGAAGGCAGTTACTGTACTACAGTTGCTCTGGAGAGTGTACAACATTGTACAGTACTGTCCATTGTACTACGCAGTACAGTTCAGTACTGTACAGTAAACGACGGACGATGCCAATTATGGAGGTTCTAAACATTAGACGCGGTGGAAGCGCGCTGGGCAATGTACTAGCTGTAATACCGTACATGCGATGCGATACCAGCAGCTACAGTGCATTAGCGAATATGTACGGTATTGCTCTGCCTTTTGCCGCAATTGCTGTATCTCGATTTATCTCTCTGAACCTCGGCTGGCTTGCTTCAGCGACTGGCTTACAGCACCAAAGTTTGACTATTGCCCACTTACACTTTTGTTCAACTGATTACAGTATGGCTGTAAAGTTCGAGCAGTCATCGGACCAGTAAAATCTTCCTAATTAATGTGGGTTTAGTGTTATTGCTCGGAGCATATCCACTTGTAGACACAGTATTCGTCATGGAAGAACTGACACCTTTGATCGGTAACAAGTGAAAACTAAGTACTGCACTGTACAATACAGTACATACTGCACTATTATAACCGCAAAATGCACTGTTCTCTGTACACTACAATACTGTTCTGTAAAATAGTTACCGTCGCTCCAACTAGATTCCACGCGGCAAGTCTTCCAGCGCACAGCACAGTACAGTGGATGTCAACAATATTTACCAGACATTTTCAGTGCGGTACTCTGAATAATGCTGCCCTGCTGGTTTTCCCAAGCAATTTGCTTCAATTCTAATTACTTTCGCGGCTTACACGTGAGTGGATTGTTTTGTACAGGGATTGCGGTGCTGTACTACAGTCCGGATTCAGACAAACGCCGACAGTGCAAAGCTGTAATGGTACTGTACTGTACTGTACAATGTTCTGCTGTAAATGTGCACTCCACTGTACAATACTGTGCAGCTTTTGGTCCCTGTTGATTGTTTTGAGTCCCTTGAATTCGAGAAAACTTCTGCAGCAGCATTACACGCCTGGAAATTGAGCCAACGTAAAGCTCGATCATTCTTACAGTGAGCAGACTGTACAGTACTGTACAGTACAAATGTACATTTCTTTCCGTTCAGTGCGATCAGATTCGTTTCGTTTCAAGCTTCAATACAACTCCCTTCCTGTTTTCATTTATCCAACTCACAAGTATTTGTCCCTGGCACGTTCATCTGGAGCGCAATCCTATCGTCTCCGTTCCACTCGTTCTCCAAACCGCTCTCACGCCATCCTTCGCCTCTCACTTTTTTCAAGCGGAACACATCCTTGCTTTCAAACAAGCCCGGACTGCGCACACTTTACCATTACCACATGACTGCCACCCGCACCACGCTCCTCCACCTTCCCGACGAAATCCTCCATCATATCTTCCAGAATTTACCTGGCCTCGATCTCGCAAGGTAAGCAAAAGTCACTCCCACACTTGCTTCCTATCATTCACTCTCATCTACCCCATTCATCACAACTCTTACTAACAGTGGCATCCATCTCCTCCACCACCAGAATCTCCCAAACGTCAAAACGTCTCAACCGTATTTCCCGATCTCCTTCTCTTTGGCGCGCGGCCTGTCTCAATGCCCCGGCTTCCCTGTTTCCCGATATGCCAACTTGCATCCAGCCTCACGCAAATCGACAATTTTCTGGCGACGTGCTTTCGACACTTCCATTGTCGCAGAATTATTCAAATTTGCCCGGGTTGCTTGAGAGCAAACACATCATTTGACAGTGATGCGGTAGACCCTTCTACCATGCCCGTATGTATGTTTGTGCGAATAAGGCACCAAGGTAGAGAATCTCGGTGGTGGTGCGGGCTGAGCTCCGCCATTCCCTAATGTCGGATAGTGCTAGCGTGATGACAGAGAGGTTGGGAGACTGCACACGAACTGCATGGAGAGGAGCAGAGAGCGAGGGGACGCAGAAAGTGTGCACGGCGACCGTGACTGCATCTCGCACTTTTCGCAAGCTCGTCGGGATTGACTTCTCGTTCGTCCTTCACCCCAGTGGAGTGCACCATGGCGAAACTTGGGTGGTCCGAATCCATGCTTTGTTTCGGAAGACTCACATTGAGTTGCTCTTCGTGATTCGTGACGGTGCACAGTTTCTTCTCTTGAGGCCGATGATGGTGTCTTGTTTTACACTGTTACACGATTACACATCAGCCGTAGAATATTTTACGGAATTGGTACTGTCTCGTTTGTAACTCTGCCACGTTAGTACTGTAAACCCACCGAGATCGTACATTGTATGTCGGAACTTTGCCGCCAAATATTCCCGCAACACAAACCTCTGCGACGTATGCGTCAGTTTACAATGTTGCTCTTCATTGAAGGGCCGATCAGGCGGTATTCATATATATGTACAGCCTCGACGAAACTAGCTCGAAACATAGTTGCGCCAGGTCATGCTAATCCAGACTTATTGCCTACCGTCCCTGCTTTTCAACCCAGCCGGAAGACTTGCCGTCAGTCCTCAACACTTGAACAAAACCTTCAACACAACCACCCCTCTGCCGAACAACATCTCCATCTTCACTCCTCAGCACTCCCCGATCGCAATGCAGAAATCAATAACTTCATTCTTCAAACCCTCTACTGCATCCATGAAGGGAAAAAACGTTCCACAGCGCTCTCCCCTGCTGCCGCAGAAGAGCTGAAAGGCCAAGTCTTGGCCCAGACGTCAAGGCGCGCATCGAGGCTAACCGTGCCGCAGCTCGTGCCAAGCTGCTCGCCCGTGCTGCCCAACACAACAGCAACTCAGGCAGACCAAATTTCGGGGCTGCCCTAGAACCGTCCTGGCGTCATGCCCTGACTTCCACCACCAGTGAACCCTTCTGGAAATCCCTGGCCGATTTCGTCGCATCAACGGAAAAAGGAGACTGTTTTCCCACCGCCTGAAAAAGTCTTCTCTGCTTTCAATCATTGCGCCTTCAGTCGTACGAAAGTTGTCATTATTGGTCAAGATCCATACCACGGACCAAGACAAGCACACGGCATGTGTTCTCTGTACCCGACGGCGTCACTCCGCGCCATCCTTGCTCAACATATTTGGTGAGCTAGAGAAGGATATTCCGGCTTCAAACGACCAAAGAGCGGATGCCTGGAAAAGTGGGCAAATCAGGGTGTCCTTCTCCTCAATTCTGTGCTCACCGTGGGTATGGGCCAACCTGGTTCACATCGAGGACGCGGGTGGGAACGTTTTACCGACGCCGTAGTGATTCTTTGAACAAACGAAGCGGCCCAGGAATAGTGTTCATGCTTTGGGGGGGGTACGCCAAGAAGAAGGGCGCGAAAGTCAACCCGAAGAAGCATTGCATTCTCACCGCAGTTCATCCCAGCCCTCTGAGTGCGAACGGGGGGGTTGGTTTGGCAACAAGCACTTCTCCAAGGCGAATGAATTTCTCAAGCGCACTGACCAGCACCCAATCGACTGGACTTTGTGAAAGGCAATGCAGCCTGGTTCCAGCGTAATCAAGCTCTCGAGGACCTTAGAATAAACGCCGAATATTGGAAAGTAAATGATAGGGCTTGTGTGGCGGACCTACAAGCCAACCTGACCGAGACCACTGCATCTCGGACACATCACCGCCTTGTCTCCGCGACAAGCCGTGCATATCGTTGCAGGTGTCCCCCACCACCCCGAATCTCACTCAGCGTTGTCCATCCCCCTTCCCATATTTCCCGATTTTTAAGCTCCTTGACTGGGACCTCGACGCGATGCGATTTTGAACCGGGCCACATGTGCTGGATAGAATCGCGACTCCGTTGCTCGCATTCCGTCCTTTTTTCTCGACGCAGAGAAAATGACGCCACTTGCCGTCAATGGCAGAAACGCTTGTCCATTTGGTGCCGACCAGAGACGCGATGCGGACTGTGTTGCGACGGGCAAAAACCGCGGGCAAGGACACCGGTTGGTTACAAGTTGGCAGGGTATGAGACCCTCCCCGTGACACAGACGACAGGGGGTTGGCGGGAGTTTGTGCAGATTGGGATTCAGGAGGGGGAGGCCCATAATTTGGCATGTTTGCCGCGGAGGTGCTTTTTCTTGCGAGATAAAGGGAGGTGGCTGTTAGTCCGGTCAAAAGGAGGGTGCTGGAGGCGAGGGTCAGTGATGCCATGTGGTGGAGTTAGTTTGGAATTAGGGGCAGGGTTGGGATGTTGATGCTCGGAGCAAAAGGGCGTGGGTATGGTGGTCGAGTTGGGTAGCGAGGTGGGGGTGATTTCTGATTGCAGGGCTGTGGACCGCAATTTGCGCTGGACTGGACAGGTCACTGCATTGTAAAACCGGATGGGTGGAGGGGCAGAAGACGGTGAAGAAGAACGTCGGTGGATGGCGCAATTGCGACCGTAGTTGATCTGTGAAGCATTTATTGGAGAGCGTCTGATATTCGTAGCATCGGCGTGGTATGATGTTTCTACGTTGACACGTCCAGCTGGTCATGCTTTCTTGGGAAGAATGGCAGAAATGGATGAGAATGGCACACTCGTTGCATGGTATTGTGGTTGCCATGTTTTGCACCACAAAGCAGATCATTGCTGGCTGTGGCTGTGGTATCTCTCACCGATATATACTGTACAGTACAATTCACGGGACTGCATTACAAATTGATCTTTATTTACCGTAATTACGTATGTGGCCATTTGCCAAGTACAGTAGCTAAGTGCAGTTTTCAGGTTGGGTAGCGACACAATGCAAATATCATAGCTTACACTGTCAGCTTGGCCTTGCTTGTACGATGCCCATTGTATATTATCAAACAGTACAATGCCAATTCGGTAAAACCTCAAGTTCCTTCTCCACGAGTAACGTGATTAAGAACCCTGTCAGGTGTAAGCCGCGCAACCCTCACGAGAATTCTCTCAATTCTAACCGTGAATGGCTTCCTTTTGATTATCAACGATGACCGTACGCAATGCTCACAGCGCATAGCCCTTCTCTTTTCCATAGTCGAAGTGGACAAACCATGACATTTCTCCGAAAGACAACTGCGATTGCTTCAAAAGAAGTAAAATGACTCATTAGCCGACAATTTACTACACGACTGACTGACACTGAATTGATTAAAACTATCGTATGTACGTGTTCTTGGCATTTGACCGGCTAGTTCAAACATACAAAAGCTTGTCACCGGCATCCATCCCTTCTCTACCAATACCCGACATTACAAAACATAATTCTACTGTCTCTCCAAATCTCCGCTCCTTCAACCCCATTCTACCAATGCTGCTCACGACGCTGATGGCGCAAAATCTCGGCCGCTTCAAAAGCCATCTCCAACGCTTGACTCTGATTCAACCTGGGATCACACAAGCTCTCATACCTTCGTGCCAAATCCGATGCCTTGACCTCACGAGTTCCACCTACACATTCCGTCACCTCCTTGCCAGTCATCTCAAAATGCAGACCTCCAGCCTTGGTACCTTCAGCCTCATGCACGGCGAAGAACCCACGCACTTCAGTCATAATTCGGTTCCACGAGCGAGTCTTGTATCCGGTCTCTGCCTTGAACGTATTCCCATGCATGCTATCTGACACCCACACCACATGCCGACCCTCGCGTTTGATTGCGCGAACTAGAGGAGGAAGACCCTGCAGGATTTTGTCAGCCCCCATGCGAGTAATGATAGTCAACCGACCGGCTCATTCTCCGGATTCAACACGTCGCAAAGTCTCAACAGCTCCTCCGGTTTCATTGTCGGTCCCGCTTTCACACCGATAGCTGCGCACCAATCCCATCGCCACAGAACAAAACCCAAATATGCAACACTGTCAGTATCGAGTCAACAGTGGCTGTGCACAAAAAAGTAACAATGGTGCCCCGTACCAGCTCTTGGGCCATGGTCGCAGGACGCATCGGAACCAACTTACGATTTGAAATACCCTTTGCAAACTGAACATGGGCGTCCTCGATATCCCTAGTACGCTCACCAATCCAAATGAAATGCCCACTGCAACAGAACCACTCTCCAGTCAACGGGTCCTGCCTCGTAAGTGCCTGTTCGTACGGCAACAGCAAGCCCTCATGGGACGTGAACACATGCGTTGACGTCATTACCGGGTTTTCCTGATTTACGCCGCAAGTCTCCATGAAATGTAACGCCTCGGCAATTCGCTCCGCGGTGGCCATGTACTCACGCCCCTTGGAAGTACCCATGGACCAGTCCATACCCCACTCTTTGACTCGCTTGAGATCAGCAAAGCCACCAGACGCCAACGCACGTACCAAGTTGGTAGTACCCGCACTGCGGTTGTAAGCCAACAACATTCGATCCGGATCCGGAATTCGAGCCTCAGGCGTAAACGGGGCGCCGTTGATATTCTGCAGTAGTATTAAAGAAAAGCAACAAAAACGAAAATGTTAGTCAAAAGTCAGGGGCGGTGAAAGGACGGAATACTTGCGTAATAGCAAAGTGGCACTTGAAACAAAACGCGACAGCACTTTGCAACGAACCTCTCCGCGATAGCTAGGCAATTCGACCCCGTCCTTGATCTCCGTATCGCTGCTTCTGGGCTTTCCGTACTGGCCGCCCAGACGACCAATCTTGACGACAGGCTCCTGGGATCCCCACATCAGAACCATAGCCATTTTGAAAAGGGCCCTGACGGTATCCTTCACGCCATCCGGCGCCTCGTCTAAACTTTCCGCGCAATCTCCACCCTGCAAAACAAAACCATGCCCCATAGCAACATTCGCAAGCTGTGCCTTGAGCGTACGCATTTCCCCGGTGACACCAGCGGCGGTAAACGGGATAAGGTATCCTCGACTCGGGCTAGATGGTCAAGATCGGGATATGTCGGCTGTTGTAAGGCACGACGGGAACGCCAGGCCGAGGGAGTCCACAAGGTAGATGGCGGGGAGGTGGACGGGGGCGCTAGTTCCTCGAGAATAGCTTTCGGAGCATGGGGGGTGAGTTTGGGGGACCGCGACGATAGGCTGGACGGGAAGGGGCGGTTGAGGCGTGCGGGCAATGCGGTGGGAGTGGTAAAGGCAGGATGCATTTTGAGAGTGGGTGCAAGCGTTTTGGAACCGGAACAGAACGAGGTGGTACTTGGGTGGGGGTGCGGTGCGGTGCGGGTGGGTTGAAGATGGGCAATGCGATGGCGAATGAGCGAGCGGGTAAGGGAGCCGAGTGCCTCGCAGGTGAGCCTTATAAAGATAAGATGCACCTGAATCCAGCGGACGCGGAGGGACTTTGGACGTTGTGTGAGCACAATAATTAGACGACAAATATTTTTGCAATTCTCAATCTGTAAAATTTGTTTTTATACGGGGGGGGGTTTCAATACACTTGGGAGGGTATGTCATACGAGGGATTCTCAATGGGATTTTTAGGTTTTGAATAATTTAATGTCTATGAGTGTTCCAAATCTCCTTGAATGAACTGCGTTTTTAAATCGTTAGTGGTCCAATCATGTTGGACATACAATTGCAGTCGCCAATGATTGGTGTTAAGGCACGATTCTCTCCTGTGGCGGCGGAAGGGTATTAGCTGTGCTGTGCTCTTTCTCGCGTAGTAAAGATACAAGCGTTGTCGTTGCTTGTTTTCTCATCATGTCTAATGCGGTAGGCTGTTGAAAGTATCTGACACTGCACTGCTCCGATTAGAATACAATTACAACGCTTTGCATAACATTAATCTGTTTTCAAAATATTCCTTGTCGACGCAAATTCTGTATCCGAAACAAGTGACAAGGCTTCTACCTCACCCCCATCAGAATATACCGCCCTTCACTCCATCGTCATCCGGATGATGCTGAGACTGAGTTGCAGCAGTTTGCCGCAACTAGCAATCCTCGGGCGCAACACGTTATTCGCTGCACGGACAGCTGGAATCTTGTAACGAACGATAACGAACGATCGCTATCTCACATTCAGCCCCCGGCAACTGTCCTTGCAAAAAGTGGTATGCTACTTCATTACGGTCTGTCTGCAACAACAAAATTTCGCATCTGCTAAAAAAGCAGGGTTACAATGCGATCATGAGACTTTTCATGTTCAACATCGTCGCCTGCTTATTGAACCCTTACATTTACGGCCTGACTAAGTTGAGTCTCCTTACGAATAAGCTTTGTGAACTATCCGTGTCGCTTGTTCGCTACATGCGCCACTTTTTTTTCAAAAAAAACTGTTGCACCTCAACTTCTGCTCTCTCCTGGCCCCATTGCCTTACCCTGCTAATTTTTAATTATTGGTACTTTTATGAATATCTTTATTCCGTTGCCTCACAACCACAACTCGATCTCCTATAACTTTATAACGCCAGGTCAGTAGAGCAGGCAATTCACAAACAGCCACTAATTCCATACCATGCTTCAATGCAGCAATTTTCCCAAGACAACCCTTGTTTGATTGTTTGATGTTGTACGGTTTTTCAAAAACGCGCACGGCAACTTGAAGTTTGTACGTACTATTCATTGAAAACGTTGTTTTGCAGAGCTGGCAGCTATTGAGATGCTAGTGCTTCTGACATGCTGCTGAATCGAGTAGTCGGGTTGGAGGCTGCAATCATCAGTAAGAGTCCATACTGTGCACTTGATGCCACCTGTCATCATACTTGCGTCTGGGAAAGGCAAGAATCGGTTTCGCTACCGCTCTTTTGGATTTACTTGCGACAAACGCTAGTATATGAAAAAAACAGTGATTCCATCTCCCGTAGAGCTATTGTAAATGGATTTCCTTGGCTGATCCTCAGCCAGCAGAACTGATCAAAGTTCCAAGAACCCTTCACTTCCTGCATTTACAAGTGCCCAGTCACCGTACAACTGAGATAATTGGGTGGTAGGAATTAGGGCCAATATCGACAGTCTACATTTTGAAGAGATACTGTGTGGATCTAGCCTTCTTGTTGAAGCGTAGGAAACTGGTACTTTAACTACCGCGCAACAAGGATCAGAGGTTGAAGTCACGTCAATGCATTAGCCTGAGGTCTGCTGCACTAACCACTGGTACTCCATGGGATTGATTGACTGGAGAACATTGTCCCACGATCCCAAATACGTACAATTTCACAACCTACACACTGTCCGCCTAGTGTGTACTCGTAAGGAAATGTGACTTATTACACGTAGACTCTACTGAAACCATCTTTTTGTGATTTGCTTGAATATACGCGTTTACACAACCATGAAATGATTAATGCACCGCACAGAGAAACTTGTGCATCTAGCCTGGTTTTCTAGCTGCGCAACTAAGGTTTATTCATTGGAGAAAAATTAGTCGCTGTTCTAAATCAGACAACGATGGCAATGGTTACAGCTGGCATAATTACAAGTGAGCAGCTGTGCCACTGTAATGCGCACGATTGTACAATATTGCCACACCCCCTGAGGCTTGATACTGTAAGGTACAAAACAAAAAACAAGAGCAAAACATACACTCTTATTAATTGTTCACTAAACCGAGCTGGGTCACTCAGGCATCAGGTGATGTGAGAGACAAAGCAACGGCGAGACACGGCGTAGGCCGTCAGCTGGAGAACGATGGAGGCGAGGGTGGTGACCAATCGGTGGTATTCATCGTATGGGGGTTTCCCGCGGCGGAGGGCGAAGAAGGAGACGACTTTGGCCAGGGCTTCGCGGGCAGGTTTGCCGATGGATCCGTGAGTATCGAATCCAATAGGGAAGAACTGGGCTTGTATTGTCCGCAGAGGGCAGTGTAGTGCGCAGTTGCAGCTTTGAGGCTTCAATAGGCAGCGTGGCCCCTCCAGAGGTCTTGCGAGAGTGTGGGACGGCCCGTGCGATGTAGGGCTTGCGATGAGGACGTCAAGTGCGCACGGACGTGGGGAGAATTCGATATTGTCGATAAGGATGTCCACTCGGCGGCGTTCTGAGTACAGGAGGTGGGCTTCGCAGGAGAAGGTAAATTCGAGCTTAGGGCACAGCAGCACAGAGGGATGTCGGAGGAGGGTATAATGTTTGTCTTGAAGGTGGTTGTGGCGTCGAAGGAAGCCCCTCTATCGCTGAGCAGTGGATAGCGTGCCTCCCGAGCGGGTCGAAGAGGGGCGGGGATCGAGCCTGGGAGAGTGCACAGCGGTGGCAATGGTCCCGGCCATTGGACGGGGTAACCAAGTCGACGCAGGATCATGTATGTCCAGATTTGGGGTTCGATGCCGGTGGAAGCGCGGGAGTCCGGGAGGGTGAGGAAAGGTGAGTTGGCGGACCGTATTCGGCAGCTTAGGATCCGGGCGAGTCGGTGAGCTGCACTTTCGTATTGCGGGGGGAGGAGAGATAGCTTTTGTGGCGGTCGTGATGGATAGCGGATGTGAGGGTGGTCTGGACGCCTTGGATTTGACCGCTCGTGGGAAGGCGGGCAAGGAGAGGTTGGAGCTGAAGATTGGCAGGAATGACATTGTGAGGGATAGATTGGCGGGTCTGTCGTATCTCGTTGGGTAGGAGATAGTGGTCGATGGGCGGCAGTAGGTCGAGGGAGAGGTGGTAGGTGCTAAGGAGAGAGCTGAGGTAGGTGGCGGAGCGGATGGGTGAGGCGGGCGGCGTCCGGGGCAAGATCAGAAACTTGTTGAAGGAAGCAATGCCGCTCGACGCTGTTGAAGGCGTTGGTCAGGTCGATCTTGAGGAGGGGTAGGTTCTGTTCGCGATGTGCGGATGCCGATGTGCGGAGGGCGTGGATAATGGCTTCAATACCGTTCTTGGAGCCGACGGCGTGTGGGAGGGGACGTAGGTGGAATAAGAAGAGCGGATCAGTGCTGAGGCGAGCGGCGAAGCGTGCAACAAATCGCCGATAAAGCAGCCCGATAGCAATCGGCCGAAGACGTTGGGGGTCTAGGCTGTCCTTGGGGCTGAAAGGAGGCTGGAATATCGCCGTTGGCCAGCCTGTTGACAATACCGGTAAACGAGGAGAGAGCGCTGCCAAGTGGTTCTGCGCCGGCTGGACCTTCTGTGCTGCTGCGCCCTAAGCTCGAATTTACTGTCCCCTGCGAAGCCCTCCTCCCGTACTCGGAACGCCGCCGAATGGACATCCTTATCGACAATATCGAATTCTCCCCACGTCCGTGCGCACTTGACGTCCTCATCGCAAGCCCCTACACCGCACGGGCCATCCGACACTCTCGCAAGACCTCTGGAGGGGCTACCTTGCCCATTGAAGCCTCAAAAACTGTGCACTACACTGCCCTATGCGGGGCAATACAAGCCCAGTTCTTCCCTATTGGATTCGATACTCCCGGATCCATCGGCAAACCGGCACGTGAAGCCCTTGCCGAAGTCGCCTTCTTCGCCCCCGCCGCGGGAAACCCCCATCCGAAAAATACCGTGAATTCATCAATAAAATAGGTTCCTTGAACTGCATGTCATACAGTGCGTACTGTACAAACGGACCTGACCAATCGCGGGTCACGAATGAGCTGACTTGGCACATTCTATGATTTGCGCCGTGAATACAAATTTGAGAAACACACAAACACTTTATCAAAGCAAATATCTAACAGCAACAGGGATAACTAAATAAGTACGCATTACAGCAATCAGGGATAACTTATGCAGCTGACTTGCTCCAGTAGTTGGGATTGATTTGAACCTTCGTGTTGAACGTTTGCTCGAGACAGAACTGGTGAAGGCAGGGTTAAAAATGCTTGATCACTCGAATCTCGGATGCTGCTGTACAGCGGCTATGGGCGCGGGGCGCTTCTTCCGGGGATGGTACCCCAAGGGGTGTAGTGTGACAGCTTCCGTTTGGTGCCAACCTTACTTGTCTTGAGTGGACGTACGCTGCCAGCAATGGCCGGCCTGGGGAGGCACACGTAGGGGAGAGGATGTTCCAGCGAAAAGGCGGGTGAGTTGCCAGGACCGAGATCAATGACCGGGAGTAATGGAAAGGTGGAATTGGATGAGGTGATCGGCGTGTCTCCCCAGACGCTGAAATCCTTGTCCGGTTCCATTCGTTCCATCATGCGTACGCTTGGGTAAACTCTTTTGATTTGGTGTGTTCGCGTCGCAAGAGTTGTAAGGAGAGTAGCGCGGTCATACGCCCGTGGCCAATATGCGCGTTGATCCTCTGACCAGAACCAAATCAATACTTCCACCGGTTGCTGAATTTGCGTGACACATGAATCATCAAATATTCAAAAATCATAACATAAAATCAAGAACATAACATAAAATCAAGAACAAAAGACGGCTTGTGACTGGGCCATGAAGGATGAATGGAGGGCGGGAGGCGGGAGAACAAGCGACGACTTGAGGAGCAGAGACAGCAGCGATGGCGACCAAAGTCGAAGGTTATATAGCCCTGTTCAACGGGTTGCCTTCGCACTTGCGCAAGTACTTGAACACGAGAACCTTACCAGACAGACACGTTGGCTCAGCGTTGGTGTACTTATGACAGACTGCTTAGAGTAGGAAGCAGCCCGTCACGCGTGACTTGCTTGGAGTGGTGGAAGGCAAGCACGTTGAAGCCTCTCGATACATTCACCCATAATTTTCCAATCATAACACCGAATACAAATTTGAGAATACCAAAAGAACGAAGTGATGATACGAGGGTGAGGTCACAACAATGACCGAAGAAAAAGAGAGAATCATCACACTGCATCACACGGCCATCCAGATACGATTCGCGGAAAGTGCGAGCTGCGGACCAATCGCCCCAAATCAAGATACGATATTCTTGTACTCCAATTGCAGCACATTCTGATGCTGCACCCATTCTCAGCGAATGTGAGGACCATGACACTTGAGCGGGAGGAGAAACTTTGACGCGAGAGAGACAATTCCGTAACCACACAGTGATTGTGCGAGCGCTGGTGGAAAGTCGAGCGCCAGGAAGAGCCCAGTAGTACTTGCTTTGGGATCGATTACTGCGGCGAATTGAGTCATAACGAAGAACCAAGTCCACCAGACTTTGTGGAAAGCGGGTTTCGACGGTAGGACAGCGTGTGAGCAACTCTCTGCTGATTCTTGCGGAGTGCGATGGCGATGTTGATTGAATCCGGGCTGACAGAAATGTTGGCGAGCAAAAGGGAAACACCAGCTTCTCCCCTTTCAAAAAACACGTAATTGACCAATACAGCTGTGGCATCTCGAAGAAATTCGATCTCGGTAGAAGGCGAAGCGAGTGCGGCGTCGAAAATCTTGCGTGCGACGGAGCTTGGCAAAGCACGGCGTTCTTTGACGGATTCGGGATCAGCGAGTAATTTCCTTTCGCGATCGCTTTGTTGGAATGCGACAACTGCCAACTGGACCAAAGGGGATAACGTGAGAGATTTGCCAATCCGAGAATGTGCCGTGGTGACGGCGGATAGGTAGTTCCGGACTGATACCCCGCCCACCTTGTTTTCTGTAAACAGCCAGCCGAGATAGCGGAGAAGAGATGCTTCTGAACCATCAAACGGATCAATTTTGTCCTGTACACAGAAATGTAACCATTTCTTCCACAATATTTCGTTCGAGCGCCAAGTGTTCGGCGCCGATTTGGCATCAGTTGAGCAATGGTTACTCCTCCACCAGAGTTTCCGATTCCTGCGGTTGACAGTACGGACTGCTGGAGTGTTACAGCGAGCGGAAGTGACGATGCTTCTTTCTCGAGATTTTCCAAACGGCGAGTTTCCACGGCGGAGCGGGCATTGTCTTGGGTGCCCAGACTGGTGGAAGATAGAGATTTTCGGCGTCGAAAAGATGCGGGCTTGTCAAATGTAGCAAGCGAGTGAACCATTGCTGCGCGGGCCAATATGGCGTGACCAATATTCCGGTGGCTTTTTCCGACAGATCTTGGTAACGACGAGAGGGATCAATTTGAGCGGCGGATTCCAGAAGTTGATTTCCTGACTCCAATCTTGCGTGAGAGCGTCTATGGCAAGGGATCCGGGACACGCATGCTCGCTGTTGAAGCGCGGGCAAACCTTGTTCAAACTGTCTGCGAAGCGGTCCATTGTGGGGGATACCTTGCGCAAGAGGGGTCTCAGCGGTTCCAGATTGATCTCCAATCGTCCATTGTATGCAGGCGAGATAGCCTGTCGGCGAATCGGTTCACAGCGGACGGGAGGTAATGAGATTCGATGGATATCCCGAGACGAGTAAGCAATCGGTGTAACACTCGGAGCTCTCTCATGAGCGGTTTGGACTTCGTCGTCATAGCGTTCAAAATTGATACGACCGCTTGATTGTCCTCCCAGATCTTGAGGTGGGTTCCAGAGCGTAACATCCTTGCAAACGATCTGATGTTGTCCGTGACTGCGCGTAATTCCAGGAATGTGATTGGCTTCACGCGAAGTACTGGGTTCCAAAGTCCTCGAGCTTCCCACGTACCTTGTGCTCCCGGCCGAAGATCCGATCCTAAAGTCCCTCCCTGACCGATGGAGGTCGATGCGTCTGAGTGCATCGCCAGAGTAGGGGATGGGGCTGATATTGGCCGTTCTGGCGGGCTTACAGGAAGGTCCCGCCAAAACCGGAGGTCCCGAATAGCTGCGTGTAGCAGCCGAACTCTTTTCCCTGACTTGGTCTTGAGTTTCAGGGAGTCGTACATCGAGCGGGTGTAAAATCGAGCGAGAGGCATTGCGAGAGAACAAGACACTGCTACTCCTGTGAAGTGGCGTAACAGCTGGACGTCGACCAGGCGGCGGTTCCGGCGACATTGGCGTAACAATTGCTGGGCAATTCCACGAAGTTTTTCCATTCGACGAGCCGAAATACCAAAAACCATACGCGAAGTGTCCAAGATGAAACCCAAATGCTCGATACGGCGAGTACCAGTCCAGTTTCCTTTGTCCTCCTTGCGTTGCAGCCCGCAAGAGGCTAACAGATGATCGATTTGTTGACGAGCCTTTCGTAGGCGAGAGCGGCTTCTTACAGCGATTAGGAAGTCGTCCATGTAAGGGTGAATTCGCAGACGGTAGTGCTGGCGAATGTATCGGACGAACGGGCGCATAAACTTGACGAATATGCTTCCAGCCGAACGGTAGGGCAATACATCGAAAATACCGGTTGTCCACCTTGAAAAGGAACCAGTTCCGGATATCGGGGTGTACCGGAAGTGGTGGTACCCCTTCGCGATGTCGAAGGAAAACATGAAATCTGCTTGTTTGAGTTCCAGAGCGAATCCTTCTAACGTTTCCATCTTGACCGGCACGTCTCTGAACAACGATTGACGAGAGAGGTTGACAACCAATCGTTGCTTGCCTCCAGATACTGCTACGAAAGCATTGGATATTGGGTATCCTTGGCGGTGTAACTTGAGAGCCGTGGCGGGTGAGATTTCCTCGTAGGTCTTCCGATGTAAGGCGTCCGCGATAGCCGAGTCGAAGAACTCCCTGTCTTGGGTCGACGGGGATTTGAGGGAGTTTGAATTGAGTAAGGGAAAGGGAAGTCTGTATGGGTGCTTCGTATACTCCGAACCGAATTGCACGTACGAGGAATTCCGAGGCGTGGAGGTGTTCGGACCAATACGAAGCGGCTTTCTGAGTGTTGCGCCATAGAACGTGCGACATAGCAGAAAGAAAAGGTCGCGGCTGCGACGGGTTTACTTGCGAGCAGGCTTAGGGTCTTGGGAGTTACCCCTTCCTTGAGGCCGGTTTTGACGACGGTTACTAGAGGAGGCCTGCTGCTTATTGAACTCCTTAGCGTAGGCTTGGGAACGGAGCTCGGCGAACTTGTGCTTGGTGGAGCGGTAGAGTTCGGAGGAGTAACTGAAATCGTCTTCGCGGAGGTACTTCTGTAAGAGAATGGCCTCGGACTTGCCAGATTCCAAAGCGTCGGTGAAGAAGTCGACGCGTTCCAAAACGCGAGAATAGGATGCTTGAAGAAAGTGATGAAGAACGGCAAATGCCTCGGTAGCGGCTGCGACGTCCTTAGCCACGAGGGCTTCGGTGACCTTGTGGGCTGTGGCAAGAGCGTTCTCGCAGTTTTCCCCAATGTTCCACAGGACTTCTGCTTCCCAACCGTCACGTTGGTCAGCTGACTTGATGCGACCGAATAATCCTTCCGGTTCCGGGATGAACCGATCTGCGGGGAAGGGGGCAACGGTAGACGGTTTCTTGAACTTGTTGAGCTTTCCGGTAGCGGCGTAGGCTCGACGGGTACCAAAAGTTTCGGCCACGGCTTCTGCAGAGGGCGGAGGCAAAGAGAACTGCAGGTTACTAACCTGGAACGCCTCGGTAGCGGGACGAACGACTTCGGTATCCGGTGTAGGGTTGACGGCGGCGGGTCCGTCGGATTCTCTGCGGCACTTGCTTGGGCCACCGCGGGAGCTGCGGGGTTAGCAGATCCGGACTTCGGCTGGAGAAGGTTGATGATCTCGGAGAGTTGGCCTTCGATGCCAACAACCTTGTTCTCAAGGGTATCAAGACGAGAGTTGGCGGATGGTGCAGAAGAGGATGAGGACTCATTAGACATGGTTGATGTGTGAAGTGTGAATGTCGACCTAGACGGTTGATTCGTCCGGAGCTGGTTCGAAGGATGAGAACAAGCGACGACTTGAGGAGCAGAGACAGCAGCGATGGCGACCAAAGTCGAAGGTTATATAGCCCTGTTCAACGGGTTGCCTTCGCACTTGCGCAAGTACTTGAACACGAGAACCTTACCAGACAGACACGTTGGCTCAGCGTTGGTGTACTTATGACAGACTGCTTAGAGTAGGAAGCAGCCCGTCACGCGTGACTTGCTTGGAGTGGTGGAAGGCAAGCACGTTGAAGCCTCTCGATACATTCACCCATAATTTTCCAATCATAACACCAAATCGCCACGTGGCTGTAAAATTCTGTAATGCACCCGGAAATACTGTACACTGGCTACCTCTCGGTCCCTACTGTTATGGTATTTTTTCTATGCTTTATCAATAGACCAGCTAGGGTTTACTTGAATGGGTTGGTATACTTCATTTTCCTGATAACAGCAATCGCAGAAGAGCACTGCTGTAGGTAGGGTAACCACTTACTGTACACACCCTGAGAACGAAGATTCCATGGCATGTACTCAATTTCAGGTTGGGGCTTTACACGCCGCTCAAAACTCCTCCCAATAAAACAACTGGCGTTATTCTGGACGAGTCTCGCCGCGTGACGAGCGAGCAATGTTTGCTGCGCGTCAGCAATCGGAACAGCTGCCCGCGTGGCAATTCCATTCGCAACCCGGTTGGCGAAGTCCCGGGCGGTGGGGAGTCAGCCCCCCAACGTGGAGAGTGGGAGGGCAATGAAGCGATGCCCAGGACCCTTGGAACGTATTAACTAGGCAAAACGAGTGTCCTTGCCAAGGCGAGCATGGTTAAGGGGCTTGGTAGGGCATCCAACCAGGGAGGGGAGGCGGGCGGGGGTTAAGGGATGGATGACGGTTACGTCATAAAAGTTCGTGCCCCCGTTCTCTCCAAGCGCCTTAATGTCCGGGCGAACTGCATGGCCGGGTTGTGGAGGCTCGAGGACAGGGTGTCGGGCGGCTTTAGAGAGGTCTGCAACAAACAACCGTGTTTGCGAGTCGTGCCGCCACCCACGGGTGGATCCATAACCGCAGCACAGCGCGTGGTCACCGTACTGATCCATGAGTGCCGTACATCCTCCCTTGTGGCATTTTGAAGCTGGAGGAAACAGTGGTACCCGCCAATAGAACTGCAACCACGTCTTGTAATTGCGGTCCGAGATGTAGGTGCCCAGGCCTGGAGCCGGTTGGCATGATAGCCAGTCCTTGCATCCATCCACTGACAACGAAGCTCGAATGCCGTGCTCCTCTCATCCCCGTTTGGCATGGTGTCAAAGGCCTTTTCCTTAACTGGGCGAGCGAGTTGCCCTTGCCCGAACCGCTGCCTTGAGTCGATAGCCGTGAACTGGACAACCTTCTCGGGTGCCACTTGTGTCTTCCACTCATCATGTGCCCGAACTGCGGATGTGTAAGATTGGAGAGCAGTGTCCGGTAGCACAGGGAGAAGGGTAGAGCACAGGGCACGCGTGAGGTATACGGAGGAAAGGAAGGCAGCTGCCGCAGTGAGCTTGGTGGAGCGGAGCCCGATGCCAAATGTTGGCTTGCGGGCCCAATGGGCGCAACAGAAAGTTTTAATTCCCGAAAAGTGTCGGCATCCAGAACCCCACCCATCAACCCCCGCAGCGTGTCTTCAACAGCCCTGTCGAATTCAGTTGCTCCCTTAAGAGTGGAATGAGGGGAACTACACGTAAGAGGTAGTTGATCCGACATGCACCAAAGTCGGTCCGCAGTAGGTGAAGAGCCACGTGAGTGTCCTCCGGGGTTAACAAGGACTTGAAGAGAGGCTGTAACGATGTGACTTGCTTTGAGAAGTCACGCTCCATGAATACCCGATGGGTGCGCGGAGCACTGTTGTCCCGGCGTCATAGTTCTGGCGAAGCTCACATGGGAGGGACTGCTGAACAGGTAGGGGGGGCGGTTGGCCACCAGACGGCACACTTATCCATGCGAAGGTGTAAACCCAAACTGCGCATCTCTGCGGACGAGAGGAATTTTAGTGCCGTTGGAATGGCTTCGTGGGTGCCCACTATGTACCCATCGTCAAAGTACCACAGCTGAAGGAGTAGAGAAGGCCTGCCTGCGGTGTCGCGCACATTTTCCAGGCGGGTTTTCAGATCCCGCGTCACTTTTTGCAGCACAAGGGAGAATAAAAGTGGACCCAGAGGATCCCCTTGCTGCACGCCTACCACGCTCCGGAGCATATCATCCCCACACCACAGATGACCCGGGTTTACCGCGTACGTGTAATTGAACCAAGGTAAGAGCTCCGGGCATCTCTGCTCGACCTCCTTCAAAAACGCACTGCGGTGACCAGGTTGAAGGCGTCTTGAGGTCACGGTTAACAGCGCATACTCTGCCGATTCGCCATGCTCCTCATAAAGTCGCCTTTAGCGTGGACAACTGCCTCAGACCCTCCTGACGTTGCTACTCCCAACTGTAGTGGCTGAAAGCATTCGGAAGCCTTTTCGGAAATGCGAGTCAGCAAACATCTGCCCACCAAGCGACGTAAGGTCTCGCCCACGGCGATCAGTGTGATTCCTCCGTCCGGTTTCAGAAGTGCCGTGAGCGGCGCCTCTGCGATCCATGCTGATATAGCCGCAGGGGCTTCCCCGTTGTCTAGCAAGTTGACCACTAGTCAGAGCAGCTAGCAAGCTTCGTCTACCATTGACAACTGGGGACCTGTAAAAGCTCAACGAGGTGGTTTGGGCGGAGTCCGGATCCCCCTGCGGCGCTACCCCTTGGAAAGCTCCGAACGCAACGGAGAACAAGTTCTGGAGTGAAGAGGGGGCAACGAGGCAACGAGTCAGGAAAAGCGGGGTTTTGCGACTCCTTAGTCGGAGAGCGCTGTGGGTGTTCCTCCCGAAGAAGGGAAGTGTGAAGTGCAGGGCCACCAAAATTGACTAGCTTTGGAGGGGGAGGCAAACATCTGCATGTTGCGGGCGACGACCAATCGCTGAAGCTGCACACGTGGACCAAACTGCATAGCTGAGCTTTTGATGAAGCCGAAAGGACACCCTCGCCTTAGAGCTGCCGATACTGGCCACGATGGCAGCCGCATACTCGTCGACCACCTTGGATGTGGTCCCCGACGGACATCCCAGGGAATCAAAGGGTAGCGGACAAGCTACCAGCCGAGTTGCGGGCGTCCAGTTGCACCATGGCCAGGACTGGCGGCGATTTTGGTCGCAAAGTCCCTCAGTTTCCGTCGTTCTGCCGCATTGGCGGCAGCGCGCGCTTCCCGGGCTCCCCTGGATAGGAAGCACTTTTCGAAAGGTGAGGAGACTGTGATTTCATACCCAACCGGGATAGGGTGCGTGGGGTTTTCCGGAGAGGTAGTCGGGTGGACGAGAGTGTCGGCAGGTCGGGCGTCGAGTCCAGGAAGTAAATACGGGACTTCGTAGTGGACGCCAGCTCCAGCGGCTCTGATGAGGTCCAAACGGAGCCTTTGTTACACAGGTCAGAAGCATGATCGCCGAGGTGGTCCATAGGCGTCTTGCGTCCGGCGCAGAGGAGCGGGGCAGTTTCGTCGAAGACGGGAACTCCCAAGTGGCGACGCAGCAGCACCGACCACACTTTGTCTTATATGTGAGTGACCACAGACGGCTGGGTAGAGAGGAATGCCGCAGCAGGTGTATCCAAAAAAAGCGTTGCGCGCGGTGCAGTGACGAATCTCGGGTTCTGAGTGTACCCGGGATATGTATTTATCTTGCAAGGCAGTCTCTCTTGGACCTCAAGGCAGTCTCTTTTGGACCTCGTTACTCACTACACCCAAATACTACCTCCGGACAGGCAGAAGAAAATTTCGTTCAAAAATGGCTGACCTAGCAAGACTCGGCTTAGGCAGTTTCTGGGCGAAACAATGAAATTAGAGTCAAGAATATAAGAACTATTAAATATAAGAGAGTTACTGTCGTAACGAGGCGGCAGTAGGGGAGCATATGGCACGAGTGAAAGCTGCCATGGCCTGATTCAATATTAAGGATCCGCGTATTGTGTTCAACTTGGATGAGACAGATATAAGCTTCCGGAACATGGTTGGCCAGAGTTTGCGTGAAGGAGTTGGAATTCCGAATAGGAATTCGACGACAATTATTACCAGGACGAAAGGGATTCCAGATCATGTAACACTGATGGCGGTTGTCAATGCGGCGGGACTCGCTTTAAAACCAATTGTGGTCTATCCGGGTAAACAGCCTCATTACTGCCGCGAGTCAGGGACCGTTCAAACTGTTTCACAGTTTCACAGCTGTGAAACAGTTTCTCCCTCCGTGCTATTTCTATCAAAGCGAGACTCAAGGGGTGAAAATGGTATTTTCTTTTGGATTGAGGCAAGCAGTTTGTTAAGGAGGCTGCTCACTTACGAGACGGTGGGCAAAAAATGCTCCTTATTTATGACGGGAGCACATGCCACATACAATATAGTCCTCTGGCTGTTCTATGAGAATGATATCCGTGTGTAGGGACTTCCTACTCATACCTCCCACGTGTCACAGCCTCTTGATGTTTCTGTTTTCTCGAGGTCCAAATCTCATTTGCAAAGCTGGTGTCATAGTTTGGCGAGAGCAACGCAATTTTTAATTCTTTTCACATTACAGTTGTTTATCATCAGCGTACTGTATGTTTTTTACGCATTCTAACCTGCGCAGTGGATTTATGAAAATAGATATCTGGGATTATGCAGTGGGGGATCCGAGCCCAGGTGTTCTAAATACTCTATCATTTAATGATGCTGATGTTGTGGGGAGCCATTATCTGTCCAAATAGTTGTGGAATCATTTAATGACAAAAATGTCGCTCTTGAATAGTGCTGTTGTCGAGGAAGAAGGTACAGGGCGTATTCATACGACTAGAGGTGCCAATGTGATGTCTCATATGATTCTCGTGGCCGTTAAAGGCCGAAAAAGGAGGAAAAAAGTAAGGTTGTTCAGGAGAAGCGTCAAGATGCGGCAAGAGAGTGGAGGATTTCTTACCCGGAGAGCAATGCTGAAAAATGTCAGTTGCTCTCACTCGCTCCCCGGCGTCAATTAAACGTCAGATGCTTGTCCAATCTCGATTAGAACGTCGCAAGCGAGCTCGGTTGACGATGATCGGTAAGTTTTAAGTAATCATAATACTGAACGTTACAGTAAAGACCTGCATATTCAGCTTCAAAGCATGTTGACTGACTATTTTTTTTTTTATTTCGTTTTAGGAATTATTTCCGGCCGCAAATATCATAATTTGGATGCAATCTCATTTGTACAGGTCACTTTTGTGAGTGTTCAGCTGCTGGTGTCAAATAGCACCCTTTTTAAGCAGTTATTCTTGCTATGGCGAACTTGTGTAACTTGGACTTTTTTGAATCTATTTCAATGACTTTTGTCTTTTTTGCACCCTCGCGTTGAAATGCTATGAAACGGAGAGTTTTGAGTAAAAATATTAATATTTTTAATTCAGACAGTCTGAAAAATTACTGGTTCGGTCACATGAAGTACTCCGCTGTTATTGGTTGTAGTATCAGGCTTGGTCGTTATGGTATATTGATTTTGACAAAAGAACCAAGAAAACCTGTCCCATAAAAAAAAAGAGTAGAAAATGTCGTCGTATCACAAGCTAGTTCTGAATGAAACTGATATCGGTTCATCTTCCAACAGGTTATGAGTAACATCAACTAATCCACTGCGCGAAAAAAAGGCTCATTCACGACGAGTACACACGCACAGCCAACATATCCGCTCTGGATCCGCCGCCAGCCAAGAACCAAACGACAAGTTCTCCGGAGGTCTTGTCAGCTCAAGTCATTCGAGCAAGAAAACGGTCTCGCTACGCAATATTTACCGAGCTTACACGAGAACTCCTTTGCCTCGCAAGACTCAACATAATCGAACTGCGACAGCCATATCAACGACCATCTCTAATATCAATCTCAACTGCCATACAGAATGTCTTTATGCCTGAATACGAGCATGCTATCCAAGATGCAGATCCCTCAACTGAACCAGCTGCCCACACCATATTCTCCAAAAAACAGGCTATCTTAGTCAGTACAGCCATCGACTCCATCCCCTCGGATATCGCCTCGCTTTTCATCCTCCGCAATTTCCGGCCTACCACTTCATCAATATCATAACCTATCTCGACGCCACACCGGACAAATACCATCAAACGCTCAAATAAACTTACTGATCGTATTGTTTTCAATGATGGAATGTCATTTGCTGAGTATCCAGGCGAACAAAATGCCATTCGCGTCAAGATGTTGGCAAAAACTACCCTGCAATCGGAAAAACAATAACATCGGTAGATTTTGTGATCGACAGCTTGCAGCACAACTCTACAATGCAACCCTTCTGCATGCTCCTGTACAAAATCAAAACGAAAGAACCCCTTGAATTACAACAACGGCTCAGGGGACGACTACGGCTAACAAGTCACGGTCTCATCAGCCCATAACGGGGGCACTTCTCTCCTGAAGACACGACATTGACTGCACTGATTAAAATTTTCATGACATTGTGTGCCATGCGATCTACCGCTAAACCAACCCGCCCAAAATTAAAGCCATGCCAGCACCATGGCAACTTATGCATCACACACCCGCTTCACTTGGATGATCAATGCAGAGATGGTAATCACCCCAAGAACATGATAACCTAAGTAGCGGGCAAGCAGAGTACAGTCGATTACACCATCGTTAGGCAGCGCATCAACGACTTCATGAATGGAGACCACGAAAAACCCTCATACATAAGACTATACCGCCGGTACGTTTTTGCTTGACTCGGCTGCCTATCCTACTCTCGATTCGGCATCAGACAGCCAAAAACCTTATATACTGATCCCACAGTAGGTGTAGCCGAAAAATCCACCATTTGCACTCACTCAACCACAAACAACATACTGTAGAACAAGGGTAAACGCATAAGAGTTCCTGCGCTAGTAAACTCCTCACTCACAGCCAACATGATTTCCATACAAGCTTTCACTACCAAGTAAGGACATGTTCTATCCAACCAAAAAACTGTATTTATATTCGATGAAAAGAAAAGCAAACTAGAGCTGCTCAAGACGGCATCATGGTACAAAGAACATAAAGCCTATATCGTCAGGTCGAACGGGTCAATCAAGCCGAGCCAAGCGTTGATAGCTGGAACAATCGGTCTTACCATGCGTAAAGAAAACCAAAAAACAACTTCAATCCTCCCAGTACATCCACTGCACCTCAAGCTCCAGCCAAACCATAGAACTAACCATTCAAAAGCCGTACAAGTACGTTCAACGGCTGTAGGCGTTTACTATCCGTACGCAATCATGCAAAAAGGTACACCGCTACCACCACAACCGCTCACAGAGCAAACGGAAGACCTTCACAAATGTCACCCCGTACTGAAAAATGCTCCCGCTAACACCCTGCAACGCATGGAAAGTAAGGGCACCAGCTCCGTCGTTCCCAAATACCTTCAACCGAATCCATACCTCATAACATACCCTAAATGCTGTAACACGAAACTCAAAACGACGCCGCATTAACCTGAAAGCAAAAAATACACAGTTGGTGCCTATATCAGCTCCTAAACTTGCAGCCTGAGCAAACATCCATCCTAACATGGGCACTCGCACTTCCTTACCTTCGTTGATGCGCACAGCAGATACCTCACGTTATGTATGCGCAAAACCAGAAACCAAGTGTAATCATACATATGCATCCAAATTTACCTGCTCAACACCATACATGGCACCAATCCCACACATTGGGCGTAGAATAGGCAAAAGAATTCATCGGCAACCCTGTCCGGCGGCTGCTAGCCAGCAATGGCACGACACTAAAAACGAGGACCAATATAAATTACACGAGAATACGAGCTGAATGCGTAAACTTAATCCTAATTAACTTTGTCCGAGCCGCGCTGAAGAGATCAAACCTCTCCTTTTTCTTGGAGGACGCCCTCAAGTACATGGTTTTCAAATAAAACCTTATGCAGCACAAGCATCTCGAATGTCCCCAGGCAAACTGTGGCACAAACGAAACCCGAATCCCAAGCGATGTACATCTCTGGCCAGTACGTCGATGTATCCAACCACTAACCAAAAGTGAAACTCGAACATACTAGTATACCACATGGTATAGTAGTATGGTAAATGAGACCCGTAGATGGATCTGTAATCTCAGTGTGGAATCCGATCACGAGAACCTACACACACGTCAGAGCAAAAGAATGTCGGCCATAAGATGCTAGAAAAGACCCGTCCCGCGCAACCACCACAGCTTTACACACTTTACCACACCGCTTGACCGATCCAATGCAAACAGCAAGGCAGGCGAGAAGATATACATACTGAGACCAATGGACAGAAGCACAAAGTAAGGAACTGGATATAAAAGATAAGGGATCTCCGTTTAAATTGGTCCACAACATCAACGTACCCAAATCTGCCAAATTCTTCCCACTGAGGATGAAATATATGCAAAAATGATCACCTACGTTGTCGCTGTACAGTAGGGCTTTTTGCTACGTACCAGGGGACCAAATACAAGCGTACCTCCACTACACTCCCCAGCATACCACGTCATACATGGTCAACAAAACGAAGTACGGCTGCTGCTAGCAATATCTGCCTACCACCGCTGTAAATTTGGACATTTCAATACTTCAGCTACTTCTACTGACCATACTGGCATAATAAACTAGTATACGTCAAAGAAAAACCTAGATTCAACGGAGAAATCCGACACCCAATCAAACTGGCATAGTCCTCAGAAATTTGTACCGAGCACCACCTGCTGCAAACATACACGTCAAAGAGCTTGTCACTCACATAAGTTCCAACAGATACAACCGCAGCCAGAACGACCTGCGTCTGTTCCACAAACATCACAACAACGCAACCATCCTCATAGCAGTCACCATAGATGATTTTTTTGAAAATATACCCTTCGAAACGCAATATTGATGAAAGTTTTGGAATACTCGCGCAAAGTACAAGGTCTCCAAAGTTAGCTATTAAAAAACTTATCTAAAGTGGAATATAAATAATACGCCCAAGGTACACGTACACATCTCTCAAGGGCATGTTTTCTAAGTCCTCCTCCATCGCACGCGCTTCACGGACTGCAAAATCCGGTATAACCCTATCCCAGAAAACAAAAAATGGGACCAAGCGCTGACCGTGACACTCCTCGACCTTTTCGCAGTCAAACATTTAAATCAATACTAGGAGAACTGCAGTAATTGAAGGACAGCACGCAACCAGACATACAGAGCGCATCAAAAAGCTCGTAGAACATATGAACAAGCCCAAGAACCAGCACTCGCACATAATCCAATGGATGCTCATCATAGCATCTTATTCCGACGGAAAACCATCTCAAAACCGAACCGCACCCTATAGTAACCTACAAAGATTCAGAATTCGCCCAAAACCACCGCCCTGCACAGGAATTATTCATACTGCATACGGATCACCGATAACATAGCGTAGCTCCGAGCAGAATAATGTCGCATAGTCCACCTGTGAATCAGAATACATTGCAGCATCTGATGCAGTTCAGGAGACACAGTAGATACAAGGTCTCATTGTAGAATTTAAATCAAGCACATCTAAGCCATCAAAAGTAATCATGGATACACCGCGGCTCTCTAAATTGCATACGGCACTGCACCTACAAAGCGACGCAAATTGATCGATATCCCCATTACCATATTATTGGCCACATTAACCGCAAAATAATCTCAGTTCAATACGTTACGTGTCAGCAGAACACGGTGTATATATTCAAGAAAGATCCCGGGAAAAATAAGGTGTAGACCCACTGCAGCCAAATCAAAATAGTTCCCCTCCCTTGCATCAACCCGAAATCCACGGAGTAGTACAACCCACCAACTAGGTACTCCATTTGAAAACATCCGTCGTTTTTTATCGGAATTGAAAAAGGAACAAGGAAACCTTAGAAAGCTAGAATAAAACTCACATGAAGAAACCAAGCCAATCTTTTACAACAAAAAATGATTATAAAAGCTTGTTGTCGTATCAAAAAATAGCAGAGAATAAATGAAGTATCGGTCTATCTTCCAACATATGTAAGGTCTACATTGTATGAAGCATCTCTCTAGATCTAATTGGGATGAGACTGAAAATAAGAAAATGGACCGCGGAGAAAGAACGTAACCACCGTCTAAAGTAATTGGTCCTGTAAAACCCTCACATAACGGTCTGAAAGGGCGCCTGAGGTGTTTTGTATCGGTTCATGTTGCATGATTTTCGTCATACCCTCTGGCTAATAATATACTGCACACTAGTACAGTTATGAGGGCTAAAAAACTTCAAGAAAGACTTACGAAACATGAAATCAGAAACGTTCCAAGTTGAAGGTCATGCTGTAATGCAGAGAAAAAGTTTGCAATTCTGGTTGACTTGAAATCATCTAATGTCGAGAAGGGAGAAGAAGAATTCTAAAAGACGTTTTTCATTCAAATGAATGGCAATTACATGATAGCGGCATTCGTAAAAATCTGAAAAGTATTTTTGACGGAGTGCAATTTGAAGGCAAGGCCAACTTCAAGCAGTACTATTAGGTCAAAGATGTCCAAGATTTTGAAGAATTGATCTCATAAAGTTGTACCACTTCCGTGGTCACGAGTTTAACTGGTCTTCTAAATTATTTAGTTTTACAATTTCAAGGACAAAGAGTAATCGGTGTGTATGTTCCAAGGTTTCGCGGATCCTTGAGAAACCTCTGATGAAATATACCCTCAGTATACTTTCATCAGTCAATTTAAAATTAGGGAAATTATGGAAGTAAAACTGCTTACTAACGCCTCTCTCTCAGAATTTTATCTGATGACAATATGCAGCCCTTTAGAATTACAAATGAAAGAAGAAATATAACAGTAAGCTATAATAAATAGGTCATTTTCATACTAGAAGAGGCCTAGAGGACATCGTTTGGAAAATACTTAACTAATCTAAAATATGGCCTAAAATTGTGGCAGTTGTAATGTAATATCGTACGATGTAACATATTTAAGCACTCTTTACGGATATTAGACCTACAGTCTCGTCTTATGCATTTATTTAGTATTAAATACTTAATTAGGAGCCATTATAATAGGATAAATCAATTTTTATTTCCAAATGCAGTAACGACGTAAATTTACGTCATCTGAGCACTTAGTAGATATAGAATTCCGCCAGTTTCCATAACCTAGCATATCTTTGTATGCTATATTATAGAATCACAAACTCAGTAATCGCATGGAAGGTAATACTAGCCATTTTGATGTCATAACCGGTACTTTGAGGTTCCTGATGCAAAGATTGACTCCATTCATACTCCTTGAAAAGTTGCGGGCGAACTGCCAACGAACATATTTTAGCAATGTTTCACACCAATTAAAGGCTTCTTTTCTACCCTACGCAGCCTGTACCAATGTACATCTTGCAAATTGTTAGATTACGAAAACAAAAAGTTCGGAGAGAGTTAATCACAATAACTTTAGGGGCGTTTTGCGAGAAATTTTTTGCATATGGTAATTCTAAAATACATGTCCCATCAGTAATTATGCATCTAAAGTTCTACATGAACTGTAGTGTGGAACATACAGCTCAACTAAGCCTGCTTCAAACAAAATTTCAACCTAAGTTCATCCCGGATCTGCTAGTTTGCGCTTGTAGCTTATAACGCCGTTGTACATTGTATAATATTGAGTAAGGAGAAGCTCGTGTGAGTACGTGCAAAAAATATTTAAGTTGCTTAGTAATGTATTAGTCTCTTCATCGTTAATGCGTTCTACTACTTTGAAAAACCACTTCGCTGTAGAGACGAATGAATCCTCCACAGCGATTGGGGTTTTTACAGAAATATTCTCGATGGTAATTATATTCTGCTTCAATTGGCAAACCGGACGATGAACCGAGCTGAGATGCACTACTCGCCTGTGAGTAAGAAGAAACGATCTTATTGCCCGGTTCACATAATTAATCGAGTTTATCTCCTGTTTATCTATTCGTTAGACTTGATTACGTACCATTTATATCTCTAGATATAATTATTCAAGAAGGAGGTATGTGGAAGACTGGATCGCTGGTATGAGTGCTGGACAGAGCACTTCCACCTATTATGCTACTGACCTGTAGGAAAAATTGTCCTGAAAAAAGCACTTCAAACCTAGAGACTGAGATTGAGTTCCGAGTCGAATAGGTTGAGGCGGATGTACTGCTGCTGATTAGATCCGCCGAGAAATGGCGTTGGATCGAACTGCAGCCTCATACTACTTTTTTAAATCACTGAATCTCTGCAGATAACGTTTCTCGTTTTCTATGGAAGGAGTGTTTGAAGGCCAGATGGTTTGCTAAGAAAATTCTGATTTGGAAGTTGCACCTCTTGCATTGAACGAGGGGTGGGCCAAGAATCGCTCCCACAAATAAGAAGCGGGTTTACATAATTTGGCTGCTAAATGAAATTATGGCCCATCCGGAAACAATTTCAATCTTTAATAATACAGAAGGCCGTTGCCGATGGATTAATATAGTCGCGGAGACCTTAACTATACTATTCTCTGGGCCTTTTAGCACTAATTAGGATTTGATTTTTTCGTATACTGGTCCGTGTGGTAAATCCAACTTCATAGCTCGCCATTTGACCTATTTGAGGTTATAGGAAACTTAAATATATCAAGTTTCTTCCCGAGGAAATTATCTCCACTTATGGAACGAGTCGTGCTATTGTGAGCAATAACTGTTGCTGGTTCACGGCTATTGCAATTCGCTATATTCATGAGTAAGCATAAAATCAAGTAGCATACCCTGTAGCTTACGCTCTCATGTCAAACGAGAGTGCCAAGGGGACAGACCATAAATATTAGGATCGAAAAAATCGTGCGTTACGACACTTTTTTCTTACATTCATTCGTTTTCTACTACCATTCTCGCCCCAGTTAAGCTTAACTACCACTATTTGAACATTTTTGTAGGTTAAGGCCTGAATGTAAATCGAATGATGAAAGAAGTCACTAGGACTGAGGAGGACCACCGAGGCGAGACCCTAGAGCTCACCAATCATGGCGCTGCATGGATTATGTGGATCGTTAAATCTCAAATAGAGCTCCTAAATTATCCTTTTATCTTTGCAATGGAGAAAAAGCTCTAACAGGACCTGGGGAGGTCTTCTAAGGCCTCATTTTGCAGCATTTAAGACAAAGTATCCTGTCTTGTGCGATACGTTGCGCATTTACTTGTATATCACACTGGCCACCTCTTATCTCATTAAAAGAGAAATTTTACTGCTAGATTATCCACGCTTACGGTTGCGCTATTTTCTCCCTGGCCTCGAGCACATGATTTTGTTGTGCAAGCTGGGGTTCTTGCATCTCGATCCCCCCTGGGGTACTCGGCTCTGAGTTCTACGTGTGCAACGTTTCCAAGTCAGAGTGATGTAGGCCAGTGTCGATCCCAACCCTAATCTTAGTGGTTAGGCGAGTGCTAGAGAAACCAGACGAGGGGTTCAATCTTGTTTACTGATGAAACGATAATGTTAAGAAAAGGTAGAGGGTATAGAGGGCAAGGCACGGTGGCAGACAAGTATTGTGAAGGCGTGGTGCAGAGATTGGTTTACTCGTCTAGATCTAAAATACAATCGACTGTAACCTAAAATTGCATTTGTGAGCATGATTGAAAGGCTTGTTCTTGTAAGCGGTCACCCCTTTGCTAGAAGTCTGACGAGGAGGTTTTTTCAGTGAATTCTCTTCACTCTGTCTCAACAATCCCCGCGAGCACACCGCCGTGAGCACTGCCGCGCTTTCCGCTTTTACCGAGGTGTCGCTCTTAATTGATGCTTACATTAGATACCGCGCAGCGAACATCCGCAAATAATCTATTCTGCCGTAATATCTGGGAATTTATCCCAAAGAACAGACAGGGAGAGATTTGAGCAAAACTGCACTTCCAAATACTCGAGCAGTCTACCAGTATTGGGTTATTAGTAGCAAATTCGACACATACAACATGATGGACGCCATTCCCGAAATGGGTCCGCACAACGCATACGAATGCTTTCCTTGGATCGCAGTGGAAGGGCACCAGTTACTGGAAAGTTGATTCAAAAAACATTAATCTTGAAGAAGAAGATCTTAAGACCCTTTCAGTTGTTAAGGGGCCGATGTCGTAGGTTTAGATTTAAGAAGAACCAAACTCAAAAAAACCGGAGAAGACTGCAGTTATTCTTTTAAAATACGGTTGAAAATAAGTGGTCTAGATACCCTTTCCCCAAGTGATAGAAAGCTGAAACTACGAAAAAGTGTTGAACACCAACAAAAGCGCATATATATGTAAAGGAAATTCCGTTCATTGATGTAGACCAGAAATTCATAAAGGAAGTAAAGAGTCCCAAATTGAGATGGTGAGAAGGCTGTGGGACATTTAACTTCCCTTTTTTCTCCGGGTGACTATTTTGCAATACTTCTTTCCCAATAATATTTTTAACCCCAGTAATATCTTTGATCATCACGGGGTAATTGGCAAAGGGTTTCGAAGAGGGCAAGAGGCACCCGAAAGGATATATTAGGGGTCTTTGTCAAGTATTCCATTGGTTTATATATTAATTACGCACACTACTGGATCAGTACGGTCAAGAAATTTATTTCCTAAAGGTTTATTCGGTACAGCAGCGAACTTGGCGGCATGTTAATCGAATGCAGTCGCAAAGCTGTTTCGTGACCTCTCATGATTGGTTCTACCTTCAAATTTTGCCATGATCTCGCCTAATCCGCGCTGAGATTTTCAGCAGGTCAGCGCAAAAACACCGGAAAGTTGCTCATGAGCACAAAATATGAAGTCCTGACGTCTAATGATGATGATCTTGCGTTTATCCAACAGAAAGGTTCTAAAAATGGCCTTGATGCACTCGAATGTACCTATGTGGCAATGAAATGCGCGCTCAAAACGCTTTTTTATAGGTAGAATATATGGGTGATAAGTGATTGCCAACCCTACTTGACCAAAATACAAAGCCTTGATGGAGATTCTAGCCATCTGGTCTAAAAGTAGAATTGGGACGCTTCCGCTGATATGCTCAGAGAGTATTGGGTTTCGAACCCATTTTTAATAAATCATCGCTTCTGCTCAAAGCTTGTTACTTTTTTTCTTCCAAAGACAATAATTCTATACCTGATGCCACACTATCTTATACCCCTATCTGAAATTCTATTCCTATAGGGACATAAGGAGGACTTAACTACAATACGAGTACATTCTCAATTTCGAATGTTGAGAGTTCAGATGATGTATTCTCCCCAGCACGATCCAGGTGTGTTTTGGTGAATCTTCATCGAGTAAGATTTTTTGGTCTTTCCTAGAAGAGCTTGTGGACTGTGGGGAATCTATGCTAAACTTTTAGGAAGAGTGAATCGGTTATATCCTTGCTTGTGTATCTTAACGGATTTGGTAATATATACTTAGCTTTTAATAAGGGTACATCAGTATTCGCGGCATAATCGTCGACGAATCCAGCTGCGTAATGACCTCCCTCAGTTAAAAGGGTAGATATTTTTCCAGTTATTTTTCACGTACCGATTCTAATGGGTGCTATACTTCTCGTCTGCTGTTTGAATTAGCACCGCGATTTGACCTTCCATTTGAGCATGGAACGCATAATATGCTTGATGCACTTCATTTGGAGCTGCAACGCATAAAATGCGGGAACTTGGGGATTCCCGGAATCATATTAAATATTTGCACTTATCGACGCGGACTGAGATGCCCGAGACGATTCTGACAGTCTACGTCTAGCTTCGTCTAGGCCTTGGGCCTTCGACTGGTGTGACCACAAATTGACCATACCTCCATCGCATTCTTCTGTGTTGGCATTGAAGCGTAGGCGGGATTTTCACTGGACAGCACCAAACCGTAATTTCCATCTTTTTCAATATCAATGGCTTTTCAAACGTTTTTTTACAACGCATAACAATTAAACGTGTGCTGATCAGGGTTTGGGCTGGTAGTTCCACGGTAAACGTCAAATTGAATGGATCAATAAGTAGGCTCAGGGATTAAGTTTTGGCATAAAATTAATGGTGCGTTGCGCTTCCGCAAATGAGCCTGTTCCTCAGTGGGATCAATAATTTACCCTAGCAACGATGACATATCTTTCATATTCCGCCGTAACATCCAAGTAGCAGTGCTTTCATAGTCTACGAACGCCTTTTAATTTAAAAATGGTGTGATCCACCAGAGTCAAGAAGAGAAGTCTTGCTTCTTCAAACTGATTTCGGTCGAAAAACTCTTAGATTTGATGGCTGACCTGAATAATATGCATATTTATTCAAATTATCTTAATTTCTCAAAAATTTTCGAGCTGAAGAAGGAACTTCTTGAACAGTAGATGATTGAGCTCCAGATTTTCTTGATCCTTTCAAGCGCAGTTAGGGACATGAAAAGCATGCCCATGTCCATTGACATTTACAGTCTGATTTTCGAGATAGAATCCTTCTTAAAATTCCACGACGCTGCTGTAAAGAGAGAAACAACTACATGCATTTGATGGAAGCGATAATAAAATTACCATGACGATGAGACGTCATCTCCTTCCCCATTTCTACATCTTTTATACGGTATGAGGTGGCAAAGCCATGCATGATATGAATAACTTCGACGCTTCAGAGTCGAAAACTATTTGAGGAGTGGTTGGAGGTAATTATCAACGAGGGCCAAAATTTTGGCCTAGGAGAAAAGAGAATTATGGGAGAAAGATTATTTTATTTTCGCTTTTAAACACAATAAAAGTGGGAGGCCAGTGGGAGATCTTGCCGATTTTTTCAGCGTGGAAGGCCCAAAGTTCGAGAATATGATGACAAAATTCATGTACTTTCCTAGTGGTCCTCTTTTTGAAGCATTTTAAAAAGTAATGGTTCCTTTTTCCTTTTGTTCAGAAGTTTCATGACCATAATAAGTTTAAGTACTACCTCACTGCTAGGTGAGCTACTGGTTTACTTTCTAACAAAATAATACACAGGGCGGAAATGTGCAGGAAGGAATGGGTTGTTTTAGCGGTAAGCAAAATATTTATTGTTTCAATATTGAAGTTTATGCGCTACAAAACGGACTGGCTCTGAACTGCTCGAAGCACTACCCTGGGTCAGTGCCTGCTTTATAAATATTTCAGAGGAACATTCACTGACTTGATGATCGCTACCCTGCAAAGCCTACACCAACTTGGAAGACAGCCAGCTCTGTGTCTCTAATTGTGTAGTCCTCCGCGGACCAAAGCCAGACAGAATGGGCACTGGTTGAATCAGTCGAAGATTCCCGAACTTAGACCTCTACCGCATAGGCACCCCGGACATCATTTTATCCTGATAATTCGATTTAACTGCTCGTAGACAGCCACTAAAGCAGTACAAAGGGAAAAATAATCGCCCCTGTCTGTTTAAGGCAAAAAAATGTACGGCTTTTTGTTCTGAAATACGATTCCGAACTTGCTGTACCATGATTTCTCAATAAATGAAGGTATTCGATCCAGCAGTGGCACCTCAAGACTATAGGATCAAGCTGAGTGCTCCATGTGGCAAAATTGGCCCCTTTTCTACGAAAAACGATCATCCCGGAGCAAGGAAAAAGATGCGAACCTGAGAATGTTCGATTAATGCATTGCGAATTTTAATAGAGGTAGGTTTGTTCCCATCTTTACCTCAGGCGACGGAGAACGCGTTGCGGTAATCGGAAGTTAATAGAGGCGCTTATTTGAAGGTACAGTGCAGCAGCATCAGTGTGTGTGGTGTTTATCTCATCGCTCATTGGCAGTCTCCCCTGTAGGTTTATCAGGGAGGGTTGGTAATCGCCGTTTTGTGTTAATACCGTACATATATTATGAGCTTCGTTTCAGGGATCACTTTCTTTTTTTGGGAAGCACTCTTTTCCTGTGCGAAAAGCATCAAGCAAAGTTGGTGGTGTGGTGAGTTTTCATAAATGTATCCCTAACTCTACGAAGACCATTATTAAAAACCTGCGATGGGATTTGAACAAATTTTTAGTACGACAAACCTACGTAATCCATACTATCCATATTAACCTCAAACTTGCTACGAAAGCGGGGGAGACAATATTAGGAATTAAATTGTCAAATTCGCCCGGAAACACTCTCCGTGTGAAATACTGTCCATACACCCGAGTAGCACCCTGCAACTTAGTAGATGCAGCGGCTTTAACCTGCTGAGTTCACGCCTAAACCAATCCATGAATCAGACATAATATGACCAAGCGACTTTGATATACCTAGTGGTACATTATCACAATTTAAGCAGGAAATATCTATCCAGACTGAATGAAGAAGATAAATTGCACAAACTGATTCCGTCAACAATTTATTGTAGTGAAACGAAGTGATCTAAGCCAGAACTATCATTCCGCTGTGTTAATGTGTGCACATATAATGCGCTCCGTATGCTCTGAGCAATAGAAGAAGTTAGGAATGTCAGAGGTACTGGTTTCTTTTGACAGTTTGGACGTCAAAAATCATAAATTGATCGCTACGATCGAGCAGCATTCTTAAATATGTGTTAGAAAGTCAAAGAATGTATTGCTCGTTCCCACAATTTGCCCGAGCAGAAAAATCAATGTCTCTATCGGTCTAGTGCAGTGAGCCCACTGAGACATGTTGTTTTATTCTATCAGAGCTTATGACATGGTTGGAACGCAATAGATGGCAGCTCGAAAGTTTCATTTGGTAGACACGCAGTGCACAAGGATTAAAATGACGAGAGGGTGGTAGGCCTCGCTATACACATACAGTATCACCGAAATGTGATCATGATATTCGGGGGGTCCTCAGCGGTGTTGGTCTCAAGATGGCTAAGGTGAACTTTTCGCACTAGAGTGGCTGAGGATGAGGGTATTGTTGGTGACCTCTGATGAGCTTCAAAGTAGATCGGGGTCGTTAGGGAGGTTGCAGAGCACCGGTTCATCCATCTTGGTCTTCTTGAACCACGGGGACCCGATGCCGGATGCTGTGCGGGTGCGGTATGTAAAGCGCCATGAACTGCCGTGTGGGATCTGGTCCGTGGTCTTCGCAGTTGCGGCCGCCCCGGCTGTGGACTCAATGAAGACGGTAAAGTCTTGGATTGTCACGGCTGCAAGAGGAGAGTTGGGGCCAACTGCAGTCGGAGCGGACGCGGCAGCCGCGGCAGCGATGATGGTAGGGACATTAGTGACTTGGGCCACAGCTGCCCATTTGTCGCGCATACGCAGATTTGGGACAGTTGACGAGGCGAGCAGTAGGTTGCAACCATGTTAAGGAATGTAATCTTTGACATCAGCCTAGGCGGCCCGAAAACACTTCCCTCTTGTACGTAGCAGAGACAGCGTCTGGCTAAAAATTCCATAAATTTTTAATGATGTCCATTTTTCAAATGGCCGCATAATATTAAATGGCTCGAACTGTGCAACGAGAGGGTACAGAAGTTTCCGTGAGGTATCGTATCAATCCTCTTGGATTCAATGTTATGTAATCACTCGAAGTCAATCATTGTTTATCAAATGATTGAGATATTAAACATTCTTGGGTTGAGGGATCTACTGTTTGAAATGACTTGAACCGCTGACAGGGAGCTTAAAGAGAAAAAGAAAATTCATTCTTAATATACACTGACCTCTTTTAAAGAACAAGGAAAGGCGATGCGTATCGATGAACGGTGTCCGTACTCCTAAGGAGACCAATAATGACTTTGATCGCCTCTTTTAATTTCGATCCTGCACGGTCGACGAACACTGCGCGGTCCTCATTACTTGCAGCTCCACTTAAACTTCCACGCACGTGGCAACTGCTCACTACTCTCCTGCTGTAAGCGTCTGCTCTCTTCAGCCGGACAGTTGCTGCTTATATTTGCTATCTAGCTATGGCTAACATACTAGTTTAAAGTGTAAACTCAAGCTTTCTCGTCAGCTTTCCTTCATACGCGTCCCAGATTCTTTGATTTCATAGGAAGAGAAACTGTCCGGCTCAACAGACTCTCCCAAAAATCTTTTACCCTCAAGCGTTTCAATTATTGAGAAATCACTGCGCTATCACCGTTAATGTTGAATCAAACGATTCGTCGGGACTATCCCTATCTGCCCCCTTTCTAATGGCTTGCCCCTCCCTCAAACCATCCATATCCCAAACTCCAAGCAGCCTACTCATCCACCCTTATCATCCATTAACGTAAATAACACCAAATTCCTTAGTAGCTCCTTCCTAGCATGACTGTGCGCGCAGCTCGCGCGAAACTTCTAGTAGGGTTACACAGATTTGTTCGGTGTGGGGCATTAAATTGGACTGAAGCTGCCCAAGTTGAAGAGATTGAGAATCTATCAATATGATAAAGGCGAATCTTTACTCCCCTCGTCAATTATCTGCTTCGAAGCCGGACGGATTCCATAGTTTCTCAATAACTCTGAATTATGTCTCAGAAAGTGATCTGGAAGAGTTAAAAATCAGCAGCACAAAGTTTCATTCCATTCTTGATCACCTCGATAGTGTCTTGCCAGAAGTTGTCGCCAATTTCGAATCAATGGTGCGGTGATAGCCGCCAATAAAGTAGGCCAGGGATCAATTATGAGCTTTTTACGTATTTCTCGGTCTATTCCTACTTAATGCTATCTCAATCACCTCCTTAAATTGCAAGAGTTCGGCTCTTTGATCTAAACGTGAAGATGTTGATGCTAGGGCCTTAGAAATGTTAGCCTAAGTGCGATAATTAAATTAAATCAAGAGAAACTGTGCACAAAGCGATAAAACACTAGAGCATCCGATCGCTGTGTAACAGATATGTAGAACAAAAGCAGAAAAAAAAGAACAAGCAAGCTAGAGAGCTCGAATGTTAGAAAAGTAGATCGGTGTTTAAGTGAACCTAGGAGCTGGAGAGCAGATTATTCCAGAAGAGCAATTGAAGAGAGATAGGAGAGCTTAAAACTAGTTGAAAAAAGAGAGCGGAAGTACATCTTGTCTGTTGGGTATCGCTTCATGTGGAGGAAGTCGATGCAGAGCACATAGTATCCTCCAAGTATACAAATGTATGCACTTGGATCTAGGTATGAACCGAAACGGGCAGTCGCCGGTGATTTCTAATTAAGTGCAGAGATATACAGTGCGCCCAAAGAATATAGAAACCGGAAACTTTTCACCCCTTCACGAACTTCCACACACACATCGCTGTAACAGTCTACTGTAAAGTTTCAGAGCCATCCTAGAACACAACATCAAAAGTGTAACCGCAACCTTTAAACGAAACGGCGTACATATTTTTCCACCTAAAAAAGCAAAGAAACTATAAACCACCACAAATTGTAACCCTAAAAACCCATAAATGTGAATACCGAAATTAGAAAAAACAACAATTAAGACCAATATTGTTCACATCTACACTCTTTAAGTCAAAAAAGCGACTACAAACATGCCTCCCGTAAATATCTGACCGAAAATTATAAGGAAAAATTTTGCAAATGCGATGTGACGGACAGAGCTTCGAAACAATCGAAAATGCGCCTAACTGGACAAAAAATAGCATAACTTTTTATCAATGTCCTTCAAATCTATGGAAAAGCAAAAGAAAGTGAAGACTGCCGAAATTATCAGCCACTGATCGACGATACATTCTAGGAGAAGCCCCAAAAGGAGAAATAATCCAATCAGCTCTGTTCGGACCTGAATTTGCAGATTGGCAAAAAGAGAATGCAGAAAACCTTAAAGGAGACAAGTGCACATAAGTTTAAGAAAATAAGAACAGCACCAACGCTCATAGAAGAACACAAAAAATCTCTGGAATGCACTACAGAGCATGAGTAGAAAGGCATCGTCTTTTGGAACACTGTGATTTTTTAGATGAGAAAAATTCAACTTAGACGGGTCAGACGGTTTCAAATATGATTGGCAAAATATCACAAAGGACAAAAGTTTGTGGCCAAACTTCAGAACGAAGCCTAAAACTATCACAAAGGACAAAACGTTTTGGCCAAACTTCAAAACGAAGCCTAAAAATATGACAAATGACGAAAAAATTTTGCCCAAACTTCACAGCGAAGGCGGTTCAGTAATGATTCAGGTATTGTTTTTCGTTTTATGAAAATTCTCGTGCCGTCTTTTTTATCGGTAGGCAAAACTCTCAGGACTACCCTAACACTTTCTAAAATGCAATACTGGACTGTGCTGCTGTAAATCACGGCTAGTTTAGGATTTTGAACAAGAAAATACCCCATTTCATGTGTCAAAGGTGACAACTGTTTCGTTTACAACGAAAAATATTACTGTGCTTGATTGGCCTGCTCGATCTCCTGATTTAAACCCAATTGAGAACTTCTGTCGCATACTTGTCAGGTCTTTTTACAGCAAAAGAAATCAATTTAAAGCCATAGAAGGACTGCATCATGCTATCGAAGTCGAGTGGGAGAAAATATCTGAAAATATTCTTCAGAATCGGGTTGGGTCGATGACAAAGCGCTTTGTAAAAGCGTTGAAGGTTAATGGAAAGAAAGTAAACTAGTACGGATCTAAATTCCCTTTTTGACGGCATTAATTTATGGTTTTTTTTAAGATGTCTCTACTTATTGGAGTGTTCGGATGAGAATAGTTGCTTTTAGTACAGGGGAGGTCCATTTTTACGACTCCTTTTCTTCCATCCCTTTACTTTTGCTCGGTCTGGCCTACAGCCAATTTTCTTGCGTTTTGACGGTTTTCTGCCAATCCTTTACATTTTAAGCTTTTATCCTCATCACGACATCCCTCAGGGAACAGTTGACGTCATTTTTCATGGATTGAAACGGGTTTTTGTTAAGCTCCAAATATAACGTTTTCCAAAATTCAAATTCAAATTCGAGTACTTGTAACGGCCAAAAACAGTCTCTGCTCTTCCTATGCGCTTCCAGGCAGCTCAAATTCTCTATTCAAAGACACCCAGCTCAGCAAACCCAACAACTTCCCTCACCAGGCTTCGGCGGGTACTGATCACCCTCATATTCGCTTGCCTCCTCTTGCACCGTAGAGGTCAGACCGGTACAGCCTGACATCGTTTGGGTGTCGGCGTGAAGACTCCTCTCGGGTCATCAGACAGCTTGTAAGTCGGGTGTTATCGTAGAGAAAAAGCTTAGAGACAGCGACAGCAGCAGGAGAGAACCTGTTCCCAAAAAACCCACATTCTAGATCATCTCATCCCGCCGTATGGCGTGCGCCGTATCTGTATTCTCCGGATCCTGGGGTATCCAAATTTTTACACGTGTACACGCAACGTGCCAACTGACATTTAATCAACAGAGATAGGAATGAATGTCAGAATGTAAGTCAGAAGGGTGGGAAGAGAAAGGCATGGGACGGCATCCGCCGCGTGTCGGCGGCGGACGCTGTGCTTATCAGTGGCTGCGGCACTGTAATGCGACAGGTTACCCTTACAGCCGTATTCGTACTCATCGACGTTCTGGCCCCAGTCCAGCATGCCCGCTATCCATTTTTGACGTTTCATCAGTATAAACGGTGAGTCTACAAAAGACGAAAACCCTGAGCCTTCGCTGGAGCAAAGCGACACCTCAGCATGCTGAGGTGGAAACAGTGTAAGGAGTAGTCGCCGATGCTGCTCCGAGTATCCAGACCGGAGCTGGCGTTGACACCGAAGTTCTGTCGAAATACACGCAAGCCATCTCCGAGCTTGGTGGATCCCATCCAAATCTTGCGAGCCGTACTTCAAGTAGAATTACAAGAAGTGCCTGCTCTGTGTTTGCACCAATACTAAAGCTGTGAGAAGTATACTTCCCACCCGCTGGTGGCGCGATCCCAAAGTTTTAAAGACTTCGATCCAAAGCTTTGGAGAATTCGCGAGGAGACCAACGCACCGGATCTTGAGCTAGTGCGAAGAACTTAGTGCGATCTGTACGCATGTGTGACCATCTTCTCCATAAATCGAGAGGATACGGAGCCTCTAGGGCCGAGAATCGAACCAAGGGCACCCTGCTTGCTCTTTGGCCCTTCACCAAATGAAGACAGCATGTCAATCTATCTCCCCTGAACTCAGCATCTTGTGCCTGCAATGACCAGACGGAACTTTCACGAAGTCCATTGAAGCAATCCGCAATGAGACACATTGCCGCGTCGCGAACTGCTCCCGGAAATACGGCCGCCATATCTTATTCCCAAACAAGCTTCATCTGGGCAGGACTTACGTTATAGCGCACCGTACTTTGCGGGTAGACCTGCTCCTCCCAGTTCTTTTAAGCGTGCAAAAAATGGAAAAGAAACGGGAGAGAAGGCAATTCTGTACCCATGACCACTAGTTGACGTTGTCAAACCGCGGAAAGGTATTGGGGCAACGACGAATGTTCGACAGATATCCCACAGGTTTCTCTTTTCTCAGTTAGCCAACCAATAGATGGGGTGAGGTGGGCCTCCGTGCCCGTTAAGGGTTCCCGTCCGTCTGCAGCACAAAACGCAAGGTACTTCCGCCACTGTGTGTCCCTTGAGCGACAAATACGCGCACTCCAGTAGTGATCCTCTAACAAGTGAGCAGACCAGCTAATAGAAAAACTTCTTCCTTGATCCATATGAACCCAATCCGTCGCCAGCCGTTGCAGCGTTACAAGTTAATTTCCATCAAGAGACATCTCCAAGCTTTGTTGAGAGTTCGCTGCGCACTCCACACTTCTTCCTGCGGATGAGGAAGCTTCTGCACCCTCCCTGCCATTCCCAGTGCTTTCCAGTACCATGGCTACCGAGGCCACTTCGGGATCAGCAGCAGAGCCAGGTAGCCCGTTTGACGGAGCTTTATTAGGGTTTGTGTGATCAGGTCCACCGGCGGGCAAAGCATTCGTACCTGGTCCCTGTACCACGCGCCTTACTCCTCCCACGCCTGGCGACGCAGGAAAACCGGATGCTCGCCGAGTGGGCGATATGAAAATGCGTCCACTACGGCTTTCATACCATCCGAGGCGGAACGCCGTAGCTGTCGACGGATCTGGAGGTCTCCGTGGAGGAACAGTTGCGACAGCGCATCCCGAACTTTTGAGCCTCCGAAGGAATCCATTCTGAACGGATAAGAAGCTTTTGAGCTTCGAGGACACATTTGAGGCGGCACAACTCCGTCTTCATTGCACCGCTTGGCGAGACTAAGGCGTTCGTGATGTGAACCACAGCTTAATTGTCTACGTGGAGGAGAAGATCCCGACATCCCATCGTGTGAATTTTCCTGCCAAGGCTGCTCATCAGTAGCATCCTGATTGCCTTTAGCTCTCGATAAATGATTGAACGAGCACGATATTTCCAGTCCCAGACCCCTCGGGCTCGAAGCTGACCATCTTTCGCAGTGCGCATGTCCTCGAGATTCATGTTTCCACCGTATCCAACATCTGCTGCGTCGGTGTGAATCGCCGCCTGTGCGGGAGGAGTAGCGATAGCGCGCCCTTCGAGATCCACTCCAGCCATTCTCTTCCACCATGTGAGGTCCCTGATGCTCTGGGGGTCAGCTTGCACCTGCCATGTTTGTCGCGCTGGCGATTTTCCGCTATGTTCCATCACAAGGTTCGCGTGTAGAAGCGAGCCCAGGGGAAGCCCAAAGACAGAGAGACGCAGACCCCGCAGAAGTGTGCCAACATCCGCGAGCAGACCCAGCATCAACCCATCCGGACTTGGCGTAACATCCTGGCTGCCAGAATTCTAACCTTGGTTACCTTGAGCGGGGCGACCTTTAAAATCACTGTGGTAGTATCCAGCTCGACACCTAGGTGTGTCAAAAGCTGAGATTCTTCCCACTCTTTTCTCCGGGTGTCGAGATAAAGCGAGCCGCCGAAGCAGTCGTCCGACTGCAGGTCGAGCCCGATCGCAGTCGGCTTTGCTTGCCACTGTCCCATGGGGCGAAGAGGCCATCAGGAAGTCGTCCAGATACTCTAAGACGCGCAACTGTCGTCTTCTCAATTATCGTACGAACACAGCCATGAGCTGTGTGAAACACAGTAGGGAACGGTGATAGAGGTTGAAGCTTAAAGGGAAGGTTGGATAAGGAAGGTGGGGGAATGAAAGGAAGTTCGCCAGCTCTGGCCAGATTTTACTTGGAGGTGCTCAAGTCGCAATTTATATAGAACTATTTCGCCACACTTGCACTCAACTCTTACTCTAACTAAACCCTAGCCATCTGAGCGGGACACTCAATACTACCAATCATCACAAGACATGACATAGTAACACTGGCACAAATTCATGTCAGCTTACAACTAACAGTGCACAACAGTGCACAACACTACATCACGTCATCATGTGTATGCACTAACTCACCAACTGCACGTAACCACACAATCACTACACGTACCCAAATTCACAACACAACTCTTACACATGCAACGACATGTATACACGCAACTACTGTAACCGCCACCACTGTACTTGACTCATCACCATAGTGCATCAACACCCATCAAGATGTACTGTATGTCCACGTACATAACTGTCCACTCTGTACTGCACAGCCGTACTGTACAGCATAGCCATATGTACTAGCTACACACGTGTACGCCAGAACAACCCACTAGACCCACAACACTTGTACGCACCACGTTGCATATGAGCATTTGCAGTAGCCAATCAGAAGCCCGTTTCACGTTGAGTTTGAGATGAGGCGCATATGCGCTTTCCAAACGGCACCCCCCAAAACAGCCCATGTTCCTCTGCCCTTTTGGTTTTTAGTGACAGCACAGGGTCCACAGCCAACAAACGGCCCCATCCGAATGGCAGTGCCACACACTGGTAGAACTTCCCGTCTTAATGAAATATGAAACAGTCTCTCATTGACGGCGCCAGACGGAAGTGGAGTGACCCCTTGCAGATGTCCATCGAAAGGAAGTGATCTTTTTTCTGGATGCAACAGGCGAGCTCCCGTAAAGATTGCATTCTTAGGCTTTCCTTCTTCCAATGCTTCAACTGCTGGTGAAGGTCTACGACAAACCGTCCCTTCCTCCCATCCAATCCGTCCTGCCACACTGTAAATGCGGACGAAAGGACAGCCCCGTTTCTTCTCTCCCACTCTGCGTGTGCGGAAGAGACCTCGTGATGTATACCTTCCTTGCAACTGGCTTCCAGATCGGCCTTTCCAAAAGCCCGGTCCTCGGCCGACTGTGGGACTAGAGGCAACATCAACCCTTACCCTCTCTGAAAGGGGGATTTGGGTTTCTCGAAGATGCCGAACTTCATGGCGCGACAAAGGTACTCCGAGCAACCCAGTTGGCGCCAGCCATCCTAGCGATTTTGAGTCTCCCGCCATAGCGGGCGCCCCATTCTTTGAGATTTCACTGCCCATCGGCGGCACCACCCTTCTTACTCGCAGCCTTGTTCTTTGAGTTGCTGGTTTTAGGGGTCTCCACCTCCTTCATGAGCTTTATCATCATATGCGAGTCGAGAGTCTCCATCGGGTCCACCATATTGCCCGCCGCTGGCATATCCATCAAACGTCCTAGGCCAGGCAGGATCATCTTTGCCATTAAAGGATCATCAGTGGCCATCTTGTAGAACTCAGTACGACGTTGAGCACTCTAAGACCGTATCTGACGGACATCAGAGCCCAGAAATCGTACTTTTCCGCCTTTTCATGGTTTTGGGCCTCCAAAGACTCAGTGGCGGCGGCACTGTATGCGACAGGTTACCCTTACAGCCGTACTTTACCGAATCGACGTTGTGGCCCCAGCCCAGCATGCTCGTTATCCATTGTTGACGTTTCATCCGTATAAACGGTAAGTCTACACAAGACAAAAACACCTCATATTTCCCCCTTCCTCCGTAATGCTATGCGAAGGGTTAGGGGCAAGCGCAAATTTATTCCTTTTAACTTTTTGCTGTTATGGCACTGTTTCTATATTTATGACTGTAGATTCATATGTATGTACTATACTCCTCTATCAAAGACAGGGGTACACTCGAAAGAGCCAATAAATTGGTAGGTACAAGGGTGATGCTACTTTAGAGTACAGTAATCAATTAATGGGCCCCCAAAATTGAAGAAAATTAAAAACTAGTATGATTAGATTCAAATGCAATTATTGGGCGAGATTTTTAGATGAAAGTAAATGTGGAATTATTCAAAAATGAAAGTAAAACCCCGCTCATTTACGCAACGCCTCAATCATTACAAAACTCCACGATTTCCGGCATCTGAGAGGGCCTGTACGCTATATTCCCACTCCTCCGCACTCTCCAATGCCCCCATCCCAATCCCAACCCAACTTCTCTTTCCAATGTCCCTCTCCCTTCCTTAAATCAAGCTGCAAATGCACTGCAGCTCCTCGATGATGTTGCAGTCGAGAAAGAAGAAGAGCTGTATCAGTACACTGACAGCGCCAAACAGGACACTGATGACAAATCGGACTCACCATGTCCACAATTTGTCGTGTTTTATGAGTCAGGCAGATCACAGGCAATACACAACATGACACATTTCGATATCTCAGAGTTCCAAACGATCTATTACAGCTTCCCTGGTATCATTCTTGAGCGCTGCAACATCAGGCCTGGACAAAAGTCGCATCACTCTGGTAAGGATATGCTGTTCATGATTCTCACAGTCCTGAAGCATGGCGGTCAGTGGACGAGTATTGCAAAAGTCTTTAGCTTGAAAGGACCGTCTTTTGAGCGCATGATGACGAATTTAATAAACTTGCTGCGTGAACCACTGTCCGAAGCTCTTGTGAATTGAAACGATTCTTTGTTCAACTTCCAGGAACTTTCCCAAGATTGAAAGAAATTTCGCAATTTTCCCTTCGAACGATATGTGACGGATGTTACATTTCAGCAATCGAAGCCCCTCCGGAAATGTCCAGGAAGGAAAGGTACTTTTCGGTGGAAAACACAATATGTACGGGCTTAAGGTTGAGTTCAGTGTCCTCTCAAATGACCGGAATCAATTTTTCCCAGAATTACTGCGGATCTGTGTCTGACTTAGATATATTCCAACAAAAAGTCAATTTTAAAAAGCACGCTCTTCGGAAGAAGGGTTCGGAGGAAAATATTACAGACATAGGTCTAATTTCTAGTAAACATCCCGATCACTGGGCAGTTTAAATGGATAAAGGGTACCACGGTGCTGCTGAAATTGTTCGTGCGATGAAGCCAAAGAAGAATCCGAAGAGAGGTGTTTTATCACACGAAGCCGAAGCTGAGGGTCGCAACGTGGCGTCTGACAGGGTTATTGGTAAAATTTTTTCCAGTCGATTATTTCTTCTATGGAACGTCATCGGGAGCAAGTAAAGATGGAAAGATGACCGCTATGATGCATTATTTCAGCTTTGTGTGGCTCTGACAAATGTCTATATACAACTGCACCCGTTGAGGGATGATGATTGGAGCCATCATAGGCGCTCTAGAAATCGCTTATATTCAATTGGAGAAATTCGAAAAACGGAAACGCGTGCAAGAGTGCTATCGACATAAGCGTCGCTGTCGTACTGATCTTCAGTTCCGTGCTGTAGAGTTTGCTGATCGTGAAGTTGATTCTGAGTAATCATAAAAATAAAGTTCATTGATTTTGTAATTGAAATTAGTCTTGTGTATTCAATATTTACTGATTTGCTTACAAAATGATGTACTCTTTTTATGTGCCATCAATAAATGCCAATGGTCAACTGCACGGAAAACTAATCATTTTGCAATCATAAAGTCACTGTGTATTTTTCAGTCTTCGGGCCACCACGATCAACTTGCAATGATACGATATCTACGCTTCGGTACAAATTTACTGGATACCAACCCACATATCTACCACAGTAAATTAACCCCCCATTTACACTTGCAAAGGGGGTGTCGGTGCGGTGCGCCGTAACAACCGTCTTCGGGATATTCTACACCGGGAACTTGCTAGCCCGGCCATCTCCCTCACTGTAATTCGGGAGCGAGTCTTTGCCCCAGACCTTCACAAGAGCCCAGCCGAGCAACGCGCACTGGACCTCGCCATCGACGACCCTTACTCGCGCCCACACCACGGGGTATTGACGTCACCATTGGCAGTCCTCACTCCGCGCCATATCGCAACCAGGCAGATGGAGGTCTCTCAGCACTGACACGAGCCGAAAAGCGCAAAAGGGAACACTACGCGCTACCTTGTCGGGCCGAAGGTATGGACCTTCTACGCATGGCCATCGACAATTACGGACAAATTGGGTCAACCGGATTCCAGGGGCTCCATGACATGAGTAACTTCACTACCGACCGCCAAGGGAAGCATACCTATGTCTGAATTCCGGAAGCTTAAGACACGTGTCTCGGCAATTGTACTGAATGCATTAAACTTCTTTCTTTGTTCTACAGTACACCGCAGTCATGATTAATCACCGAAAACAGAGAACATACCCCACCACCTGACGTCCAGACGAGGCTCTTGCCTGGTCCCGCACTCGAAATCATGAAATAAAAGGTCTCTTTTTCTCTCTCTGTACATTACACAATACACTCGCTTTGCACGTAAGCTCTCAACTATTGAATACCAGTAACATACGCTATCAATGACGTAGGAACCAGTGATAACCTTCCAGACGGCCTTTCTCCGGGAAAGATGATACGTACTCATCCCTTTTCTGAAGTGTGCACCAAATAGATAATTCGTTTGTGACATTCTATCCTCTAACTTTTTGCGCACCATTGTGAGCGTTTAGAAAACGTGAGCTACAGGGCTCGGGAAGCTTGTGGTGGTTAGCTGTTTGAAAAGTGAGTTGGTTTGTTTCCTGGAATTCGGGTGATTGGTGCAGGATTACAAACTAACAGATCAGCAAGTCGACGAGATGTGAGAACCTTGTCCTTTCCAGGGCAAAAACATTACCAGGCTCTTGCGTCACTTTTGCGCTCCCGAAAGCACTTTAAACCATCTGCCTTCACATCTTCCATCGACGGGTTGAGGTCATTTAGCCATGAAATCAGTCCAGTCGTTCGTCGCATGACACATAGCTGGATCACACAGTTGCACGGGAGTTAACCAGCCAGTTTTGAGTACGCTTGAGGCACTCCGGTCAAAATTGCCCCATTATGCCCCTGGAAGATTTTCTCACTGGATTGCGCCCATAGACCCTCGAACCTTTACGCTCTTATGCAGCTCAAATTTCCCGCGACCAGTAGTCCGATGCCGTCATCGCCCATGCCAAAAGCACGGAGTAGCTCCAGACCTACCGTCTCCTGACCTCTCCCGACGTCTTCGCTACCCAGCGCTCGCACCGTGCCGAGGCGCCCTCAACCGACGCCCGCTACGTTGGAGCCATGCGGTGTCAAGTGTGCGACTCTAGCAGACGTCCACAACCCGCGTACGCCACACGAGCTCCGCGATTTTTACCCCGCTCCCCCAGTGCCCGTCACTCCTCCCCCTACGTGTAATGCGTCCCCCGATCTGCTTCATATCAGCTATCGTTGAACGCGCGGCGCGGGACATCTCACAAGACACCGGTACAGGTCGTGACTGCTGCAAAGCTGATGTCTTCACTAAGCGGGCTAACTATATCGATACGGGAGACCTGACTCCTTCCCTCCTCTAATCGCCGCTGCTACGCGTTGCTAACCCTCCGGGTCCGGAAAAGACCTGGCCAATTGACGTCGGCTCAGCTCTTTGCCGAATTGTTACAAAAGCCTTGCAGCCCACCGCTGTCAATGAATCGAGAGGTTTCCGATCAACGTGCAAGGTGGCAAATGGCATCAAAGGCAGCATGGACGTCATTGTGAACGACGCGCGCGCCCTCCAAACTGTCCCCCACGTGTCAGACATTGCCGCTATCCTTGTCGATGGCCACACCGCCTTGAATCGTGTGGATCGACAGAGAATCCTGGAACTTTTCCCCAACCCTACTGCTGTTCTGGCGAGTTGCATAAACATGCTATACGGCCAATCCAAACCGCCTCTGCTGGTCTCGAACCGCCGGAGCACCTCGATCCCCCGTGCCCAGGGTACCTAACAGGAGAGCCCCGCCAGTACGCTCCTTTCTTTCTCTTTCAATACACGTCCTTGTCCGTCGCATCGCGGCACTACCGATATACTCAATAAATGGACCAGGGACAATGGTACTGGAGCGCTGCTCAACTGGAGCGCGGAAGATCTTGCCGATCTTCGCTCCGCGCTCCTGTTGATCCAGTGCCATAGCCCCGCCGTCTGACTCTACCTCAACCTACGGAAACCTTAGACCTCCTGGACTCCCACCTCCTCCCCTGCTCGCTCCCATTTCCGCCTCGACTTCCCCTCGAATAACATACGAATTAAGGCTTCGCATTACTCGGTACTCTGCTCGGGGACCATCGCTTCATCATATCTTTCCTTCAAGCTCAAATACAGGCCTGCGGGAATCCTCATCTGCTGCATGGCGTTCGCGACTCCCGGGCACACTTCCACATACATCGCCTATGCGCCTCGGCATGCCTTCGGACTCTCGTTTTCCGTCTCCGTTACCGCAGCACTCTACAAGCGCTGCTGTGCAACTTGCAATCTACAAAGGACCCCTCCCTACCATACCCGAGCGGCATCATCATAACAGACAAATCGCGGGTCCAGGCTTGCCTCCCAGCTTATCTTAGTGGTCAAGGCTTCTCCGCCGTTTATCCCTATCTCATTGCCACCGCCGCCGGCAGCATAATCGATGCTGCCCCCGACTGAGCTCGCACCGCTCGGTACTAAGCGCCCTGCACCTCCCGCCGCCCGGGCAACCCTGCTCACGGGTCCCTCTTTGCTCAAGCCGAACCCTTATCCTTGTTTTCCTCCGTACCGTGCCGGCCGCCCATCGTCCCCTGACCTAGGCCGGTACGACCCAAACGTCCACACTCCCTCTCCCATTGATACCCTCTCATTCCTACACAGGTTGCAGCAGGATACCGCGGCCCGAGCCACTGGGACAAAGACGGTTAGAATGCTAATCCCAGACTTCCTACACGTTGACGCCGACATACGCCTTCGCATTCGCAAAGGGGCCCTCCCTACAGCTCAGTTGGTGCCTTCCTTAACGCCTAAGCGCCAACAATACCACTATCCCCGCTAACCACTGGGCAGTTTGGCCACAGCGGGCGTTGGCCTCCTGGTCTTCTTCGAGAGCCCACGACTTACTTGCCCCGACTGACTCAGACAGATGGTTATGATCAGAGACCGCACAACCAGACGGGCAGAGATCAGCAGCTGCAGATCTTTGCCCATCTAGTTTCGGCAGACTCTATCGCCACAACAAGGTTGGCAAAGCGCTTGCGTTGCATGTGCATGTGCGCTGTTATACGTGACTGCGTGTTTGAGGCCGTCCTCTCAGTAGCACCAAGTAACAGCCAGGAGACATCCTCCTGCAGTCCCGACGCACGTCTCCTTCGACCGACTCCTGCCTCTTCGCGTGTGATATTACGATCGCCTCCCTATTCAAATCTACCGCTCGACCCAAGGCCGGCCTACTCGATGAGAGGGCCGCCAAGATCGTCCAAAGTGATATGGTCCGCGACTTCAACCGCAAGTTCGCCAGCTGACCCCTCAATCTCCTCAGCAGCCCATCGTTCTCTCCTCTTTTATTCTCTGATCCGCAGCGATGCGTGTCCTGTCCCATACGCCCCGCCCCGGCATGCAGTTAGCAAGGCATGTCCAGTTAATTCCTACATGTTCAGTTCAAACCAAAAAACATATTGAAAAGTTGCACGCTAGGGTAAAATGAAAGTTTACAAAGAGACTGTAGGTCGTACGGATAATGTGCGTTAAGAATTTGATGAACTCATCACAGTTGCCCTTCGACGCTTGAGCTTTCTTCCACCCGCTCTTCGTGCAATTCGCGGAGATGACCAAGCTTGGGTTTCCGTAGGAGTTCCAGTACTCTTAGCCCCAGCAGGCCGATGAAGGACCCGATGTGGCTCGGATGAAGAACAATCATCTTGGCTCCATTCTTCAGCCATGTCTACAGGACGGCGCAAGTCCTTGCTTGACTTCAAGGCACCGTGTGGCGATTCATGCAGTGCCTCCTCACTGAATGGGAAAGAAAAAGTCTCCAAAGCCTCTTTGGGATTTTCCTGGACACCCTCGGCAGTTGCTACATCATAAACATCTTCGAACTGCAAAAATCCTGCTCCAAGATCCATCCATGACGGTGCTGATGCCGTGGTCCCTCTCTCAGTGAACAGTTTCGTCTTTCTGTCAAATTGTATCGGTAAACCTCCCAGGGCACCGTCGTAACGGTTCTTGAGAACGTGAAGCAGAGGACCTTTCTTTGTCCTCTGCAAAGCAACGACATTATCAGCCTCCTGCGTCGCTTTTGCACTTCCAAATACACTTGAAATCATGAGCCTTTGATCATCATCTTCCTTCCTTGGGTGTACAACAAGGGATACGTGCACATCTCGTTTTGTGCAAAATTCCCGGATTTGCGATATGGCATAGTCTAACACCGCGAAGCGCTCTTGACCGTATGCTTGTCCACCAGTCAAACTGGAGATTGTCTAATATTACATGATTGCAGTCATGAACGTAGCAGGCGTACTCCATTGTCTCAATAATTCGTCGTATATCATTCGAACCGTGGTAATCCATGAAGAACAACGGAAGCTTTGCAAACTGGTCTTCCCAAAAATCGTAGTCGTCTTGCAAAGGCCTCTTCGCTCCCCTCGGCCATTATGGTGTGCGTTGTAAAACTGCTCAAGCATCAACCGAACTAGTCGCGAAGTCTTGACTTCGAACGATCCCCACAGTGTCGGGGTCCCTTGCATACAATAATCCAGAGAAAGCTGAGACAGCAGGGTCGTTTCCCTACACCCGTGTGGCCTGAGAAGATCGTAAGCTCCCCCCGCCTGAGCCCGGATATTAAATCGTTGAGTCCCGGGAGCGACTGGCACTTCAACCCGTTGATGGTCTCTGCATTCGTCCAGTCTAGGCGAACCTGATCCCGCATATCATCAAACGTCAAAATGCTCTCATGGGGTATCACTGCCGCCGCGGAAATCATCTTCTCCACATCTTTGTTCATCAGCAAGGCCTCATTTGCGTCCTTGCAATCAGAGGCCAGAACTGCTTTACAGCGTTTCAGCCCCAACTTTCTCGAAAACTGTTTCAAACCAGTCTGTCCCGGGCCATCCTGATCCATCCAAAGCACAATGCTCTCAAATCTTTCCAGCGCGGGTAGCAATTCCAACGGCAATGAGGAGGCACCGTTAGGCAAGCTCACTGCCGGTCTACCCGTCGCTTGAAATACTGCCATCGCATCAAACTCCCCCTCCGTAACAATCACCTCTTTCGACTCTGCTGGGACCGTGTTTAATCCGAACAACCCCCATCCCCCTCCCTTCGGCTTTAACCTCATCCCACTTTTCGTGCGAATTGAACGGATCTTATGCCTCACAATCTTCCCATCAGCGTCGTACATTGGAAAAGTGACGCAAGGATGCATTATCCAGTCGCCGCCCTCGATGACCTTTGACAAGCCAGCACCTACACCGTAGCTTCTCAGAACATCATCCCTCAACCCTCGGGTTGTATTCAAATATTCCCTGACGGACTGCATGTCGCCCCATAAACTGGCCTCACACCTCTCCTGCATGCCCCCTCCGGTATAACTAGATCACTCTTAGGCGTCGGTTTTCCAAAACCCGCCACGGCAAAATCACCGCCCAACTTCCTCCTGAAGTCGATCCAGCTGCCCTTCTCCTTACAGCGATGGCAATGAAAACCGCCCGAGTCCAAAAACACGTTCAGCTTGTACATATTACTTAGCTTTCCCTGAATTGGATGACAAAATGGACACTCTTTCACAACTGCTCTGTCTTGTTCTATTTTAAACTGTAGTTTCCGTTTCTTCAAGTAGGCCTCAACCTCGCCCAAGTCGACTCGAAAATGGCTTGATACGAATGTCGTTGAATAATGGCGGCAGGGAGCCCAGGCACTACACAAGGACAGCGCCCTTGGTCGTTTCGGGGGATTTGTCGCCAATGCATGACGCTTAAAGGAGGGATGATGTACGGAATATGGGGGTGCTCGCATGGAATTCAAGTCGATGTTTGAGCCCAACCGCTCATGCAGGCGACGCAGAGCTGAATAGGGGCGGCACGGGTAAAGCGCTGAAGCATGTTTGAGAAACGGGTATATGAGGACGTTGTTGCTTGTACAGCAGCGGCACCATTTGAGCCACCCAGCTGATGGAGGAATGCTGTGGGGCAAGGCAGAACTACGTGAACGAATGCTGCGTGAGCGACGTTATCGTCGGCGTATGTGAAGCGACCCAGATCAAATGCGTGATAAGTTACGGTACCAATACTGTACACGCTGATTGGTCCGATTAATTGGCCAAGGCCAAATAACCTACGATAACCAGTTGTGCCACGTCGGCCACGTGCACGGGGGTGCAGACAAAAAGGACAAAGTACTTCAATACTGTAGGACGCCCACATGACACCTGAATACTGTACGTGATTATCGCTTGTACTGTACTATACTGTACTGTATTGATAACGATGTACAGTAGACTTACTCCACTGTAAGGCCTTCCATGCCAATGTGACCACATTGTAGTTGTACTGTAATGTAAAAATATTTAGTATTGTTTCCCTATGCATGTGATCAAGCGATCATCCCAGACGAGAAACGAGAGAGCCGTCGACTCGTAGCTCAATTGTCGTCGAGGGCAGCAACACCCGGGAGCACCTTTCCTCCAACAACTCCAAGGATGCGCCACCGCCGGTAGAAATGTGCGACATTTTCTCGGCCAATCCAGCCTTTTCCACTGCCGCCACAGAGTCCCCACCTCCGATAATCGTCGTGCACCCAGTCGCCGTTAATTCCGCCAAAGTCTCAGCAATGTCAAACGTCCCTTCGCAAACTTCTCCATCTCGAACACCCCCATTGGTCCGTTCCAGATGATAGTCTTGCACTGCTTCAATTCTCCCTGAATCATCTTGTCGACTCCTCGCCCTGGTCCAACCCCATCCATCCATCCGGAATAGCCGACACCGAGACAACCTGAGTGTTGGCCTCCGCATCAAACTTATCCGCCAACACAACATCCGTCGGCAAAATGAGTGATACGCCCTTGCTCTCCGCGATCTTCATCAAGTCCCTAGCCAAGTCCAGTTTGTCATCCTCAACCAAAGAAGACCCCACACTCAAACCCTTTGCCTTCAAAAAGGTAAACACCATACCTCCGCCAATAATCAGCTTGTCCACCTTCTCCAACAGTGCCTCAATTACACCGATTTTGCTCGAAACCTTGGATCCCCCAACAATAGCTGCAAACGGTCTCGCGGGATTCGCCACGGTCCCCGACAAGTACTCCAACTCCTTCTCCAACAAGAAGCCCGCCACCGACGGCTTCAGATGGGCCGTCACGCCTGCAGTTGATCCATGGGCGCGGTGGGCGTTCCAAACGCGTCATTCACAAACAGGTCTGCATTTGCTGCCAGCTTGGCAGCAAACGCCTCATCATTCTTCGTCTCCTCCTTGTAAAACCTCACATTCTCCAACAAAGTGACGTCCCCATTCGACATGCCTGCCACAATGGCCGCCACCTCATCCCCGATACAATCCGGTGCCATAGTCACATCCTTCCGAGCAATTGACTCAACCGAACTGCCACGGGCCCCAACGAAAACTTGTCTTCCGGTCCGTCCTTCGGCCTCCCCAAATGTGACGACAACAGCACCTTGGCTCCACTGTCCATCAGGTATTTCACCGTTGGTACTGAAGCACGGATACGGGTGTCATCGGTGATAGTCTTGCCATCAAGCGGCACATTAAGGTCACAGCGCACCAAAACCCGCTTGCCTGCCAAGTCCGCGGCCGTCAGATCCTTGACCGACTTTTTGGTAGCCGCAGTGGCCGCAGCCATGCGTACAGTGGTGGCGCATACAGTGGGGCTGGGAGTGTGGACTCGACGAGAGGGGGCAACAAAGGAGGACGAAGTGCGAGCGGTGATTGAGACAGAAACTGAGTGCCGCGAGCTGCGGAGAGCAGGGGCGGGGTTGACAAAACCAGTGGACATAGTGGGGTATTTGATGTGACTTGGTGTAAAGGTGAGGTGATGAGGGGTTGTGAGAGGGGAGAAGACGTTGAGGTGACGAGGCGACTATGTAAACCTGCTTATACGCAAAGGCAATAAAGGCAATAAATGATCTGCTGCGAGGATGTGGGATAGGGCGCAAACGAGGGCAAAAGGCTTGTGTGGTTCCGAGGCAGTGTATCGATGAGGCTTGTACAGTAACCGTAGTTGTGGGATGGGCATTCGACCAATCCTAAACAACGATGCAAGGTTTTGGATCAAGGCATATTAGACGTTCTCGAGCTAAATTAACCTTCTGGGCAACCTCCTTCCCCCTGAACCGTTCATTCCTAATCACCCAATGAGCGGTCGAGAGCTGCAATATTAAAAGAGCTTTCTACCAATCAATGTGATACAGGTGTATTGCAAGTGGCCAGCAGTAGGTCGCGAGGTCCCGAGAACAGAGCAAAGTTGAAATTTCATTTCATTCTTTTTGGAGATGGGAAGCGGCGTATCGAGGAGTTGAAGGCTGGCAACAGTCCGTTACTGGACGGCTGTGGGTGGTTGAGGTACGTTTAGGAGATACTGGGTGTAGAAAGAGACTTCAGTGAAGTGACACTTGGTAGGTGCGGAGTGGATAGGGACGGGTTGCTGTTCTTGCTAGTTGGGTAAACAGATCTTCTGTATGGTATACCCCACAGGTGAGAACGATTCCTTCTTGAGATAAACATTAGGGTTTGACATTACTGATCTTTACCAGGCTGCTCGCTAGAAGGATCACTGATGTCATCCAGGACATGCGAATTTGACAACGAAAAGGTATTGGCCGCATCTCCGCTGGTTTAGCAGTAATCTAATGGATCCTACGCTTTGCCGGTATTAGAACAGGAAAATTGCAGTCGAAGGCCCTGTGTGTACCGTCGAAAACCCCGCCTTTTTATTGGAATTGGCGCATTGTGATCAGTTTGCGTCGATAGTGAAGAGGTGGTCGTTGAACCAGGCTGCACTCACAATGGATACTCATCTTACTTGTATTATAAAATATGCATTCACAGGTTGAAATTCATGGAATAAACTGGCATCAGTGATGTTCTCTGCACAGGGCTGTCTGGGGATCGATGCGGAAATACCAATATACCTGACGGGAATTACTGTATCCTCTTATTGTTCAGTACAGCGCGAGCCATTTAATAATACTATACTGTATAGTACTGTATGTGGTCATTTCAGAATAAGCACATCATTAAAATTTAATAAATAATTAGTCAGACGATACCTTTGCGACATATGTACAAAAACAAAGCATTTTCGGACTGCCAAACTGACGTCCGAGAAGTACAGAACTGTACATTACTTGATACATATGCAAGCATGTTGACAAGTTTAATGCACTCAGTATTTACTGGGGACTGCGAACGTCCAAACTATACGGTTAAGATCTAACCGGATGTACCTCGCCGTCCATGCGCATTGGGGCTCGGGACAGGATAGCTTGAGCAAGGGATGACCAGAGGGTGCAACTCAGTCGCTGGTAGATACGGCGGCAGATAACGCCAAGTATCGAGTGACACTTGGACGCGATTCGCGGAAATAACTCCTCGATAAATGCAATAGTACCAGGGGAAGGGGCACCCAGGGAGTCAAACGCCAGAGATCGAAACGTGAAGTTAGGCGTGTAAGGCGCAGAAGATGGCCCAGCTGAGGGAGTGGGGAGGCGTCGGGGAGGTTGCGTTCCACAGTTGTAACCTTGTCGCGGGCCGCCACTTCAACAGCGCCACCGGCAACCTGGGTCGCCTTGGTGCGAACTGCGGCCTTGAACAGCGAGACGACAGTGATGTCAAACGCTATGGGGCGCAACGTTATTCCTTCTGGGTTGGAGGGGGGTTGTACAAGGATATCGCCCGACCGAAGCTCAGTGCCCGGGACGAGGAGCGGAACCCCGTGCCGCGTATCCAGACCCGCGACGCGGGTAACGTGTGTCGCAAACGCACAACAGAGTGGGTCATGGCGGTGACGACGGCCGAAACCAGGGCAGCAGAGGTCGACGGCGTGATTCCCGAAGGTGTCCAAGGGGTGGTCCCAGTGGTGGCAGTTGAGGGGCACCGAGTCATCATACACTGGAAGTCCGAGGTGACGGCGGAGCATGGTCTGCCAGTGTGTGTGCACCTTTGTTGCTGCCGTGGAGTGGACGAAGAGAAAGGGCGCAGCGGGGCTGCGGCGGAACGCTAAGCCACGGATGTGATGTCGAACGTCGGCGTCCGCTGTGAGCAGTCCGGTTTGGGGCAGTCGCCGGGCGCCATGCCAAGCGTCCTGATTATGCCTATGCGACAGCCCATTACCTACGTACGCTCCTGTTCGCCTTTGCCCTTGAACCCTGCTCCTAGAACTCCGCAACACCTGTCCACACTTCCCGCTTAACGTCTGGTACGCAGATGATGGAAACCTCATTGTGCCTTTGAAATACGCTCGCTCGGTGCTCCGGTTTCTTTCCACCGTGGACGGGCCTCTGGGTTCCACATCAACATTTCCTGCCACAATACTGCTGCGTAGTGGCTGACCGCCCCGTCCCAGGACCTCCTCACCGCCGCCATAATGCCGTGCTACTTCAAGACGGCGGAGGCCACTACTGTGCTCGGAAGCCTGACTGGCAGTACCGCGGGATGCCTCCGCCTCTTTGACGATAACCTCGACACCATCCGAACGTTCTGAACATCTCTTGTAATGTTGAATGACGCTCATCTCCTTTCAGATTCTTCGTTGCTGCGCATCCTCCGGTCGGCTTATGTATCTTTTCCGCAGTACCCCGCCGCGTTTTACCGCTTCCCTGCCAAGTCTTTTGACTAGGGAATGCGAAGGGTATTCGAAAGCATACATCTCCGCCAAACCGACACAATGGGGACCCAGGCCACACTCCCCTTCCGCTCGGGTGGCCTCGGCTTATGCTAAACCCAAGGAGTTCACATCGTAGCCTACAAAGTATCCCTCCTCACGAACGCGGCACTGGTACAACAGGTTCTTGGCCATACCCCACTCCGCACTGCCCGCCTCCTCGCTCCATCATATGAACCCCTTGCAATCGCTTTCAACCTCCTCACTGACCTCCAACTACAGAACCTGGTCTCTAGGACGCACCGGCAAGACGCCTCCGACCCCGGTCATCTCCAGCAGGAAATAACTGCACACCTCTACACCGACATTTTACTCCGTCTGAAACAGCAAACAACCATATCCTCCACTCATCACTGTGCTCGCTTGGCAGCCGCTGCCTCTACAGTCGCATCCGCTCCATTCTGTACCCTACCATTATCCAGGAACGACCACTACATCGAGGCCGAGGTCTGGCTCACTGTAGATGACGTTCGCCTCGGTAAACCTATGTTCGACGGCTGTCGTCTCTGCCCGATGTTCCCGACAAGTACCGCCCAGCACTTCCCTATACTTGATGCACCCGGTCACCACACCTTTGTTTGTAAGAGCGCGGTAGTGGCAATGAGGCGGCACAACCGGTTACATGACATTACTCCTTACCTTTAGCTCTGGGGTGTCAAAACTCTGCGGATCTTTCTCCTGCTCCCGTTCCGTATCCAATTTCATTAATGACGGCTGCTTCTGCAAAAATAAAGTTTGTTCCTTTCTTTAATCAGACCCAAGCTTTCTACCATTAAACTCTACATTACGAAACTACAATTAAATCCGCTTGCGTCACTTGTTACGATAGCACTCCTGTACGTTACGGCGCCTAGTGGCAATATAATCGCCAATAGAATACAGCCTCTTTTTAAACCGCTTTTGTTGAGTGTTGTCTTACGCCCGCAGAGGATGCATCTGAATGTGATATTTGACAGCTCTGTACAAAGACGAAAAACGCAATCATAGGGGTCTTCTTTCCAGCGCCACTTACTTCCAACTACCGCCCACAGTGAGCAAAATTACCCAAAAAAATTTCCACGATAATACGATCAGACGACATTTTCTTGTTTGTGGCCTCTTCTGCACGACTTAAATTTCCATTACGCAGCTTCTTTTTCGGAATCAATGCCCTGGTCAGCTTCATCGCCCCTTGGTACCCTTTATCAATTAGTACTCTCCAATAGTTTGGGAACTCACTGCAGAGGGGACAAATGTAGGCAATTTATCTTTCGGAAATTGTCTTCTTGAGGGCGTTTCTGTAGAAGTCAATATTCCGCGGAAAAATTTACAAATCAGACACTGACCCATAATGCGTTGAACATTTCAGAGACTGTCGATTCGGAAGCACAGAAACTTGGACTTTGAACGCATAAAGCTTGTGTTACCCGCTAAGATAAACCTTCCCTTCCTGCATATTCCCACTCGGACTACTCGCTTGTTCAGAAATGACATCAGTAGCGTACCTAGTGGTAGGGTACTACTTAAAGTTATTGTCGTCTTAAAGCACTTCATCGAATAGAAAAAGGGTCCTATTATGTACGAAAACTACTTCGTGAAGAGGATCTCTAAGCAATTCAATGAATTTTGTCATCATTTTCTCGAATTTTGGAACTTTCAGGCTGAAAATTTTCGCTAGAATTTCCCACTTTCCTCTCATTTTTTATTTCGTCAAAATCATACACAACATATCCTTTCCCCATTAATTTCCCTTTGCACTAGGCTCTACGTCATAGCACTCACTGACAATTGGCTCCACACTTCCCTAAATAGTCTTGAAATCTGAAGCATCGAAGTTGCTCATGTCGTGTACTGCTTTCCCGCCACCCGCTTCATAAAAGATGTCGAAAACGGTGGTAGGGGAGAAACTCTTATCGTCAGTGGAAAAGTCGCTGTCGCTGCCATCAAATTCCTGTAACTCCGCTCCGCCGCATGGTCTGCCAGAATATGCAATTAATTCGCTGCTTGTTGCTGGATCGGAACGGAATAAGGGCGGTTGTTTCAGGAATTTTTGTTTGTTTGCTGTGCAGAGAGCATTTGAGTTGAGGAGTCGGGGAAGGAAGGGGAAAACCAGGGCAAACAGATGATATTGTAAAAGGGCTTAATGGTGTTTCTGAGATTGAAGGTATTTGGTGTGCGTATATTTGAAATAAATTGTGACATGATTGAGCTGCTCACCAATGCCTAGGTCTTTTACAAAAAAAGAGGGCTTTCTCTTTAAGTTAACCCTCATTTCTAGTTAATTTGATTGTAAGTTTCCCTTTTATCCACTGTCAGATATTGCTGTTCTACTGCACATAATTTTTCTTTCTTTAATGGATCATTGCGAAATGATCAACAGATTTTCGCAGGCAACCCCCGTTGCCAGGAATACATTGGCTCTTTTGGAGTATCCCTGATATATGATGGGGGGTGTACAGTATTACACTACTCGCAGTAAACTTCCCAAAAACGTAAACACCGTAAACTACCCACAAACTTTCCTCCTTTACCACAGAGATATACAGGTGCAACATGCAAAGTCCTGAATATACCATCGTAGCAAACCTGAAATAATTAGGCTTGAATATGTGGAAATACCAATACTTTACTGTGAATTTGCATTGAAACAAGGCATCATGGATTCAACCTAGTAAACCACCCTATAGTTCTGCACACCATTCTGCATCTTTGTCAATAACACATGAACATTGCCCACTGTAGTGAGCCTATCAACAGAGAGCCCTAGCAATTCCCCGTTGGCATGGGTAGGCTTCAGAACTAATGACTCCGTATCAATGCAGAGTTGCTCAGTACTTGAGCTGCCGCCAGAAACTCTGCCTTGAACGCTTTATCGGGAATTAAACCGGTTGGCTAGCACAGAATAACACAGAATACTGCTTTGTGCAACCGATACTTTACTCTGAAATGGAATAATTTTACTTTTGCCAATTTTAATTTTTGGTTCTGGTGCCATTGCCGCATATCAAACGTGTGCCTCTCTAATTTTCTCCGAGTCATTCAGATGCCCACGTTTCCTATATCAACGGGTCGGATTAGCACTACATCCGAAAACACTAGTTGAACCACACTGCCGTTAGAACCAGCGTATCCGTGAAGGAGAAGAGCTATGTTTCGACAAAGCAGCTTTTAGAAGGAAATGAAAAAGTATCGAGAGATTCCATGCCGGTCTTCCAACTCATCATTAACAGCGGTAGGGGTTAGTGGCCATCATTACCCAAAGAGAAGGCAAAAATGCAATGAATATATCAAAATTTTAAATCCTCCACTTGCAAGGCGCCCCTCGTCTTCATCAACTTTGTCTTATTGCCTTTTCCTTCTCGACAACACTTGTACTGTGCAGTGTAGAGTCGCGACGTATGAAGGAGTAGACGCAATGGATATTTTCTTTCATGGAAAATTACGAAACAGACTATCGCTTACAACATGAATTGGTAACTTCAGGCAATAAAGTTCTATGCCAAGTCTTTACATGATACATTTCATCGACCGCTTTAACTGTAGAACCCTCATTTTCGCCCACACTCGAACAACTCTATGAACGGAATAAGAAAAGCTGTAATGTTGTACCATGGATCATGAAGTCTAGCCTGAGCAAGTAAAGCGTTGCGGCGATCACTGATCTTGCCTCTGACCCCTCTTGAACTTGCTAAGAATGTATTTCAACCCTAACTCTCTTCTCAAGGCTACGCAAAGTATTGCAATCAAATTCAAAAGCTCTAATCGTTGATACGAAAGCTGTAAGAGTCATATAGTCCTCACTCACAACGAATCCCACCCACCATAAATTATTCTCAACTATTTCCTTTTGAAATGTTGCCACTAAGGGGCTACATGTAACATGATCCGCATTTGTACAAAACGAAAGTAAGATTAACCCATTCTGCAGAAATTACACGACTCTTGAAACTTTTAATCGTGCAATTATTCTTTCCTCTCGCACCTTCAAATACCACTCAGAAGCATACGGAAGCTTCATTCTGATGAGTGAGCATCTCAGGTTGTGAGAATTCGAATTCGTCTCGCTGACTGCCACTGCATCAAAGTGAGTATCCACCCGTTCTTGTATTCGTGAATTTTAAATATAACCAGTTTCAGGTCTGTGATGACCTTCAAGTATGAAAGAATCAAAAACCGTACAGCCTATGCTTGACTTTGTAACGTTGACTTTGACTGTATCAATTGCTGATGGTGATGTTCATACTAGTATACATAGCGAAATAGTAATTGTAAAAACTGAGGACTGCATCGGAGATCGAAGCAGAGAGACAGAGCAAAGCCATAATTACTTGAAGTATACTACGGGATGTAGATGTTGCTACAGTGATAGCATCGTTATCTGTTCTTAGCATGGGGGACACTAAGGAAGAGAAAATCCAAAACGAAATGGCAGGCGTGAGGAGAGGTTCCATCTACTGCGCCTGAGAATTAATACAGTGTTTGAAAATGGCGACTGTATGGCTATTATAGATGGTACTGAAATTTTTTTATTGGCGGTGAAGTCGCATTAGAAGAGTACAATAATAAAAGGAGAGCAGGGGCTCTGATGGTGCTAGCGTTGGGTTATAAACACTTGAAAGCAGTACAGAAGTACTCTAAGGAACCCTGTGAATTGTGGCAGAAATTAATGCCCAGATATACCATAAATCAACAATTAACAAATTAAGCTTGTTGAATGAAATGTTCTCTAAGACATTAGAGGTTGGTTAAGTAGTCGCGGACCACATTAGTGATTCAGAGCTTGTTTTCACAAAGATTGAGAACGGTGGAGATAAAATCAACGAGTTGATGCAAGTATCAATTCTTTAGCTTCGGTCAAAGACCATGATGAATACGATGCAACTGTGGCTACCATTAAGACCATGAACGAGGAGATACCACGTGGGAAACAGGCACCAATAGAATAATTGACGAGTACAGGGAGAAATGCTCATCAATTGAGAAAGAGTGCAAGCGCGTACCTCTTGCAGCTTCTGCAAAAGTAACAGTAAGTGCTTTAAGTGTAGAAAGATCCGCCATATAGCTGAGAACTGCAGAAGCCACAAGAATAATCGTGGAGCCAAGTTTAATCATAAAAGTAACGTACAAATTGGAAAGGAACATTAACAAAGTCTGCAATTTCTTTCTTCAAGACAGAAAATGCTCCAGTACTTGCTACTACAACTGTTGAGCATGAATCCGTGTTGCGCAAATGTTTCATCATTGATAGCAGTGCCACGAACTAAATATTTTGTGATCGTTCTATGTTTACAAACAAAAACGTACTTTAAGAGAAGAAAATCTAGCTTGGAGACAACACAACTGTTAAAAGTGAATATCGAGGAACAGTGAGCCTGATATCTGAAATGAGTGTAGTATATCGGGTTACTCCGCTTTTAGTGGAACTCTCGAGCTTGCCATTTATCAAGCTTATGTTTATCAGGATCCCACTTGAGGCCTCCCCAGATAATCTGGATCTTTCTTGCATTGAACTGTAACTATCAGCCTCGGTACACGAGTTGCCCATGTCCACATTTCAAGTCCGACGGTGCATGAAGTCACGTTTAGGGATGGAAATGGTTCGCAAACGGTTTGATTTATGGTAATCTATTCGCAGAAGCCCAGCTTTGAACCACCGAGGGGAACACTAGAAATTTTGCCATGACTAGGTTTGATTTCGAAACCGACCATCTACAAAAACTTGTGTATAGAGTGCTGCTACATAATTAAAACCTTCACATGCGAATAGAAGTGCTTATAACTGCGATTGAAACCGCGGTCCAGTCTCCAATTTGATCAGCACTGTGCTGTGCAGTACTGTACTGTACAGTGTGGTCCAGTACAGTACAGTTTGAACACTGCAAAATGTGGAATTCCGCAAAGGCGTTTGTGTTATCGTAGGAATGAACCTTGACCCCAACAACGACGACAGTGTCGTTGGGGGACGGCCCTTTATATCCGACGAAAAAATGCTTACAGGTAGAGACTGTAATAGTGTATTTTCTCCTGATGACAAGTGAACGGTGATGCCGCCGACCTTTCCTGCTGGTGCATAATGTATACGCTCCTGATGACACGCCTCGCGCGGCAGCAGGGGGAGGGAGGCATTTCCGGATGTTGCGTTTGTTCCGAAGGTGAGTGAATAGTTGCTTTCGGAGGGGTTTGCTAAGTATTTCCGCGAGCATTTTTCGAGTATGGGTGTGTGTGAGATTTATACGTCGGCGTTTGATGTGTTAGCGGAGGTAGTGGTGCTTGAAATCAATAAATTTGCGATGCTTGGTTGAGGCGGTTTTGTTGGCTACGCGAATGGCTGATAAATTTCCATAAGTACCGGGATCGGTCGTTGCGGGCGGTGGATGAATTTGAGTACCCTTCGAACCAGTTTGTGTGTTGCACGGCGGCAGTGCCGGCAATGTATTCGGCCACGTACGTGGATAGTGCTTGAACGTGTTACTTGGTGGAGGTCCACAAGATTGGTGTGCCATTGTAGAGGTGGACGTGACCAGTGATTGATTTCCTGTCTTTTGTGTGCCCCGCATAATCGGCGTCGGCGAATTTGGTGAATGGGTGTTTGGAGGTATGGGTGTGGGGGTTATAGACAAGACCTAGCTCTTCTGTTTCTTGGAGGTATCTAAGGAGGTGCTTGAGGATAAGCAAATGGCGTTTGGTTGTGGGCTGCACAGCTGAGACGATTGCCTGTGAAGGTAATATCGGAGCGTGTGCAGTCTGCTATGTAGCGGAGTTCGCCTAGTACTGCTTGGTATTGTTTGAGCTGGTTAGGTATGCGTTTTTCGGTCGGTTCGGGTCCGTGGTATCGAGCTCCGTCAACGTGAGGGATGCTCGTCCGTTGCAGCCTTGCATCTTCATCATTGTAACGGCTTTGATTATGTAGCTCTATTGGCTTACTTTGATCTCCTGTTGGTTTTTGCTCAATCTGCCATCCGAGATAGGCAGCGGGAAAGCCGAGTCTTTTGACTTTGTTAGGGTACTTAACTGTGAGCGCTTCGTAAGCCAATCGATTAGGCCTGTGTTAGAGGCGGTGAAAGGAAGTCGTCTATGGTGAGGGCGGGAGTATTTGGGATTTTTTGAATGATGTAGGTGGAATAGGCACGGGTCGTCTGGGCTTTGGAGAATCCAATGAGGGTGAGCCATTCTTCGGCTCCTCTTAAGTAGTAGTATCCGCCGGATGGGGTTCCATATAGGTTTTTATGAGTACGCCGGCGGGACATTTTGGTGTGTACGAGGGTCCGTCGAATCTGGGGTGTTGCCTGACGTAGAAAGGTTGATTAAAGCCGCAATTTTCTTGGACGAATGCGGATTTGATGTAAATGTTCGAGTGGCATGTTTTCTGCAGCCGCGATGGCGAGGAAGAGCCTTACTGTGGCTTTGTCGGCTGTATGAGCGGTGGTGTGGTGCGGTTAAAATGTATATTGGCTACCATTTTGCGCCTCGTAAGGCACATCTTGCTTTGCGTTCGAGTAGGGCTCCGGTGGGGGTGCTCGTTTGTATCGGTAGGTCATTAGGAGAGGAATGAGTTTGGTACTGGGGGTAGTTGATGTTTGGGGATCCATTGAATGGTGTGGTATTTGTCTAGTTGGAGAGTTAGAGTTGTGGGCAGCTGCCCACTGTGCTGCATCGGGGTACGATTGCTCTTGGCGGTGTGAACGGGGAGTGGGGTGGTAGGTGTGACTTTTGGGTATACTGTGGGGTATGTGGTCAGGTAGACTGCAGAGGGTATGGATAGGACGTGCGACGGGTCTTGGTCGGGTTGTATGGTATGAAGTCAACTGTGCGTATGCGATGAGTGGTGGCCGGAGGTGAGGTTCAATACAGTGACGTCCCTCATGTCATTTGCGTGCAGGTACCGCGCGGGGAATGCGCGGGCATCCAGTTTCTTGATTTTGGCCTTATCGCGTTTGTGACACAGTGCCGAATCTCGCCGAATGGGTACAGCTTGAGGAGGTTGGGGGGTGACCGTACCATGCTGTGTATGGAAGTGCTTTGGTGTTTTGGCCGCGTAATGTTATACTTGAATACGGCATTTCGCATGGTGCTCCCAGTACGTATTAGTAGCTGGGAGTGGTAAAGTGCTGCGCGTGTGGTGGCTGTGAGTGTGGAGGACTCGTTCCGCGATTGAGTTATGTTGCGGTGTAAATGGCACCGTTGGTTTTTGTGATGCCATGTTGCGTGTAAATGGCTTGGGCCGCCTTTGAGATGTATTCTTTTGCGTTGTCTGTTGTGAATAGCTGCGTGATTTGCCGTGAAGTGTCTAGATGGTTTTGAGTGCATGGGTGAGTGCGGTGATGACGTTGGCGAGAGGGGGCGAAGTATGCCATTGTGTATCGGGAGGCTATGTCAACAAACGCAATCGCGTAGGTGTTTCTCTGGAGGGATCGCGGGTGAATAGGGCCGCATACATCATGTGCGAGGGCAACGTCGACGGCATACGTATGTGTGGTGGCACTGTGGGGTTGGGGTCGGCGCTTGCCGTGGGCACAACCGGTGCATGTGATTTTGGGTGGGGTTTTTTCAGGATTCTGGCATGTTGAGTAGGTTTCTTTGGCCATTTGTTGTAAAGTTACCTGTTGCACATGGTTAAAAGTGAGGTGCCAGGAGTGGACTCTTTTGGAGGCGGTTATGTGGCGGTAATTGTGGGGATTGATGCGAGGTGAAACGGTTGGACTGAGGGGTGTCTTGGGGAGGGGATGACGGGATCTCGTCTTGGTCGGACGGGAGGTGTGTGATGTTCGGTGGGTACGGTGGGTTTTTGTACTTTTGGTTTTAAAGTTCTGAGTGGTAGGAACAGTACGGGCCGCTTGGGCTATGGGTGGTAAGAGTTGAAGACGATAGCCGTTGTCAGTCCAGAGTGCGATTCCTAGGCGTCTGGATAGGTTCCGTTTGTCTAAATGTGGGCTCTTTGAGGCAGAATGATAATTAGGCCATACTTGCGAGCGATGTCATGGGCTGAAGTAGGTTCTTTTTGAAGGTGGGGATGTGTAACTCGGAGCGCTTGATGTCATTACCTTCACTCGTTTTCAGATGAAGCTGTGCCGCATGGGTGTTTGGAAGAGGTGCCGTCAGCGGTCTGGGTTTTCAGAGGTTGGTCTAGCTTGCGAATGCGTGGGCCAGTGTGACGGATGTGGGTGGGGTAGCTGCCGAAACCAGACGGTACGTACAATAGCTTGGGTTTTGGGTTTGCTGGTGGGGGGTTGGATTGAGTGCCCTGGATAGGCGGCAGAGTTGGTCTTCGATCAGTAGCAGGCCTTCCGTAGCCACAGCGTTGGCGCTGGGTGAGTTGCGTTGGTTTCCTCTTCGTTCTCTAGGTCCTCGGCCGCGGCGGCCACCATGCTGCCTGTTACCCCGCGCAGTATTGGTATTGAATACTTGGCCAATTTGGGCTAGTTGCTCTAGAGAGAGATGGGGTGTGTGGTGCGAGTAACGGTTGCCGTAGCGACCTCTGCCGCGGCCGCGGCCGGTGTGGGGTGGCGGGGCATCTCCTGCGAGGGATTGAGGCTGTGGAGTGTGTTTGGCGTCTAATTCCTGCACGTTGTGAAGAGCTGCGTGGAGCTCGTCAATTGAGGCGTGGGCACGGGGAATTGAGCTGTGCGCACCAGGCTGGTGTATGCTGGTGTTTGGGAGTCCTTTGAGCATGAGCTTGTGTTGTGCGCTCGTTCGTAATGTCGGGATATCCGGCCGCTATCATACAGGCGCGTAGCCTCCGGTGTTTATCGAATAATTGTAGTATGTTGCCGCCTGGTTGAAGTTGAATGCTTTTTGCCTCTACCTTGAGGATGCGATGGATTATTTCAGTGTTGATAGTAAGAGCCGACTTGAGAGCGTTGAAGATCAACGCGGGCGGCTTTTTGTAGATGTAGGGAGGCAATAGCAGGATGACTTCGGTTTCGAAGCTAGCCATGATCATGCTGGCGCAGCTAGCGCCTGCTTTGGTAGAGCGGTTAAGGTCGGTGCCTGTGTAATTCGAGATGTCGAAGTCGTCGGATAGGAGAATATCTGCGTCTTGTTGTCGAAGTATTAGTGATAGGGCTCAGTGTCATGCTTGGAATGTGCGGCGTGAGGCGTGGAAGGGTTTCAATGAATTTTCATCTTGATTGGAGTAGGTTGATCAGGGCGGTGATACCGTCTTGAGATTGGGATTGGGTGGAGGCCCGCGGTCGGGCGGAGTGGGGTCCATGGCTTGTTTTGCTTTTCTCTACAGGTCGTTCCAGATTTCGGAAGTTTCTATGTAGTGGCGCCATTTTGCGCATAGGTTAAGGGACTGAGAGGTTGATGAAATGTTGCTTTTGTGTCACGGAGCTTCCCGTGTTATCCGACCGTGGTGGATGGCGGAGCGAAGCTCACACTCTAGTAACATAGTAAGGCTCGGACGTTGGTGGAGGGTGGAAGGGAGGAAAGTTCGAAGTGGGGGCTAGTAGAGTTGATTGTGATCGTAGCAGGGGATGTGACGAGGGCCCAGAACCTGTTATCGTAGGAATGAACCTTGACCTAACAACGACGACGGTTTCGTTGTGGGACGGCCTTTTATATCCAAAGTAAAAACTGCGTAAAGGTAGAGGCTGTAAAGGGGTCTTTCCTAGTGCTGACCGCGTGGATGACATCATAGGCGGTTGGCTTATTTTATCCGACGAGCAGCCTATTTTATGTACAGTATTTCATCATGCAGACTGCATACTGTCCAGTACAGCACGTACGGCATGCACAAAATGGCAGACATGTTTAGGACCGAAATTAATCAATATATACGTTTATGAAAGGCTACTGTAATCATTCATAATTTCTATTCAGAGAGGCAGAATTTATTGTATTCAATGCTCAACCCCGTCCCACAGCGCCTTTCAACTTCACAAAGCTTTCGAAAAGGGGGGAGGTGTGGGATGATTAAATGTTTGAAATATATGGTCGGTTGACAAACGCATGCAAGAGTTATCGAGCATGTTCACTGGAAGATGTACGAAATCACGTGGCTACACGCAATGATGCCATTCCATCACGGTGGCCTCAGGCTCACTCCATGCACTTTCATCAACTTTATCGCCTGCAAAGGCTCAAATCTGACGAACATGCACATCATTTCGCGACTTCTGCACACAAACTCCACGCATTTCGCCAGGCATCTTGCTCCATCCTAAGAAACCCAGGTCACGGATTTGGACCTCCCAGCAGAACTACGATTAGATGCAATCTTGCACTCTCAACCACCCCGACCACGGAGAAATTGGGTTGTACACAGTTAATTCGAAAATTGTTACAAACGTTGTTGAAGGTATTACAGTAGCAGGTACCTCCGGAAGCCAAATAAGTCTCGTAAACCACGCTAAATTTCTGAGATGAAGACTACAAAGGCAAAAGCATCAGGCATCTGCGTCTTGATAACATAAGTGAAAATAGAGTAAGGAAGATGATGAGGAGTCGTCACCTGGTTATGCTTTATTCAACTCAGCGGGATCATACTAAGTGGTACCATTCTACAGAAGTAAACAGGCACAAAACACACACAAAAGAAATTTAGTACCTGTAATCTCTTAAGTGGGAGATATAAATTTGAAGATGTTTGCGATCCACTACGGGAAGCGACCTGGGGCACTCAAGGTATTTTTCGCTTTTCATTGATTGTGCTTCAAGACACGTTTGGGATAATACTCTTAAGCATAAAAGTGATACAGTGCGAGAGATACGAGCTTTTATCAACCGATTTCGGACTTTGAATGGTAGCAGTGTCAAGAGGATACACACAGACAATGGTGGTGAATTTATGAACAATTCTGTATCTAATGTATTGGCGAAGAAAGGGATTACTCATTCGTTGAAATCCCATATAATCCCCAATCTAATGGGATAGCTGCAAGAATGAATCTCAATGTTATGGATCATGTGTGATGTATGCTATCAAATACCAACTTAAGCAAAGTGTTTTGGGGAGCGGCATTCTTGGCTGCAGTAGAATAAGGCACCATTTGAGGTTCCCAATAGAAATCCACCTATTTTTCGTGTGTTTGGCAGTGAATATAGTACCGAATAAGTTTACTCTGCGATTGAAAAGGAAGGAAGATGGTTCTGTTGACAAATAATAAGGCCATATTTGATGTACTCCGTTGAAATAAGTAGGGCGGTGACTACAAAATGCTGCACGCACCTGTACTGGACTTCACTACAGTACGGCTTGCACTTGCTATAGTGCGGTTACAAAAGGCCCATGTGCAAAAGATGGGTGGTTGCAGTGCATATCTACAGGGAGAATTGAGTAAGGAACTCTATATGACACAGCCTAAAGGATTTGATGACCATGACAAACCAAACCATGTGTGAAAATTGCGCAAAAGTATTTATGGTCTAAGACAAGCAACACGATTGCGGTACTTCTATCTGCACAAGAAGCTTGTCGAGCTTGGTTTTTACAAATTAAATCATGCTGAAAGTGCTTGGGCACTTGAGAGTGGAAGTAGTAAGATCTTTATCATGTCGTATGTTGACGACATGTTACTGACATCTGAAATTGAAACAGTATTGGCTGCTACAAAGAAGTCACTGACTACTTCGTTTAAAATCAACGATCTACGAGTCCTGACAGAGTTCCTTACAGTGAGAGTGGGAGAGTGGGAGGAAACGGGGTGTAATAATTCATCTATCTCAAGATAAGTTCATTTTAAACCTTTTGACTGAGTTTGATAGGACAAACTGCAAGCCAGTATCTTGATGTCAAGTTAATACCCACTAAAAGTGAGGTGAATGAGATCTGTTATCTTAAATATTGGGAAGCGATTTGAAGCGTGCTTTACTTAAGCACTAGAACTCATCCAGATATATCAGTCCCAGCAGGAGTCTTAAACCGACATATTAGCAACCCCGACCCACTCACTGGAAGGCATTGAAGCGGATTTAGCGGTATCTGAAGGGAACAGATACGGATGCATTACATCTGATGGTACAGGATTCTACGCTGTCTGCACATGAAGGCTCTGATTCGGGTGGTGCTGGAGATCGATACCATATCAGTGGGCATCTTATTTTACTTGGTGGAGCCCCTGTCTACTGGAAGTCATCCAAACAGACATGTATTGATTTGTCAAGCACAGAGGCGTAATATATCATTTTATGTGATGCAGCACGTGAATTCACAAGGATTCGCACTCAAATGTCAGATACGGGGCTTGCTTGGACTTAAGAAAACTCGATGTTTCAGGAAAATGATGAATCTGCTTAATGGGCTCAAGATATCTCCAGTTTTAAGCAAAACAAACGTCTAGATATCCGTCTTCACAATTTTCGTGAATGTTTACAGAGAGAAACAGAAAGGAACTATCAGAATAGAATCAACAATTAATTCTGAGATGCTTGAAGACTGCCTAACCAAGCCTCTGTACTGACCCAAATTAAAAGTCAGGATTGCTAATCTTCAAATTTCTAATGCGACCTCGAGTGGGAAATCAGGAGTAGATTAAGAAGAACGATTTGACTCGCAAGAAAGCTTCGATCCAGATGGGTTGATGAGTGAGGATCTCAGCTTGTCAGAATCCGAATCCGCCCTGTCGATTGCCACTACATCAAATTGAGTATCCATCCGTTCTTTTATTCTTGAATTTGGAGCATAAACATTGTTCAGGTCTGTGACGAACTTCAAGTATGAAACCATCAAAAACCGTACAACCCATGCTTGAATTTTTAACTTTGATTTTGACTGCAGTAACTGCTGATGTTGATATTCATACTAGCAAAAATAGCGAGTTAATCTTTGTAAAAACTCAGAACTGCATCGGAGATCGAAGCAGAAGACAGAGCAGAACCAGAATGCTTTGCAGTAGACTAAATAACTGCCTTTCCTTTCCAGATCTCAGTCAACAACAACATTTTTACTAAAAATTCTGTAGCAGCTCGTTAGGCTGACCAACTATTGGATTCTATTATTGGAAGAAAAAGTTGGTTAAATATGAAAGAATAAACTTGAGGAGATGCTTTGGACTACTGGTAGGTGTATTGTTGTGGAGGTGGCCACCAAGATGCGGCACATTTATGATGAGGCTACGAATCAATGCGGAGATTGTTTGGAACGTGACAGTGTGACAACCTGTGGAGATTGCTCTTCGACCTAGTCCTACACCTCATTGCCTAACTCTATGTCAGTCGTGAGAATACGGAATTTGCTGTCCTGCAAAGATGATTGCGAAAGAGTGGCGAGGCAGCTGCTACCAAAAATATGGTATCATGACTACGGCTATGTCATCAGATCGCCCGAGTAGCTCCTGAAAGACGTAGAAGTCCTTTCGTTTTCATACGGCACAGACCGCGGCCTCCATCTGTCCCTGAAAAAGCGCAAGGTTTGGTAACCTACTGCACTACAGCTGTCCGTCCAAGAGCTCTACAAACCGGAATAAAGCAAGTTCATAGCGATGGAACTCGTATTCTTAACGACGCGATAAGATAGATAGAATTCATCCAACAGTATTTCTGCGAAAGTGCAAGTCCCTTAAGCCCTTTTTGGCAACAAGTTCCGACTTCGAGAACACCGAAGTGGCGCCTCAGCTCATCCGAAACTGCTTTGGAATCTGCAAGGTCGGCTACTTGTTACCAGTAGTACCCCTTCATGTACAGTGAAGGCGCCAGGTGTTTCGACGAGATGAGCATGAAATTCGTCCAAACTCTGACCAGAAGCGTTCCCAACCATGAGGTCTTCTAAAAACTCCAGCTCCCAGAGAAACCAATAGGACCCACGAAAAACTAGCTGGGTATAGGCCTCAGGTCGGCGCGTCACATTGCCGCAGCTGCTTTCCTCGCCTTTTGCGCCGTTGCTGATACCCTAGACCACTCCATCTTTCCGGAATCAGTACAAGCGCTGAGCACATGTTATGATATATTCGGCGCCTATAAGGTGTGGTATGGCTCTTGTTTTCCGTCGAAGATAGTTCCCGTAAGCGACTTTTGCTGCAAAACCCTACACTTGCAAACGAAGCTGACGGATGCAATTCATGAAGGGGCATTTTCTCCTTCTGGTTCTAAGACTATCACCAGGTTCCACTCTTCGCCCCCAACAGAAGTCCTGAACCTCTTCTGTGACCACCCCAGCACGGGGAAGGTTTGGGTGTCTTTATAATTAAGAGATATAATCTATCTATCCTAAAGTTTTCCAGACAGCCACAATCATGCACTGCTTGTATGGATGAAAGCTAGCAGATTTTCATGAACGCTGGGTTACATACCTCACGTCGGACTTAGAAAAGGCCGCCCGGAATACGGTCATGTAGCCCCCTCCCAATCACTAACAACGCACGAGGCCAGAAATCGGGGCTATAGGGAGCACCGGAGGGACAGACTTTTTCTATATTACATTCGTCAATATACCCCCTCCCTCAAACAAACGAAATCGCTGTTTCAACCACTTGACATGTAAGAGCGCCATGAAAGCGTCAAAGTTCGAGAGGCATCAATAATTTATCACTACGCACGCCAGGTCCCAACTCATTCCAGTGCCGATATACAATCTTGGCGGGTGGTACCTTGACGCATTCACAGTCCTGACAGACGTGACGAGGCAAGTCGCCGTGCGAGCAATGGATACCTTTGGGCGAGCCCGATCTGTCCTTATGCAAATACACGCTGCGTCGGCTTTTTCGTCCAACCGAGAAAAATTCAAGTCTGGCGCCCCCTTTAGTCTCGGAAAACAGCCGCCCTACATCTCTAATCAGTAAAAAATCCCAGTTTCCCCTTCCACGTAGATGTGAGAATCACATGCAGCTCGCAGGCGAACTCTGAAAGAGCTATGATAACTAGACAAAGAGGGTCGCTATCGGATAAAAACACTTACAGTCTCCAGGAACGACACACTGAAACGTCTTAGACAAATGGAAAAAGTCTAAGGGAAGAGCAGAAAAAGATATGGGTAGACAGTAAGGCTGGCGAGAGAAGCAAGATGCTGAAGAAAATAGGGGTCTACTACCAAAAAGGGCCAAGTTTAGGCGATAATTCGCCAGCCTAATACTATCATTGTGTGTCGAAGCTGAGATAATAAGTAAAACGTTAGACTACAGGAAAATAATCGACAGACTAATAGAAAAATGGCAAAGAGAGGCTCGTTAATCAAAATTAGTAAGAAGCGGCACAAATTATATATTTGATACCCGATGCTTACGCGGAGATTGGGCTCAAAGTCTGCCCAAAACTGTGTCTGTTTTTTGATCGCTTGATGATTTGTCTCTCTAATGATATAGTTAGTGAACTCAATGATTAGCTGAAAGTATGTGATCCAGAAGATACTTATTCTGGGTTTCGACAAAATTCTTGAGGTTAAAATTGTCCTTGATGGCCAAAATCCACGAGCATTCCGCTGTGATTTTGGACACATTGGCCTAGTGGTATACAGATCCCTGCTGCAGGCAGCAAAGTAGATGCTATATAACTCACTAAAAAATGCAATACAGCTTTATTCTGTAATGGAAACAAGGCGCACGACTAACTGCATAATACCACAGTAAAAAGGCCCCGGGGTTAGCCGGTATTTTCCACTTTGTTCATTCAACCAGAATTAAGACAGGCAGGCGACGGTATGACCATTCACAGAATTTCTAGTCCCCTCGCGAGGGAGATAATGGGATTCTAACAGTACTTTGGACATATGGTTTCTCGAAAAACTTGTCATTCACCATTAAAAGTAAAGTTTATTTCATCCTGGCTACCCTCTTCCAGCTCCCTTGTAACCGTAAAAATCCCACAGATACCCTAAAATGTCCTTATATGCATGTAAGGTAGGCTGTAGACCTACTAGGATCTACACAAAAAGAAATGAAAACGCACAAAGTCATTTGAATACTTTTGTAAAGGATGTAATCTACCTTCACTCGTTTAGGTAATAACTCCTGCGAACTGGAGAGTATGATGTAGTTTTATTCGTCGCCTGATCCTTCCAGCAGGGGTATCTAAACGGAGTTCAGAGAGAAGGAAAAGAGAAAACAGAAGTGAATCCGCGCTTCCTTGAGTCTGTGACTGCAGGGATCGAACAAGGCGGGCGAGGAGGCATGCGATAATTAACACTAAAGTAAAAGCGTTTAATAGGAGCCACAGTCTAACAAGAAGTTATAGTAACAGGGATATATAACTGTAGAAATGTATTTCAAGAAATCATATGGAAAGAAAGAGCGATCACTGCAAACCTAGAATGCATCACCTGAATGCATCAACTCGAATAATGACAGAATAAAATTCTTGCTCTTCGAATTCGAAAAGGCAAATTCTCGAGCTAAGATACCAATTTCTGATGTAAATGTGCATAATGCTGATAAAAACAGAAATAAGTATGAACAAATGCTAGATGTTGGGGATGTGTTTATGTTTTCAACAGAACGTTTGAAACTTACACAAAACACTAAAAAAGTTTGTCACCGAAATTTATTGGACCTTTTAAATTATTCGATAGTGTTTAGCAACCCGTAACAGCGGAGTCGAGCTCCAAAAATGGGAAATATACATCCAAATGCTCATAAATCTCAACTTAAACCGTTCTAGGGCTCTGTCAGATAACGTTACCAAATATCTTATCCTGTCAATATTTCCATTGGATATAGACCGATGAAAAGTTTCTTTTCGTGTCTTGTTTACCAAGGCAAAGAGCAATATCGTATTTTTAAGAAGTTAAAAGGAATAGGACTGCATTCGTATTATAAGCCGTCAGCCGAGCATTTGGAAACATCGCTATAGCGAGGCGTTTTGTAAATGTTTCATGGGAACTGATTGAGCTTTTCCTGCATTTAGCGATTTCATCCTTAAAGTAGACTGTAAATTTGACAGTTTATCATCTTGCGTCTTCTGCAAGCGTTTATTGCTGTTTGAAGGTCTAACTCATGTTTAACAACTTCACTTGGGGATTCCGTTGCAATAACTTTGATGGTTTTTTGTACCATCATCTCTTTACCTTGGTGAGATTCGTTGTAGTAGAAGCGCAAATATCCATCAAGCTTGGACTGCTCCAATAAGTCCCTAGCAGTTACATCGCTTCATGACAAGTAGAGCATATGACCAGGGCGGCCAAAAATAGTCCTATACTTACAACTGACATATAAAAATGACGCTATCATCCTCATCCACGTTCGGAGGGACTGCCTATATTCGAATTTGGATGTCGCATTGGTGAAAAACTTCGGAGCTTCCATGAAGTTTCCTCCACCACTGCCTGGCAGTCTATCCTCGGGGCCCATAACTGTAAGACGGCGGAACAGAGTGGTTGTTCCACGTGTCTGTTGGATATAGCAGTAGGTCGGATCTATGACCAGGTAACAGCAAAGTGTCCAGGAATATATTCTTCTCGACCGGCCTGTCGTTCTGCCGTTCCGCGAGTTTAATAATGAGCTTCTTCGAGCTCGTATACCGTCCCATTGTGCTGTTGCTCGTAGCTGAATTCCTCTCATCGTACCACAGCCTAGATTCATCGCGCCTTCGCTCGTCGGCGTTTCCATAGAGGATGTAACATTCTTCTTTGCATTTAGTCCACAGGAATGTGAACATCCCACTGTGTACCGCCATATCCCTGGACAGGCGCCTGTTCGAAACGGTCCCCCTCCAGGAGACGTTATCATCTGCGTACTTCGACGCGCTTAATCCATCTCAACAGCTACATACGTCGACTTGCTGTAAAGGAGACTCATTCAACATTTTGGGGTCGTTTGGAATGCCTCACTCACCATGCGAAGTGACACACACTCTGCTATACCCAATCTGCACTCACATTGCCATTACTATAGCATCGGTATTATCAACATTACAATACTAAATTCAATAGTTGCTTTCTAACAACTGTACAGTACTGAGTGCATGCATAAATTCCGCACTAGGTCAGTCGGTCAAATATTTGGTGCGGTCCCAATGCGATTCAGAAATACCCACCATACCGAACGCGCCAAATAATGGCGCGAAATCATCAACCAAAACACCATGCACCTTTGCGACTCAAAAGGAGATGATAGGGTAGTCGGTCTCAGCGTCTTTCTGCGAACCTCATTTGCGACCTGCAGTCTTGCAATGACTACTCCAACACAGACCACTGATGCGAATAACTTCATTGCGCCCCAGCAGTCGGGACCAAGTTCTTTGTTGCCGTCAGCCGCTCCAGCACCCCGCAAAGCTATAACGCCTCCAAAGAAAGACAAAAAGGCGGGAAAGAAGAATACAAAAGGTAGTGCAGGACCCCAAACTATAACGAAGATGACATCACTGCTCTGCTATACATGGTCGAGCGAGTCGAACCAATCAGCGTAAAAATGTGGGCGATAGTGGCAGAGAAGTTTGAAGGGTGGCGAATGAGCAACAATAGGCCTCTGAGGGACCAAAACTCTCTCAAGAACAAATAAGACAAGTTGTTTAACTCAAAAAAGCCTACTAGTGATCCTTTATATCCACCGAATGTCCGAAGGGCAAAGCCTATCGGTAGAGACATTCAGGTGACAAGTGGTGCAAAACTGTTCGAGGACAGGAATGACGAGGAGGATGAGAAAGTCTCTGCGGAAAAAAATGGGAAAGTGGACGAGGAGGTGGTAGGAGTCGGCGCGGGTGAAAAGCGTTGACCAGTTGCACTGGCTTGGCTACATAGTAAGAAACAGAAGACAAATGACACGCTGATGACAAGTGTGTAGTCTAGGACGCATTTTATGGGAGTCATTGACAAGTCATTCTCGTCGGATGCCGATGCGGCCACTAGTTCTAGCGAAGCAGAATTGATCATATCGCACGCTCTCAAGAAGGAAATGAGTTCATTGGATGATGAAGTAAATAAGAGCATCAAAGACACGAGGAAGATGATATGAAGCGTCAGCAACACTCTCAAGCAACTTCTCGGAAAACTCCCCGCCGTCAACCCAGGAGAAAATGGACAGTAATGCAACTGAGCAGGAAGGCCACCAACCCTTCTGGTTTGCCGCTCGCGCGGGCCTCTTACAACGGGACAGGCTCTCAAACTCGCGTTCACGCATTTTAGTCCTTGGGCTTCGGCCCCGCGTGAGCGCATTGGGGTAGGGGGACGGGTTATAGGTGCTGTAAATGCGGTTTTATCCTATCATACGTCTTCAGGAGTTAAAAACTCACACACAAAACTCCAAGTAAGATCCAAAATCGTGTTGCGTCGGATGTAATCGTAGCGCTAAGCCGATAAAGTAGACTTTTGAGAGCCCTTATACCACATTTTGCGCTTTTTCGTTCGTTTGGCAAAAGATGCTGCAAAATGATATCAATCGCCGCGAGCTCCTCTGACTGAGGGATATCGCTCGTTTCGATCTTCTTGCGTGCCCAAACGATCTTACCATTCGCACATCTCGTGTTATTAGCAAATGCGGAGTCTCCGAGAATGGCCATGCCCGGGGTGTTCTGCAACCACTGAGATGGGTGTGATACAATCCAGAAACGGAGGCAAGCCTCGTTCATGACAGCTGCCAGGGTAGTTTATGGACGCCTGTATGAGATCACCATAAAAATTGAAGACAAACAGGTTAAAAACCTCTTCCTATTGGGTGTAGCCCTCCGAGAAAGCGTTCTGGAGGTTCAAATCTCCGTAGTGTTGGCAGCGAAATCTTCCTTCGTCTGCGATTCCGAAAACGCCTTTTAAAAGTGGACCTAACGTGCAATTGTTTTCGAGTAGAGCAGCAGATGCTCTTTGCTCCTCGAAAGTCGGCCAGCGGATGTTGAAGTTGCTTGCTTGAGAAATCTTTGTTGCTTTGAGAAGCAAATATAAAGAATAGTGGAGGCATACGCTTAGAGACGAGGGAAAAATTCTGAATAACGGGCATACCTGGTACGCTTTACCTCCTGTTTTCAAGTATGCGAGCGCGATACCTATGAAATCGACTGAACAAAGGAGAGGCTCCTAAAGTTTTGCGTCTCTCGGGCGGCTTTAAACAGAATCAGGAGTTGCTGGGTGAAGGTAGATCTTATGAAATTTTGTACTGACGGTAAAATCGGAGTTCCGACCATGATTGAGCACCTTTTGCCAAGGGATTGGCTCTTTGGATGTTCTGGGATGTATCAACCCTTTTCTGGTATGGTGTGCTGCTGCATGTGTCCGTTGGTGCATTCGGCTGTTGCTGCGTTTCCTGATTATCAAATTGACGCTTAGAAATGCAGTATATGCAGCTACAAAAGCTGCCATTGCGGCCTTTCGAAGTCTCATGTTCATATTACAAACGCGACTTCAACGGGCGGGCAGTATGGTGGTGTGAATCGAACCTCCAAGCCCCAGTTCAGTCTACCAGATTTGGCGCTGCCCATGCCAAATTATTTACGGGTTGGGTCCTTATTATTGGTGTAATTTTGACAAGGAGGTGATCTGTTTAGTTTCTCCATGCACTCACTACTGTATACAGTAGACAATACAAGAAAATAGAGGCTGCAGGCTGCGCATGACTTTGGTCAATATATTTGAATTGCATAGGTGCACAACGCAGAAGGATTGAATGGTTGTACAGTAAATAAGTTTTTGAAATATCGCAGTATATTTGACGCCATATCTAGCTCCATTGCAAGCATCTGCCTTGCAGAAGGAGATGCATTAATTTTACAAAGAGCCAGTAAACTACGAATTGAGGATACAGATACCTAAAAGAGGGACTAATTGCATGGGTAGTGTAGTACGGTCCCGACAAGTCAGCGAAATCAAGCATGGAAAACTTCACAGGATCGAATGAAGCGAACGCATTGTGCCTACTCGCCGATGCAGCTGTAGAACGCGAGGATGAGCTGGATCAGTACGAGAACAAGCCAATACATGAAAAATCGGATGAAGAATGTGATTCCAGGTCACCAATCACCGATCTATTCTACGAAAGAGTGGAAATCAAGCAATAGTGCAGATGTCTAATTTCAATAAAGAAGAGCTTGATGGACTTTATAATATCATCGGAGAATTCGTGGCTACTAATTATAATCTTGGCAGGGGCCAAAACTACCCGTTCGCTCCAAGAGATATGCTGTTCATGGTATTTAATGTTTTGAAATGTGGGGCCCAGTGGAATTTTATGGCAGGGTTGTTTGTTAAGAATTATGCACATGCTAGGAATGCACCGGACGTGCCATTTCAACAAAGCTATAGACCAAGCGGCAGTTTACAAGAAGGGAAGCTTTACTTTAGTGGTAAGCACAAACTCTATGGATACAAAGTCGAAGTTTCAGTACTTCCAAACAGTCTTGGTCAAGGGTGCCGTCCACACTATCCCGGTTCTGTATAGGACTTTGATATATTTAGAAAGATGCTACCTTTCCATGAAAGGGAACGTTCTAAAAGGCAAGAGGATTCGGAGGTAGAGGATACCGAGCCAGGAAACGACAGCTGGGCCCTTCTACGTGATAAGGGATATCAAGGTAGAAAAGATATATGCCGAGCTTTGCACCCAAAAAGGAAACCAGCTAACGGAATTCTATCTATTGCTGAAGAAAAAGAAAAAAAAGTATATCTTCAGATCGGATTCTTGTGGAAAACTTCTTTGGTCGTGCTCCGTGTGTATGGAATGTTCTATCTTCGAAGATGAAGTGAAACGAAGGGAACTATGACAAGTTCTTTAAGCCTACGCATAGCCCTGACTAACTATCATATTCGTATGTACAAGCTTCATTTGTGCGGTGGCCAGCATTATAACTGTGTCAAAAATCGCTTGTACACTATAAGCCAAGACAATTTAGCGAAGCTTCGCCGCACGCAGGCAAACATATCGTGCGAAACAGGCTCGAAGGATGGATGTGCACTTCGAATCATCGATTGGGAGCTCCGGGGAAGCGCTCGTGCACGTCGGATCACGCCACCTACAGCCCTTCGTAACCGTTTTCGCGGCGACACCCCATATCCTGAAAGTCAGCCCGATTTCGGATTTGAAGACTAGGTCCTAGCGCATAGCGCTAATTCGTACCTTACCTAGTCTATTTGAGTTGCTGTAAATTTTTTCCTGTTTTGGTTTGTTATCGTTTATTTGGGCTGTCCTTTTGTATTTTACTAGGTCATCTACAAATCTATACGGTCATCTACGAGATACCCACCGTCGGAGGCTGGCACCCAGACGCGTAAGCGGTGCTAACTGATGTCGGGCGGAACGTGGCCGTTCGAGCGATGCAGACCTATGGGATGGTTATAGCGGTGCTTACCCAAAGGCACGCTGCTGTGGCCGTCATGTCCAACGCGGCATGCCTGCTCGCCGGCATTGAGCCGGCCTTGTAAGCAAGGTCATTTACTGTAGTGTTACCCATTAGCGACGACTTATCCCGCATAACGTATTAGACTCGTGGATATAACCGACCACATCTTCCATGCAGTAAAATAACCCAAAAAATCCCCCTCTACGAGATTGCCAGTACAGTATTTCCGTTTGCATGGCGTAACTGCGATTGAGACCTAGTAGATACTGTACTGTAGGGCGGTATCATCGCAGGTGGCAAGTCAACTCAGTCGTGGCGCATGATTGACCATGAGCTTTTATACAGTTGACTGTATAACATAGTACGGTATGTTCTGTGCGTGTCTAACCACACTTTACTGTAATGGGGCCCACGTGTACTCCCAGCTGGGTTGATTACAGTTTACACTTGGTTTGAAAATTGGGTGCACAGATTGGAGCCACTTGTGTAAAGTAGGGTTACTCCACTTGGCAGTTTGTGATCGGGCTAACAATTTGAAGTGCAAAAGTCCTCCCTTGCGGAACGCCCCAAATGCCGACGCAAAATGCATCGCTGTGAAACGAGTGGCCAAGGGTGTCCGGATTGCGGCGTTTTGAAAAAAAAGCAGCCCCAGAACCATTGGCATTATTAGAGCACACCAATCATGTCTGTTTTCTGTTGGACAAGTAGGCATATCCAACCGAAACAGCCGACGTCGTCGCGCCATCTATGCTATCCTATTAGAAGCATTAGAATCGCATCAATCGTTTGCCAACGTCCATCCCATTCCATCGGCGCGTTGCCGCATCTACAATACAGTACAGAGTACAGCACGGCCGCCATCGCCCATCGTCCGCGTGTGCTGTTCATCGCCCTGCCATTGGTTTCCCCCGCCCGAACCCCCGTCCGCCAGCATTCAACAATAACCCCGCCTCCCTCCCCGCACCATCGCACTTCGCTCCCACCTCCATTCCAACAATCCCCACCCCCTCCGCACGCCATCACTACTCATCCTTCCAACCAACAATGGCCTTCATCACCCCATTCGCCCTTCCCCGTCGCACAACCTCCCGCCCCGCTGCAACCCCTCGAATGATAGCCACCGAACCAACCACCACCCCACCTCACCCAAAGTCAACCCCCCTACAGCCCCCGCCGATCTCTCCATCGCCGCCACAACCCTCCTGTCGTATGTTCGTGGTCACAAGTCCATCTTTCGAGCGGGCCGTGGTTTCAATTCCACACAAGCCACCCTGTTTCGCAAGAATGACACCGGTCGGTTACTGACCCCGTTGGATGAACTCGCTACAAATGCACATGTATTACCGGGTGGATCTGTCGCTGCTATTATGTTGGTGCAGGAGGAGGATATTGTGGCAAAGGCCTTTGATGCAATGAGAAAGGAGATGGGCGGGTCGATGATGGTGCCGTCGTGGCCGAGATTTTGGAGTTTGATTTGAGGTATATGTTGAGGGTCATTTCATATGGTATCGCGAGTGGCAGTCATGACTTTTTGCATCACAATAATTGGGGTATGATGAAAATGTTGCATCGGGAGGTTGGTATTGCCGCTGCCGTCGATGTCAAGGGACTGCATGTCGCAAGGGATGTCGTCCTCTCGCATGTCAAGGACGATGATCTGGCCGCCTTGACTACAACCTGCTTTGATGTAGTCATTGACTTTGTCAACCTTTGACCCATGTGCCTGTACCACTCTTATTTTCGCACCAGCTTAAGAGAGGCGGCAGGGGGAGATTGGCGCTGTCCAGTCGTGAGTAGTTGTTGGCGCGGTTGTTTGTTCTCGTTTAATGTATCACAGATATAGAAACCAAACCTATGATCATATGTCCGACCAAGTTTGCTCTCGAATGCTATCAAGCCACGTGAATTCGGATTCCCGAGTGGATTCAAGTGGTACATAGTTTGGTAAACTTGTCTACATCTCTAATATGCATCTCACAATGCAGCCACCTGTCCTTCGGCCCATCTTTTTCAAAATCACGTACTAGCTCGTTCAGCCGCGCCTGCACTTTTTCCTTTTCTTCCTCCGTCTCGATCTTGTCAATGTACACAACACCATCCAAATGATCGTACTCATGCTGAAATATCTTCGCCACCCACCCTTCATACTTGACTCGAAACTTTTTCCCATTCAATCTCTGCGCCTCTACCTTGACCCATTCATGCCGTCGAACATCTCCCTGCATTCCGGAAACGATAAACACGCCTCTGCTTCCACCAACGTTTTCTTACTCGTTGCCACGATATGCGGATTTACCAACACCACCTCCTTCAAAAACGCGCGTTCATTCGATTCCGGATTGAATACCATGAGGCGTTTATTAACGCCCACTTGCGGCGCGCCAATCCCACGCCCCGAGACGCGTACATAACGAGGAACATTTCGCGAGCCAGCTTCTTGAGTTGGTCGTCAAATTCGTCGGCGTTGACCACACGGTTCGGGGCGCGTAATGCGGGATGCGGGTAGCGTAGGACTCGCAGTTCGGTTCCGGCGACTTTCCCCGGGTCTATCTCTTCTTCAACGGGAGGTTTCTCCACAGCCATGCGCGGTGCAAGTGAGGTGGGACGACATCTGGGGCGTCGATGGCGACGGGAAAAGAGGTGAGGAAGGGACGGGTGAAGTGGGAGTGGAGAGTGAGCGGTTGGGCTCGCAGTATAGGGGCGGAGGTGGAGGTAATGAAGGAGAGCATTGGATAGTGGCAATGGCAATGCTCAGCGTAGTTTCTGCGACGAGTTGAGACTGTTGCGTGGAGATCTTGGGCACGTGTGAGACAGACACGGGTAGGTCGGGCGACTAGTTCAAAAAGCAGGACAAATCCGCAGCAGAAAATCGTGGCATAAATCATACAAGCAAACTGCAATGCAACGCTTTACAGATGTAAACTCGATCTGGATAAGAGACATTCCAGGCACCCAGTCTAGACTAGACGCAGATTCTTCCTCTGCACCTCTTTCATCCATTTGCACCGCCGAGACTTGCCCAACCGAATCTCACCATGGCGCGCAACGAGGAGAAAGCACAATCCATGCTGAGCCGCTATCTTCAAACGCAAACGTCAACGCGTTCAAGAAACCAACGTCGTCCTCACCTAGCACTCTCTGCGACGACCTAGACGAAGCGCTGAAATGGCGACTGCAGGTTCTATCCGACATCCGTCGCAAAATCTCCGAAATCCAAGACGCGAATCTCGACGCCACTCAAACGCGCGACCTAAACGACCTGATCAACAAGCTCCTACGCGAGCGCAAACATTGGGACCGTCGCATTGTAGCACTCGGCGGCCCCAACTTTCTCAACTCGTACAAAAAGCACGGGTCAGCCAACGAGGACAAGGTGTTTGAACATAACGGGTACATGTATTTCGGTGCGGCCAAGGATTTACCAGGTGTCCAGGACCTGATGCGACGGAAGAGGGATGCGACGGGAGCAGCAGGAGATGGCAAGTGAGGAGTGCAACGCGAGTATTCAGCGTAGGTTGGATGTTGTGTACTTTGGGTATCTTGACGAGCAGGATTGCACGTTGGCAAATGCGGAGGAAGAGGCGGAGGAGAGATGGCGGGCGAAGATGGTGGAGAATTGGGAGAGGGACATCCGGAGCGGACGGCGGATGAGGAGTGGAATGAGGGGTATTTGGATTTTGTGGGTAGAAGCCGAGCAGGAGGCTGGAGGTGAGACGTGGAGGCGATTGTGCTGGAGAGGAGAAGGTGGAGGCGATTGAAATGCTGGAGAGTGGGGTGAAGACTCGGGGTAGCGGGGGGGATGGGTGAGGATGTGGGGTTTTGATGTGTTGGGGGTGTTTTAAAGCGCTGATGACGGGGCGACGGAGCAATGGTTTGAGGTGAGAGGAGGTTGGATGGAAAGGGATGGTGTGGATGGGACGTGAGGTGGAAGGGGGGTGGACTGAGGGCAATGCATAGATGTGCGAGGGGTGTTTGCGGGTTGGCGGATGCCGGTTGCTGGTCGGTCGCTACGGACCGGTCTACATGCGCAAAGGATTCGTGCAGGCCTAGGGCGAGAGAACAGAAACAAGTAGTTGGGCGGGTATGAATGCAACTAGCAGGTGATATCAACTAGATCGCTGCTCAGCAGAGAGAGAGAGAGAGGAGGGGGAAACAATGTACAACGACAAAAAAAAAGGACAGCATCACACACACAACAACGCTTCTGACTGACATTACCCTGAGCGTGAGCAGATTGCAACTTGAGAGATAGATACACACGTCGACGTGCAAGTGACAAGACCACTAGACATACCCAATAACGACAAACCACGTCTCCACGTCAATCCCCCGTTCACGAACATCCTGCAACACAGAAATGAGCTCCCCCAACGGCACCCGTCTTGGCAACGGTTGATTACTCGGCGTAATAAGCGCATCGAACAAGCAATCCCTATCATACTCTTCAAACGGCTGTGCGAGTCACCGATGTCGAATTCCTCCTGCTGAATTATTCCCACGTGACGAAGTCCACGCCAGCCGATCGGCATTCCATTTCTGCAGGCCGTGATTAATGAATGGTGTCTGCGTGTGTGAAGAAGAGTCATCCTGGGATGCGGCGTAGGTTGGTGGTGGTGGTGGCGATGATGGCGGTGGGTGTGTGGAAAGATGCGGCTTTGAACGTGAACGCGCCTTGCGGCCTAGGGCGTTCATGACCTTTTTGTACACTATTTTGGAGGGTTGGGAGGGGGGAAGCACGCGAGCGGCGTATGGGAAGAGATGTTGGCGGCGATGGTTGGTGGATGAGGTGGGTGAGATTACGTTGGTTGCGCGGTTGATGCAATCCAGCTTTTGTTGTGCGTTGCAGCTGCACGTTCGGTTATCAAATCTGCGGAGAGGTTGGCCCGCACTGTGCAACTCGCATCATCCACACGATAATTAATCTGGTGATAATATTCAACAAAATGCATTTTGTACAGGATTGCACGCACGGTACAGTGCTCTGCTCACAACTGTACAGTGAACATATTCATTACTAGAGTTTATTCACTCCCTTTGTTCACAGCTCTCTTTCCAGCACCTACTAACGATCGTCGCATCATCGCGCCGACTCTTCGACTCTTTCCCGACCATCCACATTGTAATTCTGCCCGCCTCAGACTGGCCTCGACAAAATATTTTACCAGCTGCAGGCTTTGCGTACACTCGCTTACAATACTTGCTCCATCCCTCGCTACTACAGCTACGCCCAACGCCCAACGCCCAACCCTCTCCTCCATTCCCTCATCCATCCACACACCTTTCCCCATTCCAATCATACCCCACCATATCAGTCCTAGCATGCGCATTGCTCTTCCGCAGGCTTTCTGTTAATCTCAACAGTGTCTCTCGGTATGCTGCTCGCAGTAATCCCGCACATCACAACACGTTGCAAACAACCGTAAACATACTCCCCATTCCTCTGTTAGCAAATTCACCCTCCCCTCAATTCCTCCCCAACATTCGCAAACCATACATGAAAAACTGTAAAACTCAAAGCCTTGATACGTACAAGTCGTCATCCTGTTCCCCTCTCCGCAACGCAGACCTCGCCACCGCATCAAACGCCGCCTCTACATTGATATCATCCATCGCGCTAGTCTCAAACAGCGGGATAGGATTACTGCCCTTCGACGCGCACCATTCCTGCGCCTTTTTCGTCGACACCTACTCTCCCAATCCCATCGCACCCAAAAACGTACACAAACCAACAAAAAAGCACGTATCCCCACCACAATCACAACACAGTCAGCATTCGTCCTCATCCTGCACACAAACCCAACCTCTCAACCCAATCCACACATTCAACGTACCGCCCTCGCACGTCAATAACATCCACCTTATTCCCCATCACCACAAACGGAAAAGAGTCTGGATCACGCGGTGCCGCCGATATCAGAAACTCATCCCTCCACGAATCCAACGCATCAAACGACCTCGCGTCCGTCATGTCATACACAAGTACACACGCATCCGCCCCTCGATAAAATGCAGAACCCAAACTTTGGTACCGTTCCTGCCCCGCCGTGTCCCAAATCTGCAAATTCACAGGCTTGTCATCAATGATCACGTCCTTGGGGAAAAAGTCCGCCCCGATCGTCGCCTTGTACTGTTGACTGAACCGACGCTCCACATATCGTTCCATCAGCGATGTTTTCCCAACACTGAAATTCAACACATGGTAGTCATAGGGATGCGACGCGTTTGCTGGGTTAGTATGCGTGGGCATTTGCCTTGCTACTTTTGGATGCATGTCCATTCTGTACCGTGCCGCCATTGTGGTTACGTACCCGCTCTCGCCGAGGATAACAATCTTAAGCATCCGCGGTCGCGAAGTCCTCATGCTGTAAGCTGGCAAAGACAGCTGATGGGCTGCTACTTTGGAGGCTGCCTTGGTTGACCTTGCGTCCTTGCGTTGTGTCGTGGTGCGTGGTTTGGTCTACGCAATTGTTGATGGGTAGGTTGTGTGTAGTTTTCAAACGAATTGCAAAAGAGTTGGGGGGGTTGCTCTTGTTTCCAGATCGCTGCAACAGTCACGGAAGAAAGTAGGATACGAAAACTTGTCAAGCTTGCTGCGATAGAATCAAGTCATTGTGTGACAGACTCGTCGATTTCGGAAAATGAGTCACGAGGCTGTAGTCCGCTGGCAGTGTTGTGTCGAAATTACAGGAAAAAAGACGAAACCAATGGGGCTGCAAGTAGGGACCAGGGACAGATGCAAAAAGTCCGGGAAGGGAGGCCAAGTACCGTACCGTATGAGAAGCTGGAATGACTTTTGAGTTGCTGTCGGCCCTGCACGAAATGCCACCACGTTGATGAGAAACCAGGCGAAAAAAAAATGGCAGGCAAATTGTGTGTTGCGTACAAATCTACACTAGTCCAGGTGACCGATGCCCCAAAGATTAAAATTCCAGGCACTTTGCACTAGTTGGTCACTGCTCCGCTCGCCACCGTTCGCTAGCGTTGTTCGCCTTAACGGGTACTTTTGTCAGACACGTCTGGTGTTGCCTTTCCCACTTTCTCGCACATTTTTTGGTCTTTCTGCAAAACTGCTGGAATTTGTGCGCCCATTGGCCCAGGCCCAATTCGCTGCATCCTCTCACAACACTCTCCAGCGCTAGCCTTTATGACTTGGCATGATCCAAGAGTTTCATCACCATGGTGATCACTGAGCAGTTTTGCGCCGCTCCCAAGTTCGATAATCGTTCAACAATACAACAGCGTGCATTCGCGCAATCGTCATCGCAATGCTCGGCAAGAATCCCCTCTCTCACTGACATGCAATTGTCAAGTAATCGCACGCGCTCATTTCATTGAGTTTTTCAATGCGCATTGTAGAGCCTTGCTGCTAATCTGTCGCCTTTATGAAACTACTGTACACGAAAGCGCTTCATCTCTGCACGCAAATCTTCTCTCGCCTATCCCGTGTTTGACTCGTCAGCGGCTTCCACCTCGGGTAGCTTGCGTATCTCCTCGAGAACCAGCCCTCGGTCCTCCTGAAATTGCTCATCTTCACGATCCGATAAAAAGTCGGTTAGATAAACGAGCATTTTCTCCTTGTTCCGTACCAGGATGTGCTCAACTTCTGGTGTCTTATTCGGGTTGGCTACAAAGATCTTAAAGACATGAAAGGCCTCAAATTGGATGTTCCGTCGATTGTCCAGGAGTAAATTCATGATGAGCCTCAAATTGGCAGGCGAAGAGATGTAGTGAGTCATAATTCTAAAGTTTGTGCGTTCTAGGAGCATCTCGCCGAGTAACTTGAGAGACTGACGTCGCGTGACATAATTCGGGCTACGCAACAGGCCATTGTAACTATTCACAAAGCGATCCATGTTGTCCTCGATAAATTTGGCGCTAATGTTAACATGCTTTGTCAAGGCGTCCTTAAAAGTGGCAAATGCGTCGCTGGCGACATCAAAGTCATTGACCTCAACCAAGCGGAAAAACCGCCAAAACAAGCTGGATTCCAGAAGCAATTTGGCTAGGGCTTCATGTCGAATGCACTCGCGCAGAATAGAACCGCAGTTCAAGGCAATGTCACCATTCGCATAGCCGTCGACGAGGTGGTGAGTACTTGGCCGTGACTTTCTGCAACCTTGTTTGCTGCACACATTCCACCCGGCTCATGCGGTTCTCTGCGCAACAAGTTGTTAAAGATTTGGACGGCGTCTTTGCGGTCTCAAACTCCATAAAGGATAGGTTGCTGACGATGAGTTGGAGCAAGTCACCTTGGCAGGAAAGGCGAGTGAGTTGTTGGACGTCTTGTGGTTTGACTTCAATATCATTGCTCGAATCGCCGTAAAGCATGACCTTGAGGGAGTAGATAGCTCTGGAAACATCATCATGAGTCTTTTTCAAGGTTCTTTGATCGCTGTGATTTCGGCCCTCATGTAAACTGTCGCGGAGGGCCTTGACGACATCCTCTGGGGTTTTGGCTTTGGATTGGAAGAATTTTGCCCACATGTCGAGGGAGTTGGGGGTGTAGTGTAGGCGTTGTAATTGATCTGGATTGCGGATGCAAAGATGCAAAGATGCGTCAGGAAGACATTGACGACGAGGGAAGATGCAGAATCACTTGGGCCTTGTTTGCTCAGCGGAAAGAATAGGAAAGCGGTGCTGTTGAGCCACACCACACCGTGCACAATCGAGACGGTAGCGGCAATTGTGCTGCGCGGTGGAGTAGAACCATACATGAATACTGTAGTGAATGGGCAACTCTATCTAGAGCTACAGTACAGTACAGTACATGGAGCGAGCTGGCGCGCCAACTCGCCCGATGACTTGCAACTAACTTGTACTGTACTGTACTGTACTGTCCAGTCCTTAAATTAAAAGTAATTTTTGCCGCTACAGTACTGTACACTACATGGAACTGAATTATCCATTCTCAATTGCTCTAAAAATAAAAGAGAAACACAATAAAAATGCAGCATACAGCAAACCTTGCTTGTTCATAATACAGTACATCTGCTGTACACGTATTACAGTGCAATACATGGCAGCACGACGGGCGACCACTGTACTGTACTGTACAATCAATACTCATTGGGATGCCCACATTTCATATGACAAACCATGGCTAAAGCCACGCCCCTTGGTCCTTGTATCTTAAATCTTTAATCCTTAAATAAATGGTCCTAGTTTCCCCCTTGACTCGTTAACCACCTGGCACAAATATCACATTCATCTCTTCAAATTACAGTAGAGGAGCAGACCATGGCCCACCACATTGGCCGAAACAGAGCAAATATTTTGGCTTACACTTGTTCACAACTCCGTTGACAAAGATTCTTCCACTCCTCGATACCCTTTGACCAACTTTTTACTGTACCGAACCAGTACAATTTCAATATGAAAACCATGTCGCAAGTTTATCTGAAAATAGCTGTAAACAACAGTAAGCTCAGGTTTTCCAGCGTCACACTACCAATTAGCGTTGATGGCATCATGGCATAGCCTTTGCGCGGCTTTGCATCTGCCGGATTCTGAGCCGTGAGTCAAGTGTCATGATTGGATTTCGCTGCTTTATTCATTCAACTGCACTAGTTCATTATACCGAACATCCCTCTTGTACCCTAGTCAACATAAACAATGTACTGTACTGTCCCCTTCCGGTTTTAACCACCATTTCTAAAACGCCTCAACGCTCAAGACGCAACACCAACTTGGTTCCCCTCACAGATCATGCCGCCTGAAGAAACCTGCAACCAAGTCCCTCAACAAACAGCAATGACTTCACACCGAATATCCGCCGACGGTGTAGTCTACCTGCCAGACTCTGGCGAAAGAGTCCCCATGAGCGTCGTATGGACCACCCTGCCAGGCATCTCTTTTCTCTTTCCCCTAATCGGCCACGTCGGAATCGCAGATTCCAAAGGAGTCATCTACGATTTTTCAGGTCCCTATCAGGTAAGCCACCGTCACCCCACCCTTCTAACCCTCCCAAACAAGCAATCTTCCGCCCCCCAAACCCTCTCCACTCAAAACAACTAATCACCTTTCCCAACAAACATCCTCCAACACCCACCCCCCAACCAGGTCACCGTCGGCTCCCTCATGTGCGGCCCCGCAAAACGCATCTGGAAACTACAACCGGATCGTGTCCACCATGTAAACCACGCTGCCAATGTCACAGCCGCCTATGACGCTGCCGTTACACAGGGTGCCTGTGTGTATGCCCGTCGCATGCACACCTTGGTCTGGGATAACTGTCATAGTCATGTGGCGTTTGTGTTGAACCTACTCAAATATGACGGGAGGGACAATTGGAATAATGTTCGCGTCTTTGCATCCATTTGGTGGCGCGGTCAGTGGGTGCGGCGCAGTGATGCGGCAGTGGTGTTTGGACCGTTTTCTTTTGCTGCTTGTGGCGGTTGGGGTTGGTGTGTCGGTGGCGCTCGCAACTTGATGACACACGCGGTTGATCGCGGTGCTGGTTTGTACTGGGAAAGTGCAAGTGGTCTGCATTTGTGTGCAGGTTTTTCATTGCTGCAGTTTGGTGTCGATTTCAAGAGCAACATTCTGGCGGAGAGCAGAATATCGGCTATGTTTCCCAGGGCGTTTTGCCGCTTTCTCGCTCCTGCGCAAACTATTGGACATTGCTCGTGCACTGACCTGGCTTTTACACAGGCGTTTCGTGCCTTTGCTGCCAGGTACTTCAAGTTCATCGCTCGCGAATGGGTGGTTTCCTTCCCGGGTATTTCAATTGTGAGGTGTCGAACAACAGGTTTTCATGATCAGAGAATTTGGATAGTGACCGGGTGCGGTGCCAATCATTGCAAGTCAATGTAGCAAAGTGAACCTGTAATAAGAGGACGGAGGTCGAGATAGCGCAGGGCGTATCCGATAACACTGATATTCTCAACCGTTCCGATTGAAAACTGTCCAGCCTGTGCGATTACGTCGGAGCATTGCGTATCGTACCCCAGATGTCTCTACGGAGGCCTGGCCTCCAAACAACCCATGCGATTTACAGCGCTTTGGTGCAACCTTTTCATGCAGTGTCTGCTGCATCACGCTCGCACCTGTCTGCATCCGCGACCAGCGTTACCTATGTCTGCTCCTCACCGCCGTCACCAAGCGGCAAAAGGCGTGCGCCCGTCTCCCTTTGCTAGTATTGTCTTTTCTCCCAGTTGCCACTCGCACGACAGGGGCACCGTTTTATAGTTATGTTGTTTTCTTCAGATGGAACAAGCCGCCTCGTGGATCATCGGTTCTGCTTTCCGAATAATATGTGTAGGCCGATTGGTGCGGGTATTTTGATGCAGGGTGTGCAGTCGTTGTGGCATTGCTCTTTTGATTGGCAGAGAGAGGTGCTCCAGGTTTACATTCAAGATAAGTAATGAGTAAAGATTCTCGCTCAAACGTGAATGTGCTAGCGCTTATTTGTCGTGGAGTTACTATGTTACGTTTGCAATTTTCGGCTAGATGCTCTCCATTACAGCAGGTTGGAGATGCCTAAATTGAGTGGGAATTGAACAGCCTCAACATGAATTCTGCAGGAAGCTTTTGATGGCAATTATTGAGACCGATTACTGTACTGTACTGTACAGGGCTTTTTTCACGGCTTGTTAGAGTGGAATACCGAATGACGCAGTTTACAGTGTAATGCTTACAGAAGTACACATTTAGTTATACCGTACAGTAGCGTATTGCAGCACGGTACAGGAGACAGAAGCAGCGGGGAATCATTCTCGTCTCAAGTTCCACTGAACCACTTACCAAACTAATAGCCCCGACCTTTGGATATTGCTCCAATCCTGCTCAAAGGCTCCACTGCTTCTGTCCCTCGGGCTGAAAAGATCCTAGTCACAATGTCTAGCCGGTTCGGCACTATCCGATCCCTCTCGACTTCCACAAAATCAACAGGCTTACTGAACCTCGCTGCAGCGCATTCGTCATGGTTTAAATTAGAGGATCAGGGAATGGTGAGTCGCCTCTTAACTCTCCCTCATTTCGTCCTCTACACCCCACAAGAGCATCAACGCGCCCCATCTTGCTAACGAAGCCACCTTCCGCAGAAACAATTCGAGCTCCTTGCCCGCGGCTCCAGCTTTTGCATCCGCGGCCTCAGACTGGCATTCCCATTGCCCTTGTTTCAGCTCATGTCGCAGCTCCGCACCGTTTCCCACAATATTTCCCTCACGATTGGTTATCCCATGTGCGAGACGCAGATTGTCGTTCCGTATTTGAAACCCGTAGCCCGATGGCAAATCTGTCACGCGCTGTCTGGCAATACAAACTCTGTCCCATGGGTTTCGTCACGCCTCTCTTGATGTCGCTGCTTTTGTTCTAGATGATGACTTGTTGAAACAAGATACTGACATCCAGATCCTCAACTTGTGCGAGGAAGGGTATGAAAAGGGTGCAGAGGTGTGTATCGCTGGCTTTCGTCTTGTGGGTGAAAGCGGATCCGGAACGGAGGCAGTAGTGGCTACTGAGGTTTCAGGCAGGGTGTCTGAAATATCGCCGGCGCGTGGTTTGTCGATACAGGAAGTATAGAAACGGAAATGGGTATGTGTGGTGGGCCTGTAGTATGTATGGAGGACAAGAATGCGTGCATAGGAATATTAGAGGGGCTTGTGCCACGACGGCAGCAGGGGGACCGCCACAATGAGTTACACGAAAAGGTGGGTGGGCATTCAGTACTTATAAGCTCCAAGGAGCTCGGAATGTTTGTTCATGACGTAGAAACGGACATGCCCGGGGGGTGGAGAGCGGTTAACCGAACGGGGTATGGTGAGTTTATTTTGGGAGCGGGTGCACTGAAAGCGATATGGCATTCCATGGGCCACTATGGCAAACACTAATCAGGCATGGGAATTGAACAAAGGGGGCATTACTTTTCGGAGGGTTTGGGGACTCTTCGGCAGAGTCGGGACCAAAGCGAAGCGTGCCGTAAACGGAAGAGAGAAAGGCGATTATCTTCGGTTTGGGTCGCTTCTTGGACGGCACGGCGGTTCACACGACGCACAACGCGCTTTCGATGAGCACGAGCGAATTCTTGATTGCGTAGAGACTTTTCTTTCTTGAGATCACGACGGCATCGCATGGTTGGTGTGGAGGGTTTGTTGAAACCGGACATGTCGAGGTGGAGGGGGAAGGTTGGCGGATTGATAAAGGTGTTGCGGGACAAATGCAGATGACATTGGATGGGTTGGAGTGAGCCAGTGAGTATCTTGAAATCGCAGCAGGTAATTGCGGTGGTGTGAGTTCTCGTGCTTCACTGGAGGACAAAGTTTCGCTAACTTGGGTGCAGATTAGGATGTGATCGCTTCAAGAGATGATAATCTCAATTTCTACAGTAATATGGCAAGACCAGGGCTAGGCCGTAAGTGTAGAATTACAGTTTAATGCGTAAGAAATACTGTACGTGGACCTGCACTGTCCTGCGTCTACAGTGTGCAAATTTGGAGAAGGGCAAAGCTGTTGTTCTCTCGGGTCCCAGTGTCCTCTAAAACACAGCCTGTCCCCTTTCTACTGTACGGTAGTCTTCAGAAAATAGCCGTCCTGCATTCCTAATAGTAATGCACCCCAATTCCCCCTCTCATGCAATGCGTGAAACATAGGTAAAGTGCCCGAAATTCGAACTTGTGCTGAGTCATATTTTCAAATGTAGCGCCATAGGATGGCTTATTTTCTGCGCCAGCAGTGGCATTGCATTCCGCGCAATGCTGAGAAACTTCATTGCCCTTTACTCCAAAAAAGCCCCAACTGCTTGCACCACACTAATAACAAATAAAGCACCTTGAAAGAGACAAAATTAAAAACGATACAAGAAAAATTTGTGGCAAATTAGCACCGGCTTCCGGTAAAAGAAATTGTAAGAGACCATAAACAAAGTATAAAAAAGAGCAAACCTTAGATTCTTTAAAACGTAGGCTAAACCAGTCTTCACAATACTAAATCATGCTAAAGGAAAATACTCAATGACTTTGAGAAAAGTATATTGGTGCAATGGGGAGGGAGCAAATTTCCGTGCGTGCGATCGCAGGACACCATGAAGAAAGCCCGGGACTATCCAGAACTTCCTCATGAAAAAAAGCCACCGCGACAAGACAAAAGCCCCCGAGAACGCGAAAAAATCAGAGTACGATCTTCGAAAAATCTTTCGTATAGCTTCGATAGAAATGTACAGTGCTTTCAAAATACAGAGAGTACTCAAATTTCCGATTGAAGTTCGTCATCTTCAGCAGCTACTCTCCAGTACGCCGTATTTCAGTTACAGGAGGGGAAATCGAGTATCATCAGTAGCTGAATGTTACAAAAAGCATACTCAATTGGAATCGGCGCTTTATTTCCAAATGGGGACAGTTTTTGGACCTATGTCGATAAATTAATTTTTATTTAATCTCGACAGATAGGATGGATTATCATTGTATTAACATGACCTGAGATTGTTGTACTGAAATACGCGGTGTGCAGTTCTTCTTGTCTAGGAACGGAACACAGTCAGACAATGATAAACCTAACACACACACACCAAGACCCACAGGGTGTTCGCTATCCCTCTTTCTCTTTAAGCACCCTGCGATGCAGCAGCACGACTCGTCGACGGCGAGGAGAAATTGGGTTGGAAGAGCGGGGGTAACTCCTTGGACGACTGGACGGTATACCTGTCCTCCGGGTTGTACGGCTGGACCGTGGTCCGCAGAAAGCTAGAAACTTGGTATGGATCGATTCCAAAGAACCGTAGACACCAGGGGTGTAATACTTGACAAAGAAGATCCAGTAGTGGGTCAGCAGTGCTGAATATCTCCTTTGCAGATAAGGATGTTGTCACCAACGATAAACTTGAAGTTCCTGTTTGTTCATAGACGCCGGAGTCCAGGGCGCCAAGCGTGAGTAAATATCGCAAACAAACAACAAAAGGGGTATTTTAATATTGGATAGAGAGGGGGAAATAGAAAGGGGACCCGAGCGTATAAACCTGGCTAAAGCCAAAGTTGCCGTTGGCAAGGTTTCTGCAAAGGCGGAAGTTGGGAGTCAAGTTCAGAGCCAACACCGGGGTGGCTGTTTAATCTCGGACCCTAGTGGCCAGGTAGGTATAAATACTAGTTAATTAGGTTAATTTTATCTACGACGGCGGGTGAGTGAAGTTAGGGTCAGCTAAGTTATGGAGATCCAAGTTAGAGATAAGTAAATTCGCCACTTGGCCCAATAGATGCCTTTCACTTGCGAAAATATCAGGTCCCATTTGGGGCCGAGTGGTCCAGATTGCAAGCCCTCAAGCCCCATCGAGTGAGTATACAGTCCCAGAAATAATAGTGGGCAACAACAGAAAAATGCCCTTACTGTACAGTACAGTGCCTGCTGGTTAGCAGTGAATCAGATCAAAAAAAGATCACGAAAATCAGCTCTGCCGATGGCAGTACAGTGTGAGTGCCAATTGCAATACAATTGTGCCCACGTCGCTTTCAGATGCGAAAATATGGAGGTGGCTCTGTAATGATTGGGGAGCTATTAGTTTTTACACTAATAGCTCCCCAATCAGTACGTCACCGGTGGTCTATATCTCTAGAAAAAAGTACTTCAATAAGTACTGCGCTACTCTGGATGATGGTTTAATACCATGGGCCGTCGAGACTTTGAAGTAAATGCGACATGGATCTTTGATCAGGAAGACGCCAGTACATATTGCTCGCAGGAAAAGAGCACTTTCATTTCTGTGCATCGTTGGGTTTTTACCGTGGCCAGCTAAGAATTCCGACTTGAATATCATTTAAAACGCCTGGAGCTCGCTGATTCGTCGCCTTTATCTCCGCAGAAAGCGCTACAAGACTGTTGCGGAATTGAAGGTACGGATTGAAAATTTGTGGGCAAATATCGACAAAAACTTTATCGTAAGGTTGTAATGTAGTCTTTCCAAGCGTATTTCAGCAGTTTTTGATGTGAGGGCTGAGCCTTTAAAGTGCTAATTTCGAAATAAAGCTGTTTTTTGTTTTGGTTTTGGTTGTAATTTTATTGCTTAAGGGTGCTGATTTCTTGTTATAGTGGTTTTGCTATGCAACTCTATATTTTGAATATTTTTAAAGGAATGCTTTTGACGGCTTTTGGTAGTCTAAATGAAGCTTATGTTTTCAAATATTTTTTGCGGCGTTGGAAAGAGGTTGGTTAAAAGAAGCACACAAGTTCATTTTTCACAATAGAATAATGTAGCCTCATAAAATTAGTTAGTGCACACTGACTCCCCATGGTTGAGTACAGTATCATAGTAATCAAATGCAGCCCAGGATATTGATGAAACTCAGGAGATGATTCTTTCTTCCGATTTGCAAGGAACTAATTACATTTTGGCACGCCTTCTCGACAAGACGAATCTCCTTCTCAAGAATCGGTGCTCATCCGCTTCTGATTCCCTTTGAATCATGGGGTTTTTCATAATTCTATTTTAAAATTTTTCGAAATTAAGCTGTGCGTCTGCTGCTGCTGTTGTTTTCTTTTTCTATTTTTGCTGCTACTGTATTTCATTCTCCTGCTGGTATACTGTATGTATATATTCTTCCTCATTCTGCTGCAGCTATTTTTTCTTTTTCATTTTGCTGGTACAGATCACTTTTTTGCTTGTTCAACTCATAAAAAATCTAACTAAACTAATTACGCATACTAAGAGATTCCGAAGGTATCTAATTACTATAAATGAAACATCCGGCTAAAACCGTCTCTCGTCAATGATTTTATAAGCAGATCCGCTTTGTTTCGATTGGAATGGACGTGCTACAGCTTGATTACGCTGTCACGAGTAAATTAGTTCACCTTTTGTACCCCAAGGTCTATTTTCTTGTTCTTGAGAGTCACATGATCTGCCACGCCCATCTAAATGGATACTGCACTGTCCGATTTGATTACTGTTGAGCAGAAAGACCGGCCCCCAAAGTAAGGTTTTTGGTTCCAAAATTCAAAAGAGTTTTTATATCCAAGAAAGTTTTTTTCCGTAAGCTGCGAGTGTGATGTATTTGGAAAGTCCGGGCGAGTTAGCGATAACTGTCTTTCGCTTCGATTTCCAGTATATTGGTGACCCGTCGATGTCGACCATAAATCTGATGTTTGATAGCCTTGAGTTTATGCATCTGTCCAAACCGGCATGGACGGAAGCACCTATAGAGTTTGCTTTATTTCTGAATGTGCTACTATAATGCAGTCCGAAATGGCTCGTCGTTGAGAAATCGAAGAAATATCTCCTCTAGTCTCATGTAGCGTTCCGTCCGGACTGCATCTGACGGGTCAAGGCTGACGCGCAAAATGATAGGTATGGTCAAGTATAAACGGCCAAGTAGAGTAGACCGCCGATTATGCTTCGAAAGACATGGTGTTTGTTTCCTGATAGCGTGTGTTCCACGTGTTCTGGCGGTGTTGGATGTTGAGCGTCCATGGAAAGTGGCGTCAAAATTAATTTGATTGGTGCATTCCAAATCCGCTAAAAATATTTACGTCACATCGTTTTCGTTCGATCCTAATTCCCGTCGGATTGCGAGTTATTTTCCATACGATGAATGATTCAAGCTCACCAAAGATTTTTATGTCCAAATTTGAAGACCGCAAGTCTTTTTAAGTTCAATAAAAGAGTTTTGAAAATTGTAGCGAAGATCAAATCACCCACTAAGACTGCTGTTATAATCAAATCTGAGTTGGCACTTAGAAATTATCGTCGGTTGTCGTAGTTGGAAGGTTTCATTTCCCAATTGATTAGTTTCTCGTCGAGATATAAACTGTAGATAAGACGTGCTTTTCGGCGCCATAAATAGACCTATCTGGATTGCTTATGTGCTGAGGTATAGCCAGCAGAATGGAAGAATTTGCTGGCTGTTCCATGTTTATCGGTACGTTAAAGTGTTCCGTGTAGGTACATATTTTCCATATCACCTCCTCTCAGGATGATTTTATCGGCTACAGTTTTAGAGAGCAAGATACCTATAGTCTTATGGGATGCGACGGGAGCGTGAATGCTTCCAGATCGAAGTCCAAATATGCCTGCTGACAATCTTTTCTTACATTACAGCGTGCTTTTGCCATATTCTGGTTCCCAGTGGAGTCTAGAGACTTAGTCTTGAAAGTCTATTTGAACAGTAATAGGACTCTCGTATTTTTTTTGTGGTACTTAAGACCATAGTTTTCTCTTAATGAGGACTTTGTACTCCCTGTTCATAGCCGCGGCCCATTCTGGGATGTTTCAGGCTTTTGCAAAGGTTTGTGGTTCATAGACCGTCTTAAGGATTTACTTTCCGTCAGATTAAGCCTCTTTAGGATTCTTTTGGTGGGCGTTGGTCATACAATAGACTCGGATATCTTGTCAGTATTCCATATAATCATTTTGGTGACCTCAATCTCATGTTTTCTTGCTAGACCGTCCAGTAAGGATGAAATTCCTGGGAGCTTTCTGTTCGAGATCGTAGTTAAATCGGCTCTCCTGATGACTCTGACGGACTTTGATTATGAGATGTGCAAACTTATCTGCCTCATGTCTGACTTCATACCGAAAAAATGTCCAAGTTCGGAACGAGGTTTAAGTTTTCTGGCTCATTCGGAGTGAGGGAGGTAATTAAAGGCTAAACATGGTTCATCAAATTTCTGCAGTGATGAAACGTCTAACTTTACATTCGGATCCCATCGCTGGAAGTAATATAGTCATTAACTCTTGTACCCGGAAGAATGTTGCGTAGCCATTTTTCATGTTTTAAAGTTTCCCCCACAAGTTATGGGGGATATCATTTTCGTATAGTAAAACTCTAGCCCATGTTAAATGCTCTTGAACGAGACACTCGGCAGTTCCATTGCTTTCAGGTTACTGTGGAGGAAAAGCTTCGAATTCAATCCCTGATAAATTGAGTAAATTCATCATTCCTTTGCTCATAATTTACCCAGCTCGATCAAGGAGAACTCACCTTAGTTTGCCGTTCGCGGCCAAAAAGATATATTATGCCATTGATTTATAGTCGCTAACTATTAATGGGAGCTCAGACTTGCTTTTGATCATGATGAGGTCGTATTGCCCTGTGTAAAGTTCGAGAAGATGAACATCGTACCTGCTTCCTCCGAGAGAGCTGGCAAGAGCTGGCGAAAGAGCCTGACACATCAATTTGGATATCGTCTAGTGGCTGTAGTGTTCAACCTGTCGCTGGTTTAACTGGATTCTTTTTGTCTTTCACGTGAGGCATGGAATTCATTCGGTGCTATCGAGCTGCGAACGAACGAAAGATGGTACATCAGATCGTTTGGCGAGATAAACTGCATGAAGTGGACTGTCGCAATTGTTCCGGTCGTACGGTTCCATTTCATTACCTAACTTTCAGATAATTGCTTTCTAGCGCTGTATACTTGCTTCGTATTTTTGCCTAACTCTAATAGGTAGAGTATCTCAACGCACTCAATAAACCAGACTATGTCTTTACTATCCAAGGAGACGTATTTGAAGATAAAGCATCCCTTGCATTGGAACATATATTCTGAGAATATCACGTTGAAATGTTTCGTTGGCAGGTTAAAAGTCGGGATTTTCGATTCGAAATGGGGTACATGGTAGGCTTCACAATATGTCCCGACATTCAGTGGTAACCACACCAGTCCCCTACCGAGTATATGTGAAGTTCGGGCTGCATCCTATGCAGTCTCTTCGGTAATTGTACTATAAGACATAAATGAGGAGCCACTACGGAAGAAATGGTGTGTGTCACCAGTGTCCATGAACCTGGTCTCAATTTTCTGGCCTCCCAGTTTGGCCACCTTTAGCGCTAAAGTATCCCAAATGCAGCCTCTTTCAAAGTGATGACTCTTGAAGTTCACAGTACATACACAGTTAGACTTAATGTATTAATATAGTGATTCCATAGTTCTGTATATGAAACCTCACTTATTTTTCGACAAATTAAGAGAAGCCATGAAAGTTCTACATGTATATGAGAAATATATAAGACTGAGAATTATCATACTTTGAAGCTAAAAAGAATTTTGAGCACCACATTTGTAGAAAGTCTAACAATTTCAAGCCCTTCGAGCGACCTCTCTGGGCTCACTGAATGTTCGAATTAAATAATTGGTCAATTGCTTCCGGAGAAACAACACGCCTCACATCAGCGCCTCCTTTCTACGACCTCATTTCTATTATGTTAAGCTAGGAGCTCTTTAATTCCCAAAAATAAATAGTAAAGCACTTTTGCTATCAAATATCCCATATACTGCCAAATCGGAAACCGGAAGACATCATAAACGAGAGATTCGACACTGTAAAGCGCGTGGTCGTGAATTGAGGACTTGGTAGAAGTCTAAGTAGATCCAGAGGAAGCGCTGAGGAGTATCTGGCCGCGGAAAAGCGAACGGACAGCGATGGTCGCACAAAAGTATTGCGGATTTAGACCACGCATGATAAGAAGTAAATACCTGAAAAGACTATATCAAATTTATTTTAGGAGAACAAGCGAACTCTTTTATTGGAATTAAATGAAAAGAGTAATGGTGGAGTGTGACGCTCACCAGCTATACATAAATTGAGCCTTAGTTGTGGAGCTGTATATGGACGAAATACTGAAAACAGCTCTAAATTTTCTACATAACTATATCTCCTTGAATCAGTAAAGACTTCCAGATCTCATAATATATGGAAATTTTCTACACAACTATATCTCCTTGAATCAGTAACGGCTTCCAGATCTCATAATATATGGAATGGATCAATTCATAGAAGTTCTTTGGTATCGTAATCGGGAATTTTTTTAGAAACTAATTGCAATGAAGCACAGGTGATGTTGTTTTACTGTCAACCTTTCCCGCGTAGGATTCATACTAAATAATATTTTGGAATTCTCACCTACTTCTCCTGAAGTTGATAGAGAAACAACGTGGAAAGCGTAGCAAGAACAAAAAGCGTAGGTAATGCAGTTGAAGAATCCAGCTTTTTTGAAAAGCATGTATGAATTTTATTTCACCACCACAATAATTAGCTACCTTTAGTGACGAATTTTTCCGAACAAAATCAGGAAATAGTAGGAAGAAAAAGCTAGGTATCTATAAAATATGTAGAATTTCATAAAGTGGATGAAAAAGTCGACGATCTCTCCCGTCATATATAAATAGCTCGATTTCTTCAGCGAGGTGGTTTACAGGGACACAATATATCACATTCGGTATCATTTATACAGAAAGAAGGGGATGCACAGATAATCAACAATCTAGTTCTGACTGCATATCTTGGTTATGGTGAAATATTATTACTTCTTTATTATTTCCTAGTGGTATCGCATTAATATTGGCTATGTCAGAACACATTCTTAAATGTGATAGATATGTGCCCACTTCTTCTGGAGCACTAGAAAAAGCAATGAAGAGTATTATCTTGGTGCGGATATTTGTGAGACATTCAGCAACGATGAGCAACAATAAATGCATGATTTTCAGATGAAAACATTGATACCGGATTAACATAATTGACGGATGCAAGACGGTGCTTTTATTATTGATAGACGCGGTGAATTCGTCATTTGTGATGGCCCAGATGAAGAAAATTATTGTTTTGGAATATTATGCTTGGCTCGCGTTGTAGAAGAATTGGAATGGAGCAGTATTATTACTGCTGGCGTCCTTGATGGAAGTTACTCGATAAATTACAACGGGATAAAATTCTATAATCTCGTGGAGCGAACGATTGGTCTTTCTAAAGTTACACACCTTCACATTGAAGGTACATCGCTGGTATTGGATATAACTGCTCAGGACTTAGAAAGCCTTTTCAAATCCAATTGCATTTATTGTTTCGAGCTCTCGTTTTCAGTTAGGGCTAAAAATTATTTAAATTCATGTAATGAGCATTTAGAGTCTTTCTCTTTTCTTCTACTGAGATCCACGAAATTTTGGTATTTTTCCGATTTATTACTTCATAGAAATATTGATGCTGGAACAGTTCTCTTGGAGTATATAACTTATATTGGAAACCATATTGGATTGAGAAGTGAAATTTCCGGCCTCGGAGTGTGTCGAAAATGAATTTTGGAAATCTTTGATTACCTGTTAGTTTCCTGCGATTTAAAAATATTTCACGACTGCTGCAGTAATGAGAAGCAAACTAACAGATTGATTTCGTTTCAAGAATAATTTTTGCATTCTTGAGACGCCATAAAGTTCATTGTCGAACAACTAATCTTCTTCTTCAAGACGCCACGGGCGTCCTCATTCAGCGAGCCCGAATGCTCTGATAAGCAGCTTCCGTTCGAAGAATTCGTTATTATTCAGACCTCTTTGTTAGATTGAAATGGACGTTCCGATTCGACGGTCAAGATTGGATAAATGCACCAGAGACATCCACCGTCGCTGAAGAGAATCGAAGTATCGCTGCAGAGAAAAGATAGCCCATGTAAAAGGGAGAATGAGCCGTTACTGAGTTCTTATGGATGAAATTTATCTCTTTATCCGTACTCTTGTGCGGAGCTAAGCTTCATCTCAATTTATAGTTTCTAGTTCTGCATTTATTTTGATTTAAGACAAAAACGTGCTAAGGTACAATATTTGTATCTCTTGGTGGAATTAAAACGTTTTCTTCCGTTTGTGCTCCTATATACTTTCAATCGGACTTTTACGTCGAAATTTTTGGTCAATAAGAAACTTGAATGAAATCAAAGGCAGTTTACTCTGCGTCGCAAGTTCATCACAAATTGCTTTCCTAATTTCAAAAGTATTGCTTGCTTCGTTGACTTAAATCTTTCTGTGAATTTATTATTTTCTACGAGTAGATTCTTCCTAAGTCCTTGCCTTTCGATTAGTTAGAATACTTTTATTTATGTAAATCCTGTTGTCTTTGGCGTGAGCCCGATTGGATTATTTCTTCTCCGCAATGAAAACATTTGCTCCGGGACTATTGCGCTAGTATTTCTTTCGCCATTGACCGAAGCAAGAACAGTGAAGCATAATTTTCTTTATTTTTATCGTTTTTATGAACATTTATATCTCCGGTGGTATTTTTGGCGCAGGGTTAAATAGATTAGGTGCAAAACTACAGAGTTTCCTTCTTCATCCAACGAAATCCAATGCTTTATTAACTTTATTTCCAGGCTCCTAAATATCCAATTTTTGCCAAATGGATAAAATTGATACATCTTGATATCCTCGTATGTCACTTTCTCCCTATTCTCCTTTCCAAACTTTCTCAAAGTGAGCTCTTCGAAACTTTCCTTTAGGTTGCGGACGTATCCCAAGTTTCAAAAATTTGTTTGTTCGCTTCTGAAAGAAATATGCTGGAGTTAATTTCTTGAAAAAATGTGGTGGGACATTATTTAGTGATCGAGATGACAACATACTTGAGATTTTGCGCAGTTCGACTTTCTCCTAACACACGAAATTTAACTCGTATTCCTTTTGCGTTGCTACAGACTAAGAAAACTAGTTTGGATTTCCCTGGCCAGATCAGGAGCACTGATATGGTTGTTTCTGGTAAAATTTCTTGGCTAAAACAGCTTTTGAGAATATTTCTTGAAGTGTGAACTAGAAAATTTTCTTTTTCTAGTTTTTAAATTCCATTCTTGAGAATTCGCTGTGGCATCCGCCGCGTTATGAAGCTTGCACTTTCCAGTGAAACCAATTAATATACCTCCTTGCCGAACGAAGCTCTGTTTGATACCACGCGTTTGCATCATTTTTCAAAACTCAACCTAAATCTAAATAAAGCACTACTTCAGAAGTAATTCTCCGCTACTTTTAGGCAGCCCCTATCCAACATATTCATTAGGTTGTTTTTCATATGAATTGGATCACGAAAATATTTCTGTTTCTTTCCATTTGATATGCGATTATTACGCTATTATTGGTTCTGGAGGCAGTTCCAGGAGGGGTGTCCCCTCCTTGAACTAGCTCAAGACAACCGAGAAACTTTTAACCTTGTGATCATTTTTCTCAAAAGGAGCCCTTGTGACAAAGGTTCATTTCTGTTACTAGTCTGAGGAGTAAAGCCCAGTACATACACCGCAAGGTCAAGACTCAAATTAAAACGGATACCAGAGAAAAAAATTCTCTGGCTACATCTTGAGTATAAATAAGCTTCTTCATATTGTCGAAGATGGACTTGTGTTTCGATACATCATGTCGTTGCGACTGTGCCCTTCTTTATTGTAAGCCTTTCATTTTAATTTGAACTCTCAGGGGCTCTCGAAATAGAAACAGCGAGGTTATTAGTACTCAATACCCTCTTGTCTCTTCTGGAGTCAACTTTGATGTTTTTCGGAGCCTATGGATCCCTTTTTAGTGCTTCTGCCATTCCAATGAGCTGGAGCTTAGAATTTTATAGAAGTTTCAGAGAGTTGTTAACTATTAAGCAGTGTGATTTTCGGTACTTCTCCGATTTGAAACTGACTTTATATCCTCCTTTTATCCGATATGGGCCTTGACATTAAACGGTTCAAATCTCAATTCTCCTTGCTCTTATAAAACTAACCTTACTGAAAGAGTCAAAGAGGCTACTGTAATCACCGATATAGAAGGATCTTGAGCAATAAAGTCTACTTTTTCTCTCGCATAGCTCTGATTTGGTCATCTTTCTTGTAGCAAATCTTTCCTTGCGTTTAAGCGTCGTCTACAAGACTGTGTCGAGATTGGCGAAGACCAGATATTACAGCTGACCTCCAATTGTGTCGAATACCATGTTATAGAACATTCTCCTCATTTCTCTGCAACTTTTGCTACCCAGTCAACCTATCGGGCAACTTTCTTCCTCTCCGACAGAAAATCTTGGCCCAGCTCAAATATTTGTTGGCTTTCTATGTCTAAACAATTTCTCGAAGTCCTTTACGGGACCGATAGTAATGATAGTTACTGTTTCTGAGAGGAGCGAGATGGAACATGAAAATAATTGCTCAAAAGGTTGCTATGACATCGGTTTAGTCTTTTGTTTGCCACAATATATTATGCGAATAATCTTAAAGGAGTGTAAAAGTATAGGCACACTGTCGTTCAGGTGATCGTTCTGTCTTCTCTGTCCCTCCTAAATCTCCTCAAACGTGCGTTGTGGTACGCCTTATATATGCGATTGAAGCACTGTATTATAGTAAAAATAGAGTGCCAGGAACTGCATAACCAGGGGCATTATCGAAGTACACTGCCACTTGGCAATTCAGGGCACAAATCTTTGCAACTGTCAATTCAGCCCATTCGTGGGCCCTTATTGGCCACAACCGTTTGCACTGTGCTGGTAGTTCCTGAAGGGTCGCGGAACCCCCATATTCTGCTTGTATGGCAATTTTTGGCGGTTTCCGAATTAGTCAGCTACTGTACTCTAGAGTTATTTTCCATTATTTTCTACAGCATTATGGAAATTTTTTTAATTATTGTCTGGCTCGCGGCGTGTGGCTCTGGAACGGTCAGCCACACCCCGTGAGTACCAAATAAGCAGTATAGCCTGAAAGATGGTAACTCGCCTGCCTCCCCTCCCCTTAGGGTCACCAGCATGACTGCCCTTTTATTATCGTACAGTGAAGCCGGGTTGGTCTCGAACCGAGGTCACTCATCTCCCCTCGACCAATCATAGTGCACACAATGGCCTCACATCTCTGTAATGTAACTTCGCACTATGTAATGCAAAATCCTCAACACCGTCCCTGCATTACAAGTGACGCGACCTTGTGCTGCACGATTTATACGTGACCATACGACTCCCTGCACCTGCCCTCACAAGCCATTTCGACGCAACACCAAACTCAATGTCCTACTCTCTCTTTCTCGTTCCCCAACCGCAATGAGCCTCACAGCGCACGTCGATCGCTGTTCAATACCGATACAACCGCAAAATTTCTGCATGCCGTTTGTTATGGACTGGATGGAGAGGGCCGCGTGGTTGCAAAGGTTGGGATAGGGACATTGCTAATCGACGATGATGAATAGAAGATCTTGGAGATGGAAGGCGTAGCGTGCGATGCGTTCGACGCAAGTTCAATACAACTGTTTCAATTTCAACCGACGTCCCCCCCTCAGCCTCTGAGTGCTCCGGCCGAGGTGCAGGAGTCCCTGGGCTCAGCTGCATGTTGGCCAAACCATGGCGCGGCTTCTTCGTGGTGATACGGAATTCTGCGCGAATCGAATGCGGCTTCTTCATAGCATGTGTGACGGCGACTATACTGGTCTCGACTCCGTTAAAAACCCAACAGTAGCGTCTAGTAAAAACCACTTTGGGAAAAACCTATCGCTCTGGGGAAAAGGTAAGTCTTATCGAGTGAGTTCCGTCCCTTAGCGCACGCTTCGCTCAGTTTCAATACGCATAAACAATTTAACACATATGCAACATAACAAGCACACAGTGAGTCATTCTTAATCACATGCTAACTTTCTGATCTTACCTCTTAGTTTTGCTTTGGTTTGAATGTCATGAAGCGGTTGATGAGATAGTTCAACTGTGGGGCTGCGAGAGGTTTGGTAAGCATGTCAGCGAGTTGTTCAGAAGTGGGTACATGAGAAATGTCAATGATTCTTCTGCGATGCAGGTCACGGATGTGATGCACCTTGAGTTCAATGTGCTTGTTCCGCTCGGATACCTGATCGTTGGTCGAAAGTGAAATTGCGGCGGTATTATCGGTGTGCATGACGGTCGGCGGTAGTTGCGGTTCATCATCCAGTGGTTCGCCTTTCAACAACTCCAGAATAAACGGCGCAACCATGTGACGCTTTTGCCACAGGCGGACATCGAGATGTATTCAGCCTCTGCAGAACTGAGTGATACCAGGTGCTGACGTTTCGATGACCAGGATACGGCGGCGCCATTCACAGTCACCAAAATTCCTGATGTTGACTTGCGTGTATCCTTGCATCCGGCCCAGTCGGAATCAGAATATGCAGTAAGCGGTGCGGAAGATGGGCTTGATGGGTAAAAGAGTGCTAGGTCTTTCGTGCCGAGGAGGTATCTCACCAGCCTCTTAGCGAGAACAAGATGCCGAGCGGCCGGCATGCATTTGTCTCGCTAGAACCGAGGCAGCGAATGCAATATCGGGGCGAGTGCAAACGGCGGCGTACATCAAACCACCGATGATCGATCGAAACCGAGCGTGGGCGACTGGGTTCAATGGTGGTTCAGATGCGTGAAGTGCGGAGTAGTCGGCTGTAGGGGCCATGGGAGACGGTTGAGGCTTGACATGGGAAAGGTCAAGAGAGGCAGCGAACTTCGCAATGTACTTAGTTTGGTTCACATAAAGGCCGGATGGGGTGCGGTACAATTCCCATCCAATGAAGCAACGAAGGGAGCCGAGTAACTTGACCTTGAACGAATGCGATAGGAGCGACTTGACTTCCTCGATAAGGCGACGTGATGAAGATGCGAGGGCCATGTCGTCGACCACGACGGCAAGGACTAGTACGCCATACGGCTTGTGAAGGAAGTACAGTCGATAATCCACTTTAGACTGCTTGAATCCCCAAGAGTTGAACTTTTTGTGTACGACTGTGCCCCAAATATTACCGGCTTCGCGGTGACCGTATATCGACTTGACAACGAGTGCTACATGGTTTGGTTTGCAGGGGATCCCTGAGGAGTTGGTGGGGAGTTCCATAATTACTGGGGTCTTTAGCTCACCGTGCAGGTAAGCGGCGGCAACGTCGACCCTTCTAGAATGAGGTCTTGGGCAGCTACCTTCGCAAGCAACATGCGAATCGTCTCGTGGCGAACGACGGGCATAGAGCGTCTCTGGATCAAAGTCGCGGAAGGCGACTTGCTTGTCGCCACGCAAGCAACATCTTGCCTTGAAGAGTACAGGTACATCTGTCCCAGGGTTCTCCTTAATCCTGAAATCCCATGTATACGGTACCGGTTGCATCCCCTTCTCAAACGGGATGACCGTCCATGTCTCCCTTTCTTGGAGAGCGTCGTATTCGCGATCGATTGCGTCGGCCCATCCTGGGATGGAGCAGGCCTGCGCGAAACTTCTTGGGACACGGGGATCCTTGGCCTTGGCTTTCAGAGCAATTGGGTTTGAGTACATGGAGAAGGTGAACATGCAACGTGATAAGGTTTCTTCGGCTCCGTCTGCTTCGTCCTCCTGTTGCGCTTCTTCGTCCAAAGCTCGTTGGCGAGAGATTCCATCAAGGATGGAAGAAACAGAGGGTAGCACTGTGTCTTTTCGGAGCGGGGTGAAGTCTTTGGTGCGGCAGAACATGATGGATTCCTTTGAAGGTGCATAGAGGCGATAGACGGATTGCTGGCTTTCCATGCCAACGAAGAAGGAATATGTTGATCTTGGCAGCAGCTTCTTTTGCCTGGTCGCATGGGAACGGTACTCGAATGCATAACCGGGAGTACCGAACTCTAGAACTGGTGAGAGATTCGGCTTGTATCCATACCAAAGCTCGAATGGTATTTGCATCTCAACCCTACTGTTCGGCAAACGGTTTCGCAACCAGTTTGCATGCGAAATAGCCTCTGCCCATAGATGGAGTGGCAATTTGGACGCTAGGAGCATCGTACGGGCGACTTTCCAAAGTTCTTGAATCAATCTCTCGGCTGCTCCGTTCGATTGACTGGCGTGAGGCGGAGAGAATTCCAACTTCATCCCAGCCTGGAGACTGAAGTTGAAGACAGCTGCGCTTGTGTTCTCTCCTGCACGATCGAGGCGAAGACGGAACATGCGACCTCGGTGTTCGTTCTCAACGAGAGCCTTGTACGCAGTGAGTGCTTGGAAGAACTCGGATCGGGCGACCAAGAAGTAAACGGCACCCATACGGGTGGCGTCATCGAGAAACACGGCGACATACTTATTTCTTGCTAATGTTGGAGGGTCAATAGGTCCCGTGATATCGGTATGGGTTAAGTCCAAAGGATCTTGTGCGATGTAGTCGATCGGGTGAACTGGGGCTTGCTTAGTCGCAGCTTGTAGGCACGGAACACATTGGTGTTCAGAGAGGTCTTCCTTGCGAAGCTGGGGTCCGATGTTGGCGATTGATGCTGCGATCAGCCTCTCTCTACCAACATGCCCAAGGCGCGCATGCCAGATGTGGGCGACGCTCCTTGTATTGGTGATTCTTGCGCTCGGGAGTTTTCCTTGTGGCTTCAGTACGGGATATAAGCCATTATCTTCCGGGCTGCGAAACACGAGTTGGCCTGTGCGCCTGTCGAACACATCAAGACGGGTGGAATTTCTTCCATCGTCCACGTCAAAATCGAGCCTATCCCCTTTTAACGAACTTCGACAGAGATAATAGATTCTCACTGAAGTTTGGGGTGTGCTTGGCAATGATTTTCATGTACTTGTCCCCGATGGGGACTTCAACGATTCCTTGGCCGACAATTTCTGACTCTTTCTCCCATCTCAGCAGCGGACCCTTGCAGCTTGTTGTACGTCTTGAAAAGGGAGCGATCCCAAACAAAGTCTTCGTTTGCGGCGCAGTCAATCCAAAATTCAGACGATTTTGCGCGTTCATTCTTGGTCTTGGAAGAAAGAGCAATGACTTTGGTGACGAAGCCTCGCGGTTGATCCCAAGCTTGAGGTGCTTGCCGACTGTTTCAGCAGAGCTTCTTGGCGCAGTGAAATCACGATGATAATTGCTTGGTCCTGTGGGTTCACCTTGTCGTGGCGGAGGATGATCGGGTGCCGGGGTAGCACTGTTGTCTCCCGGTTGGTGTGGATATTGCTGAGGGTAACTCCAATTTCCGTAACCCATTCCACCGCGACCATGACCACGTCCTCCTCCGCGTCCACGACCACCTCGACCGCGGCCACGATTTCCAAATGCACGATCTCTCTTGCGCTTGCGGCAATCCTTCATCATGTGTCCCAATTTGTGACAGTAGTAACATTCGACATTAGCTTGAGCGCTTCCTTTCTTCTTCTCCAATGTCTTGCGGGCACCGGGAATAACTGACTTCTCTTCTTTACGGCTGTTGTTTTCCTTACTTGTCTTGCGAGAGCGGCGGTCGACATTTGACTTAATCTCGTCGGCAAGCTGGTCAAAGCTCCACTTCATCGCGCCGGCAATGCTTGATAGAGCGGCAAATGATTCTGGCAATGAGCGAAGTAAGTGTCCAACCTTATCCGCTTCTTCGTAGACGACACCAAGTGCCGCTAGATCGACGAATATGCGATTAAATTCTTGAAGATGCTTGTCAATGTCTTCTTTTTCTTCATACGAGAGGCTGTAGAGCTGAGCCTCGAGGTTTAACTTGGCTTGAATATTGTCCCGTTGGTAAGTACTTCTAAGCTTTTCCCAGATCTGTTTCGTAGTTGCTTCTGTAACAAGAAGCTGCGTGACATTGGTGATGGCTTCTGTTCCCAGATTCAATACAACATGCGAAGGGCTCTGCGATCATTCGACTCGAAGCGATTAACGGCGGCTGCGGAGGAAGTTCCTGGTTCGGGAGTCTTAAAAAACCCTAGTAGGTTTTCGCGTCTGAGAAGCTCACGAACCATCACAGACCATGTCGGATAGTTCGAACTGGTCAAGGGCTGAATTCGGACCTTGCGATGGCGTCGGCGTACGACATCGTGCGTGAACAGATGTATCGAAAAGGGAAAAGGGGTTTCTTGCTCAATGCGATGCTACCATGAAAGATGGTAACTCGTCTGCCTCCCCTCCCCCTTAGGGTCACCAGCATGACTGCCCTTTTATTATCGTACAGTAAAGCCGGGTTGGTCTCGAACCGAGGTCACTCATCTCCCCGACCAATCATAGTGCACACAATGGCCTCACATCTCTGTAATGTAACGTCGCACTCTGTAATGCAAAATCCTCAACATGGCCGTTGGAGGCGGGGGGGGGGGACGGGGACACGACACACAGCACACAGCACCCCCCTTCCTACTACATTTTTTCCGACCCTATCATACGGCATACATACTGTACACTATACGAAATGGGGGAATTTTTGTGTTATTTTAATGCATGGAAGATTTGGTCGGTTGTGTTGTGACTTCCCTTATTGGGCAAGTTAAGCTTCTCTACCACCGTGGATCGTTGAGGGGGAATTGGGGTACTTTACTGGTTAGAGATGTACCGTAAGACGGCTATTTTGCGAAGACTAGGAGGGGTCGGTAGGTCTATTTGGGTCGGAAAATAAAGTAGAGTCAGGCGGGCCGACCTCACAGGGCTGGTGCGAAGTGGTTGATTTGGCCTCTACTGAGAATCGTGTTTAGGAAAAGTGGATTATTTTCGGGGCCCTGTGCTGGTTACACTTGTGTCGAACTATTAATGTAAATTATTACAATTTTAGTGACGTCTACAGCACATTACCACGAGTCGGCCAACTGTTTAAGAATACTCATCTCTTTGCTTGTCTCTTGGGTGTGTTCAATGATGCTAACTGACTGATTTGCGTAATAGTGCTAAATTCGCTTCGATAGGTTAAGAACCGGTAAGGAGTTTAATCAATGCAATAAAGGTTTTCCGGTGGTTTCTGTCTTTTTTTGTGAGCTGAAATTATGATAATCATTTCTTAACACCATATGAACGATATTTGAATTATGCTGTTTTTCAAATTAGAACATTTGCATTACGATGTGGGGTAATGCGGCGTGTAAGACACTTTCTTGCTGGTAATGTAGGGTATTTTAGAGAGGAAGCGTCAGAGTTTAGGTATTGCTGTAGGATGTTTGTGTATGTTTTACGGCGGAGGTCCGTTTTTCGGTGGCTGCAAATTTTTCCAGCTTCTTGTGGTAGAGATCGTATAGCGATGGAAGAATTTTTCCAGTTGCGCCACTGAGATAGTGCTCGCTGGTCAATGGAGACAGAGCGCTTGCAACAGGTAGCAGTTGGTGCTTGACTCTGCATGTGTGGCAAAGACATGGATTCTGAAGATCATGAACGTCAGTCTGTTGTAAAGTAAAGAAAGCACTAGCTGATCTCCATGTGTAAGGCGTAGCTAGAGATTATCCTCACAAGTAGTGTTGTACCCCAATTTAGTTGTGAAAGTGTTTAATGGCGCCAATAATTGAATTGAATTGAAGCGTGTGGGTTCACTGCGTTGAGACAAGTGTGAAACATGTTGGGGCGGCCTGGGCCCAGTGATTGATTGCCATGTGTCTCTGAGCAAAGGATGTCCAGAGGTTGTGTTGGGACATGATCATTTCGTAAAGTTTGGAATTTTAATTGGAAAAAGTTAAATGTTCAGTTATTTTTCATATTACATTGTATTACATACGATTACGATACAGTACTGTACTGTATTGCAATGCAATTGTATACAAATGTTTGCTGTATCATACTTGAGGCCTGTTACACAAATCGACAATGCAGGGCTACAGTCACAACACAGTGCATACTGTACCGTATGTTCAAAAGTGGTTGCGGCCGGTGTACACGAATTATATGCGCTCGGATTGGAAAGCAAAGAGGTCATAAAACAGGGGCATTAGCCAGTTTTTACTGCGCATTGGCCACCTGCAAATTGCATTTCTGACGTGAATTGGAGTCAACGAAAATTGCATGTTCTTTCTTCCTTAAAAGTGCTTTTCAACTGTGTGTCTGCTAGCACCCCAGAGTGGTGCAGCAAACAGCTTCCCTGAGCAACCTATCCACACACCTGCCGTCGACCTCCCCGATACTTACCGCCCTTTACTCACTCTTGATATCAACTGCCCCATCCCTACACCAGTCAACCTATACAGCACAACACTACACTTAAAAACAACCGACTTCCCTACAATACCTTCATCTCCTCCCAAACCCAGAGCAACCAATTCCTTCATTACTTCCCTTACCGCCTCATTCCCAATTGCAAACACTTCTCAGTAATGTCCCTGCCTATTCTTCCAAGTGCTGTGCGTGCACAGGCAGATCATTCCGAACCTCCATTACCCTCATTATCCTCTCTTTCCATCGCCGACAATCAACTCAATTCAAACACACACCCGCTTACCGCTCCGCCCGCATGCTCCGTCTCATCCCACCCCGCACCACCCCCTATCCCGCATTCAAACTTCTCCTGTCCCTTTGCCTCAACAAATTCCATCCAATCCGTTCATCCCCCATCAAGCGGCCTTGGTGTCAGTCAAGCCGGTCGTGGCAAACTCTACTACCCCGACTATCTCCAGCTTGGCAAACTTTTGGATTGCCAGCGTCCTATTTCTTTTGCACGCGGCAATCCTTGCCATGATGAAATGCTCTTCATTACCATACATCAGGCATATGAGCTCTGGTTTAAGCAGCTGATCTTCGAGTTGGACTCCGTTCGCGCAATTCTCGCAGAGCTCAACATTGGCGAGAAGGATGTCTCCCTCGCACTTCACAGGTTGACTAGGATTCGTGAGATTCAGAAACTGTTGAACGATCAGATAAGAGTTTTGGAGACAATGACCCCACAGGAGTTTCTGGAATTTCGGGACTATCTGTTTCCGGCCAGTGGCTTTCAGTCTTTCCAGTTTCGCTTGCTTGAGATTAAGATTGGCGTCAATCCCGAGCAGCGTCTTAACGGGAGATGGATCAGGAACATTGAGCCCAAGCACCAGGAGTTATTGCGAGAAGTGCAACAAGAGCCCTCGCTTTTGACTATGTTGAGCGTTGGCTCAGAAATATTCCCTTCCGCGAGTTTAGAGGATATAGCTTTCAGAAGAGCTATGAGTCCGCTATTCAGAAGATGTTTGAAATAGAGCGTGATAACATCAACGAGAGAGTGGACCCAGCCGAAAGAAGTAGCGTGTTACGTGATTTGGAAAACACCTATCGCACATTTGAATCTGTGTACAAGCGCGAGGTCCATGAGGAAATGATTAGGACGAAAAATCGAAGACTTGGTTTCCGCGCGACGGCAGCTTCGCTCATGATCATGCTTTACCAAGACGAGCCCATGTTTCAGCTGCCTGCACGGCTACTACATATGCTCATTGATGTCGATGAGCAAATGAATCAATGGCGATATCGACATTCGCAAATGGTGCACCGTATGATTGGCATCAAGATGGGGACTGGGGGGAGTCTTGGTCATTCTTATTTGAAGAAAACGATTGACACGCAAAAAGTGTTTGCGGACCTGGCCAATTTATCAACATTGCTTATTCCTCGTCGACTATTGCCGCCTCTTCCCGCGGAGCTGCGAGATCAGATGAAGTATTTCCATTCCATTGAGAAATATGATAGAACGATGTTCGAGATGGGAGGAGGTGGTGATGAAATCGATTGGTCCTTTTGCTGAAAGCATTGCTTTCCTAGTCTCATTTTAAAAACATGCAGACCATCGCCATCTAACGGGATTTTCTCACTATTGTATAAGGCTCTAGGTTGATAATTAAACGAATTTGCACAAAGGTGCTAGGGAATCGTTACGCACGCAGAGACCATTTCGCAAGATCTCTCGACGCACTCAAACGGAAACTAAAGTAGGAATCTGCGTTCAGTGATCGATGTGGTATCGCAAAAATCGAAAATATCCTTTACACAATACAGGTTGACGAAACAAGTGAATCCGCTTTCGTAACACACCAAAACAAGCCCAACGGCTGTAACAACTAACAGGTCTGCACCAAGCCCACTCCTGACGGTGTCCATCACAGTCTCCCGCACCTTTTGCAACATTCCAAACTCCGTGACATCCCTATTGACTAGCGGCGGCAGCGAGTCCCTCGTGTCCCCGCTGCGAGTTGTGTGATCTCTCCATCTCTTCCCTCATACGCTGAAGCTCCTCTGGAGTCAAAGCCTGTTGACTCGCATACCGCGTGAGTGCAATACTGAACCCTTCAATCAAGGCCAACAAAATTCCGCCCACCGCCGCACTTTTCCCTGCCGCTCGAATACCAGACCTACTTGCCAACACACCACCAGTCAATGCCCCCGAAGTGATGGAATTCCACGGATCCTCCTTCCGACGAATTCCCTGCAAAACGCAGTCAAATGTAGAAAAACAGACCGCCCCAAACGGCAAAACTACCTCCCAGAGCAGGCGCGCGCACCTTTACAGCGTCGATGGCACCAATGAACCGCTCACCACGCGGGGAGTTGCGAGCGCCCTTTATGAAATGCCAAATGGAACCGCCGATTGCACCCATGCCAAACGCGCCACCCACATCTGTTGGACAACGTAAGTGATAATGTTGGATGGAGACCGTCAGAGTGCAAATGAACGCGCAACCGTATGGAGTCAGAATAACAGGCTTCCTCACATTCACCATAAACACGTGAGACTTTGCGTGGCGTTGAGATGAAAGGGGGATAGGTTCACCACGCAGTGATTTCAGCATGGTTTACAAAGACTTACCGTCGACGATTCTGTGGGGACATGGCTCTCGTTGATGCTCCACGGCAGGCCCTTCCGTTGCGGGTGGTGCATCAAAGTCCATGCTTGTCTGCCCTTTCCTGGATGCGAAGCGCTTACTCTATTAAATTCGCAATTGGAAGCAGGAATCTACTCCGATACGGTGTCAGGGAGGCCACAATATCGCTTTCGACGAATGCTTGACCACTGGGTCATCCAGTGGCTTTCCGTCGGCGGGTGCTGTTCGTAAAAAAAGATCAAAGAATTGATGAACATTATTCTGAGTTATTCGCGCTTGATTACTTTGCCGAAATATTCTTACAGTAATATATCCTTACAGTAAAATAGAGTCGGATTCATATTTCGGACAATAATGTCAGTGGCTGCTCTACGGATTTTGGCCACTCATTCATTTCAGGTATTGCAAGTGCAGACAGCCTCCGAATAACAAGACGGTGCCATTCCGGCATGAGGTGCTGCATTGGACAGCCAACATGACTTGGTGCACTGCCTCTACCTCGCCCTCGACGGCGCCTTGTATTTTATTATTTAATTATTTACCTCACATGTTTTCTGCGGGATGCACTGGCGGGACTACTAGAAGTTAAGATCTAACCGGTAGGCCTACTGGGCATGGATGTCCAACACTGCCGTCCTCAAAAAAAAACTCAAGTCTGAATAGATACTGTAGTCTGAATAGGGTGACTAAATCCTGTGTGTTACAGGGCACGACAAATTACGGATGCGGCACTCGCTACCAAGATTGCCTCGCTAAGCTTCTTCTGATACAGGCAAGTACTCACTCCTCCTGTCCAGCATACACCCCGGACGCTACGATTCGCACACGCATCTACCAGAGTATCAATTGCACTTTGTGGTCGTCGGTGGCTATGGCCATCATATCGCGGGCCTCACTGCACGTGACCGATGTGGTCCATCCAGTTAGCTCTTAACTTAATAGTCGGTCAGTCGGTGTACACTCGAGATAAGTAAAGAGTAAGAGATTGTTGTTGTTGCATCCGCTGCGAGATGAGACACAGCAGCCGATGACATTTTGTACATTGAAGGATAATGCCATGAAACTCAACGAGGCGTTTCAGTTTGCTATATCCCATCATCCCAAAATCATTGGCCTCGGCGTTTCCAATACAGCGACATTGCCAGTCGAGATACGCAAGCCTGCATTATCTAGAGCCTGGCACGCATGACAGATTTGCTTGCGCATAATTTTTTCGCAAATGGAGCCAAATTCCGCCAGACTGCAAGCAAGCTTTCTTCTGGTACAATGCTTTGCAGACAATTAACTCAAACTTAGTCCATGATCTGCACGTTCTCACCACAAGTACCACAGAACCCCTAAGCTCAGCACCCCGTCGACGATGCGGTTTTCCAGTGTGCAGAGTGTGGGAACCAATTGCTTCAGAGGTTCTTCAGAGTAATCAGATCAACTACTTGTATCATTACGTCTATGCGACTGGCGAAGAAGCTTCCTCACATCACGAATTTCAATTTCGATCGGTGTATCCTTCTTCATTTTGTTGTTTAACCAAGCAATGCCGCTCGTGGCAAAGTCAAGCAAAGAACAGGTATCCATTATTGCGCGATATACTACCTCGAGAAACACGTATCGGTCTCAGAAATAGGCCTTAGTTGGATTCAGGACAGCGGATTGCTCCAACAAATTCAATTGTACTTTCGATTTCCTCCGTGCTGTCTTGGCAGCCTTTTGAATTGACAGCGCTGCCATGTATGACCGCATTTTTCACCGTCCCACAAAACTTTCGTCATCGTGACGACTACGTTTGCACTGGCATCGACGTTACCGATATAACGCCGTCCCTTCCCAACTGCGGAGATGCATCTAAGCGTCGTTTTGCACAAACATGAGGATCCAGCATCCCCAGTCATCGTAGTATAAGAGTTTATCTCGAGAGATCAATGACCGCTGCCAAGCGTCGCTCCTTCCTGACCGAATCTAGATTCTTCGAGTACATCTGAGCTCCCGCTCCAAACCCAATACGTACTGCCCTCTTTCGGAAAGAACAGCATATATTCCGCGATTTGGATTTAGAGCTCTCCAAGTGTAACGCAGGACCCCTTTGGTGGGAAGGAGCCTGCACAGAAAACATCGTAGACCCTCGATGTTTGCTGATGCTGGGTTGACCTGTAACAGCAACCCGAAACCGATACTGCAAAGCGCCCAGTACGTGATGAACACAACCTCTACTTTCTACTCTGACAATGGTGGCCAGCATCCCTTCGAGAGAATAAATACAAAGTGCCATTACACCATTCTGCAAGTAAAAGCCATGGCCAAGATGCTCGACATGATCCGAGTCTTGTCTCGCGTTTGTTGACCCTTGCAGTTTAGAATGCGTATACATCAGCCCTGATTGAATGGGTCAAGTTTCTCTTCCAGGCTTCCAAAAGACATGTGATCAGTAATATTTGCGTCCTGTACAAACCTGAGGGCAACCTCCACGGCGGCACTATCGCAAATCAGCTGACATCCATGCAGCTGCTCATCCAGTCTCCCATGGGTGGTCTGGTGCATGACAAAGGTATGGCACCCTTGGAACTATGACCTGAACAATCGCAGCAATGTCCATTTTGCAATGCGACAAACGTTGGGAGCTGAGGACGCACGAAGAGGCGCTCCTGAGGAAACCAAGAACAACCCGGGGCTTGGAACTGTATTTAGGAGGCAATAAGTGGGAAGGAAAAGAGAAAGAACGAAGAGAGGCGTTGTGTATCACATGAGACAAGGAGAATCATTTCGCAGTTTCGCCCTTCAGCTTCGATATAGGAACCTCGTCCCCTAATCCGTGCAAGGCGTCTCATCGGCAAAAATTGCCCACCAATACACCTCTTTTCGTGTGTATTCGACTCTATTTTCAATTTACCCTCAGGCGGTCGATGTTCTTTCGGAAGAAGCTTCGGTCTATGGAAGACCCATTCCAATCCGGTCACAAGTTCATTCCAATACGATTTCAATTGACATCTACGAGCAAATTATGTGGCCCCACCGTTCTCAGCAGCCTGGCCACCGCTCATCGGTAGACCACCTCTTGTTGAGCTCCAAAGTCTTTTCCTTGCCTTAATAGAACACAGAGAGCATTCAGCCGTAGCTTGCAAGTCCTCTGAGCCTCCTGCCCGAAGTCGATCCGTTAAAATTAAACCTTTGGTCTCTGAGAGCTTGAGGTGCCCGCTCAGCGCTGGTCTTTTGAAGGTAGTCTGACCTTTATTATGCGCCCGAGCAGCCAAAGAAAATGATTCACGAAGATCTGCATCACAGACGCTGCCGCACACTCCAAACTGGCACTCCAGTTTTGGCTAACTACGCTTGTTTTGCGTGGTGGTTGTCCTAAAACACTGTTCCTGGACCTTGTCCTCTCAATCGCCAAAAGCGCATGCCGCAAGACTTCTGGCGATGTTGCCAGTGAAACAAAAGCGGAACAAGATATATATTCTAAATCTGAAAATCGAACCCTAAAGAGCATCGGCCTATGGACGGATGCCTTCAACGCAAACAAGACCGTGCTGAATAGTTTGACACCAACCGCCCCTACGCCGGCTCTCCTGCCTCCACTGATGCCAAGCGTTTCCGCCGTGCAGAAGCTCTCTGTGCTGATGGGCAATATGGCAAGGCTATGCGCTCCCTACACAATGCCCCTTGCGCCGATATCAACGACGTGCAAGTCATCCAGCAGCTCCGGGACTTACACCCGACCCCGCGACAGCCAGTCACCCCGCATAAGGAAGACAGCCTCCCCCCCAATCCGCCCGTAAGGGAGGCCGCCATCGCTCGGGCTGATACTGCTCTCCTCTCGCTCCAGCCAAAGCCGGGCAAGATCAGGCCGATCGCGGTAGGCACTATCCTCCGTCGCGTTGTCACCAAGACGTTGCTTCCGTCCACCACAGATGATTCTCGTGACTCCCTGGACCCCTATCAGAAGGTCAATGGGATTAAGGCCGGCGTGGATGCCATTGTTCATGACACACGCATGAAGCTTCGTCGAGTCTCCTCCCAATCCCAAGTTGCTACGGTCTTCATTGACGCCCACAATGCCTTCAACCGTGTTGATCGGCAGTCAATGCTTGACCTGCTCACATCCCGTGCCCTCCGCTCGTCCGCTTCGTCAATACGTTATACAATCGCACTCAGCCACCACTAATCCTTCCGAATCGATATTGCACGATCACTACTAGCGCCCAGGGCTCCAAACAGGGTGATCATGCTAGTATGCTGCTCCTCTCCTTAACGGTCCAGCGGCTTATTCGACAGATCGCGGAAGAAGAAGGCATACTTTTCAATCAGTGGTACGCGGTTGATGATATACATCATCAGAATCCTTCATGGCCTCCACCGCGCGCTTCGTTTGCGTAGTCTTCATGGTCAACCTCCGCGGCTCTTCCTCAATCTTAGGAAGACCCGCCTCTATTGGCCGCTAACCATGGCACCGGTTCCCGTTCTCGGAGTGCTCCGATGCAGGGTTCGACCTCCTCGGAGCCCCGATCGGCAATTCCGCTTTCACCCAGGCCTTCCTCCGAGACAAGATTGAGGAAATTTACCGACCCCTTGTCCTCCTCGAAAGTGTCCGTGACCCGAAGGCCCGTTTCCGATGCACCGCCTATGTGCATCGGCCTGCCAGGTTATGCACGCGTTCAAACTCGCCGTCCCTCAATTTGCCCCCGACCCCGCTCACGAGTTCGACTCGCTCCAGCGGTCCTCATACGAGGCGCTTCACAACGTCACCATAACGGACCTGGCCTGGGAACAAGTCTGCCTCTTCCTGCGCCTTGGCGGCCAAGGTTTCTTGTTGATCCGCCCCTTCCTTCAAGGCGCGGTTGCTGCGAACCTCCTGAATGCCGCCCTTGCCCTCCTCCGAAAGGTGTCATGCATCACGGCTCGCTCCTCGCTGTTCTTGGCAACCGCTTTCGAGGGGACTTGCCTTTCTTTGTTGCTCAAGCTCGCCCCCCCCTCGCCAATTTGCAACCTGCCAACCCATCTAAATAGGGTGCAAATGACTGCGGCAGAGGTGTACTGGGAGGACGACCTCTGAAAGGATGTTCCCAGCCATACAGCTTACGGTCCGAAGCCACCCGTCGTCGGATACGCGGTCTCGCTTTTCGCCACTCTGCAGCCGCCGCTTTCCTGCAAGCGCATCCGACCAATGCCACCAAATTCTCTGATGCTCATTGGAGCTCCGTCACCACCTCGGTCTTCCAGTGTAGACGGACTCGATACCGCCGAAGTGTCACCATTGCCTGCAGACGCTTAATCTGAATGGAGACCATGTGGCTGACCTCTGCCCCTCGTAGTTTTGGCCGCCTATACCGGTATAACTCCATCCGTAACGACCTCGCGTACCATGTCTTCTGCGCTAGGGTGGATTACAAGTTCGAGGTCCAGCTCCTAATGCCTAGAACCGATCCTCGGCCTACTGACCTCCTCGTTAAACCCCTGGCCCTTGCCATCAGCCTCAAGGAACGGCCGATTGCTTCTGACATTACCATTCTTTCGCCGTTGAAACCGGCCTCCGCCGCAGGCACTGCCACTCAAGCTTACCGCCACAAGGTCCAGGACCTTGAGAGCAAGCTCTCCAGACGCCTTGTACCACCATCTGATAACTGTTCTCGCCACAAGGATTTCCACTTCCAGCCAATCGCTCTTGACTCCCTTGGGGCGGCATCCCCGGCCACTGCTCGGTTTCTCGAAAAGTTCATTCCGCGGATTGCGACCAGATACCACACCTCGGACGCCAAGATTCGCACGCGAATCCATTAGCACCTCAGCTATGTTCTATGGTCCCCAGTGGCTACGGCCAACATTTCCCGCGCCCCACTGCACGTGACCGATGTTGACCGTCCACATCTTATCTTAGTGAATGTACACTCTAGTAATATCTTACGACTAAGGGAATTTGTAATTAACGTTACTCTTCTCACCGAAATGACTGCCATATCTTGATCTCCGAAACCATGCAAAAACTAGAATTGGCTCATTTGGATGAAAGTCCACCCCGTAGACCCTATCCTTATGTCCCTCCAATCGCTGCAACAACTTACCCGCTTCTACCCCCTACATCAAACACATAAACATTCGAGTCAGCACTTCCGGAGGCTAGTATTAGTGACTTTTGAATCGGGCCCCCGATGTCGTCTTCATCTGTACCACGTCCTTCATCCTCTGAGCTCTCGGATCTCTCGCTTTCAACCGAGCTGTCGTTCGAGTAATCCGTATCCTCATCCGCTGATAAACCACGCACTCTGTCCCGTGAAGATAAGGACATGTCCTCATCTGCTGCCTCACGTCCTCGCCTCTCGGCGCTTCGTGTTTTCCTACTACGTACACTTCTCGTGGGACCTCTTCGCGGTGGTCGATAGTCAGCACCCAGGAAAAAGCTTGACTTGATGGGCCAGTGCGTGTTGTGTAAACCTACCAATGAATGTACAGGTTTCAGTTCCGGCTTTTCGCCCTTGAATAGAAAGGAGCCTCGGTCGTACACACGAAGGTAATTGTCGTACGAGTTGACGGCCATGAACCTGCCATAATCCTCCCCAGACGTCGGAGGCGAAGTGTGTACATGAGTGATGGGTCTTCTCATCGTTATATGTGACATCAATCAAGGAGCTGGTGCGCCTGCCGACATCGTCCGAGCGGGCAGGGCCGACCATCCTGAGGTCAAAAGTTTTGATGGCACCGCAGGTCACCCGTAATGAATCGCATGCCATCTAGGGTCACGTGGATAGAGTTGACGGCACCGTCATTCAAAACCAGGGTGGTTGATTCCCATGAAGAATCATGCTCGGTACCGCAACCCTCCGATCAAAAAGATGCACGGCGTTTCTTGCTGTACCCACGAAAAAGAGGGCATCGGTTGCCGGCGAAACACTTACAGCATTGACCAAGCCGTTGCAATGAAACCTGGAAATGGCCTCGCAACTTGCCGACTGGACGTCCCATTCTGCCACAGTTGCATCAAGGCCGCCAGTGACAACGCGAGCAGAATCAAAAGTCCATTCAACGGCAACGCAGGGCGCACGATGGGCATCAGTGACGATTAACTTTGGGTCGTAGTTGCTCCTATCGAGAAACCTGTCCATAGGCCAAAAGCAGACGCTCCTATCAAAGGAAGTCGAGGCTAAAAGCTGGCCGTTGGGGAAAACTGAATAGCATACACAGCAGAGGAATGAGCTTTCAGCTCCGCCCTGCATCTAAAAGGGGTGTAAGCGGGATTCGTATGTGTACTAAGACCTGAATTGGTTGCGTTTTCAACAGACGATCTATCTGTTGGAGCCGAGCGACGATACGCGGAGCCCTTACCAGAGAGGCCTGGAGCTTGCTGTTGGGAGTCAGTTGAGAGCTTCTTGAGAGCTTGTACTACGTCGATGGGGGCAGAAAAGCTTGAAGTTTGACAGGTGAGCTCAAACAGAGATTTGAGAAGGAGGGCATTTTAGATTCAACTTGCCTAAGGCGCTCCTGAAGACGGCTCTTTTCCTTGTTTGCGATTTCTAGCTGTTTTTGTAGAAGGCCTCTCCGCCTCCAGTGGGCGTAGTCGGTGAATGGGCGAGATCCTTCTTAGATGACATGGCGTCAAGGTAGCCTGATTAACAGAGTTGAGATGGCTCCGAACGCTGTTGTCGCTCATGGAAAGATGATTGAAAACTGCTCGGCTAAGAGTGTCGACCTCCTTCCTTTATCATTGACACCACATCAGCAGTGATGAGTAAGTTAGAGATATGGAAGGATTTTCCGCTCGTACTTTCGAGTTCCTGGAGGCAGAGCTTGTCGGTTGTCTGCTGATTCCAGGTCGAAATGACTTTCAATGAGGTCTGGCCACCGCAATATGGCTTCCAATACGAACTGGCAGCAGCATTGCTGTCCACTTATCGGATCCGTGATCCACTTGGTTGCGATTCTCGCTTTGTCTGATCCATTCCAATGGACTGTATGCTGTCCTGTAAATATTACCAAATGTACAAACCGAGAATAATCTGAACTAGTCAAGATTTTGTTTACACTTTAATCGCAGGCAGATCTCATCATGACTGAGCTACGATATTACAGGTACAGTACTGTACAGTACAAGTACAGTGCATTTCTTTTCTCGTGATTTTATACATTAAGGAGGGGTTGGTTGTTGTATTTTTGAGATGGACCAGACGGGTCCTCATTTTGGTAAGAAGATCACAGTCTTGTTCAAAATTTAGTCGAATGAATACAGGACAAGTGTTTATTCCATATGGCTTCATTAGATTGATCTCGAGCGGTTTCTGTTTGTCGCCGTAGGGGCAATGTTTTCATTGAATCGGCAATTCGCCAAAAGAGCAATGGCGATCGGCAGAAAATCAGCAATCGACGTTTGGTAGCGCACCCTCCATCATCGACAAAAAGTGCTGTTTGTGGGACCGTCGTAATCTATAGTATACTTCCCTAAGCGCAATGGCTTTTGTTGTATCAAACGTTATTAACCCCTCCTGTCAATCCCTCGTCAATCCGATCATCATCATTCGTTTCCCAGCCAAACTCTCTTCAAGTTTCCATCGCTCAAAGATTCCAAAACCATGCAAGCCCGTGAGCCCCGCCAGTTTCACTATGCAAGTCCTCGATGTCAAGAACACGAGGTTTTCATCCGGCCCTTAGCTCCACCATGACCGAAGGTCGTCTAGTCCAATGGCTGAAGCAACCCGGCGATCGTATTGAAGTCGGCGATCCTCTTATGGTTGTTTGAAAGCGATAAGGCTGATTATGGAGGTTGAATCTTTCGAAGCTGGCTTTCTCGACTACTTTTGTCGATGAGGGAGAGACATGCGAAGTCGGCGTCACCGTGGGAATCATCGTCGAAAGCAAAGATGACATCGACAAAATACAATCAAACGCCTCTGCCCCATCTTCTTCCGCTTCCCCTGCCGCACCGCCTGCTCGCGCCCCTTCACCTCCTGCTCCATCCACACCCGCCACCACCAGCCCGCCCCCCGCCACCAAACCTGATTTTGCAGAGGTCTTCATGCCAGCGCTTAGCTCAACCATGACCGAAGGCAAAGTTGTCGAATGGATGAAGGCTGAGGGTGAAGAAATCAATGTTGGTGAAATCGTTATGGTTGTAGAGAGCGACAAGGCTGACATGGATGTTGAATCATTCGACGCTGGCTATATGGCCCATTTTTTCGTCGATGCCGGCGGATCCTGTCCTGTTGGTGAACCTGTCGCCTATATTGCCCGCTCCAAGGCGGATATTCCTGCCATCAAAGCTTGGGCAACCGCTCAAAGTGCATCATCAGCATCGACCCCCGCAACTAATACAACTAGCCCCGCACCGGAGGCTGCAAAGCCGAAACCTGCGCAAGATGCTCCTGTGGTCGCTTCCACCTCCATGGCCGTCGTAAATGAAGGCCGTATTATCGCGTCGCCGAGAGCAAAGGTTGTCGCGAAGGAATTGGGGGTGGATCTACGATTTGTACCGGGAACAGGATCTGGTGGCCGTATTCAAGAAGCAGACGTCCGGAAGGCAAAGGACGAAGGAGTAGGTGTTGGTGACGTCCATGTAGCGAAGTCTCCAGTCGCGTCTGTGGTGCCTGCTGGGAAGATTATTGCAACGCCAGATGCGAAGAAAATCGCCAAGAAAGAGAAGATCGATCTTGCCACCATTACTGGAACCGGTAACTTTGGCCGGATAACAGCAAAAGACGTGCTTAAAGCTGCTGGGAAGGACTTGGAGGAGGCGCACGCACCGATCGTTGCCGCTAAGACAAAGAAGGGTGTTACTTCCTCAGTTGCTGATGGAGCCAAAAAGCCTCAAGAAATGCCTGCTGGTGCTGTGGCAATGAATGCCCTGCAAAAGGCCGTAGTGCAAAACATGAATGCGTCTCTCACTGTTCCGGTGTTCCGTTTAACTTATAAGATCAAGACGACGGCTCTGGACGAACTGTACACCAAGGTAAAACCAAAAGGAGTCACTATGTCGGCCCTGCTTGCAAAGGCCGTGGCCATCACTCTGTCAAAGCATCCGATCATGAATGCGCAGTATGTGGAGAACTCTATTCTTTACCGACCTGAGATCAATGTTGCGGTTGCTGTGGCAATGAATGACGGGGGATTGATCACGCCGACCTTGAAGGACGCAGATAAGACAGATTTGTACTCAATGTCGAGGCAGTGGAAGGATCTTGTGAAGAGGGCGTTAGACAAGAAGCTGTCGGTTGATGAGTACAGCAGTGGAACTTTCTACATTAGCAACCTAGGAATGTTTGGAGTAGAGCAGTTCGATGCTGTTCTGCCACCAGGCGCTCCAGGGATTCTCGCTGTTGGAGCATCCAAGCCTGTCGTGGGGTTACAGAGCAATGGGCTTGTGGTGTTGAGAAACAGATGAGCGTCACTTTGACTGCAGATCACAGACACATCTACGGAGCGGATGGCGCTAAGTTTATGCAGGACTTAACGAACTTAGTTGAAAACGATGTAACCACACTTCTAATGTAGGTGCCCTCGGGAGAAACTGTAGTGACTGGTGCGGCGTCGTTAACGTTTGTAGATAATTGAAGTCGGGAACGTTCTTAAATGGATCTTGTCGTTAGTTCCAAATCGCGTTTCACACTGAGTAGCGCATGAGTAAATACTTGACTGACACCGGTAGAAACTGCGCATATGTTTTGTAGTATTTCGCGGGGCATTCAGTCATCGTTGGCGCTCTGATGCATCAACTGCACTAGGATGGTATTACCTGATCATCGCTGCAGAGGTGACAAGTATTTTGAACTAACTTTAAAAGTTGCCATGTGTGCATGTCAATATTGCTACGGCCGTCTTCTTCCTTGCGAAGCTTGAGTCACTAACATGCTTCCTTAGGGACTTTTGGTTTCTCTAAACGATAGATTACAAGACCTCTCGTGACCACCAAGGTCATTCGATCCCTACGAAGTGCACTCTGTATAATTAGTCAGATTCAGCAGTTTTCTCGATTCTTCTTGCAGTGATCGCCTCAAGCGCTTGGGTGAGTAGAAAGTTAGGACAGAGAACCTCTTCCAGCTTACTTGCGCTCTACAGGTACGCATATGAATCCGAATAGATGGCATCAACACCAAGAAAGAGGTTAATTTTTCTTGTAATAATGACTGATTCAAAGTGACTGCATCCGTGACATGATCTTCGCACCGCGAGCCCTGAAGGAAGGCGCCACTAATCGAAATTGGTTCTCAGCCCACCTTACGTTTACAAGCCCATTCAACCGTAACAAACTAGAATTCCCAGGAACACGAACGCTACTAAAAATATTAGCGAGCGGAAGCCCGTATCACTACTCCTGCTGAAGCACCATAATCCTTGATTTAATTTGAAAGCAAATAGATTTGAGGTTCTCTCCCAGTTTGACTGTTGGCATGACCGAAGCAAACGGCAAGTTATGAAGGTAACGGGCGGATACAGATGTAACCCCAGATGTCTTTGAAATTGCTGCCAACATGGCTGTGATAGGTAACATGCACCCCTTCGCATAAACGTAATGCTCCCGACTCTAGGTTGCAAGCTAATATGGTTACCTGTAATGCCAACCAGGCCGCTAGGGAAACTCAATGCCTCGAAGCTACTGATGGGATAAAGTTGGACCTCGTAAAATAATCATCGCTAACCACCCCGGGTTCAGAGTCTTTGCAAGGATACAATTGTTTACTGAAGCAGAATTGCAATACGGAGGATGGACAGATAGAGAGAAGTCGATTTTACCTTGTTCATTTAAATCCTCCTTCCTTCGGGGGCTCGGAGTTCATAACGTGGCTATGACCCTTACCAGATTCGGACCTTACAAAATGGGCATCATTGTTAGTTGCACAGACATCGTGTCTGCTTTGCCACCTGGAGACTCGCCTCGACTATTCTGCCAAGTTACTTGAGATATTCTAGAATACGCGATTCCTTCTGCTTTAACACACTTCTGGTTACGAAAATTTCGACAGATCGGTCCCTATCGCACGGGGCTGTCGCTACCAGCACTCTGGACGTGCCCCGGCCCGCTTACGCACGCCTGCCTACTCTACATCTCGCTCCGTCGCCGTACTTGGGAAACGAGCTCGTGGCGATAGATCCTTCCTGGTCAACAAGCCACGCTCGCTCAACTTTGTCCGTCGGATCCAAGGCGATCCATTCGTCGCCTATCTAGGCGCCTTTGACCCTCCTGCCCTTGCTGACATACCCGTCAATCTTCAATCCACCTAAACCGGGCACAGCAAGAGGTCAAGGCAAAGGTGTTTTGGGAAGATGACCTGTGGAAGAGGGTGTCTCGTCCCAGCTGTCACTCCGAGGAAGCAACTCGTCATAAGCATTTCTTGTACACCTCTAGACTTATTCTGATAATCACATGCACTTGTATGACTCATCTATTAGCTGGTAGATACGGCAGCGGATAACGCCAATGTCAAGTGACACTTGGACGCGATCCGTCGAACTAACTTCTCGATAAATGCAATTGTACCAGGGGAAGGGGCACCCAGGGAATTAAACGCCAGAGGTCGAAACGTGAAGTTCGGCGTGTAAGGCGTAGAAGATGGGCTAGCTGAGGGAGCGGGGAGGCGTCGGACGAGGTTGCGTTCCAAAGTTGTAACCTTGTCGCGGACCGCCAGTTCAGCAACGCCACCGGCAACCTGGGTCGCCTTGGTGCGAACTGCGGCCTTGAACGGTGAGACGACAGTGGTATCACACGCAATGGGGCGCAGAGTTGGGCCTTCCGGGTGGGGTGGTGTTATACAAGGATATTGGGGGCCGGAGCTCAGTGCCCGGGACGAGGAGCGAAACCTCGTGCCGAGTATTCAGATCCGCGGGCGGGTAACGTGTGTCGCAAGCGCATAGCAGAGCGAGTCATGGCGGTGAAGAAGGCCGAAAAGGGGCAGCAGAGGTTGGCAGTGTGATCCCCGAGGGTGTCCGAGGGGTGGTCACAGTGGTGGCAGTTGAGTGGCATGGAGTCATCATATACTGGCAGTCTGAGTTGAAGGCGGAGCATGGTATGCCAGTGTGTGGTGTGCGCCTTCGTTGCTGCAGTTGGGTGAGCGAAGAGAAACGCCACAGTGGGGCTGCGGCGGAACGCTAAGCTACGGATGCGATGTCGAACGTCGGCGGTCGGGTTCGGGGCATCTGCTCAGGATTCGCGGTGCCAATGTTCTCTTCCCGCGCCTCTTTCTGCACCCGTTCGAGAAGGGTTAGAGTTTTGGTAGGTGATGTGCCTATTTGGATCTACAGTATGTTTAAAACTGTGCCATTTTAGGCAATAGTATAGAATACTGTAAAATCATGACTTATGAGGGGCATCGGTGGTGGTCAGGTCATGGGTAATTAATAACTTTTCGGTCATGAAGTTCTGGACATGTGGTAAGGTCAATATTTATTCCAGTAGAATGAGAATAGTAATACAGTCATTATTTTTTCATGTCACAGTGCCCCATTCTATTGTAGGCAGGTAATTAATTGGTAAGAGTAATAATTCTGCCATAGTACTGTATTGTACAGTCTATGGCCCTCTTTAATGGCTTCAGTAAGTCACCAATTCTTTCTTCAGTTTTCTAGCGTTTTGACAACTTCCCGCCAACCCTTTACATTGTAAGCCTTTACCATCACGACACCCCTCAGGGAACAGCTGACCATATTTTTCATGCATTAAAAACACCCTAAATTCCCCCCCTTCTTTGATGACCTCAGGAAGTCATTAATTCCTTTATGAGTTCATATACACAGGTAGGGAATAAATGAAAATTGTTTTGGAATAATTCTATTACAGGGAATTGAGAAATATTTTAATTTTTATGTACTTATAATTCTATGACCAATAATTCCCCGCCATCACTAGTCATCACATCTGTAATGGTCATTTGCACAGTAAACGGTACTTTTACTGTACTTAATACTGATTATACTGTACTGTACTGTACAGTTTGTACCAAGGTTGCCGGGTACGTGTCACTAAGCGATACATGAACAAGTATATGAACAATTACATTGAGTGCAATCATAAATTCGACAAATTGATAAATTGACAAATGCAACCAATAAGATTACAGAGTTTCGGGTGACTCTTGGGCAAATTTTGTCAATATGGTTTGGGTCCCTGGGGAGGGGAGAACAAATTGACAAATATTCGTCCTGGAAAATTGAGCCCATACACTTTCGTTAACCCCATCGATGAACTCAGAACACCTTTCTGCAATAGTACTGCCGTTCCGGCGGCAGTCACAACTGCAGTCTGCATCAGACGACCCAGTAAACAACAAAGGCGGCACTTGTCAGTAATTCGAAAAAGGCAGCCTATTTACCTACGTGTCACGCTCATACAGCCGCTCTCCTCTGAAAGTACAACTGCCTGGCGTCAGCTCAACTCGTGCGGAACATTATTCGACTTCTCAATATCCCTCAAATTTGACTGCCACTTTTTCTTCAACGTCCTTTTTCCTTTATTCAACATGAAACGTACGGCCACTAACTAAGGCAGCCCTTATCGACGTGGTCCGAAGTCTAGAGGCCGCAAAAATTCGATCAACACTGAAGAATCCCTTGGTCTAGTTTTATGTTATCTCAAGTCCAGTTGTCGACAATACGCTCTGTGCCCATTATTTGGATTGGTACCGTCTTCGTTAAACTTTTGGCTAGACTATGGATTAGAGGTTATGCTACAAGTATGCAAAGAGAGCACTCCTACTTTCATTCATGATCGATGGGCAACCGTGGATGGATGTGTGATTCTGCTAATTTGCTCACGAAGAACAGATCAAATTGCTCTTTTCTTCGGAATATATTTGCTATTATTGATGGAGGCAGAATTCCTTGTGCCGACTGCATTGACGGTAACGTACAGAATGCCTACTACGAAGGATAAACTACAAGTGTAGAAGTCACCAATCGGTTTGTCTTCAACTTCATGGGTGAGATTATCCATGCAGGCATTAACTATCCATGATCTTGGCATGACAGCAAAGTGGCATCTTTATCAGGTCTAACATACCCTAAACTAGAAGAGTCCGTGACACCTTTCGGTTTCGCTATTCTAGGAGATGGTGCTTTCGTTGCCGATGCACAAATTGCCACCAGGAAGATTATTCGTTAAATAAAAACGAATGAGGCGTTTGGAATCCCGGAAAATACAAAGCTCGCTGCCATCGATTTATTCATGCAAATAATTATGCCACTGGTAAGGCACGCAGAGGAACGGGGTATATGCGCTATTAAGGGTCCATTTGGGAGGTGCTAGATAGCCCTTTCTCCGGACAGTGCGAAGCGTGAGCGTCTATTGACAGTTTTTGTCTGCTTTCTCAATGCTCATACAAGGCTTATAGGAATGATACACATCACAAAAACTAATGCTGACAAAAAAAAGGACACTGAGACATTTGTACAGCGCTTCCTTGACGAGTAAAACCAAGAAAGGTAGGATTAAAGGTATTTATTTTCTGTTACTTGCCACTTCACATTCACCCGCGCTTCACGCTGTGCGCAGGCGGACGAGGAGCACCGGAAAAAGACTGATAGGGACCTAAGCGAAACTAGGGCGCGCGTATCGCGCCAGCGGACTTCGTTTGCGGCACCGCAGGTAGTCCTCGCAAGCTACTGCATTTCCTTCAATGTCTCGTTGAGCGATAGCAGCTCCGTCTGTACCTCTTGCTTCACAATCGAAGAAACTTCTTCCTCCGTAAGGGTCAACGCAGAAGAATAAGTGGTTGAAGTATCCAAGAGCTTATTGATCGGACTAGAAATATTGCCCATAAGCTCTATGAGCTCTTCGTCGACATCATTACGCGCAATACTTGTAGCTCCCGCCCTCCTCTTTCTGCGTCGAGCTCCCAAAGCAGACTCATTAGCTGTTCGCTTGGATTCTAAACCTGACGGCGCCAAAGATGCTGAAGAAGATCCGTTTTCACCACCATGACTATCTGCACTCAACGCTTCTTCTAGACAATTTTCATCATCTCCGACAGAAATGGTGTTTACTTTTTAGAGAATGTCCTTCGCAATTTCTATCGCTCGTCGAAGGCGCGGGGGACAGGACGGATCTCCTGTAGGTTTCTTGACATTTACGAATTTGCCAAATTTCATCCTAAGAGATTCCACATCTCTCGGAGGTCAGCTTTCGTCTTCCGTGTACTTCTGAAACTGCTCTGCGACTGCCGCCCAATCAATGGTACCGATAGGCTCCAGTTTTTCTAGAATATCTAGAAGATTTTCAACGTCCGAATCACTTTATAGTTAATTTGGTGAGCCACTTCGTTTGCCTCCTTCTTTTTGCGAGGCGTGACGTTTTTGGGTGTTATCGCAGATGCAGGGGCGTGATACTGGGATGCTGATGGAGACGTAGGGAAAATTTACGCCATAGTGCAAGGTGTCGCTGATGTTCCGTTGGCTGCGGCCGGTGTTTCATGAAAGTAAGAAGTGGTGTTGGAAGGGTCTGACATCGGGGAGGGGGGCGGTCGCGGACACAAGATGAAAATTCTCTTTGGACTTTGGCGTAACGCAAAATTGCGAGATCAAGTATCTTCAAGTACCACCAAATTAAATCAACGTGTACACTTGTATCCAAATTTTCAATCTGTCCATCCTTTTTCCGAAGCACTCCCTCCTCAAGATAAATCTCGCATTTTGAATTTGTCGAATTTATAAATGCACTCATTGCACTTGTACTTGAACAACAATAATGAATGCCAGGTACTGTAATTGTATTGCAGTACATGCGAGAGAAAATTTTAATGCCCGGACTTGTATCTTTCCTTTTGGACCACATTTACCACCCAATTGAGAAACTACACATGTACTAATACACCAATACACCAATCACGAAAGACTACAGGTCAATGGCGCCGTTGAGAAATTATGTACATACGTACTCCTACGGATAGTGTTTCATTTTCAGACGAAAACCCAGACGAAGACGCTCTACTCTTCATACAGCAAACCACACTCAGACTAACAAGAACATGGCCAATGGAATCAACGAAATCGATTCAACAATCTTGGGGAGGCAAGACAAAAAGAAAGATGATTTAGTTGAAGTAAAGCAGGACTCATCAGAACAAACCAATATTATGATAATTTCAACAGAAACATGGACATGGAAAGACAAAAAAAAGAATTGAAAGAAGGCTTTGTTTTGGGGATTCTGCAAGCGTTTGGATGACTTAAACTTGCATGTATTTTTTGTTCCCCACAAGCTAATGCATCAAAGTCTCTAAAAAAGAGAAAGGAAAAGAATATTGACGTTCAAGAACAGTGCAGGAACTAATTCTTTTCGAAGCCACTTGAAAGATCATCATTCAAGTTTGATGGGAAAATTCGAGACATTGCATTCCAAGAATCCAGAGCCAGCGAGGAAAAAGCAAAAGACTTTCCAGACCATTTTGGAAAAGGATCAGAAGTATTCCCAAGTTCAAATACACAAAGGAAGTTAACAAGAATCTCGTCTTGCTTGTGACTAGGGCTGGTATTCCATTTTAATTCGTGGATCATCCGGATTTTCTTCAATTTGTTCACAGCATCAACCCGAGAGTAATTGTACCGAAGAGGAAGACGTTCCGAGAGAATATTATCCCTGCTTTCAGTGAGGAAGTTGAAGATAATTTTATCAAGCCTAAGATTTCTTCTCTGGATTCGGTGACTATATATTTTGATCTGAGGATGAGCAAAGATGTCCAGAAATTTTAAATCTTATTGCACATGGCTTTGATAATGACTACAGAATGTGCAAGTTCACGTTGCTCTCATTGAATGTGATAACACATGTGGTCAGGAGTTGAGTATGATACTTTGGGAGCAACTAAAAAAGTATGAATTGACGAGTAAGGTTATCGCGTGCGTCAAATACGGTGGTTCCAATCTTAGGCATGAAAAAAGTCACTCCAGCTGTTATCGTCGTTTGAAGCGGCCGACATCAAAGTTTGTTTTAGTTCATCCTGCTTTGCACATATTGTGTCTGGCGCCTGCAACATAGCATTACCGAAAAGAGTTGTGAAGGACTCCCATTGATATATTTTGACGCAGGTAGAACTGCTCTACAAAAATGCATTACATGGTCGAAGAAGTCTTCAGAAGGTAAAAAAAATGGTATGGGTCCTCTAACCAAGAATTTATCCCACGAACAAAGATTCCCACTCCGTCAAAACAAGATTTTTCAGCTTTGTTGAGACCATAAGGATGATATTGAAGTACAAGAATGTTGTCGCGAGGTTTTTGGTTCTCAGCAAGATCAAAGTCTAAGAAAACGGGTTCCAACTCAGAAGACGTGGGATGTTGTCCAATGCATTGTGGAAACGTTGGAGCCGTTGATTTTTCTTATCTTAAATTGCCAACAGAAGCTCTGGTGTGTTAGTGAGGCACTTGACCAGATTTTGTCAGTGTACCAAGCTTTCAAGGAGTACAGCAGAACCATTATTCCGTTTTAAAGTGACTATTTTGATCAACAAATTGAGATGTTGAAATCAAAGATTTCTTAAGCAGTTTGCGAATTGTTTGGAGAAGTTTTCTATCTTTTCTTTGAAGTACAAGATCTGCAAGGAATGTACGCTCATCAATACATACTTGTCGTCTTTGATCTCGCTTCAAAGAACATTAAATCAAAAGTGATGACTCTTCACATATCAGATCTATCCTGAGCAAGGAGGATAATAAAGCAGTACGACGATCAAGTAATCATTCCGCTTTTAATTAAAGCGAAGAAAGCTTGTATGTTTGCAAGAGAAATGGGCATTTCAATTGAGAATTCAGAGGATAGAACTGTCTACAGTGATCAAATTGAGGATTATTTATTGGCAATGAGTCAGAAGTTCAGGAAGAAAACATAGCAGACGGAGTTAAAGCCGAAATCCGAATTTATAGGAAAGAGATATATTCAAGTGTGGATGACAATAGGTTTCAATGGATTCAAAAGAGGGAATCGATGTTTCCCACAGTCGCAAGAATGTGCCGCTTTTTCTCCGGCATTCCTTCTACTCAGATTGACAGCGAACGGGTATTCACTCTGGCTGGAAGAATTTCTAGTTCGATCAGGAATCGCATATCAACTACTTCATCCAGCAATGTGATCAAAATACGAAAAACTACCCTTCTTTTGATAAAGAGGTGAACAAAGTGAAGACTGCTGACGACTTTATCGACTTATTTTTTGTAACCGAAGAGGTTTGGACTCCTCAAGTACTGTGGTTGAAGAATGAAAAAAGTGTGCTTAGCCGGCAGAGTAATCTCTCTCGTATAGTTCCCAGTACTGTCGATTGGTCATTGAATCCAATCAATTGCATCTAGTTTGCAGCCCCCGCCTAATGAGATCTTGGATACGAAAGCTATTCGTAGCTTTCATAGCACTGCCAGGGTGGAGAAGATACAGCTCCAAGTAAAGCCAAGATGGGTAGCCAGACTAGAACCAGACTCAAACGACATTCCCTTGTTTCCTCTTACCCACACTATTATTCGTGTTGTTCTAGCGTGCACGCTCCGGAATCGAACCCGAGGTCTGATCCGTGTGATACCACTTGTTCCCCCAAATGGTTACAGGGTCTTGTGGGTTGGTACAAGTTAATGTCAGTTTTTAATCCTATTTACATTGCACTAGGTACATGTCATTTTTATGCATTACACTTGCCCGGCTTTTTTACATTACCCATGGTACAACTTAATTTTCATTGTCATGTCCGGATTTTCTCGTTTTGTGTGCGACACGTGTCGATTTACGCATTTTAAAATTTTTTACATGTACCGATGCCCTGCCCTTATTTAGGTATAGCCCAGATCCCTTGTTGCTTGCGCCCGGTACAAGTATTTTGCACATGCCCGTGGCAACACTGGTATGTACCGCACTAGCCACACCTTGGATGTTATATTCGCAAACGAATACGATACGCGGTTGCGCTTGTGGTCTCTGGTCGCTATGGCCATCATATCACGATCTCCTCTGCACGTGGCCGATTTAGTCCATCCAGGTAGTTCTCAACTACCGCAATACAGCGGATGGTGTCTCCACATACTGTAAGCAACGTTGCAGCAGACTTTCGTGCGGTTTAAGAGTTGCGAAACCTTGCTCCTTCTCTCCCTCCAAGATGGGGAGGTCGCAAGTAGAAATCAGCAACGTCCGTTGTCACGCCGAGGTGCTCAGCCCTGGTCGCTTCTCACCAATAACGTTATTTATGTATTTCTATCGCTACCCCACACAACCTCCTCTTTCAGCTACCTCCAATTGTCACTGATTGTCCACGGATACGATAGCTACGCAGCGCGCGCAGATAACGAGACAATCCATAATTGTTTCCTGCTATCGCTGCGAGACTTCTCGCATTTCCCCGCCGAAGGCGACTATTGTCGAAGTGCTCGTTGGATCTATCGAGAATGGCGCTCGTTTCGCGCTGGAGGTTCCAGGTTACCGTGTACAAGATCCTGAAGAAAATAAATACCTCTTCGTTTTGTGGTGATCCTGCATTTTTGATACAAAATGCTGCGAAATCTACTTTGGAGTTCGTTTAATCAACATCTCTGCCAGTTAGATATAGTAAAGATATTTATTTTACGACACCGGACGCTTGATACTTTGAATATTATCTCAAGGATCTTTTTTCGCCCCCAGAACAAGATTCAGTGAAGTTTTTTCGTCATGTAGACCTTTCTAGTCTCGTTTTTATTGTTTCAGTTTTTGTCGCCGTTGTTTATGGATTTGACGACATTAAAGGAGATTTTGCCGTATTATTGACCACAGAAGAACTGGCAAAGAAGAAATGGAGGTTAAGGGCATTGATTTGGTTCTCTCTCCTTTTTAAAACTGATGCGAACCACGGCAAAGGTATCGTTGAAAGGTTTAAGATCAAAAGAGTCTATTTTAATCCTTTTTTGAACACAAGAAACCCCTTGCACCGTGTCACCAACAGGAATGGTATTAAGATCCGAAGTTTATCGAAATTTCAAGTAGCCGTGCGAATGAATTTGCACCAGGTTCTTGTCATGAAGCCAATGATCAGGATATAACCAATTTCAGAAATATACGAAATCAGGTGGAGCACGATGACCATGTCTATCGCCCTAACACCCGCTGCAATAACCAGGGCATGAGGGTTCGCGCAAGTCGACCTATGTTCAAGAGATGTTAAAGGGTTGCAAGTTTTCTGGAGACTTACGCGAAGATATCTCCGCGGCACTCAAGATCTATGGAGTATACGCCCGTCAATACTATCTGTCAAGCACACAGAAAGCCGGTTACTTCGTTCACGCTCTGGATGATGCTGCGCGAAAGTTCCACTTCGAGAACTGTAACGATAGAATGAATTACGCTGAGGTTGTTAAGGTCATGATGGGTGTATATGTATCCGATGCGAGACAGTTGCAAATCAAAGGAACTTTGGAAACGCTTCGTTTGAGATCACTTATGCATTACAGGAGCATCTCTGACGTATCCGAATGGTTAACGAAACTTGTTTCCTATATCAACGAGCTTGTTCCTCAATGCCGTCGTGATTTCTTACGGACGCTCGTAAGGTGGTTTACTTAAGAAAGGGCGTGAAGAGTCTCAGGAGTGGCCCCCATCCCCATTCAGAACATCATTTCCCAATGATACTCTTTTAAAAAGTTTGTGACGACCCTTCACTAGTCTATTCAAAAGCTCCGCCAGATTCGAATCCTTACCGAAACCGGAAATGACGCATCAGGGACCTTCGCAATGGATTAATTTGATGATAAGCTCACAAATGTAACTATCCATGGACGTAATCCAAGGCAAACTAGGCATTCGAAGTATTCACACGGATTCAAATGGAAGAAACCAAAGCCGTTGACTTGCCCGTTCAATACAGGTGTTCCGGAATCGCAACGAATGCGACAAGTGCGGAGCTGTCAACTGGGATCCAAACCATTGGTGTGCCCGCGGCGCCGTACAGAATCATGCTCTCCACCGTATTAAGAACAAATATTCTTCTACCTACGTCCTCGCGGATTTCAGAAAAGATGAATAGAGTCTGACCAAGCTACAGAGCACAAAATTTAAACTAATACCTCTGCGACAATGGGAGAATCTAATCGCGTGCATTTGAATTTTCGTCCAGGCAACGTGGACGTTTAGAGCCACCTCGTCGCTGGGAAGAAACTACCGCTCCGAAGTTCGATGGAGAAGCAGACATCTTTATGCCAGATATATACGTTCTGAAAATGAGGAAGAAAAGATCTCATAGCAGCCCATTTTGTTTCCTTTGCGACTTTGGCGCCCCAAAATCTTTTACCGATCGTAAAGAACTCCATCGAGTATTTGCCGCATTCGGCGTTCAAAACTGAGGGATATGCCCCTCCCATAATCGTTTCAGGTTTTCTTATGCATCTTACCAATCCCCTGGTTTCGTTTCAATCCCTCTAGATACCCCCATTGGAGTACTAGCTATATTTGTTGAGCTGTATTTAGTTGATGCGGATATTCGCACTGCTCGGTTTGGATGTTCTCGAAAAAGAATCGTTGAACCCGTGCACTATCTTTAACAGGCTTGTTAAGTGCACAGCCCACGTCAACCCGAATCAAAGGGAAGTATATATCGACAGTTGGCATGTACCGTCTTTTACGTCGGCTAGTAATCACCTCTATGCCAGGATCAGATTCCCAGCTAACAGGTACTTCAACTGCGCCCAACTAGCAAAACTAAATTGCAACTTCTTCCATCCATAAGCAATGAAACGTTTTAATCTCATCAAGCGCTCCAGATCAGAAGAAGCCACCCTTGAGAGACTATGAAAGTTGCAGGATATTCCACGTAACTGCGACTCATGCCAGAGAATCCAAAGCGCCCTTACCCGTTTCCGAGTTACATTGGGATTCGAAGGTGTAAGGTTTAACAAAAGAATATTCTTAGACATTATGTAAATCAATGAAGACGAGGGACGAAAAAAAAGGCTGTGAAAGCTTATGTGCATCCCTGAGACTTCGGATACGACCGCTTCGCTGAAAGTCGTCATTTCCATCTTGGGCATTCTTCTTGAATTTTTAGGGTATTTAGGGGTTGAAGGTTCCTCGAGCTGCCATAGTACGATGGAAATCCTATAGCCAAGACACAAGTCTGAGTCGCCGCAGAAGATCACTTCGGTGCGAAGATCTGCGAGGAATGATGAAGCGGAGGTCAGCGGTTCCCGGGAGCGCGCGCACGAGAGAATGAAACGCCTCCATTTGTGAAGTTGAAATCAACCATGGATGTAACGGACGGCAAAGAGGCATCCCTTAGTCCCGAGGGAGCATTAAACATTGAAAGCGATGGAGTGACCGTTAATCGTGCCATTTTCAGAGAAAGTTAGAGTGTAGAGGAGGACCGAATGATGCTCACAAATGTTGGAACTCTCCATCTCGTACGCCCATGCCTTTTCGTCACAGCGCAAGGCGCGAATCGTCCAATATTCTATACGCATCTCCGTGTAAACTCGGCGGTCGAGAAAAGACTTCGTCAAGCCCATTCGGGATGCATCATCATTAGTGAGCTCCTTTTCGCATATTTGCGTCATGTATGCGGTTATTCGAGCTCTGAATAATTCTTCAGATTAGTCTGCCTGAGCTGTCAATTAGACAGCTCGGCAGAATTAGCAGTTCCACCAATTTGCGGCCGCCATAGAGTCTGATGACCCTTTTAGATACTGTTTAAGTAGCTTAAAACCGTATTCGCCATTTACTTAATTCTGGTAGGCTATCATGTGCTTCCTGACTAGTATTTTCTTTACCTATTTTCTACACACACGTGTATTCTCTTTGTATGAACTCGGACTGGCCCGTTCTTTTGGGCAGGTCGGCCTCCGTAAACCAAAACCTCCAAAAAATCTTCAACCACAGATTCCACTCCTATCCAAGGCGTAATATACCCTACTGGACCTCTGCGCAGACAAGGGCGTACATTCATCGACTGAGCCTCTGCGGCACCAAAGGCGACGGTACTATCACCTGGGGCTCAGCGCGGCGCTGCCATCAAGGCGGCGACTCCTCCCTAAACCCACACCTCCCGACTGATGAATCTCTGATCAGCGGCCGAGAAGGATGCTCCGGAAGAGTCTCGGCAACGACTGCGACAAAGAAAAAATTCTCGGTCACTGCACCTCCAGTCAGTAAGCAAAGCCAGGAAACCGGGAACCCAGCACGATCAAGTCAAAAACATCGCAAAGTTCTACCTTCCCCCTCACCGTTACGCCAGCCGCGTGGATGAGCACACAACAATTTCTTGACTCGATGCACCTCACGTACCCCTTGGGAGATATAAAGAGCATAGAGCATTTGTACATGATACCAGTAACATGACTTCGATTGTATCTGGTCAGCTCGCCAAGCGCCACAAAAGTTTGTCATGATCAGTTGGTGGGATCTCCTTTGTACCCCTCGGGTTTCGCGTAGCCCTCGTCGCTGGTTTTCTTTGGGGCACCTGCCCATCACGAAACTAACTATCAACGTACTGAGTTGGGCTAAATGTTTAGTGCGCTTCATCAATAGGGACGAGAAGGGGTAAGCAATTGAAACGGGCTGGTAGGAGGGAATCAGCAGTTTCTATTAGGATCCAGAGTTCTTTGGATGACGACAAGAAGAAGTAGATGCGGGGAAAAACGTGGAGACCACCATACTCTGCGGCTACGCCTTGCAACCCACGCCGTTGTCCGAAGAAACCGCACACCATGCTCACCACTCCGCGACCACGCGTACTGCTGCGGTGCCTGATGACACCTGCTTATACCGGAAGTTTGGTACCATGTTGCGGTCGTTCGCTGGTATCGAATGTAAGAAGCTGCAGTGCGCAGGGATCGAAGTTTAGGCACGGGGTACTGTTCGCAGGAGAGAAGCATGAGGAGAAGGGCGCAGCAACGGAGCAAGGCCAAAGCAGCGGGTTATTGAGTGAGGCCGGTGGTTGTTAGGTGGGATCTTGGCCGGAGAGAAGGGTTTTGAAGAGATACCGTTTGGTGCCACCGTATAAGGAGCGGCGAGAAAATAAGGCGAGGAAGGTGGATTTGCACGCAAAGTGTGTGTTTTGAAGGGGTGGTATTCAAAAAAAAAAAAAATTGTGCAGCTTTATGCCGGAGAGCTGCATAAAATGAGGAGAATGGCATGTCTTCTGGATAGGTGTCCCTACGTGGGGCCAAAGCTGGTTCCCTACTGTATGACGAAAGTGTCTTGGTAGCATACAATAGTATTGGGGGAAGTAGACGATTAGAGTGGAAGAGAAGAAAGGAATAGAGAGGTTACGCTTGGCCTAAGAAAAGTAAACGAAAAATTCATGCATTTCACACTCTACATAAGTAATGAGTAAATATTTCTTCATATTATTTTGTACCCTTATTGATCATATCGAGAAAATGAGTATTTTAGCTAGTAGAATAGTGTTTCAGAAGTCTATGCATTAGAACGCCCCTAACCGACTATTCAGTAAAGAGCTAACTGGATGGGCCAATTGGGTCACGTGCAGTGGGGCTTGTGATATTATGGCAACAGCCAGTAATCACCACAAAGCGCAAACGATACGCTGGTAGATGCGCGTGCGAATAGTAACCTCAAGGTTGGGTGAAGCATTCGCCCCCTAAGGAAAAGCCACCTAAAGGTCTATATTGTCGAAGTGTGGAATTTCCTGGCAAACATAGGGATCAAACTATTCGATAAATAACACAGCTCCGGAGAAGGGGCACAGAGTACATAAAAACAGGGGTCTCAAATCCGAAGCCTGGGTTGCTGGTGGGCGGGGAGGGAGGCACCAGGAGCTTGCTGGCTTTTGTTGTAGGTCTGGACCTCGCGCTGGTGCGTGAGGGTGGCAGCTCAAATGGCGACTTGCGTCGCTTTCGTGAGTGATGAATGCATAAATGGGGACGTTGCGGCGACTTCAAATGCGATAGGCCGGTCTTGGAGGCGGCTTCAAGGTCACAGGAGACTTACACGAGGGGAGTGTGGGCTGTTTTAAAGTGCGTGCTAGGGACGAGATTCTCAACTTCAAACTAGTATTCCAGGCCGGCGGAGCCGAAAGTGCGGTGCACACACGATGCCGACGAAGTTGTGGCGACGAATGCCACCAATATGTGAGACGCAGCGGTCTGCAGTATGATTATCGTGGGCGTCTTGGTACAGCTTGCAGTGGTGGCATTTAAGAGCGAGGAGTCTTTGTAGACAGAGAGACCGAGTTGTCCGTGCAGGATGATGCTACGGTGCCGAAATTACACCACCTTCGTAGCGGTGAGATGCGCAAATAGGAAAGAAAATAGGAAAGCGGCGGCCGTGCTGTGAATAAAGGCCAGGCCTTGTACGCGATGACAGGTTGATTTCTCGGAGTAGCAGCTCGTCGGGTTACCCTCTTCCACAGTTCATCTTCCCAAAATCCCTACGACTTGGCCTCTTTCTGTGCCCGATCTAGGTGAGATTGAAGATTTACGGGCTTGGTGTTTTTTTATCATCCCTTTGCATGGCCGTCGAGAATGAGTTCTGTATTCTTGTAACTAGATTTTAGGAAACCATTGGTCTCCGATTGTGGTTTAATGTAATAAATTTCACTCTTATTATACTGCTTGCATGAAAGATCCGTAGCTTTACAATTGTCTATTCTGAAATTTTTTGAAAATTCTATTCCCAAGTGACTGAAAGAATGACTTCAATGAATCTTTTTTTCATTTAAAAAATATCCTACATACAGGCAAGGATATGATAGGAACCGAAGACGGCAGGCAGCGTTATATTGTGCGTATTAGGATTGCTTAGGCTGAATCAACTCGAATTTATCCTCCCTGGTAATTTATATTTTTACAGCCCTAGGAACATATTATGACGCTGCCTTCTCAGTTTTGTAGTTCAATGACCCTTCGGGTCTACTGTGTAGGATCTATGATCCATTTTGCGATCGAAATTCGATCACTGTAAGACGTCTAATTCTTACTGTCTTGAAAGGACAATCGTCTACTAGGTCATGGACCCATAGGGCGTGCACTGGCCAACAAAAGCCCCAAAATTTATTGATTGTACAGTAGCTAAGTAGTCGACAAGTGCCCAAAATTTAGAGCAGCCTAACTGCTAACTTGGTATTTAAAAACTGGCAACTAGTAGCGCCCAAAGTAAACAGCTACCAAAGGTTTGGCTATAAATCGCGCTCCCACCCTCGCACCCCACCTTTACCAACTCGAAGGCGGCTCCCGCGTTGCAGTTTATTACCTGTTTATCCCCTTTGGTCACCGTTTGTGCCTCTTTGCTTGATCACCCCGAGGCTTCGCCTCTTATCCCTTTCTGTTGCGCGTGTTGCGCACCTTGTTGTCTGCCTTTTGAGCCTCGTGGCCATTCCCCGTCGAGGACGTGTATCGGCACCCGCAGGGTTACCACCGTCCCCTGAAGGACGATCAAAATCCCCTAGCAGATCGTCGCCCGCCCCTGCGCGCTCGGATTCTGCCACTTCGCTCTTTTGCCCCCGGCTCTGCCGCTTTACCTCAGTCCTCCGGACCGTCCCAAAGCTCTCGCCTTTGAACACATCCTTCTAGTACACTTTCAGTGTTCTATAGCTTACCAAGTCTCTACCACATCTCCAGAGAAACCCAACTACTCCCTTCACAGGGCTTCAAGAGAAATAGGGTCCTTCGGATGCCTTGTGGTTCCACGGTCCACGATCTTTTTCCCACTCATTGCCTTAGGATCTTCTTTTTGATACCTTTATAAAGGCTTCCCGGGCATTGTACAACAATTTTCTCAGAAAAAATACTCAATATGTTGTATATGTTTGCTTTTCTTCCTCTCAGTATGCAAGCAAAAGAATTTCTTTGATTTGCTTAAAAGCACTAAGAAGAGACTGCAAACTCTTCCTCTAGCACCAGTAGCATCAAACTGCACCTTGTCAGGCCACGCTTCTTCCGTTTGTATTACTGCGCTTTAACTCAAAGGTTTTAGAGCAGTATACAGTGCTTCTGTCCATGCAACGCTTACTTATTGCCTCCTGTGCTTTTAATTCTTTCATGGGGGGCTAAAATTTGGAGAGTGGCTAACTTTTCGCCCTACCTCTCTTCTCTCTATGCGCGTATCTCTGCACCATTCGAGTGAAGAGGAAGTCAAGAATCTTGAATCGCTTCAAAATGCAATTTGCGTTGTAAGTAAGAATTTCCTCCACTATAATATACGAATGATTCTTAACCTTCATTGTCGCTTGCCTCAAAATGACACAAGAAAGTTCCGTACAAACTTTTAAACTCGGCAAACTTCCTTTTAAGAAAACTTCCCTCTCTCTTGTGCAAGCAAACGCTGGGATCTAATTCTGCTAAATTGCTCGAAGATACTCAACTACTCAATGATTGACAAATGAGTCATCATTTAAGAGAGGTGATATTTGATCCACCCAGGGATCCGCGATTGTCGTATCAAGCATCTCTGGTGTTCTCTGTTTCATGGGTTATGTCATCGCCACAGTCATGCGCCCATCAGCAAGAGCATGAAGAGGGCGGCAGTACTCTGACGCTTCAAAGTCTGCCTCTCGCGCACAAACGGAGGCTTCTCCGTTTACGAAAGGTAGCTCTTCTGCTTTAACCTGGCCGTCCTCAATAATTGGGCAGTCACCTCTTACCTACTGTATCATCTCATTGCCATTTGTGAGCTTGAAGAGTTTCACAGTGCTCACTCTTATACAATCATTAATGCAAGTCGGCTCTACTTCCTTCCCGCTGCGTCTCTAGTCAACCAGTGACAGTGCTTCGATTATGGGAAAACAACGCTGTGTTAAATTTGTCGCAATTATGTTAATATTAGTCGAATTCTTTGCTTTGCTCGCACCGGTAATTTACATGACGCTAAGTATGTCTTCGCAAATTTTATTGCTTGGTAATTATTTCTAAACTTCATCTATAGGGAGAGGCTCAGCTTCAAATGCACACGAATGATGGATTTTCCATCGCCAGAGGGAAGCAGAACAAGGCGGGAGATATTTAGGTGTATTACGGTAATCCATGTAAGGAAGATTCAAACTTTTAAGTAAAGATAAGATTCATTATTATTTTCTTCTTGGTCACCTTCGAAGGGCTTTCCCTCTCTTTTTGTGAAAAATCGCTCTGAGAATATATTGGGAAGAATTCTTTATTCTGTTCTATCCTCGGGATCAGGCTGCAAACTAAAATCAGTGGGAAGAGTCTGAACATCCTCTCTATAGTGGCCAGAAACCTTTGAAACCCTGGAAGGGAAACTATCGCAGAGAATAGGTAAGAACAACAAAAACGTGTTTACTTGAATTTGATCGACCCTGACTGGGTTTTCTGACTCAAAGACCAGAAGCTATCCAGGTAGTTCCTATTTTCTCTCTTTTCTGGCACTGTTTTGACTTTTCTTCGTCCTACTGTGTATATATTTTTTCACATATTTGTGTTTTCCCTGCGGCAGCGATGCATATTGGTATAAAACCCCGTAAAATGAACTCTTGTGTACTTTTTATAAGGTATCAAGACACTAGGCTTCTTGGCTTGCGTTTCATTTGAAAAGCTCAAGAGAGTAGTTTTTATATCTTTTTTCCCGGAAAAAATTGTACAGTCCATATTGGAACGACTCTAATGCGGATCATCTCTTTTTCTGCCAATTTCGCCTCTATAAAACACTATTGGGCAAAGCTGCACTTTTTCATCTTGATCTTAAGGTGCTTCTTCTGTACCCTTTGAAATTTTCTCTCTTATGACATAAATGGTCATACATGATCTCGGAGGATAGAATCATGTCATTCAGATACAACCTCGCCACGGAAAATCTCCGAAAACGTTTTTCTGTCATCTTCTGGAACTTGGAAAGTGATTTTATTCATTTAAATCGCATCATATCGAATTTCTTAGTTTTATATAGACGCTCTCATATATTTATCTTCTTTTATTCCTTTAAAATTCGAACCTAAATATCACTTGCTTAGAATTAAGTAATTCCCCTAATAATCCTCTAATCTAGTGTCTTGAAATCTCTAGTTCCTACAAGATTGTCAAGAACATCCTCAATCTACGGTAATTTCCAACTTTATGGTCTCAAAACTATGTCTAACTGACTCTGCTGAAAAAAATGCGAAAACTCACGTCCCCTTGGTTGAAAAAGAAACAGTTAACGACAAAGCTGTCGATAGTAGATGATACCACTACGGGTAGCTCTTCGAATCCTATTCTCACCTGCACAATGCGAAGATGCCAACTTAAGAGATCTTGAATGAACTTTAATATATCATGTCAATGGATTCGCATAAAAAAAGACAAATTTGCCTTTTTGAGATCATGAGTGACCTAGGTGATGACTTCAGTGTCCTTAAATGCGGTAAACAGCGACCTATACCCTTATTACGAAGATGCCTCATCTTTGAGGGTATTTCAGTAGCACGGTCAGCCTTTTAATCCTCCCTTTAAGGTGTTCATTTCCTTATATACTGGGGCTTAATTGATGCTCGTATAGGTTCCTATTATGGATGGCCAATTCTAATTCCAGCTCGATCTTGGATGCATCATTTCTTTTAACCGAATCAGACGGGGGTAAAGCAAATATGAAGAAGGGATTATAAACCTTGCTCGAATCGTAGTTCGATTCCTTAACTACACAGAGAGTAGATACCTAGTCTGCGAATAAGTAGTTGCTGTCTTTTTCCTGTCTATATTTGTAAGATCAAGTTCTAACTCTTAGTCTTTGTTCCTATACTTGCTCTCACTATCGCCGCAGGTTTTGATTCCCTGATCACCTCGAGTCCTAATCTTTTTATCCTTATCCATTTGAAACGCCAAAATATTTACGAAATAAGCGACTTACTCATACAGAAACAACAGAAGAAAAATGTAGAGACGAGACGTTCTTCTTGATCCAAAGGACATTTTATTGGAGAGATATAGCGCTGGATAATGCTGCAGAGCTATGATGCTGCGCTGGATGAGCTATCATGCAGTGCTGATCTGGCAGTCCCGCCACGCTTGCTGCTCTGGGATTCGAATACCTAATTTATCTTTAAGTCATTTGTAGGGAGATAATGTGCACTGTACTGTAGCATTGTCGTGCTGGCGTCAACACCTTACAGGCGAAAATAACATAGAGCATTCGAGAGGGGTGTGGAAAAATGCTGGGAGAAGTTGGCGTCCAAAGCTGATTTGGATGATCATCAAATCATGTCCTTTCAATCAAAGAATAATAGTAGGTTAATAGCTCGCCTGTCAACCTTGTATATTCATAACTCCGAAATCCCTGAGTTGGCCACGATGAATACTAGTAGTTACATATCGGGGTGGATAGATAATCCTACCTAGAAAACTTAACACAGAACAAGGAGATAAGAGAAGGAAATATAATTATTTTTTGTAATTTGGTAGATCACATCAACAACAGCAAAATAAGAGAGGTAAAGAATATCTAACAGTAAAGAGAAGAAAAGTTGAATCCAGGAGCACGGGATCAATGTTAGATAAATAAATCGAGGAGCTAAAGAGCGGAAAACCGTAAAGCATAAAAGAGCGAAGTAAGAACTTGTTTCATTGTTTACCTTCGCGAGTAGCTCACTTGCGGGGTACAACCCTCACCTCATATATACATATGGAGTATGGTTTGGGAAATTATGTAGAGCATGGGACCATCGTCGGCGATTGCTTGCATATTTTACATTTTAATTGTACAATTGCATTATTAAAAACCTCCAAAAAAAACCAATATTTAGTACACATTGAATACACTGGATTAATTTGCCAACACGTCACACCGTAAACTGAACAGTTCTTCGAATATATGTGCATCGGACCAACTCTACTGTTCCTGTGTTATTCTGCCTCCATTTTTTTCCTTAAATACACAATATCATTGATGATTTTATAGAAAGACCAACTCTTCTCACTTTAATTCCCTGGAAAGCCACAACTCGCTAAAGCAGAACCTCTGTTGTTGAAAATGACTCACGAGGGGATATTTAGTGCTGTATACTTTACTTTCGCATGGTTACCCTATCACTCTGATCAAAAAATTTGTACGGGAGCAGTCATTTCCAAATCTAGGTTTGTAAATGACTTACAATGTTCTGATGGTCCATTTCCGAATTTTACGGACCATAAAACTCAAATCCGAAAAGAGAAATGTTTCAATGTTTTCCAAACAAACTATTTATATGTTCCAGAACATTCTTGAAGGTGAAGATGCAAGTTCGGAAGGTCCAAAAAACGAAAACTTTACTCTGGATTATTTCTAATACAGACGATAGTCAGGTTGTTTGTTTTTAGAGAGATTGAGAAAATTCCATGTTTGTTACAGCTAGCGAAAAATCAGCTCAGCAAGATCTCACAATCTCGCAATGTCAGAATTGCGGGCTTTTAGACATACAGGCGTTTGCCCACAATAATAATCAGCACTGGGAACACACAGTCCCACCGATCGAGTTACAGGCTGGACGACACTCACAGTCAGCAGCCCTCGATGATAAACAGAACCAATAGTCAAAACCGCACCTATTTACAGGCTAACGCGCACACACTGGGCGTCAACCCTAGACACTGACAGCTTCACACAGAAACACAGTCAGTACAACTTTACTCAGCAAATTAAAGAGTAACAAATCCTCACACACAGGCAGAGTTCAGCAAGATAAAGATGCCTGGACAGCTACACACACAGACGGCCCGCCCCCCAAGACTTCCTGGTATTGTCCCAACCCTCCTCCTTTAAACTACCGGGATGTCGTCAATTGAAACCTCTATCATCCTGCTATAGATCCAAACGTCATTAACTTCAATCAGTCGCGGGTTGCGCTTCAAGTTCGTCTGCCATGGTTCAATTGAAAGAGTTGGAATTGGGCTGGACGGAAAGAGCGCTTCAGACAATCAGGGTGCACACATCTGAAGTTCCTTACACCGGCCATTTCTTACAGTGCAGCCGACACTTTGAAAGTCCCTTCGCTCTGAATACGTGGATGTCTTTGCAGTTATTCCCAAAGGCCATCATGACCCGTCTATCAATTGATATTGTTCCAGGACACCACATCTACTCAGCCCAACTGCCAGATTCACAACATTCGCCCCTTACCGCTTCACACGCCGGTTGATACCCGTTTTCAGTCACTCTTCCTCTTTTCTGGACCAAACCCGTCCATCATGAGCCTTTTAGCTTGTTCTTTTTCGGCGTCGTATTGCTCCAGATACATGCCTGCACGTTCAGCTTGTGTACCAACATTCCGTCTCCGGTGGGTACCGCATATCCAAAGTTTTACAACGACCTCCGGTAAATCATTTTCATCTACCCACGTGGGACTTCCATTTCCTGACAGTCTTACCTTGCATTGCCTCTCAGGCCTGGCACTCTCTCCATTCTGGACACTGCGCACGCCGGAAATTTCCTTCATTAGTCGCAAACTGTCCGGAAACACCATCAACAGGGTTACCAGTTTTCGAACATTGCCCCCAATTTTCCGCAGTCTGTTCGCGTGGACCCGCGTCCACTTGCCTCCCACTTCTGATTCCAACTCGTAGCCGGCATCACAAAGCCTCCCGCGTACGATATATGGCCCTAGCCACGGCCTAATAACCTTACGACCAACTCCTTTGCTTAGCAAATCTGACCATACAAGTACTCAGTCCCCTCTTTCATACCTCACCTCGCGCATTGCCTGATCATAATAGCGCTTGCTCTCCAACGTTCCCGTTTTCCATGACCCATCAGCCTTCGATGTAGTTCCGCCAGTCGCTTACTCAAGGACACTAGCTCCGGCTCAATACATTCCAGGTATACCTCACCCCATGCCTCAAACAGTTCGATACCAAACATCGCTTTGAACGGAATCATGCCAGTCGCTGTGCAGACGGCCGAGTTGTACCGAAAGCAAGCAAGCGCAATATGTTCGTCCCAATCATCCGACCCCGTCGCAACGAAAAGGCGAGGTCTTTGGCAAGCGTCCTGTTCCAACGTTCAACAGTTCCGTTTCCTTGTGGGTGCATCGGATACGTAGTCACTCGGTGTATGCCAAGTTGTTTTCGTAAGCTCTTGGATGATATCACCAAGCAGGTTCCGTCCCCCATCGATCGCAACACTTCCATGGGCCCGAAGATTGATATCCATTCTTCAATCAGCTTCCGGGCGATAAGGGCTGCCTTTCTTTCTGGGATAGGCTACCGCCCGAACGAAGCGGGTGTAGAGATCCACCATTGCTAACACCTTGATATTGCCGGACCTCGTTCTAGGCGTTATTGTCGTCACATCTATTGCCACCTGCTGGAATCGTCTTGCGGGATGGCTAACCTGCATTGATTTCTGTCTAGGAGGCCTTACGTCGTATGAGGCGTTGCATGCCACACACTGCTTAACAAAATTCACTGTATCCTCCGTCATAGACTTCCACCAATATCTCCTACGCAGCTTCTTAAAGGTCTTCTGCGTTCGGTAATGCCCATGGAGCTTCGAGCCATGCGCATATTTTAGCAGACGCTCTCTCATCATCGCAGTCACGTAAATAGGGAGATCATCCCTGTAGCGTACACGGACTACGCCTTCATTATCTATGAACATGTGTTCACCTAATTCCTTTAGACCAACGAGTTCTTCCCGCTGGGCATCACGGATCTCTTCCGTGGTAGGTCCTGAGTTGTCCCTCGACGTCTCTGCGAGTGCACGGATGGATTCCATGTTACTTTGATCTCTTTCTTATTCCCCTTAGCCAATGACTTTTCGAACTGCTCTTCGCTCATCTCCATGTGACACCTCTGACACAATAACTTTGGAATAGAGTCACGACTCAGAGTATCCGGAACCACCAGTTTAGGCCCAGCTCTATGCTCCACTTCGAAGTCAAAGTCCATTATCTCCAACACCCATCTTGCAAGCCGCTCCCTCGGGTCCGTAAGGCTCAAGAGCCATCTCAGCGCAATATGATCAGTAAAAACCTTGAACGCTTCCCATGTAAGTAATAGCGCCATTTCCTCAGGGCGTGGACTACTGCCAAGCACTCCTTTCTGTGGGCGTGTAATTGCGCTCAGCTTTTTTCATCATGCGACTAGTAAAAGAAACTGGTCTCTACTGGCCCTCTAGATACTTGTAGTAGCACACCCCAACCAACCACTCGCATCCCATCTTCGGGGCTCCTCTCCTTGGGCCGTTAAAACTCCGGATCACTTAGAGCTTCCTTGAGTTCCTCCATGCTTTGCGCTGGTTCTCCTCAGCGATCATCCCAGTCTTGATTATAAACTTCTGACCCGTCTGCGGCGTTTGGAGAACCCCGTTCCCTTGAGGACATCATAGAGGGCTTGGCCAGATACGCGAAGTGGTCCACAAAGCAGAGAAAAAGGTGACTATACCGATGAACCTCATCAGTTCGACTCCTGAGCGCGGCTCTTCAGGTTCCGATGCTCTCAACGTGGGCCTGTGATGATGGAGTCCATTCTCATCCACTTATGTCCCAACACTTCAACAGACCGCATCCCAAATGGCACTTGCTAAATTTCAGACGAACTCGTTCTCGTAGAGTATGTCCAACAGCTTTCTCAAAGCCTTCAATTGTTCTTCGGGCCCGTTTGTCCCCAAGCTTATATCATCCATGAATGCCAGGATTCCCTTCCTTTCATGCCCCCAAGCAGCTGGTTAACAATGCTCTGAAACGTACCCGGAGAGTTTTTCAGGCCTTGAGGTAATCTGGAGTACTGTAACAATCCCACTACGGTCCGCACCGCAGTGAGTGGCTTTGATTCCTCCTTAGCTCCACCTGATAAAACCCGTCTTTAAGATCGAAGGCGAGAATATCTCCTTAGCCGCCAGCCAGTCTAGACCTGGCGCATGTTTTCATTGGATAGGAGTCTGTAACAGTAACATTATTGAGTCCTCTGAAGTCTGTAGTCACCCGTAGACTCCCATCCTTCTTCGGCACAAACACATTATTTGCTGCCCAAGGAGATTTAGAGGGTTCCAGGACACCGAGCTTGATCAGCATGTTCATCGCCTCTCTTTCAACATCTTCTTCCTTCGGAGAGCGGCGACACACTGGTTGGCATATGGGTTTCGAGGCGGCTTTAGTGCGATCTCGTGCTTAACTCCTCGTATACAACCGAGCCCTTTGAATATATCCCTCTTTTCCCATAATAACTGACGTAGTCGTTTTGGAGGTCTTTTTCTTCTGAGAAAGTGGTGTAATCTACCTCGCTGAGAAGGTAATCGTCTACTTCTGCATCCGATACTATTCTCCGCACTGTCTCTAACTCATTAGGCCTCCTCCTCGCGTTTAGCCTTCCACCTACTCGGACACCTTTCACCCTCAAAGATGCTATCCTCCTCTAGGTCTAGACGTAGACCGTGCTTTCTCATGGACCTTCGTCCAATCAACATGACATCCGGGAGATTTGACATGATTCTAACCGGTTCAGTAAACTGTCTCCCCCACATCCTGAAATTCAACCAACCATATCCTGCGACGTCAATCTCTGTACCGCCAACAGCACAGGCGCTTGACCCGGAGGGTATCATCTTCAAACCGTTTTCCTTGAACCATATAGATGTAGCACCGGAATCGTACATCACCGATCTTCTTTCCCCGAAAACCTCCACCGGTACCTCCAGTAGATCGTCCTCCTCCATTTCCTGTCCTAATTCAGGCTCCATTTCCTGCCCTAATGCAGGCTCAGCGCATGCGCATACTCGCTCGCACAGCCCCCTCCCGGCACATCCACACACCGTCCTATTCTTTGGGTTCCCCGCGGCTTTTGCGGGCCCTTTCCGTTTCCCTGCTTTGATTTCGATGCCTCTTTGTCACGTCGTCTTCGGCAGTGTCCTTGCTATGTGCCCAATTTCCTTACAGTACTGGCACTGGGCCGTCTCCCACCATTCTGGGCTCCCTCGGCCTTCCCCTGTACCTTCAGGATTCTCGTTATCCCGGACTACACGTACACGCTCCCTCGGATACCCACGGTTGACAGGCTGGATAGCTTTCCGACGACCTGATCATAGCTTCCGTCGATGAAGCAGCTAGATCGTGGACCGCTTCGGAAGTCCAGCTTTCAACCGGTTCAGAAGGACGCCTTAGTCAATAGTGCCTTCCGCGGCAGACTTCAAACGCGTGGCGAACTTTAGAAGCTCTCTCTTGACTCATTCCATTGCATCGCGAAGAAGTTGTCCGGTAGAGCGGGCACGTGAGTAGAGTTGCAGAGCCTAGACTGCAGATGATTCCATAGCTCAGCGGAGCTGGATTCCAGCCATTCTGCAGAGACGTCGTCAAACACTCGCTCTACATCACCCTCAAACGCTAACGGGAGTAGACGAAGCTTCGTCGCCTCCGAAATAGGGAAGTCCCGCACCGATCGATCCCATTTCCTCTTTGCAATGAAGAAAGATTCATCCCCAATCCTCTTCATCGAGACTTTCAAGCGCTTTCTCGTATATCTGAAATGCCTGATGAGTGGGGTAGTAAATGGGATCCTGTTTGGCCCTGCCGGCCGGCCCAAATAACTCATCATCACCTGACCCCACAGCATGCTCCGCACGTAATGCCGTCTATTTCATCATTGTTACAGCGATCTCTTGCAGAGTAGCAAGATTACTTCTAAGTTTCTCAATCAGAGTATCGAGTTCATTCGTTTTTCCAGGGGAAACAGCAGGCTACTCAGCCCTATCTGCACCCGTATTGGAGGAATCCGACTCTCCTTTCTGGAGATTTTCCCAGCTTCAATCGCCTGCTCTGCCTCCTCGAGAGCCTGCTCCACCACTCTTGGGTGCATAGAGTTTCCAAATTTATCGTTTAAGAACGCTAGACAGTAAACTTCCGAATCTACACGTCCGATAAATCAAAACGAGTACAGTCGCCCCTTCTACGATCACACTTCACCTGCTCTAAGCACTTACTGGAATAGACGTCAGGCAGGATACTTACGGACCCGAGGGAGCGGCTTGCAAGATGGGTGTTGGAGATAATGGACTTTGACTTCGAAGTGGAGCATAGAGCTGGGCCTAAACTGGTGGTTCCGGATACTCTGAGTCGTGACTCTATTCCAAAGTTATTGTGTCAGAGGTGTCACATGGAGATGAGCGAAGAGCAGTTCGAAAAGTCATTGGCTAAGGGGAATAAAGAAAGAGATCAAAGTAACATGGAATCCATCCGTGCACTCGCAGAGACGTCGAGGGACAACTCAGACCTACCACGGAAGAGATCCGTGATGCCCAGCGGGAAGAACTCGTTGGTCTAAAGGAATTAGGTGAACACATGTTCATAGATAATGAAGGCGTAGTCCGTGTACGCTACAGGGATGATCTCCCTATTTACGTGACTGCGATGATGAGAGAGCGTCTGCTAAAATATGCGCATGGCTCGAAGCTCCATGGGCATTACCGAACGCAGAAGACCTTTAAGAAGCTGCGTAGGAGATATTGGTGGAAGTCTATGACGGAGGATACAGTGAATTTTGTTAAGCAGTGTGTGGCATGCAACGCCTCATACGACGTAAGGCCTCCTAGACAGAAATCAATGCAGGTTAGCCATCCCGCAAGACGATTCCAGCAGGTGGCAATAGATGTGACGACAATAACGCCTAGAACGAGGTCCGGCAATATCAAGGTGTTAGCAATGGTGGATCTCTACACCCGCTTCGTTCGGGCGGTAGCTATCCCAGAAGAGAAGGCAGCCCTTATCGCCCGGAAGCTGATTGAAGAATGGATATCAATCTTCGGGCCCATGGAAGTGTTGCGATCGGATGGGGGACGGAACCTGCTTGGTGATATCATCCAAGAGCTTACGAAACAACTTGGCATACACCGAGTGACTACGTATCCGATGCACCCACAAGGAAACGGAACTGTTGAACGTTGGAACAGGACGCTTGCCAAAGACCTCGCCTTTTTCGTTGCGACGGGGTCGGATGATTGGGACGAACATATTGCGCTTGCTTGCTTTCGGTACAACTCGGCCGTCTGCACAGCGACTGGCATGATTCCGTTCAAAGCGATGTTTGGTATCGAACTGTTTGAGGCATGGGGTGAGGTATACCTGGAATGTATTGAGCCGGAGCTAGTGTCCTTGAGTAAGCGACTGGCGGAACTACATCGAAGGCTGATGGGTCATGGAAAACGGGAACGTTGGAGAGCAAAGCGCTATTATGATCAGGCAATGCGCGAGGTGAGGTATGAAAGAGGGACTGAGTACTTGTATGGTCAGATTTGCTAAGCAAAGGAGTTGGTCGTAAGGTTATTAGGCCGTGGCTAGGGCCATATATCGTACGCAGGAGGCTTTGTGATGTCGGCTACGAGTTGGAATCAGAAGTGGGAGGCAAGTGGACGCGGGTCCACGCGAACAGACTGCGGAAAATTGGGGCAATGTGCGAGAAACTGGTAACCCTGTTGATGGGTGTTTCCGGACAGTTTGCGACTAATGAAGAAAATTTCCGGCGTGCGCAGTGTCCAGAATGGAGAGAGTGCCAGGCCTGGGAGGAAATTCAAGGTCTGGAAATGACTTACAAGGTTCTGATGGTCCATTTCCGAATTTTACGGACCATAAAGCTCAAATCCGAAAAGAGAAATGTTTCAATGTTTCTCTTGCAACATATACTCGATCTAGCATATACATAAGGTGAAGATGCAAGTTCGGAAGGTCCAAAAAACGAAAACCTTACTCTGGATTATTTCTAATACAGAAGATAGTCAGGTTGTTTGTTTTTAGAGAGATTGAGAAAATTCCATGTTTGTAAAATGTTTAAGTGAAATACGTAGATTCGGAATAGTTAATTCCAAATAAAAGGACGATAATAATACCTGAATAGGACTGAAAAATAATAAAATAAAACCCGGTATGTATTGATAGCTGATAGACGGATGTAGCTCGATGATCCGAGGCTTGCTAACTTTTGTAACAGCCTGAAATATCTATACTGTAGATCAAAGTAGAAGTACTAAAAAGATGATTTCAGGAGCATAATAATTTTGTAGAACAAATTCACGCTCAGTACAAATTATAGAATAATTCTTTTACCATTTTGAGCCAGCCTTTATTCCGCATCTTATTTGCAAAACACAAACCTCACTCATGCCCAAACCCATCAAGCAATCTTCAGCATCAAACATGGGTACCTCTTCCCAATCCCCTTCTTTGATTCCTTCCCTTCCTGACCAGTTTGTTTGAAGAGAGAGAGGGAAATGGTTTGCAGTAGGTTCCACTAAGGGATGGAGGGCAGGAGCGAAGATTAGCATTCCTAGTGGATCTCCGTGTTCGGTACCTCTCCTGTTCCACAGGAAGAGTCGACCAAAAATAGAGCCTGGAGGGCTCCCCGTAAAAGTAGTAGATCTATCGTGCGGCTTGAGAGGTGCGATCAACGGCTTGGTCCAGAATCTTGGCGCGCTCGATCGAATTAAAGGCATTCCGAGCGTATATTGTTTGAGGACATGCTGGGTCTCTGCAGAGCTGAGCTGCTGCATGGTGGCTCGCGTATCATGAAGAATTGCTTCAGTTGCTCCTGGGAACCCGACGCCAAGTTGCACAGGTTGTAAGTAGAAGGCGAGGCTTGTGCCATTGCGGATACGTTTAATAACGAGGCGTCCTGCTAGACAGGGAATTCCGAGGCCGATTGCGATTTGCCGGAGGCTTCGGCAGGCTGAATTTTAGGGAAGACCAATGAGGGTGGCCCTGGCGATGTAGTCCCTCAGCTCGGTTGGGCGTTTCCGTCGAGGAGGCAGTTAAAAAAATTGTGAACCAGGGAGAAGAGACTGTGATAGAGGGTAGAGACGACGAAAAGTGTTTGCGGAATTCATCCTAGGTGGTTGCTGTGTGACGAAGGGGTCGCTGGCAGCGCATACGAAAGCAGTCTGGGGGTCAGCGGTGCGGACGATGGTAACGGGACGCGAGAATCCTCCAACGGTGAGAGCTCTCCGGAGGGAGAGGGCATTGCGAAGGGGACGCTTGTCTCGAGATATAGTTACTTGGACGAACTGTTTGGGACTATGGCACTGGTGTTGCGGAAATTTGCGGAGTAATTACCAAGGTTGCTGTAAACGTGTCACGGTTCGGGGTACATATACAAGTACAAGTCTGGGTACTTGTTCCAAAAAAAAGGAGGGCTTTGTACTTTACTTGTGCTACAGTACATTGAAAATAAAATTATTAATGCCCGGACTTGTACCTGTTTTTATATACGTGCCCTGGTCATTTACTTACCAATGAAAGACTACACATGTACCATGTATAGACTATTGAAGTACCAATCAACACATAAATGCCCGCCGATAATGTTCTTGGCATCTGATAGACTCTTCCGACACCTGCACAAAACTGCCGAAGTAGAAGAAGGTACGTCGACAGCTACCAAAACTACCCTGATACCCAACCTCTCACTTCGAACAAAACCCTAATGGCTGACGCCATGAACGACCATCAAACGTCACCTCCTGCAAAACCAGAACAAAATGCCACAACAACCAGATCAGAACCAACTAGCGATGCAAATGGTTCAAGCATTCTTCAAATTGCAACTGAAAACTTGGAAAACAAACAAGAGTGCTGGCAAAAAATCCCTGTTTGTGATTTCTACAAGCCTGTTAGTATTTCCAATTTTGCATGTATTGTTTGTTCTCCGAATCTCCAGAACCTTTCAGCGTTGAATAAGAAGACAGAAAAGGTGCTTTTCAATTAAGGTCAATGCAGGAACGTATTCGTTTCGACCCCATTCGAAAGAGCACCACAGCGAACTGATGGCTGAATTTCAGAGGATTCATGACAAAGGGGAACAGGTTAGGAAGGAACTGAAGACAGGTCAGACTATCCTTGCCACGCACCAAAAGTAAAATCCAACCTCAAGCACAGCGAAATAAATCAACAAGAATCTAGTTCTCATGGTCGCTAGCGCAAGTCTACCAATTTCATTTGTCGAGCATCCTGACTTTTTTCGCTTGGTACACAGCATCAATCCGAGAGTTAGAATTCTGGAAAGAACTACATTTCGGGAGAAGATTATTCCTGAGTTCACCAAGAATGTTGAGGAAAGCATGGTTAAGCCAAGATTTTCTACTCTAGATTCTGTGAGTATTTCGTTTGATCTTTGGATGAGAAGAGGATGCCAGTATATATTCTATCTTATCGCCAACGTTATTGACAAGAATATAAGCAAGCCAGGACCAGAGGTGAAAATTTTACAAAACAGAAAGGATAAAAGGTTGACGGATGCCGGTAACGTATCCATCGCTGAAGAAATTAGTCAAGTCAATGTGACAAAAAAAGGGATGGGGAAAGGAACATTTTATCAAAAAAACCTAGACTAGATTATGGAATGCTGGAGCATATCCCAGCACCTGTACCTCCTCGGACCAAGAGGTTTGGTCAAGTTGTTCCAGGAGTGGAAATCACTCCGGCCAAGAATACGAAAAAGAGTAATAAATTTAAGAGTATCCCGAAGGACGTACTAGAGTATGTGAAGAAGTACAATTTGGTAGCTGAGCTTACATCGGCCCCATATGGAACAACGTTTGGTCAACTTTTGAGGGCGACGCAGAGGATGCGAGAAAAAACTTATGAAATTTATCAAGTCTAATAAGTCCGCTAAGGGTAAGAAATTTTTCTTCAATCGGCCGCGACAGCACCAAAACGTCTTCAGCTGGTACCAATCAAAGTATTGGGAATGAAAACTCAACCTCTTTTCGATTCGAGCGCTGTTCCAAACCTAATTTCCGAAACTTTACTGACAGATCTAGGTCTCGAAATACTCCAACTACTAGAAGAATGCCTGTGGCGGATGGAACCGTATCAAAATGCATGGGCACTGTTGACAAGGTTTCCGTGTTCTTTGGGTCTCTAAAGTTGATTTAGACTTTCTTATCATGCCTGATCTCCCTTTTAATGCAATCATTGGTTGCACTACCATGAAAAGACCAGGGAAATGCATTTGACTTGGACAACCAAAGCGTTCAGTAAATATTGGCGACAAAACCGTGAGGGTGCCCCTGGATTCCGACAAAAGCACATATCCGGAAGATCTAAGAGAAACGGACAGTGAAGATTTTATTTCTAGCTATGAGAGCGAAGATTCCGAAACAACTAACACTTTCGGGAGTGAAGAAGGGTGCGCTCGAAGAATAATGAACATGGCATGGGATGATTATGGTTCTGGATTCGAAACAGATGACGACTGGAATTCTAGGGTAGGTTTGGGACCTGAATGAGTTTCTTTTTGCGATAATATCGAATCAAAGGACGGCATTCAGAGCATGAAAGAAGATTACCTTTGCAAAGAAATTAAGAATATGTCGAATTCCATATCTGAAGATGTGAGCAAGTTGGAAGAGGTCCTTCATAATTTGGAGGGTGAGTATCAAAGGAAGAAGAGCGCCAGATGGCAGAAATTAGAGAACGCGTACAGCACCTTCCCGTGCCCGCTTCAATGAAAATATCCGAAATTTTAACATCTTCCGAAGTAATTGCATATAACGTTTCAGATCTAAGACAAGCAAGTGTGCCGGTCACTCACTCATTTGAAGTTACCGATACTCAAACAATTTACCACGTGCCTAGATGTCAATCGCCAAAATATGATCACTTTATCTCAGAGAATGTTATAAGTATGCTGGAAAAATATATTATTCGGTCAGTTTTATCCGCATGGTCATTTCCAGGTTCATTTTTGTCTGATTGAATGTAATAACACAATTGGAGAAGATTTGAGCATGGTATTAATGGTACAGCTTGATCAATATGGTTTGATTAACAAAGTCATTGCTTGTGTGAAAGATGCGGGCAGTATTCTAAAGGCATGCACTAATTTTCTTCGAACTATTACGTCTTTCGAGCCTGCAGATACAAAAGGGGGGTTTAGTGCTACGTGCTTTGCCCATGATGAGTCCGGGACTTGTAATGCGGCTTCGTCTAGAAAAGTTTGCGAAGGACTTCTCCTTCTTTCGTTGGAAACAATCAGAGGCTCACTACAGTTATGCATTACTTGGACGAAGAAGTCTTCGAAAGGAAAAAAGCATGGAATGAGGCATGGGAGCAGGAAGAGCTTCCTCAAAGGCTGATTCAAACTACGGTTAAAACGCGGTTTTTCAGCTTCATTGTCATGATGCGAATGATGTCACAATACAACGATGTTGTCTCGAAATGTTTTGGTTCCCAGCTAAATAGAAATCTTCGGAAACGAGTTCCAACTCAGGATACATGAGTTGTTGTTCAGTGTATTGGTAAAACATTAGAACCTCTGAATTTTCTAAGCCTGAAAAGTCAAAAGATGTACTGGTCTGTAAGTGAGGCAATTAATGAAATCGTGCAAGTCTATCATGTCTTCGAAGAGAATTGTCAAACAATTCATCCTGTCCCAAGCGATGATTTTGACATGCAACTTCAAACGATGAAGTCAAAGATGTCATCAGTTGTATGTAGGTCGTTTGCAGACGTACTGCGCCCATTAATTCAATTTCAAGATCTACACGGAACATTCTTGCATCATTATATAGCCTTCGTCTTTGATCCAGGGCTTAAGAACATGAAAAGTACGTTGATGACCCTTCACAAGTCAGATCCAGCTAGAAAAAGGGCAATAGCGAAACAATGTGATGAAAAATCATTTTTTCTTTACTAGTAAGTGTCAAAATGAAGAGCCTTACTGCAACAGATAACGAATTAAGAAATGAAAGCACGTCCATACAATCGCCACACAATGATCAAGTGGAAGATTGCGTTCTTGCCTTTCAACAAGACGGACAGGGTGATTCAGATATCATGAACTCGGTGAAACCTGAACTTCAAACTTACAGGAGAGGAGCTTGCGCCGTAACTAATTTGGAGAAGCTCCAAGTAGATAGAGCGGCAAGAGTCGATGTTCGCGACAGTTACTAACTCAGTCCGTTTATTTCTCAGTATACCTGCAACTCAAATTGGTAATGAGCTTGTGTTCAGTATGGCAGGTAGAATTTACAGTTCCCTTAGAAACCGAATGTCTACTAAATCGATCAACAATGACGTGACTATTTCCAAGAATTTTATTTCATTTGCTGACTATTAAGATACTTTCAGACCTCTTGAATAGTTGAGCGACTTTCTTTTAGTGGGGGGGAATCTGAGACTGCTTAAGATTTGTTGGAGCAGTAAAAAAAAGTGTGCTCAGCCGCCAGAGAAATCCCTATCGCATAGTTCCCTGTACTGCCAATTGGTCATTAAAAGCAATAAATGACGTCTAGATTTTAGCCCCTGCCTAATGAGAACTTGGCTACGAAAGCTATTCTCACTGCTGGGGTGGAGAAGAAATAGCTTCAAGTAAAACCAAGACGTGCCATCAGTCTAGAACCAGACTCTCAACCGCTACTAGGCTGTAGGGCCTTTTGGGTTAGTACAAGTACATGTTCGGATTTTTATTGTTTTTATATTGTACTTGGTACATGTCTGTTTTCTGTACATCCGGTTATATCTTAGCCGTATATTTAGGACGTGCGCAGTCCCCAGTAGATACTGAACGCATTAAACTTCTTTCTGTTGCAATGGCGATTCTATCGCGAGCCCCACCGCACGTGCCCGACGTGTAACATCCGGTTAGTTCTTAGCCGTATAGTCAGTCCTGTAGTGTACACGACAGATACTCGATGAAGTAAAGTTTCTTCTTTCGGCATTGTATTTGCCCTGCTGAAATATTATTCTTTATTTGTCCCTGGTATATTTGAAATATTTTATGTTCATGCACTGTCTTTGGATTTTTATTAGGGATGACACGTGTCGGGGTGGGCTTTAGAAATAACTTATTTACATGTACCGATGTCCTGCCCTACTCGGACTTTAATCGGTCCCCTTTGTTCCTTGTACTTGGGACAAGTGATTTTGCATGCGCACTGCAACCTTGGCAAATACTCGGCGTATGTATTAATTTTATGTGTGATGTAAATGGGGGGTTAATTTACTGTGGTAGATATGTGGGTTGGTATCCAGTAAATTTGTACCGGAGCGTAGATATCGTACCATTGTCAAGCCAATTGCGAAACCGTACGATGCGTCGAAAGCTGTGGATGGCACTCCAATCTACCAAAAGGTGGAAGGGAGGCCAGCCGATTTTATTTTATTTTATTGCATTAAGTATAGTTCAGAAAAAGGATGTTACAAAAATACTGTATCTAAGGTTGCATTGCTGGCGATTCATTGCATTCCGAAATCATAGCAGAAATTTTGTAGCGTAAACTCTATACTTCTAATATAGTTTTTCAATTTTCACATTATTTCTCAGTTGGGAAGGGCACCAGTCGCGACCAGATGTTCATTTTTCAGTTATTATGTGTAATGGGGAACACATGTATCCACGAAGCCATCTGCTCGTCGCTGGGCGACGAAATAAGGGTAGCAGTGATGGTCAAAAGGAAAAGGACGTCGAGAAAAGCAGAATGAGGACGGAATAACAGGCTGCAGGTGGTGGCAAAGTGTAGGTAGTGGCTTCGCGAGTTGATTGCGGACAAACGTCCTAGACAAGAAAAGGACATGTTACAACGGGACGAGCTGATAACTGCCCGTCAGTTGGGGTGGTGTTGCCAAATCGGAGGAGGTCTGGGACCTCTTACTCTAGAATTGAGGAAAAGGATCGAGGACGTGATGCTACAGCGATAGCGCGGGTGACTGCAGGTACTCTAACCAGGGAAGTTTGCTGGCTGGGCTTGCGGTGGTTGGGACTTGGACAAAAGGAGGAGAGACCGCCATGAAGAGACCGTGTAGAGGAGTGTGTAGTGCGTAGCGAGGGGAAAGAAATTTCAGCTGCAGCGTGGAACGACAAGGTGACTGCATGTGTGGAGTCCCTTTTTTGAGTTGTAAGAGAGAAGAGTGTTAACAATCCTAAGGACGTCGGACATATGTGCCAGAGCCGCAAAATGGCAAGATGCAAAGCGAGAACACACGCTTTCAGCTACCGTGCCCACTGAAAGTAGGAGTGGTGGGTATTGGATGGCATCTAAGAAGGAATTTCACGGCGAGGATGCACGTAGTGCACTTGGACGAGGGGGACTAGCTAGATTGGAAGAGAGGAAGGTAATTGCACGTATTGTATTTGGTATATGACGTGCACGAGTGGAGGTATGGGCTACTGATATAGACAAGAAAGGGTATTGAATTGCGAATCTCGTTGTAATTGGAGGAAGCAAAGTCCAGCGATGCAGGTTGCGATGGTGAAGGATTCCTATGGAACGATCCGTAAGACTGGAGTACAGACAAGAGGACGCAGGAAGCCAAACTACTGTAACTTGAGTTGAGGACAGGTGTTGACAGGTTGGATACGGAACCGGAGAATTCCTTTTCACCGAGCTTACACAAGAATAAGGAAGAATATTTCGTAAATGCACACAGGGATGCCGAGTTGCAGCCTACGGGTTGTACTACAGCTATGTGGCAAGGCAAGCGGTCAAAAACAAAACGTGGAATTGACGGCTGAGCATCGCTCAACGAAAGTGGGGCAGTTTGCAGAATCAAGCAGGGGATGCGATTTGAACCAAAAGGTGACAGGAAAGTCGGATGGAGACTCTTGTGAGGTGCGAACATCATGCTGACGATGATGCGAATCTGGCCGACGGGGAAGGAAATGCTCGTTTGAAGGCTTGAACTGTAAGAACTGGAAGGGATTTGGTCACACTGGTCACAGAGGTGAATGTTTCCGACGGGATTGTCGGACCGCACATACACAGCACTGGCTCTTTAACGGCAGATATCAGATTATCACGTTTCTTTACAGTTCATTGGTTGTATTGTATTGACATAGCACTATAAATGCTACGCATCGTACGGTTTCGCAATTGGCTTGACAATGATACGATATCTACGCTTCGGTACAAATTTACTGGATACCAACCCACATATCCACCATAGTAAATTAACCCCCCATTTACTCTATATAATGTAACTGAGCCATGTGACCAATTCTAACCACACGAAAAGGGTGGCAAATCCTGGACCATCTTCAACATGCTTCTTGTCAACCTGAAATTTTCGTGAGCGTATGGGAAAGGACAGCCATATTCTCATCCACAACCACCCCCCACAAGTTTTCCGCGATATCCCGGAGTGATTGCTTTTATACTCTTCAGTTTTTTCGACGGGGTTTTACAGTAGGTGAGTGTACTAACTGACTTCACCAGTCTTACAGTTAGAAAATAGCGAATAGACTACAGTACAGTACAGTATGTCTGCAACTCGCGTCACTGTGACTGAGAAATGCAAAACCCTCGACTCCTTCGGGATCACCTCCTTCACTGCAGACATGGTGGGCAAGGAATCGACGGCATGACAATCAAGTGGCCCTCTTTGCGCAAGACTTGCAGAATGCGGCCCGTCACCCGCCGTCGAATCGCGGGACGGGGTCCATCGCACGAGGCCAGACATCCCGGCGATGGGAAGCAGTGGAGGTACGGACTTCTTTGACGAAGGTCGTGACCTTCGTCAACCCGCTGGCGCCCTCCCACAGGAGGGCCCAAACCTTTAATCCCCTCACCTCGCTCAATGCCGCTGCCTCTGCGAAGCATAGGAGATATGATTCTTTTATTGCAACCTCCGTGAGAAGTAGGCTCGTGCCTATTCCTATATCTACTCTCGAGAGGGTGGCACCCGGACGCTTGTAGGGTGCTAACCGACGTCGCGCGGAACGTGGCCGTTAGGGCGATGGAGGCATATGGTAAGGTCCGTGCGGTACTTACTCAGAGACACGCTGCCGCGGCCGTAATGTCCAACGCAGCCTGTCTCCTGGGGGACCTTGAGCCAGCTTTTTAGGGTAATTTAAGAGGTATTACTCGGCACCCTGTAAGATATTCCGGGCCACAACCGACCATATCTTTCAAATATTAAATCACCCTACACTTACCCCCATTGCCTACGTTTTCAGAAGCCAACAATAAGTGAAGTATTGCTTACCAAGCAGACATCCGCAGCCCTAGTTTCTCCACCCAAATCAACCGGCAATCAGAAGTTTTGTTTGCTACAGCAACAAACTTCAACCCCCACATTACTGCCCACCATCCGTTTTCCGTGGCCGAAACAGCATTTCGAAAAGTTCTGATTATTGTGTATCGCACAACAATACACCACGTTCCTCTGCTCCAAACACGATCATTCCTGAAAAGATCACGTGACCTACCTCACCCCATTTGCTTCCACTTTCGCAATGTGCTTCCACTGGCTCGTACTGGAGAATCGGCAACCATCAATGTCGCATTCATCGCCCCGATATTACAATATGCCGCCTGTTCTGCTTGTGAGGCAGTATTAGTTTCCCATGAATACCAAACCATTGTGTAGCGTTCCGTGGTCAGCGTGCACACCCGATACGGGAGGCTTGCTGGGTAAATGTATGAATACTGAATGCGGTGATTGGAAGTCCTCACCCAGTTAGTTTGTAGTTTACGACAATGTGTTGATGGCGGGGAATCCGCTTGGTGCGGATTTTTCAGTTCATGAAGTTTTGTTGTAAGCATATCGCATTTTTGGGCATTTCGAGAGGAAATCGTTGACGCAAATGTTGTCACTCCACGTAGGTATGGTATTGAGAATGCTTCCTGAAGCAAATGATTCCATTCTGTCATGTACTGTAGTTTCTCTCCTCATCCGAGTGATCAACTGTATTCTTGTACAAATGGATCAGCTCCAAGGAAAAGGCCTTTTTAGTTCACTTTGGCAATCAACTACGAAGATTTTTTTGCGTTGTAGCTGTGGTCCGCCTCTCATGTCCCGCAAGTCGAATCATGCGACCCTTGAATACTGAGCACTGGCTAGCGCATCAAGAAATCCTGGGTTGTATTGTCGGATCCGGCAGAAGACTTGGCAACTAGAGGCACCATTTTGTCATTGGATGCGGAAGGTGACACTTGTGAGATGTCGCGACGAGATGAATACAACCGTAAAAACAGCAAAGGCGGTAAAAGATTTTGATGGGCGGGATATCACAAGAACGTGGTGATTCGGTCGTCGAATCTCGGCACCACTCGATAGGATTTTGGGATTGTTTCAGTTGTGTCGGGGACGCGAGTGAGGTACTAGCTGCAGCGAGTGGTGCATTTCAGTTTCAATTTCAATAAATTGGGTTGTGGATACACACGACAAGCCAATGCTAGCAGAGTGCAGCGGGTCGTGCGTTAAGGTAATGGCTCTGTAATCAATGATGCGTGAATAGCCCTATGCTTTTGCATGTCAAGGAGCTGTTGCATGGAAAAATGCAGTTTTGATTCCAGCAAATTAGCAGTTGGAGGAGATAGGGGATCTATCGGTAGGAGCAGTGACACCTGACATAGAACAGCGATGGGATTGGAGGGAGTTACTAAACCAGGATTCATTGCTGTGAGAATTGATGGACGCGTTTGGATGCAGAGAAATTTGTACAACAGTAACTGGTGTTTCTACAAAAACTTGACAGGCTCAAAGTTTTGTGTTGTGCTCTTGGAGATACTTCAGATACAGTACTCTAGCTTAACTTTACTCATTCAATAACTGGATACCGCAGGTGCAGCAAGCAAAGTAAACACCTTACTGTGACAAACCTAAGAAAAAGAGAGATACCGTAGCTTCATGTGATCTCTGTGAATTTGTATTCAGATTCAGTACTTTCGCCGCGCGACCAAGTGGGGCCCCTCTGGAAAAAGTGCAATCCAGGCGATTCTACACCACTCGCTAAACCTATGGAGACAACCCAAATTAACTCTAGGGTAGTCTGGTGAAAATTAAAAAAAACTTACTGCGAGCGAAATAGCTTAAGCCAGCACCCGAAAATTTCAACTTGTTGCAGTCGTCAATTCTGCAAGTCCTAGAAAAAGCTTACAAAATTCAGAGGAGTTTTGTAAGCTTTGTACCTATCGCATGCAACTTATTTACAGTAAAGTACAGTATATAAAAACCAAGTAAAAGTGTTGCTGAGCAGAGATGTGAAATAAATTAGAATCCTATACACAGACATGCCCCTGGTCTTTGGAAAATTGCCGTCCTGCATCCACCACCCCAATTCCCCACATTTTAAACCAAAAAGAAATATAAAGGGAAACTGAAAACAAATCCAGCCATGAATCAGTAGTTTGAGTCCGATATGCAAGTTGATTTATCTACGGCAAATACAATTGTCACAGTCAACGAAAATCCCTCAGTCCTTGTTGAGTCCTACTTTACTATTTTAGACATATAGTATGTAGTTGCATGGTTAAAAAAGCATTTAAGAGTACAAGGATGATCCATTCTTGGGCTACCAAACGATGCTCAGCCACGCAAAAAATATCGAAGTAATTAATTTTCAGAGAATCTTGACGCAATGCCGTGAGATCGTTTTGAAGTTTGCAAAGGACGATAAATTACAGATATATTCAGAATAGAGCTTTGCGGAGAAAAGAGAAAAATTGCTAAAAGCTGGTACTTCGACATTTATTAATGCAGAGACGGATTTTTTCAGGAGAATTTTCAAGAAATAATTATTACTAGTAAGATTTGGGAGAATCCCAATCTTCAAATACTATTAGTATTCATTTTGCGACTCTTTTCCCTTAATAAATTGTAGATGTGCTAGTAGGTCAAGGTTTCGAAAATAAAGGAGAACGGGAAGCTGATGCTGACACAGACATGAGTAAGCACAAATGATATAATATGAATGTGTGTTATTTTACTGGTAACAATTATTGCACCCCGATGACCCATACTGTTTTAATTATTGCATGCATATTTTTCTCTCCGATCAAAGAAATTTCTAAATTCGCAAGAAATATAGGTCAAAACTGCTGTGCTGTGAAATTTATTTGTACGTGATATCAGAACTATCTATGAGGAAGGGTAAATGAACTCAAAAAAATTTCATAAGTGAAACTGCATTTTTTCCTATTTGCTGCAGAAATTGTCGGCGAAATGAACACTTGGATAGCACTAAAGGAAAAACACCCAATTAATTCCTCGAGTAAGACGCATGTCCTGCTAGGGAGTAATTTTCCCACGAATAGTCGTGAATTGAGATATATTGTGACTCTTATTTCATGTAACATTTTTGGAACTAATTTGGAGAACGAAAAGAGAATAAAGCATTGAGGTTTCAAAACGACTGAAAAGTTACAGCGAAGAATTCCTGAAACCAGATTTTACATAAGTTTTATAGCTTTTTCGCAGTATTCTTGATGGAAATTTGCGATTATGTTTGCAATGAGATGAGACTAATTAAAGATTTCTACTCAAGTAAAATTAAATTTTGCGAGATCCAATTCATTCCCTACCTCTTTTTGTACTGTCTGTTGTGATCCATAGATAACTGCAGCTGTACTTTCTACGCAGAAATATGAATATAGACTCTTTTTTAGTGCTTCCGTTCACTGTATGATGTAACCGATTATCAGGTTTTGGCACACGGAAGGGGCATGAGGTTCTTCTCGAGGGGATATAAGTATGCTGCACTGTAGCTGGAAAACAGAGAAAAAATAATTTAAAAATCACTAATACAATAAGAAGTGGTTTCTAACGACAGAAGGAAATTTAACTATCATATATAGGCAGCACCTGCAACTGGCGAAAATTAGAAACAGTTGATGTGCTTCGAAGAATAAGATTATCCTAATCTAAAACTAAAAGCTTTTCTAACTGTGAAAAATGCTATTCCATACTTAATTGTATTATCTTCCTCAAAGAATCACCTCAAAGTAAGAACTCCTACATCAAAGTAGGATTGATTCTCAGTTTTGTCGTTATCGAATGCTAAAGAAGGCCTCTTGATCAAGAAGATCGAACCAATATCATAAATATTTCCTTTTCGATACCGAACTTACAGAACATGAAACGTTTGATATCACCAGACCTCGGAGAAAAGAAAGAAAATGATAATCCTAATACATATCACATCAAAATTTGAGCATTGAAACTGAAAAAGTAATCTTGAAGGCATATTAAAAGAAAAAATAAAACATTCCTGCAAAAACAAAATTCATAAGAAGCGAGTATTAAATTATATATGCGAAAGTCTACAAACAAATAGTGTTAGAAACCAGTGTAAATAAGATATAGTGTGCTGTCTCAGAGTGAAGAAGAGAATCGCAAATGACCTGTTGCATCAACTTTACAGAAGTTAATGTACAAAACTCTGCCAGGCCAAAAAAAAACAAAAAACCCGGCCACAGTGCCTCTCGTCCTTTATGTCACCCTTTTGGGGATATATGCTCTCGACTACCTCTTTTGTGACAGTAGCTGCCAGTTCAACATTATCTGCAAAAAACAGTGTCTTTTGACAACAATTAATTGACTCCAATCCAGAATGATCCTATACCCATTATTTCCTGCTATTTAATTGTAAATGAAGTATACCAATACAAACGTTGGAATAGCCCAGGCGTCTTGATTCGGGGGCACAAACCGACCTCGAGTCATAACTCGCTCCCCTCACAATGCAACAACGAACCACAGTATTTTACAGTTTTTATGACGCGCCAGGGAGGCAAGTAAATATCGACAGCGATAAAAATAGTACATTGTTAGCAGTTGATGAAGACAACGGATAAAAACTCCCTTAATTAGAATTGTTTCAAGAAACATGTAGGGCTCTGGAAATTACAAGTATACAAAGCGTCATTGTACTAGAGTTGGGGAACGCAAAGTGAGATTTATTCGAATTTTTCATTCAGATCAAATTCAAATATGAAATATGGAGCATGGGCTATATCACAGGGAATGATAAAATTTTTTAATGATGCTTTTGGGTTTAAAAACCCGAAGGGGGCGGCATTATCTAAGTGATTTTTTTGAAAGAAAAACGAGGTCCTCCGAAAAATCAAGTAACCGCTTACCAGACTAGTTTTTGGATTTTGCAGAACCCCTATCCACTACAGTTGGCGCACAGGTTAATATGAAAAACACCATCTGAGTCCGTTCAATTATTTTCTTACTTTCTTATGCACATTCTTCCAGCGATCTTTCTTACTAGCAATAGTAGTAGAAGCGATAAATATCTCGAAAAGTAATATAGTGACTAGCAAAAACTTCATGGAGAAAAATAAAAAGTTTCCGTTCTGCCGCACGGAATTTACATAGGAAAAATACATAACGTTTTAGTGCAGTTTTAGATCGTACTGCTTTTTGGAAAATAAGAATCAAACTCCCTTGAATCATGCAAGAATAGGCTTCAGATGGAAAGGAACGATACGTTTGTGTTTAATTGTTTGTATCCCAGGAATTTTGAAATATTAATGGTCGAGGAATATCTGGTTTTCGAAGAGATTTGTTGCGATGTGGTTCTCGAAAAAACCAAGCCAAAATATAATCCGCATCGATTAATATCGCAAATGTTAAGTTAAAGGCGGTAGAATGGCTGTCCAGTACTTTATCTGAAGGATATTTTCGGTTTGGATTTAGTCGTTGGAAAATTCAAGCAAAGATAGACAGGTTATTACTTTTGTTTTTTCCTTTTATGAGATGCCTTTAGAAATTACTTTTTCAACAGCACCTAGTGAGGGCGGATGATGTAGATCCCTTCAGGTGACTGAATAATCGGCTGTTTGAAATTAGAAGCATTAAGTCGCAGAATCGAAGTAGCATTCAAGTCAGACGCTGCTCCAGGCGCATGACCTGGATAGATTTGAAATTCTGACTGGAAGGGCACATGCGGCTTGAGGTTTTTTCTGAATAAATTAATATTTTGATTTCGATTTTTTCCTTAACTAACTTATTATTTGAATTAAATTACAGCTAAATACGCGGAATCTTCGAAAAGTAATTATTTTTATTTCAGTGCCCGTGTTCCATGGGATTGTTTTGTCAGTCATAAAGCTCAATCGCTCGAGTCTAACCATGAAATTTCCAGTACACTTCCGTTCCAGTGCGATTAATATTGCTATAGATTTTTTAATTTAACTACAGTAATAGAAGTAATTTCAGAATGTAAAAATTCAAATATAAAAATATTTATAATAAGACAAAAAGAAGTCAAATAATAATATAGGAACAATTGAAAGAAATATTAATGTTCAAATCCTGCATTAACTGCATTCTCTTCAGTAACTTTCAGGAAGAGAAACACGTAAGGGACAGTATTGTACTTTGCTGTATTTGGTAGCTCTTTGTATCTGAAAACATACAAGTAGGGGAATTCTGGCGGTGACAATAAATCAAACTTTTTTTCATACATTGGGATAGCATGAAAAGTAAATAATTAAGAACGGCGAGACATATTTTACACGTTGCTTTCAAGTATTGAAGAAAACAAAGAACCAATATGGTGTATTAAGATGGCCAAACAAGATTCCTTTAGAAGAATGAGGACCTAGCGACTTTAACAGGGTTAATTAAGTCGGTTAAAATCATCATTAATTTAATGCAAATTTTTATAGTTACATTATGCGTATGTACAGTATATTTATTTTCAAATATATACTTAATATATAATCACGTGAAAAGAGAAAAAGTAGAAAAATTACTGCTGAGGTAATGAAGGTGCCTATTTGACATTGGAGTGACACAAAAAAACCGCAGTCTGAAGCAGAGAATAGATGACTAAACTATAGTATGATTATCCTCAAATTTTAGTTTAAATTTCCGGGATTTCGTTAGAAATAAATATTAAAGCCACAGTTAACCAAGAAATTTTAAATTTCCCTCTTTTGCCGCAAATTTTGTAATCAAAATACAAACTTTGTGTCATGAAGCATCTATTTTCTGGCATAAAATTTCCTAGGGTTCTTTAATTTTATTCGAACTACTTTATAAACCACTACTTTTAAACAACATGTCAAGTGAGTGCAAGTTGGCTCGCGCAAGAGTGCATTCTGAGGAAAAATTATTCAGGCTAAATTTGCAAGAAAATTCGCAAATACAAACGATAAAGCAATAAAAGTACTACTGTGATGAATTGACACAAAGATATCAAAACTAAATTTATTTTGAAAAGCCTATAGCATCACGATATGCACGTAATTGTGAAATCATAATTCTGTGTATCCTCATATTTGGCCATTATGGAATATATAACTCTAAATATTTTCTCAATCTGTCCTTTCTTAATCTATTCTATCTCTAGGAAGTTTTATTCCCACTTTCCAGTCACTATTGAAGTCAACTAAAACCCCAATAGTACCGGGGCGTCTTTAAGATTAGCATAATGCGAGCGAACATTTAACGTACGTAAAATGAAAAACTGCAGATGTATGATAGTAGTGTTTAAAGTCTGTTGTTGTACGCGTTCTACGAAGAAAGAGTGTAGAAAAATTAAGGAGATTCAAAGCAGTGGCATGGACTATGTACAAAGCTTGCACCACTTTTTCAAACTAGACTTTGGTTAAAATTCTATAGTGCACTTGTGGGGAACAAAGTGACCTTTTTCAATTCAAAAGCGCTCTTGTAAATCTGTTCTTGTATATTCTCTTCCCATGATCTTTCACAGTTATGCCTATGTAACAAGCATTTATTTCTTCTTCCCTTATATATGAAATTTGAGTTGTAAATCCAAATTCAGCATCTTGAGGCTTGTCCGACCAATCTGAAAAGCATAAATGTATTGAGATAGATGAAGATCGGAACAAACCATAAATGGCGCTTCAATAAGTATTAATATAGTCTGTTGGACGAGAAAGACTCTCTTTTTCTATCTTTCATAACTTCCACAACAATAAAGTTTAAGTCTGAATGTAACGTGGTATCAGTTATTGAAGATCTCAATCAGACACTTTAATTGAAAGTTATGTTCCTTAGAAGGAAAAAGACCAGAAAATAGACCCAATTTATTGCCCGAAGCGGCGAAGTAAATAAGATTTGCCGGGTATACTCCTTTTTATGAGAGAAACCCATTTCTGTGTACGAAAATGATATATCAATAAAGCTTCTAAGTTTAAGATAAATAAGGAACTCACTATTGGGAGAAGCAGGGGAAATAAATTTAGGCAATACAACGGAAGAAATTGCCAAATTCCCATGCTTCCCTTTGCACATGAAGAGAGAACAGGATGGCGCCGGAAAATTACCCTAAGAAAAAGCACTACTTAAGTAATCATTACGAAAGCTTTGATAAAATTTCTGCAGAGCGAAGTTTTTCGTCCCTCTGCACTTATCGAAACTATTTTGAGAACAAATAAAACAAAAAATTTATAGTTAGCCGTTAATGAAATAAAACTCTGTTTCCATATGAAAGCATCATTTTAAAGTAAAAAACTTCGTATCTGACAGTAAAGTTGTTCCTCGTAGTACTAAAGCAGGACTTTAATCTCTAATACTGGGATTTAGAACGATTGCTGGTTTTAAATTATCTCCTGGTCATACGAAACTTAACCAGGTCCAGGAATTAATGACAAAAATAAATTAAAAATATTGAAGTAGTGAATGTAATTATTTTTATCTTATTTAATCATCTTTGAATATAGAAATATAATCATGAAGTTATGAAGTTATTTCAAAACACCATGTTTGAGCGCAGATAAAAGAATTGTGGTTAAATTCCCTTTTCAGGTATTATGAATATTTCCATCAGATTCATTTATTCGTCGAAGCAAGTTTAGTCCAAGAAAAGTCAATAATTGCAGGAGAACTATCCTTATTCATGAGCACTGAGTACTTAACCTTCTGCTTATTTAGTTGTATGCTGAAAATATTTTAAAATCAAATTTATTGTTGTTTAGTCTTGTTTTGTATCTTGTAGCCATTTGTGCACTCCTACAAACTCGATATGCATGAAAATTGGCCAAAAAAGTCATAAATTGCCCGAGCTAATATGCTCTGACAGTTATTTATTGGATTCTATGTTCCTATTGATATATTTAACAGACTAAGAGATAATTAAAAAAATTTCGCTTCGAGCTACTCATTTTGAATCCGATTATTAATATTTTTGTTGAAAAGAAAAGTACTCGTCTGTGTATTTATCTCTATATTTAATGACGATTTAGGGTCGAATCTGTGGAAAACTATATGTCTGACCCTTGAGTCATTTGTTGCCGAGTTAAGAACGAAGTTTCAAATCTATTCGCAAGAAATTGCAGCCCATACCATGAAAGTCTTTACCTTTTGCTGTCTTTTAAATATATATTTTTTAAATAATTCCTTGTTTTTTAATATGGGAACCCACCGGAATCGCCCAAACCAAATAAGAAAATATCGCATCGTTATAATCACCAATGCTTTAGGACGCCTGATATTTTAACAAATGAGTCCGGTCTAGCCCACTTCATGCACAGTGCAGGTGTGCAAAAACACTAAAAAATCCCCTCTGTGAGCATTCTACTCGATTTGATTAGTGCTCAATTACGGCATCAAAATGAAACTTATTTTTTCCTGTTTGCCATGATTCAAGGAATTTGGCGGACAAAAATGTCCAGGTTTATTACATGTTGGATCTCTGAGGCAGTGTGATTCCCGTCGACGCGTGTCGGAAGAAGGCTCTGAGCTGTGTTATTGTAGTATCACTCTTGTAAAAGAGCGTTTTTTACGCCACTCCTTGATTTGAGGTATTGTTTTTTATTCCCGTTTTTAACTTTCTGATGAACTCAGTAATCTTTCGTTTGGACTCTGCTTCGTGAGGTAGGGCACAGAAGGGATACCTGTATCGTACGCATACAGTAGGACGTCTAAACAGACTCAATCTGGCAACCGCTGAACCAATGCTCGCACATACAGAAGGGAAGGAGAAAATTCCACTGCTGAAAAACTAGAATGCCAAGGCGGCGTTATCTGGAAAACTCCCGTTTGAAGCGCGTTGCTTTCAAAAAGTGGGGACGAATAGTGTTGTGTGCCTTTTTCATGTTAATATTGAGATAGCGAAATTTTTGTTTGTAGTTCATTTCAACTGCGGGCAGGGAGCAAAATTTGTATCTATGTATAGTATAAGCAGTAACGTAGATATTTTTTTCACTTGGATCTAATTTTATCCCTTTGAGTTAATCGAGCTTCAGCCGGCCTTTTATGGAAAAATAAGAGGTGCTACTGGTCACCCTCCGGATATTCCGGGCCACAACCGACCATGCCTTTAAAATATTACTGTACCCACATCCCCCCCATGCGGTGATCAACAAAATGAATAAGAGGAGGAGGTTCAGTTCAAGAAAGATGTTGGCTAAAACCCGCGGAGTGGCTGTGAAGGCAATGTAAAATTCATTGCTGTAGAAAGCTGACGAGATGGATCATCTATAATAAAATTTTAATGGGGGCCAGCCAGCAGACAAGGCGCGTTGGAGGTCACTGCCAACGCCGAGTATCGCTGCGAAAGAATGCCTCGAACTTTTGAAAGCCGTTCCAATGGGCGACTGGCCACGGCTCTCGCGAGCTCTGTGAAAGCAGAGTGCCCCTGCAAGTGCACCCGCCTAGCGTGGAGATGGAGACAGGAACTGACCTATTTCTACCAGGCAAATCAGCAAGGAAGAGGAAGGGAAGTTGGGTTTCATATGCTTATTTCTCGTGTTTGACTAATGCCGTATGAAATCATTGCCTCATTGCCAGGTCTAACCGTACTGCATTTTTTATGGGAAGTGACGCTGTGCTGGATGCAGCTAGGCAATTGCTCACTACGGTCCTAACATTTTGGCGCACAGTTTGTGTGAGTGAGAGCGGTTTACACAGTTCGATTCCGTAAGGTTGACATGCTGGCATGGGCCGTTTTAACACTTGCGCATTGACACTGATAAACTTAATTTCTACGCCGTGAGGTTAAGATATGTTATGTGTATCTCCATTGGAATGAAATCCGATAAATTTGTTTTTCTTGGTATTTCGATCAGTATAGGAATCGCAAGAGATACAATGATGGCGTTTTCATTGATTTCAAGGCGGCGCAAGATTCCAGAGTTGGCGGTTTCCAATGCATGAACAACAGGGCATGATCGTATAGAAATTTCATACCGTAAAAGGCGTAGCTTCCACGCGTGCCACACACGTGCGAGAATTCAAAATAACAGATTCACTTGTTGAGATGGTAAGGTGTGTTTGCGATAGTGATAGAAGTGAGTAGTATCATCAGAGGGTACGTCATTTACGATCATGCTGACTATTCTCAACGTAATGGGGACCTGCCGCAATAGGAGGCGGGGGAGTGAAGGATGCAAAGGGGCGGTTTGTTGAGATTATTGCAAAATATAGGGTTGAGGAAAGAGGCCGTGACGTCGAAAGTGACGAGTTGCGAAACAGGTTCCGTTGTTGCAGTTTATTTTTTTTGAGCACAGGAGAGGAAATATGGCACATCCATACCTGTGGTTATACTGTATTGTTCTGTACAGTACTGTACAGTACTGTGCCGAATTCAGGGAGAATGCCCCGACTCATGACAATAATTGACAATAAAAAGAAATAATCCTTGAGATCATTAAATTAAGATTCGTGGCTTAGGGCACAGCTTGAGAGATCACTTGCATATGCCTTTACCTCTTTATTTTAATAATTAAATAAATTAGTAGCAGTAGGCTACCCCCACCGTACTGCTGGGCAGACCTTAATTTCTTAAAATTGACCCACATTTTGTTCATCTTAAACTTGCCCAAGACGTCCAGTACAGTGCACAGTAATCGCTTTCGCGTCATAGAAATGCCCATTTGTAACGATCGGGCATCTATGAAAGAATGTTCACTAGCTAGGGCCACGCTGATTCCTTTCTAAACTTTCGTAATCCAGCAGACGCAGGTCAGAAGCAAACGTTGAATTCTACAGATACGTAGACCCACTTTACCATGAGCTGATGGGGATACAGTTCATTCGACGCTCATCAACAAATGAAGCGCATAGCGTATTATGTAACCTGAACTATACATACTAGCGTATGCTATATTTTTGACATTTACAATACGCCTTGAGGATGCGTAGAGACGCTAAGGGAGAGCCCTCTCAGGCTATGACCTTAGAATAGGACTGTGAGTGGAGTAGAGTACCTACATCTTCACGTAACAGTATTCTACAATTTCTCTGCAATCACACGAGAACACGTTGAATATTTCCGTCCCTTTCAGCGGCAAATGCAGAAAACGTTTGTAAGATAATTGTGCATGTAAAAGGTACGATACCGGCCAAACAAATATTTCATGTTATCCGCCCGTTGTTAGAGAAAAGTTTCTGAAAGTTTCTGTCTTGAGCCCTAAACCGCAAGAGTTTGCTCAAGGCTCGCTGACCCCTAGTACAATATTAAAGTGCTGCATTAAGGTCATGCGGTCCTGAGCATTGGTGCGAACGCATCGAAACATCGCTGAATCATGCTTCCATTGACGGCTTTGAAGCAACCAATTAGCCCCCTTAAAAGTACGAAATGTACAATATATATTAAAACTTAACTCCAAATTTTTTTATTAACCTAGTTTTATGGAAGAAGATTCGTGATTGAAAAATTTTAATTGTGATCTATCCATAGTTTTAGTTACGGAACATATTTTTAAGAACCTTTTTTGCTTTTTTTAATTGTTCACCTCTGTATAGTTAGCGCTGATTTTAAGTAAACTTTGATCTTTATATGAACTCTGAATTGTACAGTTTTTTTGAAAGAAGAGTAGTGGTGGGTATGTATTACTGAAGCAATCGAAACTCAGCAGCAATGGGGCAGTGCCTCTGTTACGGAAAGGAAAAAATAATATATCATTGTCGGGCGGAAAGGCGGATGTAGCGATCAAGGGATTGGGGAAAGCGGCCAAGGGCAGAGAAAACCTTACTCGCGATATCTCCATAATGATGAATATCTACAGTCAGCATAGGCGCCCAAAGGCTGGGTGTGAGGAAGCTACGTAGGATTTGTTTTGAAGTTACAGTTAACCGTGCTGTACTGTACAGTACTGTACGGTGCAGTGCGCTATTATGCTCACAGACACTACAGTACAGTACAGTACAGTACAGTACATGTCCATGTAGTGTTAAAACAAAAATTGCAAACGGAGAGTTGTTTTTTGATGAATTTTTAGCGAAGATTTTTTGGGGAAGTGCGATTGGCAAACTTTTGTGGGAGCACTGCACCTCGTTTCTGGTGATTCCTTGTTGTTCGCACTCATCGCATCCCCCAGGGGATGTGTTTATGTCGGTACAAAGTAGCACGGACAAGAGACTCGCACAGGCGCCAGTTTCAGCCGCACAGGAGCCTCTTATTGTAGGCAACGCGCACAATGGTAACATATGTATTAAGAATATACCTGGCACCTGTACAGTACAATATTGGCCAGGTGCCCATGGACGACCGCGCGGCATGCGTGTTGTTACGTTTTGGTGTTGAGCCCCCAAAAATGCCATAGCGAGGGTAAACGCCGGCCGTCCCGTTCTGCAACAATAAACGCGTGCCGTTCTCGTGCAAGGTTCTTTGTTTTTCCTTTCGTCATTTGACCAATGATTCTCGAGCGATATTTTCCCTCTCCACCGGTTTAACCTCAACGATTTGGCGAGTTGTTGCCAATTCAAGCTTTCCTTTCCATTGCTCCGGTAAAGGGATCCTTTGTCATACGCTCCTCTCTTCCGTTTCCCTTCGCTTTCGTAAAACATAAATTAACTGCGTCCTTGCGACCTAGACAGTCCCCATTGAGTGGCTATCGATTCCTCGCTTCCCATTTTCCTCGTCCGCCTCCACCGCTTCACAACCCCCTCTCCACATCACCCTCAAACCCTTGCTTTCTGCCTCTTGGTTTCTTTTAAATTGCCTACATTCGGTCAACGGTCTTGCCGTATCCGTTCGTCAACTAACGATCCACAATCCACTTCTCCGCGAATCCACCATCTACTTCAATGCCTGCCTTCTCGTCATCCTCCCTACCTCACCCCCCTCCCTTTCCCTACCGCTGAAGCCGATGCAAACATCTTCAGTCGCGCTTCTTTCACTGGATCAATCCTCTCATAATTCGAGGTTCTCGACAACCTCTCCAACAATCTGACTTACCCCCCATCAACCCCCAACATCAAGCCGCTCAACTCGTTCCCATCTTTACCCATACTTATCGCGTTCTCTGCACTCGACAAGCCGCCTTCTTCCCATCCACTTCCAACTCCCTGACTTTCAACAGTCTGCCCCTTCTCCCACCCCCCGCCTCACCCGTCTCGCATACCTCTTCCCAACCTCCTTTCTCCGTTCCACTACTCTCCGTGCTCTAATTCCCGTCAGCTTTCTTCCTTTCCTGCGTGCTGCAGCTATCAAACCACTCTGGCTCCTCTCCAATATCGCACAGGCCTACTGCATCCGCGCCCTCGTCGACCGTGTCACCCGTGCTCACCCCGATCCCTCCGCACTCCCTCTCGATGGCTCTTCATCCCTGTCGTCCTAGCACTAGCTCTATCCGCCCAATCTCTCAGTCTCACCTCTCACCACGTTTTTGCTGGCTCCATGCTTGCCGGCATGCGCGCTCGTGCCGCGCTGTCCTCCGCCATTTATCAAAAGATGTTGCGCTTGTCTCCAACTTCACAGTCCAAGGTTTCGGATGGTCAGGTCGCCAATTTGCTTCTTAATGATTCTCAACGCGTCCTCGACTCTTATACATACGCAAACTTTTGCTGGCTTGGCTTTATCGAAATTGCAATAGTCAGCGCTCTACTCACCGTTGAGTTGGGGTTATCTGCCTTTTTCGGTGTCGCCATCATGCTATTACTTGTGCCAGTGCAAATTTGGTTTTCGAATCTCATCTGTCGGACGAGGGCTAGTGTTTCCTCGCAAGCGGACAAGCGCGTGCAAACAATGACGGAGGTCCTGTCGGGTATCCGGATGGTGAAGCTTTCAGCATGGGAGCCGCACTTTATGCGGATTATCCGTGCCCAGCGCGGATGCGAGGTGCGTCATTTGCGGAAGAACGCTGTACTGAGGGCCATGAACTCGGCCCTTTTCTTCGTGGCCCCTGTCCTAGTAGCACTGGCGACATTTACGGCGCGGACATTAGTGTTTAAACAGCCATTGACGGCGGGGTTGGTGTTCAGTACCTTGTCATTTTTTAATACGCTGGCCCAAGTACTCAATTTCATGCCACTTGGTTGGCTGGCGATATCTGAGGCAATTGTCGCGGGGCGGAGATTGGATTCGTTCTTTAATCTGCCCGAGTCGCAATCGGTACCAAAGGAAGAAAGACTCTGTGACGATTGCAATGAAGCGGATGCCGATTTTGAGGTTGTCGTCGATGTAAAGATTTCAGAAAATCAGAGTCACGACTGGAGCCTATCTGATACTGACGATTCTGACTTTGACGGAAGAGGAATTGGAAAAGTGACAACGCTGATTACAGACCCGGAAAACTGCGAGTTACGCTACGGCACGCGCAGTTTTCTTTCACTGAGGGTGACCTCGTCGAGGGACGAAGTTCTGGAGCAGCTCTTACAGATGTAACCCTATCTGTATCCGATGGAGAACTACTGTGTGTGTCGGACGGTGGGCAGTGGGAAGTCAAGTTTGTTGCATGGGATACTGGGCGAGCTGCTGTGTACGGGGGCCATGTTGAGAGGCATGGCCGCACGGCGTACTGCTCCCAACAGCCTTGGATAATCAATGGTACGTTGCGGGAAAATATAACCATGTTCGATGAGGGTGACTGCGGTGTGGATCAAGTTTGGTACCAGAAGGTGGTTGATGCTTGCTGTCTCAGCGCGGATATTGAAATGCTTGCGGCAGGAGATGAGACGGAAATTGGCGAGCGTGGAATAAATTTGTCGGGAGGTCAGAAAGCTCGAGTAGCCCTTGCAAGGGCAATATACTCAAATGCCGATATCTACCTTTTTGATGATCCTCTTCAGCTGTGGACCCGGCCGTATTATCTCGTTTGATTCAGAGATTATTCTCAAAAGATGGACTACTCGCTGGAAAGACACAAATTGTGGTCACGCATCAAATGCAATTGCTGCCTTTAGCAACAGAGTTGTTGTCATGAAGGTGGGCACGTACATCGCATTGGTCCATTTGAGGAGTTGAGGGAAAGTGGGAAGAGCTCTCTGGATTTCATGGAACGGTGGATGACGCTAAAGGTCCAAGCGGTAGCTATCAAGAAATCGATGAGCTTGAGGAAGAGAGATTTCTTAAAGCGGGAGAAGAGCATCGCCTGCAAGAGTACTGAAGAATGCAGACGTTAACATAGGAATGTCTGAAATCACGGGCAGCGTGGAGAGCAGCGCAGATATTTAAGGTCAAGCCCTCTGATGTGATTTCGGACCGATGGGCAAATTGAACAGCGCTCAAGGTTCGTCAAGGGAGTATTGGGGGTCGTCTGAGAAAAACACAAAGAATCAAGGAGGACTGATTTCAGATGAAGATCGCTGCACTGGTCGCGTGCCCGCGACGTTTACAGGGCTTACATCAAAGCTGGCGGAGGCTATATCGCTTTAGTCCTTGTCTGTCTAGCATTTGCTCTACCTCAGGCCGTGAGACAAGTTTCCGAGTGGTGGTTGTCAAGGTGGAGTACTTGCTCGGATTGCGAAGGGTCCTTCGATATGAATCGTTTTCATGCCTTGGTGTTCCTAGGACTTGCTGCAGGTACAGCACTTCTGACAATGTTCAGAGCTGGAGTATTTGGGGTGCAGACAATGACTGCCTCGCGAATTGTGCACAACCAGCTTCTCGATCGCGTTCTTCGAGCAGAAATGTCTTTCTTTGACACCAATCCTTTGGCCGGATTCTCAACCGATTTAGCAAGGATGTGGACCACATGGATGTCATGCTTCCTGTGACAGCACAGGATTGCTTACAGATCTTCTTCGTGGCACTGGGAGCGGTAGTCACCATCTCTTGGATCTTGCCGTGGTTCCTCATTCCTCTGGCGCCGCTAGTTTGCGCATTCTTTGCCCTGCAACATTACTACAAGATGTCGAGTCGCGAACTCAAGCGGATTGATGGGGTTTCTCGGAGCCTTATTTATGCGCATTTTGTTGAAACCGCTGGTGGGATCTCAACAATAAGAGCATTCGGATCGCAAGGGCGCTTTTCTGAGCGCTTCAACAAATTCGTCGACGGAAATAACTGCTCGTACCATGTTCACTTGTGTTGGGAGATGGCTCGGTATTCGACTAGATGCGCTTGCCACTACGGTTGTTTTCTGCACCGGGCTCGTCGTTTTAATAGTCAGCCCAAGTTTGGATCCTGGGCTAGCAGGTGTAGCTCTCACTCAGAGTATCTTGATAACAAACATGCTTCAATGTAAGTTTCAGCTGCAGCGGCCAGTTCCCGCGTGAGACTCGACGCGCCGGAAAGGGGATCTGACTTTTTGAACGTTTGCGCTTGTCTCTTTGTTTTCACTTACTTTTTCGAAGGGGGGTGCGGCAAGCAGCAGAAACCGAGAATCATTTCACGAGCGTGGAGCGTATAACAACGATGGCAACTCAAACGCCGATAGAGAGACCCTATGAAACTCCAGACAGTAAGACTCCTGAAAGCTGGCCGGCACAAGGCGTTCTGACGTTCAGTAATGTCGAGCTCAGGTATCGCCCAGAACTTGATCCAGCATTGCAAAATCTCTCGTTCAAGACTAAAGATAGTGAACGTATTGGAATTGTTGGGCGAACAGGGAGCGGAAAAAGTTCTTTGTTTGTTGCCTTGTTCAGAATGGTTGAGCTATCGAAGGGGCTATAAACTATTGATGGCGTGAATATTGCAGATATTGGTTTGCACGATCTGCGATCCAAGATGGCAATAGTGCCGCAGGATCCTGTTTTGTTTAACGGGACAATTAGGAGCAATCTGGATCCTCTGGGGAGTTACAGTGACGCGGATATGTGGGATGCAATCCACAGAGTTCACATGAGTCATGCAATTGAAGGCGCAAAGGGGGATATGAATGGTGACGGCCATGGCCTTGATATGGTAGTGTGTGAAAAAGGAAACAATTTCTCCGCAGGAGAGCGACAGCTGCTTTCGCTTGCTCGGGCAATTCTTACGGCGTCAAGATTGTTGTCCTGGACGAGGCATCTGCTTCCCTGGACAATCATACAGATATTCTTATCCAGAAGACAATCAGGGAACAGCTCTCAGATCGCACTGTGCTTACGATTGCACCGACTGGCGACGATAGCTGACAGTGATCGAGTGATGGTGATGGACGCGGGGGAAATGGTGGAATTTGATACTCCTGCCAATTTGTTGCGACAAAAGGGCTTTTTTGCAAGGCTCGTTGAAGAAACCGGACGAATCGAGAGCGCAATCCTGAAAGCAATCATCAGGGAAGCATCTGGGACCGAGAGGGCAGTGGATGTTTGACCGAGCCCACAGACAGTAATTTGTACATATGTATGTACTGTACAGTAGGAGAACAGCAGTTGATGATCTGGATTTGTAAATACCAGTATAATTAGCGATGGGCTCAGCAACCTACATTTACCTGTGCTACAATACCCCGAAGTATGCCAGACAAGGATCTAGAATTTCAAAGCGCAGTGCAGCCACGGCAGGTGCATCAGGATGTCGCGCATTGATGCTTTATCAAAGAGAACTCGAAAGAGTTGTCTCGCGACTCTCGGCGAAATTTCTGTAGTTTCGCAATGTAGTGAAGAACCGAATGTGCTCATGATCTCAAAGGCCGAGATAACAACGGCACCCACTCGACGGGCAGCAAAGACTGACACCTCGCCGCCTGTACCTTGCGTCATTGCTACTAAAATTAACAAATGCGAAGACAGATTTCAGGAGCATGCGTCATCACTGGAAGAACCCTGCTGATCATATTCATGCCTATTCACCGAAGAAGACGTTATTTTTATGTTTCGCAATGAATGGCGTCGATAGAGGAATGAGGCAATCGCCGCGTCAGCGCGTCAGTATGGGTCTTTTTCATTCGGCCATGGCATCCGGTGTATAGAGGAAGCAAAATGGGTATCTGCAAATCTCAAGAGCCGTAAAGGACAGCTGTTTACAGCTTTGCGGCTCTACAAAGAAAAGCAACGCACTATAGAGAGCGGCATGAATACAACCGATCACATCTTCCATACATTAAATTAACCAAAAAATTTTCATCTCTGAAGAAAGGTACTACGGCAAAAGAAAGGGGTGGCTGGCGAGTCTTCTTACGAAAAAAGCCTTCAAGAACAGAGTTGTTGCTACAATCTTGCACTCGGATGGACCAGGCCTGAGTACCATGGTTGAATGCAATATCAGATTAACCAATCCGCCGGGGGTTTCATTCGCGATGGCTATCGTCCCCCCTACCTAATGAATGCGGCCGACTTGGAACACCCAGCTACAGTATGTGTACGTTCTACGACCGCATTCGGCAGTGCACGCTAGCCATTACAGAACTGTCACGAGTGAAATGAAACTACCATGACTGCCAAGGTCTTCCCAATCATCATTTCAACAGCCACAAAAGTTCTCACCGCCCGCAGAACCATTTTGCGTGTTCAACAATTAGCACACCCCTTCTCCACGGCCTACATTCGCTCGAGTACAAGCACTGTCGCCAGAGCATGAATACCGACAGCGACCGTGCGGCAGATCTGTCCGTCTATAATGGTTTCGGTCACAGGCACCTCCCAACTCCCTCCTTCATGCCCTCCCTCGCTACACCACGCGCGCCGCTGACCGTGATGGTCACTTCGATGTTCACCTCTATGTACCCGACACTAAACTCAGCCGCGGACGTTCACATCTCGCCGGTCACCGGTCCCGCGTATCGCTTGTGACTTCACTGTCGTCCAACTGTTCTAACTGCGCTGCTATGAAAGTTACTCAGGACACTGCAGTCGCCGCTTACCAGGTTTTCTCAGAGTCCCGGAGCTGGAGCTTCCGTTCCACCTTCACCGGCTGTTTGCCTCGGCATGTAAGCTTCAACATGTAGTGAAGCTGACTCTGCCGGGTGTGACCACCGCCATTGCACTAAGATTTGACCAAGAGACGTTGGAATTTCATTCGCGTTTCAATAATGTGCCGATGACCGGTGCAGTTCGACAGCAGGTGTCCGTACCTCTGCGCGACGGCGATCATGGCTTCACACCTGTGGCGACGCTCAATGTCCAGCATATGTGGCAAGCATAATTGATCCAGAGCAACTGCGATGCCCTGACGAGCCTGGAGCGTCTGAACACCGGGCGTATAGATACGCCTAGGCGCATGAACACCTCCGGGAGTTTGTGCAACGGCTCCATCCGTCCTTTGCTAACGAATACGGCGGTCTTCCAGAAACACTCGCAGCGGCCAACCTTGCTGCCGAGCCCGATAATTCGCACAACACTTTACATCAGGCCTGTTGTGAGTCAGCAGCAAAATCCTTCTTGGAGGTTGATGAATGGGCGAGGTCTACCAAACTCGCTACGCACTTGGAAGCTGATATTTGACGAAAGATCCACCGTCAAGCACACTTGGAGACGCCTGCATCAGCCTTCCTCACCGCGCATCTGTCCTTGGTAAACCGAACGTTAAACGGGATGTGGACAGTGATGCTACGTCGCAACCCGGGAGTTTCCGTGTTGGATGACACTGCACCGCTGCGGTGCGTGGAGTGCTACAGACCCATGGACATTTTCGGAGACCACGCCGCAGACCGTTATAACCAAGGCTTTGGCGGACCACCGCCACACAGCAGTGATGAAGTGGCCGAGAGCTGTTCAAGGAGCAGGAGTCGACGTCCAATACGAGGTGAAGTACCTGCTTCTGGACTGAAAGCGCAACCCGCGGAAGTTCTGGTGCACCCGCGGTCTGATGCGGCGAACACCCCGCCCGCTCTCTCAGTGGTGTAAGACGTTGCCGTATGAGCGGCATTCCAGGAGAGCTATACGTCAATGACAGCACGGAAAGCGCGAACCGGTGCCAATGCAGCGGAAAAGCGTAAGAGGAGGGACCTGGTCACAAAAGTGGCAACCATTCCTGGCGCGACACTGGCGGGACGATAGAGGCTAGGATGGAATTTTGTGCGCTACTTTTCGACTTGCTAGGATCACCTTTTGTGACAACATCCAAGGTCATAGAGAGATACACGGCTCCTGTCGCGTCCCGCAGCGGAATCTGGTCAAGTGAAGACTTGCCTGTATCAGAAGTATCGCTACGCAATGTGGTCAACTTGTGAGGCGTCGGTAATTTGTCGTGCCCCGCAACACGCAGAGGTTAGTACCTATTCAAACTTCATTTTTTTAAGCACTCTGCGGCGTTTCACATTCATACATCAGTGATAAACGAATCCAAAGCTGGAGCGGAGGATCACTTGTGTTTCACGCCATCTTTCTACAAACCCTTGCTATGACGCGCCCGCAACATGCAGTTTTGCCGCCCTGCTCAAACCAGTTTTTCTAGGTTTGGTACAGCGGGGTATTTCAGTGATGCTGCATGTTGCACCTGCATATTTCTTTTCTAAATAATTCAGAAAACCATCGCAGCGACGCCATTTTCCAATTCTCTACCATCGCGTTGGATTTCCTTGGCATGTATCTCCCGTCTCCTTTCTCATCGGAGAGTTTATTTCGCATATGACACGATAGCACTACAGCTCGGACGGAGCGTTGTGTTGGCATTCCATCCTCGCCGACTGCTGGGCGACAAGCGCTTGAGCTATTTTACAAACAATTGATGTCATCTCAAGTGCCTCATGACATGTGTCCAACGTGCATAGAGTTTTTGAAACCTAAAACCAGCTACGTACATCTTCAGATTCGGCAGTGTCGGAGTGAAATCATTGATCTGAAGTAGTATTATACTGTACAGTACTGTACCGGATGTGGAGAAGCAACCCAGTGGATAGCCGTGAGCCGCTATAATGGCACACTTTGCAGTCAATGGCATCTACATAGAAATCTCAACTTTCATCAACATTCGCGCAAACTGACTATGGCCTTCATCCATGGGCTCTCTCTGCCAAAGCGGCAGGCAACGCGTCGAGCAAGTTCCAAGCGTAAAGTGATATGTTCGCAATACCTCCCAAGGGAAGCTTTCAATATTCATTTCGACGCTCCCTCCAAGTCTGGAAACTTTGGCATGGTATTTCTTCGGCGAGTACAATAACCCCAACGACCCATCAAGCCCTGCGGAACAAGTAGTTGTCAAATGTCCCATCGAATCATCGCTCGGTCGCCAGCTCTACGCCATGGAAAAGTACACAACAAAAAGCTTCGCCAGAAACAATCCGAAAACAACGCTTCCCCCCTTTCCTAGGCGAGGTGGTTATCCACCCGACTCTAGTCTCATCAGGGGCCTCGTCCGATTAGGTCTTGTTGGAAACGTGTTGGAAATGGCGAAACGCTCGAGGACTTTCTAGTCTCGTCCCGCCTAGCCCAGCTTGGAAGTCTTCTCGGCGCACCGAGTACGCCATTGCCATTGCGTCGAGAGCTGAGCGCAAGCGTGTTGGCCGAACTGGCCTTGGTTCTCCAGGATTTGCAAAAGGCGGGTATTGTCCATCGGTAAGTGGCATTTTATTCTTGTTTTCCTCAGCCCCGGAATGGACATGACAGTCTTGATACTGACAACTCCTTTCGGAATGCGTTTCTTGACGCATTACATAGAGACGTTAAGCCGAGAACTTGTTGGTAGCACCAGACGACCCTGATGGTGCCCCCTTCAAGGCGATCGACTTTGGCTCCTCATGTGACTGGTCATCTCCCTTTAAAAAGGGCCTTGGCATTGCAACTTGTGACCCTATCTACACAGCCCCGGAGAAGCGGCTGGATATTTTTAAACCAGGGTACCGCTTTGACGTGTACAGTATTGGGCTCATTGCATTACGGTGCGCCCTGCCAAGCCTCACGGAAAAGAAAGATATGAATAGTTTTGTCGAAACGATTTTGAAAGCCAGTGATTTTTCCTTTGAGAGGACTTGCAACAGTATCTTGGCTGGTAGTTTGTCCGTATCTCCGTCATTGAAAAATGATTTCTCTGCGCTCTCTGGCCCTGCGTATGAAGACATGTACGCCTTGTTTGCAACCATACTCGACCCAGACCCCACAATCGAGCCGATGTCGCTGACTGTCTAGGAAGCAGGTTTGTGCGAGGTCCGCCTCGTCTCTAGTGGCTTGACCTAAGCTTGCTGCATGTAAAGAGTACATGTTCTATTCTTCGGAGTTTGCAGGCTCCTTGCTCTCCCCAGCTATCTTCCCCGTCCAAAGGCCTTGTAGCCGTCAGAATGTAATTGATACTGGTATCCTCAACGACTGAAAAAGTACGCGAGAGGGGTTAAATCGAATGCCCACAAGCTCAGCAGGAGTTAACGCAGTTTCCGACTCAATAACGTGGGATATTTCCTCTGGGCGCGGAAACTTTTTCCAGTCGTGAGTGCCCTCTGGCAGCCACTTGAGTATACGTTCAGCAGCTACGATACCAAGTACATACGAAGCAACCGTGCGGTTGAGAGTGGATACAACGAGAACACCACCTTGTCGCACAAGAGATGCACAGGAACGGAGGAAAACGGTTGGCTGCGCAACATGTTCAATTACCTCAAGGGCCAAAACGACGTCAAAAGATTCACCACTCTCCGCGAGATCCTCCACGGCAGCCTCCTTGTACCGCAGTCGATTCGAAGAGGACAGGTCGGATCCATGGAGGCATGATACTTGGCAACCTGCAGACTCTCTTTTGACATATCGACCCCCAGCACGTTTGCACCGAGGCGCGTAATCGGCTCTGTAACCAGGCCACCTGTACAGCAAAAGAAAATGACCCGCATTTCGATCCACTAGGTCAGAGCACTGCAACATACACGAGTTGATGGTACCGAGGGAAAGGAAAGTCGGAGAGAAACTTACCACCGCAACCAATATCAACAACATCAATAGCATCCAGTGGTTTTGTAGCGTAGACTTTAGCAGGAGCAGGACGAGACTGACGACATGCTTTTCGATGACAGACCGAATGTATGCCAGACGAGTCGGGTTCATGCGGTGCAACGGGGCAGCTGAGCCATCTGGATGCCACCATTTCGAGGCTGTGGTGGCGAACTTTGCAATCTCAGTGGGATCGACGGTAGATGACTTTGACGCCCCGGTGGACACTTGCGTACGTGACGAGGGCAAGAAAGCAGCGCGGAAAATCTGGACTGCATCTCTGTAGTGCTTTGCTTTGGGATTTGTCGTCGGTAGCAAAGCCGATTGTGTGACAAGTGTGGTTGCTGTTGTAGACGTCGCTCGCAGTGACAGGATGAGGGTTGTTTCAGATTGAGAGAATTCGGGGGCAACCATCGCTGCTGTTGTTGGCACTGAAATGGTAAGTGTGGAAGAGGCGATTCAGGTTTATTGGAATCAGAATGGCTTCAGGTTTTAACTGTCCAATGGCGATGGTGAGAAATTCGACCCCTTCGACTCGATATCCATGCCCGATCCAATTCCGATTTGGATTTAAAGTATTTCAGAATGTAATACAAACGGCCAAATCTGCGCGAGTCCTGAAATACTTCATGACGTAGTCAAATGGTACACATGCATTGGCTAGATCCTATGTAACAGCTGTCCTAACCGCCGCCGCGGTATTTAAGCAAAGCTCGATTTCCGCCAAGGCCCAACCGTGCCCCGTCTCTATTCGAATCCCACTGGTGCATCTGCTGATTCCATTCGCACCCTCCCCGCCCGTACGCATTTACCTCTTCGGTATTCAATCACCGCCTTTCCTTGGTCACCATCACAGCCGTGATCTCCAACATCATTTCTCGATAATGAATCAGCGTCAAGTACGCGACATCTATCTCAGCGTTATTGACGCTACCATTGAAGGCGTACGTGCCGAATGCGCTGAAAAGGGCGCCGATGAAGCTACCATGGACAGCCTCGCCCGTCTAAAGGAACGTTGGTCCACTCGACTAACCCACACACACCCCTTCACCGAGGATCCCGAAATCATCGACAAGCCATCCTCGTCCAATTCGGCAAAGGGCGGGAAAAAGTCGGGCAAAAATGCCAAGAAGAAGGGCGCAAGTCCAAAGCCTGGCAAGCCCTCTCCCAGTCGCAATGGGGTCATCTCGTGGCTGCGCTGACCAGTCAACCTGATGCTGTCAAGGTTGAAGATACCGACGCCCCCGTCCCAGGCCCCTCCGTTCATGTGGGTAAGCCTGAACCGCTCCCTGCCACCAAGTCTCGCGATACGGAAGGCGAGCCCCCCACCAAGCGCCGACGACCGGACCCTGATGACGGAGAGATCGAACATGGAGGAGAGGATTTGGACAGCAGTGATGACAGTGACGTCAAGGGCGAGGAGGCAGACGAAGAGCCGGAGAACCTCATTTTAGCCCAACATGACCGCGTCAAGAAGGGACCGAAATGGAAAGTCATACTTCGAGAGGGCATTATCGCCATTCGCGGCAGAGAGTACCTTTTCAATAAAGCCACATGCGACCTCGACTTCTGACTTTTAACATCACCGCGCATGTTGTGGCTAAAATTGGGTGACGGTGAGACGCCCTGTCTGCAAATTACCAAGGGTCATACGTTATGGAAGAAACCACTGTGTACTTTACTTTTGTGCATATGGAGACCGGGTGAGGAGTCAGGATTTGGATTGCCAGCGCATCAACAATAAATCCATCAATTTCCGCCGTCTAGATACACCTTTCCTGTCTCATGATTGTTGTGATACCCCACCAGCGCATCTCGATGAATTGAGGTCTCTGATAGGAAATCAAGGTGCCCAGTAACTACCATCCGACAAAAGAACTGATATTGCGTCTACTAAAACTCAAATTGCACTGCCACCAAACGAACCGTCTTCAGAGTCTTCAGCCGCCTTGACAGAGCCAGTCACCACATTCTGGTATGGGTTTGCGGCACCAAGCACCTCGATACTTAACCTTTGGTCCATGCTGAACGACGGCATGTCTCCAGCCTTGTAGGAAACTTTGCCGACCATCTTACCAGGAACTCCGCTAATGATTGCAAACGGCTCGACAGGCTTCAAGACAACCGAGCAGGCCGCAATGTGGGCTCCTGTTCCCACCCTAATATTACCGAGAATGGCAGCTCCGGCACCTATCATAACGCCATCTCCTACCTTTTGGGTGCCTGTCGCCGGTTTCTTTTCCTGTGCCTCCCAGGGTTACATTGTGCAAAAGGGAAACATCGTCACCCAGGGTTGCAGTTTCACCAATGACGATTCCAGTTCCATGATCAATAAGTATTCCCTTGCCTATCTTTGCCGCAGGATGAATGTCAACAGCAAAACGACTCGAAATCATAGACTGGAGATACAGGGCCAAGGATTGCCGACCCTTTTCCCACAACCAATGTGCTAGACGCCAGGATTCCAAAGCATGAAAGCCCTTTGCATAGAGCAAAACGCGTGCAGCATGACTCGTAGCCGGGTCGCGTTCCATAAAAGCGGCAATATCCGCGCGCACAGCCTTGCCATAGCGCGGATCTTGAGTCAAAGCATCATGAAACAACTCCATCCACTGAGTAGCCTGAAAGGTAGTAGTATCCAAGGCATTGCCCAAGACAGTGGCAAGGGTATCCTCCATGGTCTGATGCATGAGAATACTAGCGTACAAACTACTCGCCAACTGGGGTTCATCTGCAGCTGCAGTGGTTGCCTCACGTCTCATGAGCTCCCATAACGGGTCCTCATGACCATGCAAACTCTGAGTCATCTCATCGACGGTGACGGCACGTCCAAAGCCGAGATTAGGGGTTCGGGTCGGGCGAGCACCGGCCTGACTGACCTTGGGAGCCGAGGAGGCACGAAGCGGTTGTACGGTAGGGCTGACATGGTCCGAGTCAGCGGGGATGGAGGAACAGGTGGGCGTGCGTTGATTGTGCATGAAGATGTTGGGGGACGAGCCGCCAGAGAAGGAAATAAAGGCAGTTCTTGAGCGGCGTTGTGGCATGATTTGATGAAGGAGGTGGGTGAAGGGGGAGGAATGTAGAGGGGAACTGTGCCACGGTGATAGCGAGGTGGTTGTGTTTGGCTTTTAAAGGAGGCGGTGATGGAGGCAATGGGCCATTGTCGATGTGGAATTTGTAGTGGTGTCAACAGGATTTCGGTGTGTTTCACCCTGCGGTGGTACAGTACAGTACAGTATGCTCATGTTGGGTTTGTGGCAATTTAAGAGGGAAAGAAATCATTGAAGGCATTATCCCGACTATGCTGACCTTACAGCTGGGAACGAATTGAAAGGAACTGTACTGTACTGTATGCCACAATATTTGTCGCTTTTTTTGGGCATGGAAGGGAGCAATACTGTAATTCTATTGGGCAGAGTGGGCAAACATTTTCTTCTCTACACCTTGCCGAAAAAAAAGAGTAAGCAACTGCAGCCAGAAGACTCCTGGGAGGTGTGCTGTATCAATTATCGTCTTGTACATTCTGCGCCCTTGATTACCAAAATACTGTAATAAAAATAAAATGTGTCGAAAAAATTATTATCATTCAATTGTGCTAGGGCTCGTCACCCTTCCAATATTCATCAACTCCCATTCGCCGGCAACTCTGCCAAGGTCGGCCCTCTGTCGCTCCACCTGTACGACCTCACGACGGAAACCCCATGTGCCGGCCGGGCAGGAAGCACCGCATGGAACATCGCGATCCGTCACTATCCCTCCATCAGGCCCTACCTGTTACATCAAACTTTCTCACAGTACCGTGCTAACCAAATCCTCTACATCAAGGGTACCAGATTTGCTACCCAACATGACTTTGGCAAGCTGGAAGCGGACACCCACAAATCCTCGCCAGGTAATCAGCGCAGCACTACCTCGTTTTGACCCCGTCATTCACTACGCAAGTGCCGCGTGGTAGTGAAGCACATATTTTCAGACACATAAAATCTGCTTGATACACATCTGGATCACTCCTCTAGAGCATCTAGATTATAAAAACCGTTACGGCCATGGATGCACCAGCGACGACACCTACAAACACGCACTGTCTACTACCGCTCCGCAATCCTCAACTTCAGATGAACCCTCCGTTGGAGAGCTTCCGAGGCACTCTCCATAGCCTTTTCTCGTATCCATTGTATCGTCTGACCCCCAGATCCAACCACAATGCCCACTGCCCGTGCACTTGGCACCCGAATTACCTCAGACACGTGCAAGTCCCCGTTCGCCATTTCAACACACACTTCATTCTCAAAACGACACCGATATGGTATCTCCTCATGAACCCGGTGCAGCAGCTTCTCCCAAACGTGCTGTCGCACCAGCTCCAAGTCCTCGTCACAATGACTCGTCCCTTCCGGCACTTCAAAACTCCCAGGTGCCGCACGCTCCAACAACGCTTCCCGTAAATCACCTACTCCACGGCCATTATACGCTGAAACCATGAATATCTTCTCATCAAAGTAACTGTCAAATCCTTCAATCCGCTCTTTAAAAAATTCCGCCGCCTCAAGCACCATGGTCTTCGGGCGAGCCTTATCGCACTTGTTCAGCACTAGAACCAGTCCCGGTTTCGTAGCATCACATCCACTCTCTCCACTCACCTGCTCACTCTCTTTCACTTCCCGCCGGATTTCAACAAGGCCCGAGCATATGCTTGCGCATCGCTTCCAATATTTTTCACCTCTCGAAACGTCAACGACACTCAACACCACATCAGCGTCTGCCGCCGACCCCCACCCCGCAGTGGTAAGCTCTCGACGTTCCGCGCCCAACTTTTTCACAAACATTCTCTCAACCACACCCGGAGTATCCAGCATAACCAACTGACGATTGCCCACAGTGCATGCGCCAACGACTCGACTACGAGTGGTGTTCACCTTGCGAGATACAGCCGATACTCGCGTCCCGATGAGTGAATTGCTGAGGGAACTCTTGCCTGCATTTGGCGCACCGATGATGGCTACAGAGGCCACTTTCGTATCTGCGGGATCGTCGATATCTGGGGTGTTGAAGTCGGCGATGTGACGATGGGTGATTGCGGCGAAGGCATGAGGCGTTGGATGACGTGTTTTGTTGAGAGTGACTGGCAGGTTGTGGAGGGGGCGACCAGCGGTCAGGCTCCGCAACAGCATTTGTTCGTCTTTCACATTTATTGCGCAGATGGCGCAGTAAAGTGCAATTGGGGTTGCGAGCAGTCGGGTCCAGAGCGGATCAGGGCGGATCAACAATCGGGATCTGACAATGTGTAAAGGTTTGCAATGGAAGATCGCGGTAGTAGTCGACGGATCCCCTACGGCGGGATCAAAAATATGTACACTACAAGTACAGTAAATTTGTACAGTACGGTACATGTGTATACTTTTGCTGTTATCTGATTTTAGAGGGTTTCTGTTTTGCTGTACACGTACTATTGTGCTTACAGTATGATGTGTAAACAATGACCTGCACCGCTGTGGACCGCCTCCTGCGGTAGTTGAGGCTCGGAAATTTGTAACCCTAAATTCAAATCTTTACTCGTACAAATCGACGACGACCGCTGCGCTGTATACTTATTCCAATCGCCATCCTTCCCCTGTCACCCCCTCCTTCGTTCTTTGCACCATCTCATCAATTACGTCCTCGGCGAAAAGGCTCAACTTCAGGCACCATGCAGATTTTCGTCAAGACTCTAACCGGGAAGACCATCACCCTTGAGGTAGAATCGTCGGACAACGTTGCAAATGTCAAGTCAAAGATCCAAGACAAGGAGGGCATTCCTCAGGACCAACAGCGTCTGATTTTTGCCGGAAAGCAATTGGAGGACGACCGAACCTTGTCGGATTATAACATCCAAAAGGAGTCAACCCTCCATTTGGTGCTCCGTCTGCGCGGAGGGCTCATCGAACCCACCCTGGCAGCATTGGCCATGGAGACCAACTGCAATCGTCAGGTGTGCCGCAAGTGCTACGTGCGTTTGCCCACGCGCGCGACAAACTGCAGGAAAAAGAAGTGCGGTCACAGGTAAGTCATCATGTCGGCGTCGATCGTAGCGCGGACATTTGCGTCGATACAACGAATTGCTAACCTGAATGGTGGCTTTACACCTTGGTTTCTCGCGTTTTTCCATATCCCTTTTTTCCTTTTTGCTTGAATTGTGGCTTTATTGTGTGATATA